>NC_069407.1:56689240-56886592 GCF_026875155.1 Cherax quadricarinatus | reverse complement strand
TTTAGCTATTTCTATTTGAAACCCCTGACCTAATCCCATTTATTCCTCTCCATTGAAACTCTCCCACCCCCTTCAGCTTTGTTTCACTTAAAGCCAGGACATCCAGTTTCTTCTCATTCATAACATCCACAATCATCTCTTTCTTATCATTTGCACAACATCCATGCACATTCAGACTTCCCACTTTGACAATTTTCTTCTTCTTATTCTTTTTAGTAATTATTTTTTATTATTATCACACTGGCTGATTCCCACCAAGGCAGGGTGGCCCAAAAAAGAAAAACTTTCACCATCATTCACTCCATCACTGTCTTGCCAGAAGGGTGCTTTGCACTACAGTTTTTAAACTGCAACATTAACACCCCTCCTTCAGAGTGCAGGCACTGTACTTCCCATCTCCAGGACTCAAGTCCGGCCTGCCGGTTTCCCTGAATCCCTTCATAAATGTTACTTTGCTCACACTCCAACAGCACGTCAAGTATTAAAAACCATTTGTCTCCATTCACTCCTATCAAACACGCTCACGCATGCCTGCTGGAAGTCCAAGCCCCTCGCACACAAAACCTCCTTTACCCCCCTCCCTCCAACCTTTCCTAGGCCGACCCCTACCCCGCCTTCCTTCCACTACAGACTGATACACTCTTGAAGTCATTCTGTTTCGCTCCATTCTCTCTACATGTCCGAACCACCTCAACAACCCTTCCTCAGCCCTGTGGACAACAGTTTTGGTAATCCCGCACCTCCTCCTAACTTCCAAACTACGAATTCTCTGCATTATATTCACACCACACATTGCCTCAGACATGACATCTCCACTGCCTCCAGCCTTCTCCTCGCTGCAACATTCATCACCCATGCTTCACACCCATATAAGAGCGTTGGTAAAACTATACTCTCATACATTCCCCTCTTTGCCTCCAAGGACAAAGTTCTTTGTCTCCACAGACTCCTAAGTGCACCACTCACTCTTTTTCCCTCATCAATTATATGATTCACCTCATCTTTCATAGACCCATCCGCTGACACGTCCACTCCCAGATATCTGAATACGTTCACCTCCTCCATACTCTCTCCCTCCAATCTGATATTCAATCTTTCATCACCTAATCTTTTTGTTATCCTCATAACCTTACTCTTTCCTGTATTCACCTTTAATTTTCTTCTTTTGCACACCCTACCAAATTCATCCACCAATCTCTGCAACTTCTCTTCAGAATCTCCCAAGAGCACAGTGTCATCAGGAATCTTTACAGTAATCATCAGTAATCTTTACAGGAAAAGGGGTTACTAGCCCATTGTTCCCGGCATTTTAGTTGACTTTTACAACACGCATGGCTTACGGAAGAAAGATTCTTATTCCACTTCCCCATGGATATAAAAGGAAAAGTAATAAGACCAAGAACTATTAAGATAAAATCAAAGAAAACTCCGATGAGTGTGTATAGATAAACGTGTACATGTATGTGTAGTGTGACCTAAGTGTAAGTAGAAGTAGCAAGACGTACCTGTAATCTTGCATATTTATGAGACAGACAAAAGACACCAGAAATCCTATCATCATGTAAAACAATTACAGGCTTTCGTTTTACACTCGCTTGGCAGGACGGTAGTACCTCCCTGGGTGGTTGCTGTCTACCAACCTTCTACCTATATATATACTACATATATATACATATATATTCCGATTACTAAAATTACCGTTGAAAAAACAAAGTTAAGAGAGATTTTTATGCTTGTTAAAAAGTCAACTTGTATGGTACTTTATAGTAGTATAGTTATGTTAATGTGTGTACATTGATCATACGTCGGTGTTCTGTTGATGACAGTAATACGATTGTATTTTAAAGTGATGTCCAGAGAAAATAATGAATTGTAGAGTGTAATATTAACCAGTCCTAAGTAAATAGTGTCACATTTTGTGTTCAGGCTGTGGTCACTGGTGAGATAAGCATTCATCGTGTCATCTTGGGAGGGTACCTTCTGCAGATGATGGTCGAGACCAAGGTATCACCACCTGTGGAGAACTTCAAACACCAGCTGATAGAAGCTTATGTTAAACATGTGCTTCAATCCAAACATAAAGTAAGGCTTCTTTCTTTATTGAATAAAGTAAGATTTCTTTATCAAATAAAGTAAGTTTTTTGTCAAATTAGGGAAGGTTTTTTATTTATCAAATAAAGTTTTCTTTTATCAAAGTAAGATATTTTATCAATTAAGATTTCTTTGTCAAAGTAAGGTTTCTTTATCAAATAACAATATTTTCAAATATTTGAGTTTGACTTGTAGGTTCATGTATATATAACTGGACAGTTTTTGGGCTTTCCAGTAAAATTTTTAAATGCAAATTAGGATTTTCCCTTAGTGTTAAAAAATATGTATTAATGTATTTTTTAGACAAGATTGTCTTGTTAGGTTTTGTTACAGGGAATATTTTTAGCTGTTAAGTGGTGATGAAGAGAGAGGTAGTGATTTCATGCATGGGGGAGGGAGGTGTAACATCTTTCAGGAGTGAGGAAGAGCCAGAGGGAGAGGTGGGAGAGGTGCGTGTTCAATGGGTAAAATACAAGGGGTATAGCAGCTGGGTTTGATGGGATTAAGACAGAAATGTTAAAAGTAGGTGGGGATGTAGTTTTGGAGTGGTTGGTGGATTGGCAGAGAGCATATGTAGTTCCTTTGTATAAAGGAAAAAGATAAGAGTAAGTTTAGTAAAACCATATAAAGTGTATGGTAGTTATTATTGAAAGAATTAAAGGTTAAGCAGAGAGCAAGATCACAGATGAACAAGGAGGCTTCAGGAAGGGTAGAGGGTGTGTTCACTTGTATGTGAAGCACATAAATGAACAATATTTAGATAAGGGTTAGGAGGTTTTGTTGCATTTATTTATTTAAAAAAGACATATGATAAGGTGGATAGAGGGGCAATGTGGCAGATGTTGCAAGAGGTGGTTGGTTACGGAAAGCAGTTAACCCTTTGAGGGTCCATCCTGTAGTTGTACGGGTTTGAAGCCAGGGTCCAAGCTGTAGTACTGCATCAGGAGCTCAGCTCACTCAGATAAGCTGTTAGTGGTAAATTTGGGACATGATTTGAGAGAATGCATCAATGTGGTAAGTGTGCACCATATAAAGCAAATCCTGCAGCATGCAGTGCATAATGGAAAAAAAAATGTGACTGTTTTTGAATTAAAACAGCATTAGCACTAAAACAGCATTATTTATTTTTATTAACACATGGTGGGAAATGGCCAGTGTGTTAATAAAAATAAATAATGCTGTTTTAATGTTAATGCTGTTTTAATGTTAATGCTGTTTTAATGTTAATGCTGTTTTAATGTTAATGCTGTTTTAATGTTAATGCTGTTTTAATGTTAATGCTGTTTTAATGTTAATGCTGTTTTAATCCAAAAACACGGTCACAGTTTTTTTTCTCATTTTGCACTGCATGCTGCAACATTTGTTTTATATGGTGCACACTTACCACATTGATGCATTCTGTCAAATTTAGGCCCAAATTTAAAACAGCGGCAACACTATTGTATAATTTGTATAGATACCATATTTTCCGATTAATTATAGATTTAGCCGGACTTGTCCTAGAAATGGGAAGTACACTGCCTGCACTTTCAAGGAGGGGTTTGGGATATTGACAGTAATTGTGTATGAGTGAGGTGGAAGCGTTGAATGATAATGAAAATATTTTCTTTTTGGAAATTTTCTTTATTTTTGGGTCCCCTGCCTAGGTGGGAGATGGCCGATTTGTTGAAAAAAAAATTGAGGTGTATTTTTGTATGGATTTTCGGTTGTGTTTGTTGTTTCTTTGTCTCATTTGATAGAATGGAAGGTATATTACAGAAATAGAAATGATTTTTATTGGTTTTAACCCTTTCAGGGTACCCAGGCTCTCCGAGACTTGTTCTCAAGGTCGCCAAAATTTAAAAAAAAAAAAAATTTCTTTTGAAAAGATAGTTTTTTTTTCTAAACATTGAACATTAAAATGGTATAAAATACCGACAGGTTGTTAGGTAAGACACATATGCAACAGTTAGGTATCTTTATTATTAAACGTTTCGCCTACACAGTAGGCTTCTTCAGTCAAGTACAGAAAAGTTGATAGAAGCAGAAGATACTTGAAGACGATGTAATCAGTCCATCACCCTTAAAGTTATGAGGTGGTCAGTCCCTCAGTCTGGAGAAGAGCATTGTTCCATAGTATGAAACAATATGGAGATCAAGTGACAGGATGGAGCTTTTTATAGCGCCAAGAGGTGAGACGTAGGCCACTAGGAGAGGTAAGAACTCAGATGTTGAGAGGTCAGGTCCCTCTCAAATCCAGCCGCTCTCACTAGTGGAAGTTGTCGAAGTTGATTGCAGGTCTGTACCAAGATACCCTTTTTGCTAAACAAAAAATTTTCCCATCAATACTTACCGAGATATGGAGGCGCGAAGTTGACAGAAAATGCCCGGTATATGGTAACATCGCTGACTGCTGTCACCCGGTATTAGTTTTAGTTTTTTTATGTACTATTTTCTATTTTTTAATTTTTTTTTTTTAAGTAACTTTTATGGCCTATGAGACCAATATGAGCACTATTTTATAAGTTATTTCTTTTTCTATACTACACAAAACTGCATAAACACTATTGTCACTTTTGTTTACAGAAAATATTTACACAAACGATATGAAATGTTGTTTATTACTATTTTTCTTTATTTTATATACACATATACAGTCACAGGACATGTTTCTAGAAGTTCTGCAGCCTGTGGAAATCTTTGAAACATGGTGTCATGCACAGTGGTGTTGTAGACAGCCTGTACTGTCAGCACAGACACCCTATGCCGTCTGCCAGCTTAGTTCATATTTCGCGGCATTTAAGTGCTGCCCTCTGTAGGCTTACCCAAGTCAGTGGGATGCTGGGCCCTTTCGGTCTCGCTTCCTGGCCAACCGACTTGAGAGGTACAAGTGCTCCCCTCCACGGACTGGCTATCGGTCGTTCCCTCGCATTGCACGATGTGTACTCGCTCCTTTCCAATTAAAGCCAAACTAGTCCACGGCCGTATCATTGCTACCTCATCGGCACTAAACCATTGTTCAACAGCAAGAACAGTAATAACAGTGGTGACAGTGGAGTCAACAGCATTTGTGAGCCTACTCTCTGGGTGGAGGGGTCGACGCCAGTCAACATCATCCGTCATCATCCAACGCACCTGCTGGCCTAAAGAGTTATCTGTTACTCCCAGCATCTTGACGGGGCCTGAGATAGATCTTCGTCCTAGATTTTTCCCACAAAATCTGGATATAGGCGTCACGGCGTCATCTCCAGCCTTAGCAGTCACATGTTCACCTCATCACCCTTTCTACAGCCCTTCAACACACTCCAGCACCATTCTCCTGCCTCCTACAGTGTCCCTACGCCCTTCTCAGCTTCAAGAAGTAGAGGTGAGGTCGTTTTAGTGTGTTGGCTTCGCGTGGCTCCACACGTGACCACGGGGCAGCTCTGGGGTTGGTTGATACCCTAGACTGCGTGTAAACACACCCGCCTCCATTACAACCTTCTCTGCTGCGCAACTACGTCCATCTTGCCGTCTGTGTGTGTTGTGTTCCTGTTATTGCTGTTCTGCTGAACAGCGGTTTAGTGCCGATGAAGGTAGCATAGGTAGCAATGATACGGCCGTGGACTAGCTTGGCTTTAATTGGGTAGGAGTGAATACACAACGGGCAGTGTGAGGGAGTGACTGCAAGCCAGTCCGTGGAGGGGGAGCACTTGTGTCTCTCAAGTCGGTCGGTCTAGGAGTGAGAGAGGGTGGGCTGTGCTTCCCACTGACCTAGGTAGGCCTACAGAGGGCAGCACTGAATGCCGCGAAATATGAACTAGTCAGAGCAGACGGCTAGGCTGTGTGCTCTGACAGTACAGGCTGTCTACATTTGCTCGGCCATGCACCTCGCGTCGTCCCGACGCGACAATACTGGTGGGCCCATAGGTATAAAGGAATTACACTAGCTACCCCAGAGAGGGACTGGCTTTCGCTCACTAGTAAATCAAAAATGGACAAAAAAATGCAACAGGCAAAAAAAAAAAATCTCCATCCAGGGGAAGAGAAAAACTGGGTTTGCCCGCGCTGTTTCATCGAGTAGAGAGCCCAGAGACGTCAGCACTGGAACTAAAATCTTCTATTACAGGTTGTCCGCAGGGCTGTGAACATCAGTTGACCACTCGTCTACGAACGTTGTTGCACGCTCACATCTGCAAACAATGACTGACAGTAGCATTTCCTAAGGTTGTGACATGTAACTCAGAGGGCAGCACTGCCCTGACCGTAATACAGGCTTTTTTTCTTTAGTTATAAAACACTGGTGCACATACGTACAATAATACTATATCCATGGAATTCATTACACTCTGGGTACCCTTCTAAAATTATTTACATAATTACATGATGTTGTCCACCCTGACTCTATTATCGACTAGCTATACAATGTGTGTGCATTTATACCCATTTCTGCAAGCAAACAATTAGCATAACTAGCGTATTAGTCAGACAAGTCAGTAGGTACGTCAATGTCACAGAAATGTACTGTTGTCCTGGGTCGCAGGCCATAAGTATGGAGCCTTACTGGGCCGTCTTCCGTACCCATAGTAGTGGGAGAAGGGATAGACGGTTTGTCCCTAACATTAGTCTGATCGTGGTGTTGCAACGCACGCGCCTCCAGCTCTGCTTCGGCCTGCATATGGTCCACATACTTCATGTGATCAAGGTGGGCCTCCTTGATAGTTCCCGTAGCAATCTCCCTCACCTCGAACTTATTGCCACGGAGCTGTCGTAGGACACGGTAAGGACCCACAAACTTTGGGACAAGTTTGTGCATACCTGGGGTCTGCACTGGGTTGAGCAACATAACTTTGCAACCTGGTTCCACTTTGCTTTCCTTGGCGCGGGCATTGCGCTCAGACGTGAACCTATCAGTAGCTTTCATAAGGTTCTCTCGTACCCGCTGGAGACAAGCTGCGTTGTCCTCATCTTTACTACACTGGGGTTATCAGTATCGTAAGTAGGTCTAGGTGGAGTAAACAGAATTTCATATGGTAAGCGCTTGTCATAGCCATACATAGCAAATGAGGTGTCTCACCGATCGAGCTTTTGAGGGAGGAATTTAATGTACACTGAAACATCTGGGATAGCCTCATCCCATGTAGTACAACTTGGGTTAACGGTTACTCTGAGCACCTCCAGGACTTTGCGATTTGTACGTTCAGCAAGACCATTACTCGCAGGGTGGCGTGGAGCTACTGGCGCTTGATGAATGTTGAATCTGGAGCAAAGATCCTGCATTATGCCATTTTATAAACTCAGACCCATTGTCTGACAGAAGGACACGTGGGCAAGTATGACGAAGAACAACATGCTCACGGAAAGCACTAGCGACCGTTTCCGCGGTTTTATCAGGAATGGGTACTAATTCACTGTACTGCGTCAAGTTATCTACCATTACAAGCAGGTGCTTATTTCCCTTCTCCGAGGTCGAGAAGTTCGTCAACAGGTCGACAGAAGTTCTCTCCCAGGGCTCCTTTGTAATGGGATACTTTAGAATGGGGTTAGGACCCGTAATGATACCCTTGTGCTGTAGGCAAACAACACACTGGTGTACATGCTTGGCAATGTCTGCTGCCATCTTAGGCCAGAAATATTTCATTCGTGCCTGTTTGATACTGCGGTCCTTCCCGGGGTGCGCTACACCTGGGACATTGTGGATCAACCCAAGAGTAGCTGGTATCATGGACTCTGGTATCACCAGTTGGTATACGGTTCTGCCGGGGTCCACCAGCTGTGCAACACGGCACAGTACTCCTTGGTTGACCACCAAATCCTTCAGTGGAACGGGAGACTTGACCTGTAAGTCAACGTCCTCCTTGGTCAGGAAATGAAGGACTGGAGATGACGCCGTGACGCCTATGTCCAGATTTTGTGGGAAAAATCTAGGACGAAGATCTATCTCAGGTCCCGTCAAGACGCTGGGAGTAACAGATAACTCTTTAGGCCAGCAGGTGCGTTGGATGACGACAGATGATGTTGACTGGCGTCGACCGATGGTGTTGACCCCTCCACCCTGAAGAGGCTCACAATGCCGCTGACTCCGCTGTCACCACTGTTATTGCTGTTCTTCTGCTGAACAGCGGTTTAGTGCCGATGAAGGTAGCGTAGGTAGCAATGATACGACCGTGGACTAGCTTGGCTTTAATTGGGTAGGAGTGAGTACACAACGGGCAGTGTGAGGGAGTGACCGCAAGCCAGTCCGTGGAGGGGGAGCACTTGTGTCTCTCAAGTCGGTCAGTCTAGGAGTGAGAGAGGGTGGGCTGTGCTTCCCACTGACCTAGGTAGGCCTACAGAAGGCAGCATTGAATGCCGCGAAATATGAACTAGTCAGAGCAGACGGCTAGGCTGTGTGCTCTGACAGTACAGGCTGTCTACATTCCTCGCAGTTTTCTCCAAGAAGTTCTACCCGGCTTAACCACGTGGGGACCCCGTTGGCTTAGCTCCTAAGCCAGCCCAGTTCAGCCCCCACGCCGTCTACAGCAGCTCGTGACTCGTCATTGTGTCTATAACCACTCAACGTCTACGTACCCTCAGCCAGTGCAGTTTTTTTGTGTTGCCCAGTTAAATTTTTCTTTCCCTTGCTGTTACATTCCCAGTTCATCACCAGTTCTTGATTTTCCCCAGTGCATAGTTACAGTAAAACCTCCTCGTACCAGTTCATAGCTTTACCCAAGTTTTTTTTATTGCACGTTTATGTAGTGCAGTAATTGTTTTGTTCTCCGTGTGCTGAAGCCGCAGTCAGTCAGCGCGCCGAGACACGCTTGCCAGTGTAAACAATCCACTCACCACGGTGACGCCGAGTTAGCCGCGGCGAAAGTGACTCGGCTGCGTCTGCAGCATCGCTGTGGACGATGCCGGAAGGATGGGTATAGGATCGTCCATAAAGTGACAAACCTTGCCTTTCTCGGCAGGCGGCTTGATTGCGTCAGTGGCATCGTATGCACCCAGGACTGCGTGTTCAGGGCCGAATCCTAGCGCATCAACGGTACCCTGGAGATTAGGGAGGGGCGTCCCTCCGCATGATGCCTACAGCTAGCATGGGGACAATGTCTTTAACCCTTTGACTGTCGCGGCCGTATATATACGTTTGCGAGGTACCGTGTTTGACGTATATATACTCATAAATTCTAGAGGCTTCAAATCAGACAGGAGAAAGCTAGTAGGCCCACATGTGAGAGAATGGGTCTGTGTGGTCATTGTGCACCACATAAAAAAAATCCTGGAGCACGCAGTGCATAATGAGAAAAAAAAAACTCCGACCGTTTTTTTTAATTAAAATGCCGACTTTGTGGTCTATTTTCGTATAGTATTTGTGGTTGTATTCTCGTTTTCTTGGTCTCATTTGATAGAATGGAAACTATATTATAGAAATGGAGGAGATTTTGATTAATTTTACTATAAAAAGAACCTGGAAATGGAGCACAAAGTACAGGAAATGTTTGATTTTTGCCGATGTTCAAAAGTAAACAAATGATGTCATTGTCCAATAAATGTCCAAATAGCCATTCTAATACGCAGTCATGAATGGGTTGATGTAATTTTTACAAATATTACTGTATTGCAGTAGTCTGCATAACAGTAAATCTTCTATTTTTTGTTTGAATAAAATTTCAAAATAAAAAGCAAGAGTAATATCACAGGGACCTGGAGACATGACTGATGAACAAAGAAAATGTTATTTTAGAGCCAGGAATGTCTGCATTGTTCATTCTGGACCTTATTTTGAAATTGTCGTATTTTTTAATTTTCGTGAAATTGGCCAAATTGCAAATTTCTGACCATGTTATTGGGTAGTTGAAATCGGTAAATGGGCAGTTTCTTGTACTCAATCGATAGAAAAAATAGAATTCTGAAGAAATAGTTATGAGTTTGGTTGACTGGAATAACAGAATTAGCCGAAAATAGGGCTCAAAGTGGGCGAAATTGCCGATTTTTAAATATCGCCGAAGTCGCTAACTTCGCGAGAGCGTAATTCCGTCAGTTTTCCATCAAATTTCGTTTTTTTGGTGTCTTTACAATCGGGAAAAGATTCTCTATCATTTCATAAGAAAAAATAATTTTTTTTTTTTTTTAAATTTTGCGACACCAGGAGACACCTCAGGATTTGGGGTTGCGACAGTCAAAGGGTTAACCTTGATACTGTCGTCACCAGTCACCCACTTAGTGGAACGTTTGGCATCAGCAAAATCTTTGGTGGCTTGCTCAAACCGGCAAATGGAAGCCAGGGGACTTTCGTGCCTGTACTGACATTCGGCCAAGACGCTGGTCAAGATCTCAAGGTAATGGTGTTGGCGACTATGCCGAAAATAGCGCCTAAATTCCTCCTTAAGCTCAACCCAAGATTGAATCTCACAAATGCGATCGAGCTGCACAAAGGAACCTATATCATCCCGGTGGAGATCCACTGCTGCAACAGCAGCATGAATGTACTGTATGTCCGTGGGACTATCATATTGGGCCTTAACAGTCGTCTCGACTGACTGCAGCCATGGCTCTAACCTATTCGAATGACTGTCAAAAAGAAGGGTCGGGTATGGACGGTTAGCCGACCCACTAGTGGTCGAGAAGTGAGCCACGACTTGACCAACTGTCAGGGAGGCATCGCCCTCCCGCCGCATGGTCATGCCGGCTGAGGCACCATTGCCAGCATCAACAGGAACTGGACTAGCATTACGGCCACTGCGTGTCTTAGTCATGACGTCAATTGTTCAAACGCAAAGCAGGTCACGAAGAGGGTAAACAGGTCAGAGCAAGAAACGGTATGCACTGGCTACAATTCAACACAGAGTCAGAGAGAACACAGCACCACAGTCCTAGGTAAACTGCTTAGTGATTGAAATAATTTGAGCGAAACAACAAAAAAATAATGGTACACTCTGAAACACAAAATAAGAGATGTATGCAAGTAAATGAACTACAGGGGAGTACACAAAATGATATTAAGGGTATTTAATAATTGCACCAGGAGACTGGCAACAAAATTGATGAAAAAGGAGTGGAACTGTAAACACTGGTAGCAAAAATTGCACAAAATTTAAAATAAATCAGGTATTACACATCACTAAACTGTGCTGCAAGCTTTCTCAACACACAGAAAAAAGTTGCAGGTGCTGGCAGTTGCAATTTGGAATGCCAAAAAAAAGTACTTCACTTGCATCAAGGGAGGTTGACACAGCAAAGATATCAGAGTATGAAATAGTGCCAAAAATCACAGAGAAGAAAAAAAAATGCACTGTATCAAGAAATGCTATATTGCTCACAAAATAAAATGAATAAAAATGCAAATTGTTAAATTCAATAATAGGGCAATGGTTAACTGGTGTTAGCAGGGTGTACACTGGTGTTAGCAGGGTGTACACTGGTGTTAGCAGGGTGTACATTGGTGTTAGCAGGGTGTTCACTGGTGTTAGCAGGGTGTACACTGGCAAAAGCAAAAATTACACAATCTCGATCAAAATTAATGAACTTCACAAGTAATTTTGGTAATGCTAAATAAGCAGGTTCCCAAAAATGCACTCAATGACTTGGGGATACACAATAGCAAAATGCAATGCACATTGGTGAATATTCACTGATAAAACATAGAATACAGATAAAACACAGAATATATGTAGAGCAAATAAATGGGGACACAGGAGAAAAGTGCAAGGGGCTAGGCACAGATTGTATCACTGCAGGTAGAATAAGCAAACTACTACTTAACAACTTGAAGATTACACTTTAAAAAAAATACACACTAACAAACAAAACTGTGCAGGGTGTCAACAATCTGTGGCTAACTTGCAGGTGCAACTATCAGAATAACAGCACACAGGAATTACTTGCAAACTGTGTGTGAAAGATAAATTGTATAAATGGTTAACACTGAACAATTTAAATCAATGACAACTGAGGTGCAAGAGGCAGAATAATATACTGGAATTTCAAATGCAAGAGTACAAAATAAATGTACAAAATTTAAGAAGCTGTAGGTAAGTGGCAAAATGTACAAAGTGTACAGTGTTTTACACTCCTCACACATAAAACGAGTGTCTCTGCATTGTTGTGGGCATTTTTTTGTATGTGCACAGACGTAACTCCTCTTCTGAGCCTTTTTCTTGAAAGCAGTAGCAGGCAGTTTTACTAGGAAGTGATCACCATGCTTCAGACGAGAAGGTAGTTATTGATAATTTAGTGGGCGGTCTATTGCAGGTGTTGTTCCTTGGTACTTGAATACTATTTGTCTGATGACAGACAAACAGAATTTGCCATATGGTGGTTTGTTTCTGGTCCTTATCTTATAAATATTACAAGCATTGAGCATGGAAATGTCCAAAAGATGGAAAAGATTTTTATGTCCCCTTTTAAACTTTTCAAACACAATCGCAAACCCAAATCTGCATGTCACTTTTGGGTCCACTGAGTGCATATTGAGGGTGTAATCAGTACAGCTGCGGGTTTTAGAATGGGTTATTGCTTTCTCATGCTGCCTGCCGTTTTGTCATTTCTTTTCGGTTTATGATGACAACAGTGTTACATTCGTTTGCATGCCCCGAAATGCCATGATGTCATTGGCAGCAAAACGCCTGCACCTACCTACGAATGCCAGGTCAAACCCGGGCTTTTGTTTAGATTTGCACACACTTGCCACACCATCTGTCATGTTAAATCGCAAAAAATACTGAGTGGGGGCTTGTGTACCAGTTTTCAGTTATAAAATATGCCCCTTTCCAAGGTATGGTTCTTCATTGTTCTAACCCCTCACCAGAATCCCTAACTTTTTGGTATTTTTCAATGTATAATTCCCGTGTAACGTAAATTCCAAAACCCGACCCCTGTAACAATCACAAAGCAAAAACAATTTATCCAAAGCATTTCCTTTTTGCTTGGTATGTACTGCTTGAAAGAGTCTTCCTCTGAACAGTATCAAAGATTCGTCAATTACAAGCTTCCTGAAGGGATAAAAATACATATTGAATTTCTCTTTCAGATACATGAACACATTCCTAATCTTACATAACCTGTCATTTCTGTCAGGCCTGGTTTTTGTCTGAGAAGTGAAGCATACGTAATAGTAGCACACATCGATTCACTCCCATTATATCACTGAAACCTGGGGTTGCAATCAGGTGGTCTGTTGACCAGTATGATTTCACACTGTGCTTCTATACGTGTCATAAGCATTATTGTGGCAAAGAAAAGATACATCTCAGCCACAGTTGTCTCCTTCCACTTGTGTAGCCATGAGCTTGGTGAAAGTAGTATTGTGTTTGCCATGGTGTACTCGTATCTGTTGCTTTCCCTGACAATAATTTCCATCGGGTTCATCAAAGAATAACTCGAAACATTCCAGTTCAGTGGCATTGTTCCCCAGTGTACAAGATGGCCGTATTGCACTTTGGCTTTCATCAAACTGGTGGGGATTTGGAACAAAACTGACAGCTTCCTGCCAATCCTAGGTGCGGTCTGCTGGTGGGTACTGGATGTGGACAGGTGTTTGTGGTTGTGGAGGCTGGTGTGGTGGGTGGGTGGGGGATGGTGGCCTTTGTTGTAGATCAGCTGAGGCAGCAGCGTGGGTGGCAACATGGCCCACTGCTGGTGCCTCATGGCTGGCACCACCACTACCACCACCATGCACATTTTCCATCCCAATTGCAACACTATCATCATCATTTTCACTGTCTGTTCCTGTTGTACAGCCACGGGATGTACTCCGAGATGTACTCCTTCCCCTTGGAATAGCACATGGCACACTACCAGAGTGCATATATCGTCATATATACTGACACTTTACTGGAGAATATTCCACTTTATCACTACTGGAACTGTTTTCAAGAGCTTGTAGTTCACATTCACTATCACTATCATCACCAATGCTCACATCTGAGTCCAGGATTTGGGAAAATAGGAGTTTCCTTTTTGAATCTGGTACAACTGAACGTGAACAAGACGGCCCAACAGCAGAGGTGGAAGGCTGAGGGTCGTCTGGGTTTTCCTCACTATTACCGATGTTATGGTCATTAGTTTCAGTCACAACCTCAACAAAACCTTGAAACTCATCTTCACTGGCACTTCCATCTGGGGAACAAAAGTGTCCCAATTTCCCGAGGAGTGAGGAACTTCTTACCGCGAGGCATGGTGAACAAGGTCTACTAAAATGGCGTTCCCACAATGCGCCACTGGGTCCCAGATTTTTTTCTACCATGCACACCGACCACGCACACCCATTCTCTCACATCTAGGCCTACCAGCCTTTTTCCGCAAGATTTGAAGGCGCTAGAATTTATGCGTACTAGTACGTCATGAACCCTGGCACGTAAGCCGTACTAGTAAGGCCGAAACCCTGAATGAGTTAATACTAAAAAATAGCTTGAAACTGAGCTGAAAGTAGCAGAAACGTTCGATTTTTGCTGATGTTCGTGAGGAAAGAAATGACATCACTCGTCCAGTACATGTCAACTGGTGGGTCCAGTATACATTCACGAATGCGCTGATATTATTTATGCAATTATTACAATATTGCATAACAGTAAATCTATTTTTTGGTGTGAATAAAAAAAATCCATGTAAATAAAAGTCAAATGGAATTCATCTGTAAAGCCTGGAAACATAACTAACAGAGTAAATGTTATTTTAGTGCCAGGGTTGTCTGCATTGTTTATTCTGGACCCTACTTTGAAATTGGAATTTTTTGAACTTTGTGTGAATTTGGCCAAATTACCAATTTTTGATCACTTTAATTGCATAGTTGAAATAGTTGATTGGGCAGATTCTTGTGCTCAGTCAATAAAATAGAGGTAATACTAGTGAAATAGCTAAGAATTTGGTCAATTGGAATAATGTAATTGGCCTAAAATGGGAGTCAGAATGTGCAAAATTGCTGATGCATAAATATTGCTAGTGAATCAAAATTTGCAAGGGCGTAATTTCATCAGTTTTCCATCAAATATCATACTTCTTGTTGTATTACTTTCAGAAAAAGATTCTCTACCATGTCGTAAGAAAAAATAATTTTTTTTAAATTTTTGGACCCTGTGGACAAGTTTCAGATCGGGGGTCTGGACCCTGGAAGGGTTAATGTGTAGGCATAATAGAGGCTCTCTCTGCATTGCAACCCGCTGTTGTAAATATAAAATCTCAATGTACTGTTTGCAAAGACATAAAATAAATAAAATAAATAAATAAAATAAAATTGTACTTCCCACCTCCAGGACTCAAGTCTGGCTAACCTGTTTCCCTAAATCCCTTCACAAAATATTACCCTTCTCACACTCCAATAGCTTGCAAAGTCCCAAAAACCACTATTCTCCATTTACTCCTCTCTAACATGCTCACACATGCCTCCTGCATGTCCAAGCCCCTTGCACACAAAACCTCTTTTTACCTCCTCCCTCCCATCCTTTTCTAGGATGAACCCTACCCTTCCTCCCCTTCACTGCAGATTTATACACCCTCCAAGTCCTCCTATTTTGCTCCACCTCTATATGAACAAATCACCTCAGCAACCCCTCGTCAGTCCTCTGAATAATACATTTGGTAACTCCACACCTCCTTATTTCCACACTACAAATTCTCTGCATATTATTTACACCACACTTTGCCCTTAGACATGACATCTCCACTGCCTCCAGCCTCCTCCTTGCTGTAGCCTTCACAACCCATGCTTCACACCCATGTGAGAGTGTAGGTACCACAATACTCTCACAAATTCCCTTCTTTGCCTCCATGGATGACGTTTTTTTTTTTGTCTCCATCAATTCTATGGTTAACCTCATCCTTCATAAACCCATCTGCTGACAAGTCAACTCCCAAATATCTGAATACATTCACTTCTTCCATACTCTCTCCCTCCAACGTGATATCCAGTTTTTCTTTACCTACCCTCATCACCTTGCTCTTATCTATGTTTTCAACTTTCTTTACAAACTCTCCCAAGCTTGTCCACTAGTCTATGGTTAACCTCAGCCTTCATAAACTCATCTGCTGACAAGTGAACTCCCAAATATCTGAATACATTCACTTTTTCCATACTCCCTCCCTCCAGTGTGATATCCAATAGTCTTTGCAACTTCTCTATAGAATCTCCCAAAAGCACAGTATCATCAGCAAAAAGTAACTGTGTCAACTCCCATTTTGTATTTGATTCTCCATAATTTAATCCCACCCCTCTCCCCAACACCCTAGCATTTACTTCTTTTACAACTTCATCTATAAATGTTAACCCTTTAACTGTCTAGACGTAGATAAACGTTCACGTGTGTACTGCTCTGAATATTTTGGGGGAAAAAAAGTTTTTTTTTTTTTTTTTTTTTTTTTTTTTTTTTTTTTGAAATGAAGAGCGCATTTTTCCCGGCATCCCTGAATTTTGTCGTGCTGCGCACACTGAGTGCACAGACTCGTGCTCTCATGTCTAGGCAACTCGAGTTTATTGTGCCAAGGTTGAAAGCATGTAAAATAAAATGTAGATCTACGATCGGAGTGCTAACCACGTGAACATAGCTCTGCGTTTGCACAGTTTAAGGGTTAAACAACCATGGTGACATTACACATCCCTGTCTAAGACCTACTTTTGCTGGGAAGTAATCTCCCTCTCTCCTACACACCCTGACCTGAGCCATGCTGGCTTCATAAAAACTGTTTACAGCATTTAGTAACTTATGCCTATTCCATACAATTGCAACATGTGCCACATTATTCCCCTATCCACCTTATCATTTGCCTTTTCTAAATCCATAAATGCAATGAAAACTTTGCTGCCTTTGTCTAAATAAATTAATCTAAACTTTATCTATTTTTTTAACAAACCGGCCACAGACCACTGAGGCAGGGTGACCTAAAAATAAAAACGAAAGTTTCTCTTTTTAAATTTCGTAATTTATATAGGAGAAGGGTTTACTAGCCCCTTCTCCAATATAAATTAGGAAATAAGCAAGAACTAGTAACGAAATACAAGAAAACCCACAGGGGTGTGTATATATGTGCTTATACATGCATGTTTAGTGTGACCTAAGTGTAAGTAGAAGTAGCAAGATGTTCCTGATATCTTGCATGTTTATGAGATAGAAGAAATACACCAACAATTCTACCATCATGTAAAATAATTAAAGGTTTCCATTGTACTTAATTGGCAGGATGGTAGTACCTCCCTGGGTGGTTGCGGTCTACCAGCCTACTACCTAGGAAACAGTAAACTTCTTCCCCTATTATTTTTGCATTCTCTTTTGTCCCCTTCCCTTTATATAAAGGAACTGTACACACATACTGCCAATCCCTAGGTATCTTCCTCTCTTTCATACATTTTTTATTTTTATTTTTATTTTTTTTTTATCACACTGGCCGATTCCCACCAAGGCAGGGTGGCCCGAAAAAGAAAAACTTTCACCATCATTCACTCCATCACTGTCTTGCCAGAAGGGTGCTTTACACTACAGTTTTTAAACTGCAACATTAACACCCCTCCTTCAGAGTGCAGGCACTGTACTTCTCATCTCCAGGACTCAAGTCCGGCCTGCCGGTTTCCCTGAACCCCTTCATAAATGTTACTTTGCTCACATTCCAACAGCACGTCAAGTATTAAAAACCATTTGTCTCCATTCACTCCTATCAAACACGCTCACGCATGCCTGCTGGAAGTCCAAGCCCCTCGCACACAAAACCTCCTTTACCCCCTCCCTCCAACCTTTCCTAGGCCGACCCCTACCCCGCCTTCCTTCCACTACAGACTGATACACTCTTGAAGTCACTCTGTTTCGCTCCATTCTCTCTACATGTTCGAACCACCTCAACAACCCTTCCTCAGCCCTCTGGACAACAGTTTTGGTAATCCCGCACCTCCTCCTAACTTCCAAACTACGAATTCTCTGCATTATATTCACACCACACATTGCCCTCAGACATGACATCTCCACTGCCTCCAGCCTTCTCCTCGCTGCAACATTCATCACCCATGCTTCACACCCATATAAGAGCGTTGGTAAAACTATACTCTCATACATTCCCTTCTTTGCCTCCAAGGACAAAGTTCTTTGTCTCCACAGACTCCTAAGTGCACCACTCACCCTTTTCCCTCATCAATTCTATAATTCACCTCATCTTTCATAGACCCATCCGCTGACACGTCCACTCCCAAATATCTGAATACATTCACCTCCTCCATACTCTCTCCCTCCAATCTGATATCCAATCTTTCATCACCTAATCTTTTTGTTGTCCTCATAACCTTACTCTTTCCTGTATTCACTTTTAATTTTCTTCTTTTGCATACCCTACCAAATTCATCCACCAATCTCTGCAACTTCTCTTCAGAATCTCCCAAGAGCACAGTGTCATCAGCAAAGAGCAACTGTGACAACTCCCACTTTATGTGTGATTCTTTATCTTTTAACTCCACGCCTCTTGCCAAGACCCTCGCATTTACTTCTCTTACAACCCCATCTATAAATATATTAAACAACCACGGTGACATCACACATCCTTGTCTAAGGCCTACTTTTACTGGGAAATAATTTCCCTCTTTCCTACATACTCTAACTTGAGCCTCACTATCCTCGTAAAAACTCTTCACTGCTTTCAGTAACCTACCTCCTACACCATACATCTGCCACATTGCCCCCCTATCCACCCTGTCATATGCCTTTTCCAAATCCATAAATGCCACAAAGACCTCTTTAGCCTTATCTAAATACTGTTCACTTATATGTTTCACTGTAAACACCTGGTCCACACCCCCCCTACCTTTCCTAAAGCCTCCTTGTTCATCTGCTATCCTATTTTCCGTCTTACTCTTAATTCTTTCAATAATAACTCTACCATACACTTTACCAGGTATACTCAACAGACTTATCCCCCTATAATTTTTGCTCTCTCTTTTGTCCCCTTTGCCTTTATACAAAGGAACTATGCATGCTCTCTGCCAATCCCTAGGTACCTTACCCTCTTCCATACATTTATTAAATAATTGCACCAACCACTCCAAAACTATATCCCCACCTGCTTTTAACATTTCTATCTTTATCCCATCAATCCCGGCTGCCATACATTTATTGAACAAAAGTACCAACCCAAAACTGCATACCCACCTGCTTTTAACATTTGTCATGATCCCATCAGTTCCAGCTACTTTACCCCCTTTCATTCTACCCAATGCCTCATGCACCTTCCCCACACTCACATCTGGCTCTTCACCATACAGACTTACACATTTTCACACACACTCGTATATACAACATAGACATACATTTGCACTCACATGTGCGCACAAGCATTCACGCAAACTTGCAAGCATTACCTAAGTTTCCTGACAACAATGCAGTGGTTTGAAAGTGGGGTTTGAATTTACTAGGTGAGTTGGTGTCTTAACATAATTAAAATGATGTAACTTTTACTTATGTTTATTTTGTAGCCGTGGCCGTTTGTTCTTGAACACAGCCGAGCACTTCTTCGTCAGCTGACTCACCAGGAGTTCTCTGACATAGTATTACCAGCTGCAAAGAAGTCTCTTCTGCGGAACCCTGAGGTTACTCTTCAAGCTGTGGCGTACCTCTGCTCTGGTCTTAATCTTGATCTGAGTAAATATGTGGCTGACTTGACCAAAACACTAGCAAGTAAGTCTGTTTATTAATTATGGTATTAGAACAGGCCACATACACACATTATGTCTCATTCTGATAACCAACTTATTGACTACATTATTTCTAAGAAAATGTGGAAATGCATACTTTTGATGGGTTTGTTTGGCTCAGCCCTGGGCCAGACTTGTCCAGCCCAGGGTACAGGAACAGAGGTTTATTGGTGTAAAATTGTGGTAATACTGATAGTGTGTTATGTTCTTATGTTTCTTCTGTAGAATAAGTAGTTAATTTTGGATCACATTCCAACTGACTATTACTATGTCACACACTAGTTTCTAGCCCTTTGACTATCGGAACCCCAAATCCTGAGGCATCTCCTTGTGCCGAAAAATTTTTGAAAAAAAAAAAAAAAAAAGTTATTTTTCTTATGAAACGATAGAGAATCTCTTCCTGATGGTAATGACACCAAAAGAACGAAATTTAATGGAAAACTTATGGAATTATGCTCTCGCGAAGTTAACAACCTCGGCGATATTTACAAATCGGCGATTTCGCCCACTTTGAGCCCTATTTTCGGCTAATTTCATTGTTCCAGTCGACCAGACTCGTAGCTATTTCTTTAGAAATACATTTGTTCTGTTGATTGAGTACAAGAAACTGCCCATTTACCGATTTCAACTACCCAATAACGTGGTCAGAAATTGGTAATTTGGCCAATTTCACGCAAATTAAAAAATGTCAATTTCAAAATAGGGTCCAGAATGAACAATGCAGACATTCCTGGCTCATCAGTCATGTCTCCAGGCCCCTCTGATATTACTCTTGCTTTCTATTTTGAACTTTTATTCAAACAAAAAATAGAAGATTTACTGTTATGCAGACTACTGCAATATTGTAATAATTGTATAAATAATGTCAACCCATTCATGACTGCATATTAGAGTGGCTAGTTGGACATTTATTGGACAATGACATCATTTGTTTACTCTTGAACATCTGCAAATTCAAACATTTCTCCTAATTTGAGCTCCATTTCAAGATTCTTTTCATAATAAAACCAATCAAAATCACCTCTATTTCTATAATATGTTTTCCATTCAATCAAATGAGACCAAGAAAACGAGAATATGACCATAAATACTGTACGAAAATACACCACAAAGTCGGTGCTTTAATCCAAAAACATGGTCGGAGTTTTTTTTTTTTCATTATGCACTGTGTGCTGCAGGATTTTTTTCATATGGTGCACACTGACCACACAGACCCATTCTCTCACATGTGGGCCTACCAGCTTTCTCCTGCTTGATTTGAAGCCGCTAGAATTTTTGAGTATATGTATGTTAAACACGGTGGCTAGTAGACTATTATACATAGGATGCAAGTTTGATTTTTTCTTTTTTTTTGCTTTGTTGATGAACCTTATAAGACTCCTGTGAGGAGTTTATTGTAATGTATGGGAAATTTAGTGTGGAGTACCTGGGAGTTTAGTGTGAGGTACCAGTGAGTGAGTTTAGTGTGAGGTATCTGTGATTTAGCTGACTTACTGCGCTCATCAGTGGAATAATGTGTTAGAAAACTCCACTTGTTATGGATCATATAGTGTGTAAGAAAGCATTGGAGTTGTGTGTTGGACAACTGCAGTATCTGCTGGAAGTATTTTGAGTGTTAGGGGAAAATGAATTTCTATAAACTTATTAACCCTTTGACTGTTTTGGTCGTATATATACGTCTTACGAGCCAGTGTTTTGGACGTATATATACTCACTAATTCTAGTGGCTTCAAATCAAGCAGGAGAAAGCTGGTAGGCCCACATGTGAGAGAATGGGTCTGTGTGGTCAGTGTGCACCACATAAAAAATCCTGCAGCACGCAGTGCATAATGAGAAAAAAAAAACTCCAACTGTGTTTTTGGATTAAAATGCCGACTTTGAGGTGTATTTTCATATAGTATTTATGGTTGTATTCTCGATTTCTTGGTCTCATTTGATAGAATGGAAAACCTATTACAGAAATAGAGACGATTTTGATTATTTTCACAATGAAAACGACCTTGAAATTGAGCTCAAAATAGCGGAAGTGTTCAATTTTTACCAATGTTCAAGAGTAAGCAAATCAAACCACACATCCAATACACGTCAACTGGGGAGTCTAATATTCTTTCACTATTTTTTTTTTTATCACACTGGCCGATTCCCACCAAGGCAGGGTGGCCCGAAAAAGAAAAACTTTCACCCTCATTCACTCCATCACTGTCTTGCCAGAAGGGTGCTTTACACTACAGTTTTTAAACTGCAACATTAACACCCCTCCTTCAGAGTGCAGGCACTGTACTTCTCATCTCCAGGACTCAAGTCCGGCCTGCCGGTTTCCCTGAACCCCTTCATAAATGTTACTTTGCTCACACTCCAACAGCACGTCAAGTATTAAAAATCATTTGTCTCCATTCACTCCTATCAAACACGCTCACGCATTATTATTTATACCATTTTTACAATAATGCAATAGTCTGCATAACAGTAAATCTTCTATTTTTTGTTTGAATAAAAAATCAAAATAGAAAGCAAGAGTAATATAAGAGGGGCCTTGAGACATGACAATGAACAGATATGTTATTTTAGTGCCAAGGATGTCTGCATTGTTTATTCTGGACCCTATTTTGAAATTGGCATCTTTTTTAATTTGGATGAAATTGGCCAAATTGCCAATTTTAGACCACTTTATTGGCTACTTTAAATTGGTAAATGGGCCGTTTCTTGTACTCAATTGATAGAAAAAAAATGGAGTTCTAAAGAAATAGCTATGAGTTTGGTCGACTGGAACAATCGATTTGGCTGAAAATAGGGCTCAAATTCGGCGAAATCGCCGATGCGTATATGTCGCCGAGATCACTAACTTCGTGGGAGCGTAGTTCCTTGAGTTTTCGACCAAATTTCGTACTTATGGTGTCATTACCTTCGGGAAAAGATTATCATTTCATAAGAAAAAATATTTTTTTTTTTTTTTTTCCAAAAATTTTTCGACGTAGAATGACAGTTTCAGAAAGGGGCTTGCGACAGTCAAAGGGTTAATGATAAACAATATAAAAATACAGTACAGTAGAGCCTCGCTTTACAGTGTTTCGCTTTACGGCGTTCTGCTAATATGGCAATTTCAAATTATGACCAAAATTTGCTATACAGTGAGCAGTCTTTGAAATATGGCACGCCCCACCCAGTTTGTTTACATTCTCTGTGAACACATCTCTCTATTATGTCTGGAAATTTTCCAAAATTTCAAGTGTTTTAAAGTTATTGCATATTTTATATGTACTCTGATAATTTATACTTATGTGTACCTGTAACTAAATATACTTACACACTGTGGTGGCATGCAGGTACACATTAACCCGTAAATGGTCCAACCGTGTATACGTACGTTTTTACTGCTTGTTCCCCAAACGTATATATATACAGTGGACCCCCGCATAGCGACTTTAATCCGTGCAAGAGGGCTGATTGTTATGTGAAATGTTCGGTATGCGAATGAATTTTCCCCATAAGAAATAATGGAAATCAAATTAATCCGTGCAAGACACCCAAAAGTATGAAAAAAATATTTTTACCACATGAAATATACATTTTCCTACACACAAAGAGAAGGATACATGCACAATAGTAGAGTAGTACATGCACAATATATATTGTGCATGTACTACTCTACTGAATGAAGAATAAATGACACTTACCTTTGTTGAAGATGCAGCAATGACTGATGAGACACTGTGTCCTGGGAGTGCCTTTTCCTTCTGAGTACTGTAGGTCCTGTTTGGCATTTTCTTCCAGAACAGGCCTTATCACACTGTGTATGCCACTACGATTCTTATATCTCTCAAACCAACCTTTGCTGGCTTTAAATTCACCAATATGAGCACTAGTTCCAGGCAATTTTCCCTGTTAACCTGGGTGTTAGTCGACTGGTGTGGGTTGCATCCTGGGAGACAAGATTAAGGACCCCAATGGAAATAAGTTAGACAGTCTTCGATGACACTGACTTTTTTGGGTTATCCTGGGTGGCAAATCCTCTGGGGTTAATTGTTTCTTGGTATTCTCAATAAGCCACACCAACAACGGTGCTACAGCAGCAGCAGCAGCAGCTGACGGTGGTACAACAGCAGCAGACGATGCTACAGCAGCAACAGACGATGCTACAGCAGCAACAGACGATGCTACAGCAGCAACAGACGATGCTACAGCAGCATCAGACGATGCTACAGCAGCAACAGACGATGCTACAGCAGCAACAGACGATGCTACAGCAGCAGCAGACGATGCTACAGCAGCAACAGACGATGCTATAGCAGCAGCAGACGATGCTACAGCAGCAGCAGACGATGCTACAGCAGCAGCAGACGATGCTACAGCAGCAGCAGACGATGCTACAGCAGCAGCAGACGATGCTACAGCAGCAGCAGACGATGCTACAGCAGCAGCAGACGATGCTACAGCAGCAGCAGACGATGCTACAGCAGCAGCAGATGATGGTACAGCAGCAGCAGACGATGCTACAGCAGCAGCAGACGGTGCTACAGCAGCAGCAGACGGTACTACAGCAGCAGCAGCAGCTGACGGTGGTACAACAGCTGACAGTGCAGCAGCAGCTGATGGTGGTACAGCAGCAGCAGCAGCTGTACCACCAATAGTAGCGATGGTTGATTGGGGTTTATTATACAACCTGGCCAGCTCGGAGACATGCACTCCACTTTCATACTTATCAATGATCTTTTTCTTCATCTCTATAGTAATTCTCACCCTTATTGCTGTAGGGTTGGCACTAGAAGCTTTCTTGGGGCCCATGGTCACTTATTTTCCAGAAAAAATCAAAAACACTGTAATACGAAATGTTCCGATTATATGCTTGGATGTTACCGCGGAGGCTGGCTGGTAAACAATGCCACCGGCGGAACATGTGAGCGTGGCTCATGCCGCACATTGGACGCGTCTCGGACGAAGAGCGGTGAGCGGGTTTTTGGGCGGTATGCGAGGCAAAATTTTTGCAAAAAAAGCGAGCGGTATGCGGATTGTACGGTATGCGATGAATGCGGTATGAGGGGGTCCACTGTATACGTTTTATTTTTCCTGCCTTCAAATTTGGCACGACTGGCCTGAGATGCCTTGTCAGCATAGAATGGGTCCTAACACCCAGTGTGCGCGGTATTAAAAAAATCTGGGACCACTTAGTAGTTCAAATGAGCACCAGCTAGAGCAAACAGTGCAGCAAACACCTGGGATTCACTGATTTCATGTAGTATTAACCCTCCCATTTTAAGAGGAAAGTGATTTTGACCCCGAGTTTAGTGACTTAGAGGTGGATGTGGCCATAAGTGGTCGAGGAAATATAAAAAAATCTCGATAATAACCCATGTGCAACATTTGTGCAACACCCTTTCAGAATGTCTTGTAACCTATGCCCTAAGTAAAGAGAAACAATTCTGGCTGGCTGGCTGGCTGGCTGGCTGGCTGGCTGTTTGGCTGGCTGGCTGTTTGGCTGGCTGGCTGGCTGGCTGGCTGGCTGGCTGGCTGGCTGGCTGGCTGGCTGGCTGGCCGGCTGGCCGGCTGGCCGGCTGGCCGGCTGGCCGGCTGGCCGGCCGGCTGGCTGCGTGGCTGGCCGGCTGCTTGCGACCTGGCTCTATCTCTGTCTGTCTGTATCTATGTCTGTCTCTCTCTCTGTCTATCTTTGTCTCTATCTATCCCTGTCTATCTGTCGGTCCATCTCTGTCTCACAGGTATACATAAATACAGGTATACATGGTGAAAATTACCTAGGATAACCCCAAAAATCCAGACAGAGTGCTATACTCTGCTTGAAGATGTGAGTAAAGGTGATGACCCAGTCTTGTGGCTCTCTCTGAGACAGAGAGCTAGAGAGATAGACAGACAGGGAGCTTGACAGACAGACGTGTTTGTGTACCAGTGAAAGCAAAGCAAGGGCCGATGCTCATCAAATGTCATCTCTAATCTTTTCTTATCAAGTGTTATCACTGCACCTTTGAGTATGCTCATCAAACGTCACCTCTTATCAGATGTTATCTTATCATGTCACTGTCAGGGGTGGACTTAGTTTTTCATGCTTCAAGGGAACTTATTGTTACATATTATTATTATTATACAGTGGACCCTCGACCAGCGATATTAATCCGTTCCTGAGAGCTCATCGTTAATCGAAATTATTGTTAGTCGAGTTCATTTTCCCCATAAGAAATAATGGAAATCAAATTAATCTGTGCAAGACACCCAAAAGTATTGAAAAAAAAATTTTTACCACATGAAATATTAATTTTAATACACACAAGCTGAAGAAGACATGCACAGTTACATGACACTTACCTTTATTGAAGATCTGGTGATGATTGATGGGATGGGATGAGGAGAGAGTGTTGATGGTGTTAGTGTTTAGAAGGGGAATCCCCTTCCATTAGGACTTGAGGTGGCAAGTCCTTTTTTTGGGGTTACTTCCCTTCTTCTTTTAATGCCACTAGGACCAGCTTGAGAGTCACTGGACCTCTGCCGCATAACATATCTGTCCATAGAGGCCTGTACCTCCCGTTCCTTTATGACATTCCTAAAGTGTTTCACAACATTGTCAGTGTCACAATTAAACACTTGTTCAGGTTTCAATTCTTCACTGTTTATGTACTCCTTGAATTCCTGCACAAATTTTTCAGGCTGCTTTTTGGTGCAAACTGGCAACCTCACCATGCCTTATCACACTATGTATGCCACTACGGTTCTTAAATCCCTCAAAACAACCTTTGCTGGCCTTAAATTCACTCACATCACCACTAGTTGCTGGCATTTTTCTAATTAAATCGTCATGCAACTTCCTAGCCTTTTCACATATGATCGCTTGAGAGATGCTATCTCCTGCTATCTGTTTTTCGTTTATCCACACCAATAACAGTCTCTCAACATCTTCTATCACTTGCGATCTTAGTTTCAAAAACATAGTTGCATCTTTGGCAAGAACAGCTTCCTTGATTGCCGTTTTCTTGGCCACAATAGTAGCGATGGTTGATTGGGGTTTTGTGTACAACCTGGCCAGCTGGGAGACACGCACTCCACTTTGATACTTAGCAATGATCTCTTTCTTCATATCCATAGTAATTCTCACCCTTTTTGCTGTAGGGTTGGCACTAGAAGCTTTCTTGGGGCCCATGGTGACTTACTTTGCAGGTGCAATCACTAAAAAGGCTGTGATAATATGAAATGTTCCGATTGTATGCTTGGAAGCGACCGCGGTGGCTAGCTGGCTTGTAAGCACTGGCCAGAAGTGGACGCGTCTCAGACGGAACGAATAGTGTTGGTCGAGTTTTTTAGCGCTAGTCGAGGCAAAATTTTTGCGTTAAAATGTATCGCTGGTCGGATTTATCATTAATCGATGCCATCGTTGGTTGAGGGTCCACTGCACAGTAGGGCCCCACTTTATGGCATTTCACTTTACGGCGTTCCGGTAATACGGTCATTTCAAATTATGACCAAAACTTGCTATACGGCTCCCCCCACCTGACTTTCTAATACGGTCACTGCGCCCCACCATGTTTGTTTACATTCTCCTTGAGCTCAGTAAGCACTAAGTCTCTCCATTTTGTCTGGAAACTCCAAAATTTCAAATGTTTTTAAAAGTTATTTCATATTTTATATACAGTGGACCCCCGCATAACGATCAGCTCCCAACTCGACCAGTTATGTAAGTGTATATTTGTAAGTGCTTTTGTAGGTGTATTTTTGGGGGTCTGAAATGGACTAATCTAATTCACAATATCTCTTAAAGGAACAAATTCGGTGTATAACGGCACCCAAACAGACTTCTGGATTGAAATAATATCGTTATGCGGGGGTCCACTGTATACTCTGATAATTATAATTATGTATACCTGTACCTAAATAAACTTACACACTGTGCTGGCATGCAGGTACACATTAAAATCAGTAAGAGTGTCTTAGGTCTCCAGACGTCATATTAGTAATGATAATAATCATCGAGTCTCATTTAAATGTCGTATATTACGTTAAATACACATTGTCATTAATCCATCTATGATATTTTTTCAAAATTATGTAATAAATACGATGCATAACATATAAATAAGATAAATACACCCCACAGTAGAATAAATAAACATAAATGTGAGATGTGGTAGCAGATGACTTGCACAAGTGATGCCATATTAGAAATGATGATAATAATAATAATAATAATAATCACAGAGTCTCATTAAATGTCGTATATTACGTTAATATACACATTTTCATTAACCCACCCATGATATTTTTTTTTCAAATTTAAAAAAATAAACCGATCCCTAACAAAAAGATGGTAAATACACCCACAATAAATAAATAAACAAAATATGAGATAGGGTAGATAGATAACTTGTACAGTGACGGCAAGAATAACTTTTTCTCTAACTAACAAAAGAGAAAATGTGTTACTGGGGGTAACTAGAAATTATTCCTTTCGTTGTATTAATTTATTCAGGATCAGTAGGGCCCCACTTTACGGCGGTTAAGTAAGTAAGTAAGTAAATTTATTCAGGTATACAAAAAATACGTTACATAAAATTTATAACATAGCAGATATTTTGTAGAAAACCTAGGAAAAACCCAAAAAATCAGACGAGGACTTATTTCCATTGGGGTCTTTTCCTTATTATTATAAAAAAAGGGTTAAAATTTTTTTTTTATTATTCTACAATGGGGTTAAATTTTATTATCATACTAAAAAGGGATATCTATTTCACGAGGGTCATTAAGACTTTCTACATAGGGGTCATTATAGGAAAAGGGTAAAATTTAACGATTTAGCTAAAAAATAAAAAAATTTTTTTCCCCCCCCCTTTTCTGTAGCTTCATTCATCAGACATTTTTTTGGCGTCTTTTTTGAAGGGTTTCATGCTATGAGGTTTTGGGCGTGGGGGGGAGTCTGTTCCAACCCTTTATTGCTGTAAAATAAAAAGGTGTTTGAACCCGGGCCAGAGGGGGTACTAAAAAAGTTGTGCTCTCCCCCCCTATACGTTTTCTTTGGTTCCCAACCTTGAAAAAATTGACACAAGAATTCTACCTGTTTGTGGCTTTTTATAAACATATTTATTCAGTTGTTTTACTTGTCTTAAACATTCAGCATATCCAACTGCTGTAATTCATCCTGGCCACATTTTTTTGGGTCCACCCCGGGAAATTTTTCGATTTTTTTTCGGGGGTTTTTGCATCATCTTTCATTTTTTTTTGTAAAGGCAAGTACCAAAAGAGAAACGTAATCCATAGGGCATTGTATAAGGGCTAGACATAGGGCCCTGGAGCCTCTTGGGTGCCTTGTTGTCTTCAGGAACTCATTGGCATTCATTTCTTTCTACACTGTTCCCTATCAATTCTCCTACATGCGGGGTCAAAGGGACCCCAAGATTTTTTACTGATGAAACCAAAGTGTGGACCCCCCTTTTCCCTGAATTAAAATTATTTAAACCCTTCTCTTTTTTTTTTTCGTTCCCAAAGAGAATGCTTCATTTTCCCAGGGTAATGAATTTTTGTTGTCTTCTACCATTTGCTGCAGGACTCCTTTTCCAGTGTTAAAACATTAGAAATATCTTGGGGTCTTTCCTGACACAACAGAGCACTGTCATTGCTACGTGGATTTTTGCACTTGACACTGATAGGTATCATGACAAAAACATAAGAAAGAAAGGGGGACCCAGAAAACCCCCTTTGGGGGAACTCCACGTTACGGGGGGGTTTGTTCCGTTTTTTGATTTTTGACTTTTGTCCCCTGTTGCAAAGGGTGGCTTAAACCGCTAAAAAAACTATACCGATAGTGAATTTTTCTTACATAATATATTGTGGTTGACAGTATCGAAGGCCTTTGCAGGTCTAAGTTACCCCCTTGAGGTTCCCTTTTTGACTTTCAGTTCTCAGGAAAACCATCAGATTAATAAGGGAGGTATGGGTTTTGGTGGATCTTCTAAAGCCGATTGATACTATGGAGAATCTGTGTTTAAGGTACAATACTTGAAAATTACACTGCCCTTTCCAAAAAATTTTAGATATTAACGGGGTTACTAACAGGTCTTAGTTGCTTACATCAACCTTATTTTTCAAAAAATAAATTCCCCTTAAAACCCCCCGGTAGGGGTATTGGGGTGAGGACAATTTATTTGTAGCAATAGGGATGACTTCGAAGACCCTTTTTAGGAACTTTGACGGGATGTTATCCGGGCCTGTGCTCTTTTGGGTTTAACGCCCCTTTGTTCTTTTTGAAAAAATCATGAGATACACTTACTAGTTGAAATGTTTGGGGTTACCCCCTTTTTTTGGGATAGTATGTTTGAAAAATTATCAAGTCTGTGTTAAAAGGGATTTGGCAGCTGGAGTTTACTTTAAAAGTGTTGATGCAACAGATGTGTAAAGGAATTAAAACATTTGCCACCTTGTGTTTTGGGATACCCCGTTATGTGTATATGTTAACCTATTCGGGTTATGGCTTACCCAAATGTTTTTTGTTGTTGCCAGGGTTTTGGGGGTTTGCTTTACTCTTCAATTTTTTGGCAATGTGCTTTGCCTTTGCTCCTTTTATACCCTGTACTCTGTTCCTCCCCTTTGGAATTTATTTAGTGCTGCAAAAATTTCCGTTGTTTGCTTTAAATTTTTTTTAACAGCTGGGCTCTGAAAATTTTATATTTTTCTAATATCTCAGTAGTCACCAGGTTCTTTTCGTTTAATCCCAACCCTTTAATTTGGGCAATTTATTGATGGGAGTGAACATTGTTTTGATTTTTCCAGGCATCGTTTACTCCCTGCAACTTATCCCCCCTGTCCAGTCACAATTTGTTTGCTATTTACCAGTGTTTCTTACTGTGTTTCTAGTTGACCTATTTTTATTGTCCCTTTTAGGCCTATCCTATCCCTAGTGATTTTTCCCGGGCAGTAAAGATAAAGACCTAAGACCCTTGGAATGACGCCTCTGACTAAGTTCTCAGGCGGTTCAAAGTATGTGGTCAATTAGGGTGGCTGAGAACTGTGGATCTGGGTTGGTTTATTAATTAGTTTTGGGGGTAGCTATTTAATCCCAGAATTTGCTTATACCTTTTTATAGCCCGTTTTTTTGTTGCTGAAAAAAGATATGAAGTCCCAGTATTATTGTTTCGCAAATTTTTTTCAAAACCCGGGCAGTACTCTGGAAAAGCTTCTAAAAACTGGCCTGGGTAGGAGGGGGGGTAACTAGTTTCCCACTAAGATGGTTTTGGTCTTGGGGGCAGCACTTAAACCATAGAATCTCCCGTTTATTGTTATTTAAAATATGTTTGGGTTGTAAGCTAATCATTTCAATGTAGGGACTACTCCCCCCCCTTTCTGTTCCTATCTAAACGTTTTTTTTTGTAACCTTCATTTTTTACCTTCGCAGTCACCGAAACTCCAAACCAAAATTCAGAGATGGTTATAACTGCCGCCCTAATTTTGTTAGCAGGAAGAATGACTTGCATTGCATGAATAAAATAAGGGGCCTTTTTCATAAAAAAATATAATCATCAATATATGACAATGGTATTTGTATTAAAAATTAGGTAAATAATGTCATCACTGTAAAGGGGAATGCCAAAAATGCATTTGGTACACACAAAATGAATTCTGGCACGTTGCATAATTGTCATACATCCCTCATGCACCCCCCCCTTACAAAAATTTTAATAAGGGGCCTTTCTTTTTTATGGTACTTTAGTAAGGTATCATCTGTTTGTAGTGTTTGAGATAATAAGGCTGTATTGTCTCATATTGACCTATGCATGCATTATATGTGGAGTTAAGGTTATCATCCCTAGCAAATTGGCCCGGGCATTATCGCCGTAAATTTATCTTTTGTTTGAGGCCCTGGTTTAAATTTGGAAATTCCCCATTTAAGAGCGCTAAAATTTAAGGGGGGGGGGCTGGTGCCACTGTTTTTTTTGGGGGTTATGCTGTTTTGGGCCATACCTTGCGGCGATAGTGAGGTTTACTTTTCGGTAGGATGGCAAACTTTTTTTTTGGGCTTTTACTGCCCAGGGCACTGTTACTCCATTCACCTTTTCCAACCCCCATAAATGTTTCTTTCTTCATGGAATTGAAAAAGAAATAAAAAATTTAATTTTTGCAGTCTGTCCCCCAAATTGCCTCCCTTTTTCCCACTCTTCGCTTTTTTTACCATATCAAAAAATTTTTTTCTTTTTTCCAGCCCCATGTACACTTAGTATCTGTTTTAAAGAAACCCCCACCCAACTAATTACAAAAGTTAAAATTTTCCCCCCATTAAAAACCCTCCACTGAAAAAATTTTTTCCCTTAAACTTTCCTAAACCCCTTAAGTTAAAAAAAACCCTTTTTTAAACACCTCCCCCCTACCCCCCATCACTTCAAAGCCCTGGCTTCACCAATTAACTTCTAATTTATTTTCCATTTGGTAGCCCAAAAAGGGGGTTTAATTCAAGGGTTTTTTACCCTTTCCCAAAATCCCCCCTCAATTCCTTTTAAATGGGGGGGTTGTGTCGTGTTGTTGTCTCCTGCCCTTTGGTCTGCTGATCACCCAATTTTTAAAACACTGAGGGGAGTAATGCCCACCTGATTTTCCCTTGGGGTTTATAGATATTTTTTGGTTTTTTCTGTTGATTCTTTTAAATGTTAAAATTGGTCAGTTTAAATATAGGTCAGCTACTAAAAAAAATTAACCTTGACTTTTTAAAAACTATTCACTTCTTTCCCACGACGGCACTGGGGGAAAAACCGTCCTTTTCCCTTTGGGAGTTTTGTACTGTTGATTTGACGAGTTTTTTTTGTGTTTCCCTCTCTTTAGCACTGGTACGGGTGATATGATTTTTCCAGGCTACCACCGTAAAGTGGAACCCCCTTTTTTTTCCACTTACAAATGCATACAAACATAGATAAAAAGTTTACACTAACATTTTTAAAGTTGCAAAAAACCAAAGGCATCAAAAAACAAAAAAAAAGTCCCCAATAACACATAGTGCATCATTACTTCCCTTTTAAAATATTTTTAGTCTTAAAAACCCTTTCAGGGCCCAAGGGCCCAAAAAATCGGGGAAGCCCACCCCACCGTGCCCAAAGAAATTTTAAAAAAAAAAAAAATTTTTTTTTCTTCCAGAATTAAAGAGATATTTTTTTAAAGGTAATAAAAAAAAAAAAAAATTAGAATCTGATCAGTACTTACCGAGATACAGTCCCAAGAAGTTTGTAGAAAAGGATTTTGGTGGGGGAAAACATCGCCCAAATTTCCCACTTAGCGTTTTATTTTTATTTTTTTGGGTTTAGTTGTTTTTTCTTTTTTTTTCCCATTTTTTTTTCTATTCCTCTAACTTTTGGGGCCTGGGGGAAACCCAATTTACTGTTATAATGTATATATTTTAAACCACTGTATTGAACACAATAACTCCCAAAAAAAGTTATTATCATATTATTGTTTACCACTGTTTTTTTTTATTACAATAAACATGCACAAATATTTTTATAATATTTAATTTTTCTTTCATATATTTACATTTTTACAATCATGGACATGGTTTTAGAACTGCTGGGCTTGGGGAAAACCCCTTTGGGAAAAAAGGCACCATGCAAGGGAAACCTTCTTTCCCTCACACAAAAACCGAGGTTTTTGGGCGTCTTTTTTTGCCGTCGTTTTGTTTTTTGCACGGGGAAAATTGCTTCTCTTTGACCCAAAATTTCTTTTAAAGTTGAAGGAAGCTGTATTATAAAATGATCCCCTTTTTTTCCCTAAAAACCCCTTGGGGGTTTATTGTGATGAATTCAAAGGAAACCATGTTGTATTGCGGGTTGTTGTTGCCTGGTACTTCATTATGAGTTGTCTGAAAAAAGGCAAAAAAAAAATTCCCCATACGGGGGGGTCTGTTCCCAGTTTTTTATTTGGTACATATTATTGCATTGAGCATTAAATGTCCATGAGATGGGGAAAAAAAGTTTCATGTACCACTTTAACTCTTTTCGAACACCCGTCAAAAAAAAACCCAAACTGCATTTTCACACTTTTCAACCAAGGGGGCATGGGTTTTTGTGTAAAATCCAAAACACTGGGCACGGGTTTTGAATACGTTCAAATTTGGGACTCGATCAATTTTGCCACGGGCTTGCATTTTTATTACGGTGAAGGTTGTCAAAAAATGTGGGCAAACTCGTTTTTCATGCCACCCTTTTTGCCATGTTTTATTGGCAGTAAAAAACCTGCGTCATTTACCACGAAAAACTGGTTGAGCCGGGATTTTGGGTTTTCGATTTGACGCACGTGCCCAAAAACATCTGTCTTGTTTACTCGCATGAAATTCCCCTGAGTAATGGGTTGTGTACCAGTTAACGGTATATAATTTATGGCCCTTACCCAAAATAAAGGGGCCATCATGTTTCTCACTACGTCAAACCCGTATACCCCAAAAATCTTGGTATCTTTCAATGTTTTAATACCCGGGGTATACAAATTACCAAACCAGGCCCCTGTCACAATTCCCTTTAAAAAAATTTTATCCCAAACGGTTTTTTTGCTCGGTATATACTGCTTTAAAGCCCGTCTCCTTTAACAAAAACAAAGATCGTCAATTCAAGTTCTTGAATGGAAAAAAAGTATATCCTGAACTTTTGTTTGAGATAATTTAAAAAATTCTAAACTTGTTTAAACCCTTTACTTTTTGTCAGGCCTGGTTTTTTTTAGGAAGTGCAACATACGTAAAAGTAAGTAAACTGTTCACTGGTATTATTTCACTTTAAGGATGGGTTTTCAAAATTTTGCCGATCCCGGGACCAGTATGCTTTTTTATTTTTGCTTATAGACGTGAGGCTAAGCATTATTGTTGCCAAAAAACAAATAATTTTTGCAAAAAGTCGTCTCTTTCCACCTGTGTTGTCTTGGGCTGTGGTGATAAGATCGTTTTTTGCCCTTTGGGGTACTGAAAATACTTATTACTTTCCCCGACAATTTAATTTTCCCTCAATGGCCCGGTCAAAAAAATAAATTTAAAAAATTTTCCAAATTCATTGGCCCCTGGTTCCCCAAGGGGGAAAAGGTTTGGAGAATTTTCCCCTTTGCGAGTCATCCCAAAATGGTGAGGGCTGGGGGAAAAAAATTGGGATTTTTTTTGCCCCAAACCCGATACGGTTTGCTGGTGGATATGGAACCAAAAGGTGGTTGTAGGGTGGGTTTTGGCGGGCTGGTGGGTTGAACGCTCCCTTTTTCCTTGAACTGCGAGTCAGCAGGTGGGGGTTCCCCCGTGGCCCCCGCGAGTCACGCATTGGGGGTGCCACTACCACCAAACCGGCCCCCCTAACCCATCCCCTGTTTTCTCTGGCCCCTCCATGCCAAGTGTAGCCACATCATCCTCACTATCACTACCTAAAACGGGTGTAGGGCCACGGGATGTACTCCGGGATGTACTGCGGGATGTACTCTGTCCCCTGGGCACAGCATAGGGTACACTACCCGAGCGCATGCGGCGGCGGACATACCGACGCTTCACTGGTGAATATGTTTCCTCACTATCACTACTCGAATGATCGTCGAGCGCAATAAAATCACAATCCACGTCAGAATCATCGTCATTACTGAAGTCAGAGGCCAGGCCACGGGAAAATATTAGTTTTCTCTTACGTTTAGGAACACCCGACGGTGAGTCACGAGTGCCCACACCAGAGGTAGAAGGTCGAGGATCGTCGGGGTTTTCTGCACTATTATCGATATCCTGGTCATTATTTTCGGTCACTAACTTATCAAAGCCGTAGAATTCGTCTTCATTTCCACTTCCATCAGTGTCAGAACTATCAGACACGAAGAGGAGAGTCCCAATTTTCTGGGGAGTGAGAGCTGACTTGCGACGAGGCATGGTGAACAAGGGTGACTGAGCCGGCGTTCCCACAATGCTATGCAGGCGCCTAGATTTTTTGTTTACGGCGCAGACCCACGGCGCAGACCCATTCTCTCATATGTAGGCCTATGAGCGCTTTTGCGCTAAATTTGACGGCGCTAGAATTTTGGCGTAGATCTACGGTTTGGACACTCACCGACCAGCCGTAGATCTACGGGACGGACCCTGAAAGGGTTAATCTAGGGTGAGACAAGTAGTATTTATTGTAAGAAATCAAGTGTGGTATGTATGGTAGTCAGCCAGGCTACCATACCAGGCCACCCCACCCACACATACAATTCTATGATATTTAAGCATCCCAGAGCGATAAAATGTATATACAGTTCACTCATTACTTACCTTAAAATATAGGGCGAGATGAGTAGTATTTATTGTAAAAAATCAAGTGTGGTATGTATGGTAGTCAGCTGGGCTACCATACCAGGCCAACCCACCTACACATAATATTCTATTACATTTAACCCTTTCAGGGTCCAAGGCCCAAATCTGAAGTGGTGCCCCAATGTCCAAGAATTTTCAAAAAAAAAATTTGTTATTTTTCTTATGAAATCGTAGAGAATCTTTTTGTGAAGGTAATAAAACAAAAAGTACGAAATTTGGTGGAAAATTGACGAAATTATGCTCTCGCGAATTTTGATGTGTCAGCGATATTTACGAATCGGCGATTTTGCCGACTTTGACTCCCATTTTAGGCCAATTACATTATTCCAATCAACCAAATTCTTAACTATTTCACTAGTATTACTTCTATTCTATTGATTGAGCACAAGAAATCGCCAAGTCAACTGTTTCAACTACAAAATAAAGTGATCGGAAATTGTTAATTTGGCCAATTTAACACAAAGTTCAAAATATTCCAATTTCAAAATGGGCTCCAGAATAAACAATGTAGGTATTCCTGGAACTAAACTAACATTTCCTCTGTTCATTAGTTACATTTTGAGGCTTTACAAATAAATTCCATTTTGATTTTTTATTCACATAATGAATTTTTATTCACACCAAAAAATAGAAGATTTACTGTAATGCAATACTGTAATAATTGTATAAATATCATCACCATATTTGTGAATGTATATTAGACCCACCAGCTGACGTTTATTAGATGTGTGAGGTCGTTTGTTTACTCTTGAATATCGGCAAAAATTTAACATTTCCGCTAATTTGAGCTCAGTTTCAAGCCATTTCCAGTGCTAAAACCAATCAAAATCATCTCTATTTCTGTAATATGTCTTCCATTCTATCAAATGAGACCAAGAAATCGCAAATACAACTACAAAAAACATACGAAAAAACACTGCAAAGTCGCTGTTTTAATAGAAAAATCATGATTTCAGTTTTTTTCTCTCATTGTACACAGTGTGCTGCAGGATCTGTTTTATGTGGTGCACACATACCACGTAGATGTATTCTCTCATATCTAGGCCCAAATGTACCACTCACAGTTTATCAGAGTGAGCTGAGCTCATGACGTAGATCTACGGTTTGGACCCTGAACGTAAAGCCGTAGATCTACGGGACGGACCCTGAAAGGGTTAAGCATCCCAGAGCGATAAAATGTATATACAGTTCACTCATTACTTACCTTAAAATATTTGTAGTCTTAATGTAGGGTCAGGAATAAGTAAATGAGATAAAACGAATAAATGAGAGAGAGAAAGAATGAGTGCATGAGAGAGGACAGGCGCAGAGTTATGTAAACAAACCAGGCGAAGGTAAGTTTTGTAAACAAAGTGTACACGTCTGGTTTGTGTACAAGTTACATTGTGTACAGGTTGTCTCTACATTGATACGGTAGAATAAATAAAGAAGAACACTCCCATTCTCATGTAACATCATTTTGAGAAGAAATGATGCTCTGAGTGAAGGCAATGGAAATAAGTCACTCTGACTTTTTTGGGTTATCCTAGGTTCTCTACAATATGTTGTTATGTATGATAATCTATGTAACTGTATTTGTGTATACCTGAATAAACTTACTTACATACATACGAAAGGAATAATTTTCTACAGTTACCCCCAGTAACACATTTTCTCTTATGTTAGATTAGAGAAAATGTTATTCTTGGCATCACTTGTACAAGTTATCTGGCTACCACATCTCATATTTATGTTTATTTATTCTATTGTGGGGTGTATTTATCATCTTTTTATGTTATGTATCGTGTTCATTATATAATTTTGAAAAAATATCATGGATGGATTAATGAAAATGTGTATATTAACGTAATATACAACATTTAATGAGACTCGGTGATTTATTATTATTATTATTATTATTATCATTTCTAATATGGCGTCACTTGTGCAAGTCTGCTACCACATCTCATATTTATGTTTATTTATTCTATTGTGGGGTGTATTTATCATCTTTTTATGTTATGTATCGTGTTTATTATATAATTTTTTAAAAACATTCGAAATTTTGGAGTTTCCAGAGAAAATGGAGAGACTTAGTGCTTACTGAGCTCACGAAGAATGTAAACAAACAGGGTGGGGCGCGGTGACCGTATTAGAAAGTCAGGTGGGGGGAGCTGTATAGCGAGTTTTGGTCATAATTTGAAATGACCGTATTAGCAGAATGCCGTAAAGTGAAACGCCGTAAAGCGGGGCCCTGCTGTACACAAATACAGTTACATAGATTATCATACATAACAACATATGTGTAGAGAACCTAGGATAACCCAAAAAAGTCAGAGTGACTTATTTCCATTGCCTTCACTCAGAGCATCATTTCTTCTCAAAATGATGTTACATGAGAATGGGAGTGTTCTTCTTTATTTATTCTACTGTATCAATGTAGAGACAACCTGTACACAATGTAACTTGTACACAAACCAGACGTGTACACTTTGTTTACAAAACTTACCTTCGCCTGGTTTGTTTACATAACTCTGCACCTGTCCTCTCTCATGCACTCATTCTTTCTCTCATTTATTCGTTTTATCTCATTTACTTACTCCTGACCCTACATTAAGACTACAAATATTTTAAGGTAAGTAATGAGTGAACTGTATATACATTTTATCTCTCTGGGATGCTTAAATATCATAGAATAGTATGTGTGGGTGGGGTGGCCTGGTATGGTAGCCTGGCTGACTACCATACATACCACACTTGATTCCTTACAATAAATACTACTTGTCTCACCCTAGATTAAGACTATAAATATTTTAAGGTGAGTAATTAGTGCACTATGTGTGTATTGTACTTTTTTATTGTTTTTTTGATGCCCGGTTCTATTGCTAACTTAATATATGTTAGTGTAAACATGTGCGGCGTCTGGTTGTCTTTGTTGTGGACGTTTCGCCATCCAGTGGCTGGCTGGATGGCAAAACGTCTACGGTGGGGATGCCCGGGTGTTGTGCATGTGCCATTTCATCCTGTCGGTATTATATACAATTCTTGTACTACTACTACTACTACTACTACTACTACTACTACTACTACTACTACTACTACTACTACTACTACTACTACTACACTACTACTACTACACTACTACTACTACTACTACTACTACTACTACACTCACTACTACTACTACTACTACTACTAACTACTACTACTACTACTATACTACACTACTACTACTACTACTACTACTACTACTACTACTACTACACTACTACTACTACTACTACTACTACTACTACTACTACTACACTACTACTACTACTACTACTACTACTACTACTACTACACTACTACTACTACTACTACTACACTACTACTACTACTACTACACTACTACTACTATACTACTACTACTACTACTACTACTAAACTACTACTACTACTACTACTACTACATACTACTACTACTACTACTACTACTACTACTACACACTACTCACTACACTACTACTACTACTACTACCTCTACTACTGACACTACTACTATAGCACTACACTACACTCCCACCTCCTCCTCCTCCTCTCCTCACTCCTCCTCTTCTTCCTGCCTATATATAGCCGTCCTCCTCCACCTCTGTTAGTGTGACTTTGTCAATGGTCCAAGTCGGACCGAAACGTCGCCGTAAGCTTCTCTCTTTTATGTGCGGGTTATTTGTGTATCGTTCCAGTCACGGTATTGTGCCTTTTTGTTATTTATTGTTATCTAGTGTTTGTATGCATTTAAAAGTGAAAAAAAAGGGTGTTCCACTTTATGACGGTTTCCGCTTTACGGGGGTAGCCTGGAACCTAACCTGCCATGTAAGTGGGGCTCTACTGTATATGTATTCTTCTCCTCCTCCTTTCTCCTCCTTCCTCCTCCTCCTTCCTTCTCCTCCTTCCTTCTCCTCCTTCCTTCTCCTCCCTCCTCCTCCTTCCTTCTCCTCCTTCCTTCTCCTCCTCCTCCTCCTCCTCCTCCTCCTCCTTTCCTCCTTCTCCTTCCTCCTTCTCCTTCCTCCTTCTCCCCCTCCTTCTCCTCCCTCCTTCTCCTCCCTCCTTCTCCTCCCTCCTTCTTCTCCCTCCTTCTCCTCCCTCCTTCTCCTCCCTCCTCCACCTCCTCCTTCTCCTCCCTCCTTCTCCTCCCTCCTTCTCCTCCCCCCTTTCCCTCCTCCCCTCCTTCTCCTCCCTCCTTCTCCTCCCTCCTTTCTTCCCCTTCTCCTCCCTCCTTCTCTCTCCCTCCTTCTCCTCCCCTCCTTCTCCTCCCTCCTTCTCTCCTCTCCTCCTTCTCCTCCCTCCTTCCCCTCCTCCCTCCTCCTCTTCCCTCTTCCCTCCCTCCTTCCCCTCCCTCCTTCTCCTACCCTCCTTCTCTTCCCTCCTTCTCCTCCCTCCTTTCTTCCCTCCTTTCTCCTCCCTCCTTCTCCTCCTCCTCCCCTTCTCCTCCCCCTCCTTCCCTCCCCTCCCTCTCCCTCCCTCCTTCTCCTCCCTCCTTCTCCTCCTTCTCCCCCCTTCTTTCTCCTCCCTCTTTCTCCTCCCCCCCCTTCTCCCTCCTCCTCCCTCCTTCTCCTCCCTCCCTTCTCCTCCCTCCTTCTCCCCTTCCCTCCTTCCCTCCCTCCCTCCTCCTCCTCCCTCCTCCTCCCTCCCTCCTCCTCCTCCCCTCCTTCTCCTCCCTCCTTCTCCTCCCTCCTTCTCCCCCCTCCTCCTCCCTCCCTCCTCCTCTCCTCCCTTCCCTCCCTCCTCCTCCTCCCTCCCCTCCTCCTCCTCCCCTCCTCCTCCTCCTCCCTCCTCCCCCCTCCTCCCCTCCTCCTCCTCCTCCCTCCCTCCTCCTTCCTCCCTCCTCCTCTTCCTCCCTCCTCCTCTTCCTCCCTCCTCTTCCTCCCTCCTCCTCTTCCTCCCTCCTCCTCCCTCCTCCTCCTCCTCCTCCTCCCTCCCTTTCATATATCCAAAACATTACTGGGACATATAAATACTTTGTATACATTCCAAGACAATAGTAAATGGCTAAGGCAGATGTAAATGTCCACCTGTCAGTGTGTTTCTGACAATTTGAGTACAATTTCAGTACCTAATACTAGTGTCAGAACAAAGATTGGTTATAAAATGACAAGAACTACTACAACTTGTAATTATCAGAACATAAAAATTATATAAAATAATATGAAAATAGAAAAAAGGTATATTGGCAACACTTCTGCAAACAGCAGTACTCCATGTTGCTGTCATGTGAGCATCCAGTGCCAACTTCTCAGCTTCATATCTCTGTAAGTACTCACCCTAATTTTCTTTTTTATCCTATAACACTTAGAAAAATGTGCTCTTTATTTTCATTAAAAAAAAATTTTTTTTTTTTTATTTTTCTAAATATTCAGGGCACTGGAGTAGTGAACGTATATATACGTTTGGACCATTTACAGGTTAAAATCACTAAGAGTGTCTCTACTCTTGAAGGTGCCATTTTAATAGTAATAATCCCTTGGGTGCATTAAATGTCTTATGTTAATATAGACAAATAAATAAATAACAAAAAGGCACAATACCGTGACTGGAACGATACACAAATAACCCGCACATAAAAGACAGAAGCTTACGACGACGTTTCGGTCCGACTTGGACCATTGACAAAGACATTTCCATTAATCCATCTATGATAATTTTTTCAAAATTATATAATAAACTCGCTACGTAACATATAAACATGATACATACACCCACAGTATAAAAATTGACATAAATTTCAGATTTGTTTACCAAGTGGGTTGTAGGAGACTCAGAAGAATTACATTTTCTCTAGTCAAGCACCAGTAACTTAACTAGAAATTTATTCCTTTCGTATGCCTTCACTCTAGCTATTCATGAGCCTTGTGGGTTTAGCGCTTCATTTTTATAATTATTATAATAATAAATTGTAAGAATAATAATTTTTAATAATAATAATAACTTGTAATAATAATAGCTTGTAATAATAATTTGTAATGGTAATATGTAATAATAATTTGTCAGAGCATCATTCCTTCTAAAAATGACATGAGAATGGAAGTGTTGATCTTTATATATTCTACTGTACCACTGTGGAGACAACTTATACACAATGTAAGGTGTTTGTATGAATGTTTATGAACCATAACCAGATGCTTCGTCCATTTGTTTACATAGCAGGTGGGGTGGCCAGGTGGGCTTCCCTACCCTACCTCCCACGTGACTTTCTACAAATCAATGCTTTTCACCTCTCGCCCTACATTAATACCATTAAAACTACAAATATTTTAAGGTAAGTAATGAGTGTACTGTTTATGCATATTATCACTCTAGGGAGGTTTAACCCCTTGACTGTCGAAACCCCTAATCCTGACGTGTCTCCTGGTGTTGAAAAATTTTTGAAAAAAAAAAAAAATGAAACGAGAGAGAATCTTTTCCCGATGGTAATGACACCAAAAGAACAAAATTTGATGGAAAACTTATGGAATTATGCTCTTGCGAAGTTAGCGACCTTGGCGGTATTTATGATTCGGCGATTTTGCCAATTTGAGCCCTATTTTTGGCTAATTCCATTGTTCCAGTTGACCAAACTGTTTCTTTAGAACTCCATTTGTTCTATTGATTGAGTACAAGAAACTGCCCATTTACCGATTTCAGCTACCCAATAAAATGGTCAGAAATTGGTAATTTGGCCAATCTCACACAAATTAAAAAATATGCCAATTTCAAAATAGGGTCCAGAATGAACAATGCAGACATTCCTGGCTCCAAAATAGAATTTTATTTTGTTCATCAGTCACGTCTCCAGGCCCGTCTGATATTACTCTTGCTTTCTGGTTGATCAGGCTCTGATCCACCATGAGACCCGGCAAAAATTTAACATTTCTGCTAATTTGAGCTCAGTTTCAAGCGATTTTCAATACATACTAAAACCAATCAAAATCATCTCTATTTCTGTAATATCCCTTCCCTTCTATCAAATGAGACCAAGAAATCGCAAATACAACTATAAAAAAATAGGAAAAAACACTGCAAAGTCGCTGTTTTAATCGAAAATTACGGTCTCAGTTTTTTTCTCTCATTATGCACTGTGTGCTTCAGGATTTGTTTTATGTGGTGCACACATACCACATAGATGTATTCTCTGATATCTAGGCCCAAATTTACCACTCACAGCTTATCAGAGTAAGCTGAGCTCATGTTGTTTATCTACGGTTTGGACCCTCATCGTAAAGCCGTAGATCCACAGCACGGACCCTGAAAGGATTAGGAGAGGGCCTGCCGACCTTGAAAGGGTTAAATTTAGTAATGTGTCCAGGAGAAGGGGTTTCTAGCCCCTGCTCCCAACATTTTAGTCGCCTCTTATGACACGCATGGCTTGCAGAGGAATTCTGCTTCACTTTTTCATGGAGAAAAGAGAAAATAAACAAGAATAAGAACTAGTAAGAAAATAGAGGAAAACCCAGAGGGGTGTGTATAAAGTAGACTCATTTAGCACGAGTTTATTTGGCACAATTTGGGTATAGCACGATTGAAGAATTGCGGCACAATTTTATTTAACACGTCGTAAAATTATTTAAACATGGTTCAGTTTGCAGGAAGGAAAAGAATTACTTTTTCCTCAAGTGGCTGCCTTGTGGCTGTCCAGTCTTTCTTGTCTGCTATAAGCTAGCTGTGTTTGTGAATTGTTTTGATTTTTAATTACTATATCTTGTATCTGCCCAGCAATCATGACACCCAGTAGGCATACCAGTGTTGCTGAAAGTAGCAAGGAAAGGTGTAAGCATTTAAGTCTTACAATTGACAAAGAAAACAAAGATGTTAGACAAGAGATAATCTGTGGCATAATGAAATGTTACTTTGTACACACAAAAAGAGGTAAACGTAAGTTTGTGCGACTGACTGACTTACTGAATGACTTGACTGACTGAATGACTTGACTGACTGACTGAATGACTTGACTGACTGAATGACTTGACTGACTGACTGAATGACTTGACTGACTGACTGAATGACTTGACTGACTGAATGACTTGACTGACTGAATGACTTGACTGACTGAATGACTTGACTGACGGAATGACTTGACTGACTGAATGACTTGACTGACTGACTGACTGAATGACTTGACTGACTGAATGACTTGACTGAATGACTTGATTGACTGACTTGACTGACTGACTGAATGACTTGACTGACTGACTGACTGAATGACTTGACTGAATGACTTGACTGACTGACTTGACTGACTGACTTGACTGACTGACTGAATGACTTGACTGACTGACTGAATGACTTGACTGACTGACTGAATGACTTGACTGACTGACTGAATGACTTGACTGACTGACTGAATGACTTGACTGACTTACTGAATGACTTGACTGACTTACTGAATGACTTAACTCACTGACTGAATGACTTAACTCACTGACTGACTGACTTGACTGAATGACATGACTGACTGAATGACTCAGACACTCCAGTACAACCATCAACTTCCGTACCAGAACCTCTACCATCCACCTCAGCCCAGTAGGACCACAACATAACTCTCCACTCTCTTCACAATACTCAACCCGCACATAGAGGAGAGGAGCTTACGACGACGTTTCGGTCCAACTTGGACCATTTACAAAGTCACACTAACCAGAAGTATAGCAGGATGGATATATATAGGCAGGAAGAGGTAGTAGTAGTAGCAGCAGCACCCACAGTTTAAGGTAAGAAATACTATTATTTCTGTTACATTTGTAGTCTTTAGCAGTAAAAACAACAAAGACATCACAACAGTGAACTACAATTACATATTCACTTTTATTTTTGTAAGATGTGGAGGCCTAAAATAAAGTTGTAAGTGTATTTTTGTAAGTGGTTTTGTAAGTGTATTTTTGGGGGTCTGAAACAGACTAATCTAATTTACATTATTCTTTATGACAACATTTGTTCGGTAATGGCACTCAAACAGCCTTCTGGAATGAATTATGGCCAAAATTCAGGGTACCACTGTATATATGCATGTGTAGTGTGATCTAAGTGTAAGTAGAAGTAGCAAGATGTACCTGAAATCTTGCATGTTTATGAGACAAGAAAAACACGAGAAATTCTTCGATCATGTATAACAATTACAGGCTTTTGTTTTGCACTCACTTGGCAGGACGGTAGTACCTCCCTGGGCAGTTGCTGTCTGCCAACCTACTTCCTAGGGTCATGTAATATACCTTTTCTAAAATCATTAATGCAACAAAAATTTCTTAATTTTATGCTTTTATGCTAGTTGGTCTACATATTCCCAACCCTTCTTAAAACCTCCATGTTCCTCTGCCTTCCTATTTTGTCTTGCCTATAATTCTTTTGATACTAACTCTTATACACTTTGCTTAGTATAACTAGCAGGCTTATTTCCTAATAATTCCCCCACACACTTATCTACTTTTTACTTGTATGACTGATATATGAGTGCTCTCTGCCAATCCCTATGTACATTGCATGCATTGAACAAATGGACGATCCTCCCCAAAACTATATCCCCACCTGCTTTTAACATTTCTGTCTTTACCCCCATCTATCATATCTACTTTACCTCCTCTCATTCTACCCGCTGGCTCACTCACTTCCTCCACACTTAATCTAACTCCTCTTCACTCCATTAGAAACAATGGATGAAATCCATTAAAGCCAGATTTGTCAGTGATCATTTAGAATTGTTTATTATTGCTATTGTCTGCTCATGGATTGAATAGATTAAGTCCATCATATTCAAGATTGTTCATTGTTAAAATCATGGAAGAACAATCTCATCATTTGGATTTGATGGCCAGTTACCACTAACACACACACCTCTCCATTAATCCATTAGCGGTATCACTGTATGTATATAGGCCTAGCACTGTGCCTTGTACCAGTATATATACAAATAAAAATAGTACGACTGTATTAATAAACAAAACTTATGTACAAAATACATTTGTATATTTAAATAACAAGGTCTAGCTGTTGACTGGTCACTTTATGAATACATTAAGTATGTTCTTCAGGCTGAAATGTGCATTGTTGTTTGGTAATTGTTTTTACTCTTTAACCCTTTGAGGGTTGACAGGCCCTCTCCGAGACTCGTTCTCAGGGTCGGCCAAATTTAAAAAAAAAAAAAAATTCTTATGAAAAGATAGAGAATCTTTTCCCGATCATAAAGACACCAAAAATATGAAATTTGATGGAAAACTTACGAAATTATGCTCTCGCAAAGTTAGCGGTCTCGGCGATGTTTACGGATCGGCGATTTTGCCCACTTTGAGCCCCATTTTCGGCCAGTTCCACTGTACTAGTCGACAAAAAGCATGAATATTTCGCTAGAACTCCATTTTTTCTATTGAATGAGTGCAAGAAACCACCCATTTACCAATTTCACCTATCCAGTACCGTGGTCAGAATTTAGCAATTTTGCCAATTTCACGCAAATTTCAAAAGATGCCAATTTCCGAATAGGGTCCAGAACAAACAAGAAATACATTCCTGGCACTAAAATGACATTTCCTCTGTTCATTAGTCACGTCTCAAGGCCCCTCTTACATTCTTTTGCTTTCCACTTTGAATTTTTATTCTCACAAAAAATAGAAGATTTACTGTTATGCAGACTACTGCATTAGTGTAAAAAATGGTATGAATCATATTGGTGCACTTGCAAAAGAATATTAGACTCACCAGTTGACGTGTATTGAACGCTTGGCATGATTTGTTTACTTTTGAACTTTGGTAAAAATCGAACATTTCTGCTACTTTGAGCTCAATTTCAAGGTACTTTTCATTGTAAAACCAGTCAAAATCATCTCAATTTCTATGAAATGCCTTCCATTCTATAAAATGAGACAAAGAAAACTAGAATACAACAATAAATACCATACGAAAATACAGTGCAAACTCGCTGTTTTATTCCAAAAAAACGGTCAAAGTTTTTTTTTTCTCATTATGCACTGTGTGCTGCAGGATTTTTTTAATACCACGCACACTGACCACATAGACCCATTCTTTCATATGGAGGCCTACCAGCTTTCTCCCACTAGATTTGAGGGCGCTAGAATTTAGGCGTTCTTGTACGTCAAAAACCCTTGGTCGTAAGCCGTACTAGTACGTCCGAAACCCTCAAAGGGTTAAAAGTGATCATTATGTCAACAATGTAATGTTGTGCTACATCACACTCTTTTTATATTTTAATTACAAATTGCTGGAGAAAGGTAAAAAGAAAGTTATCTTTCTCTTGAGGATTCCTCTATTTTTTATCTTAACACATCGGTCGTTTCTCACCAAGGCAGGGTGGCTCAAAAGAAGAAAAACTTCTATCATCATTCGCTTCATCACTGTCTTGCCAGAGGCATGCTCACACTTAGATTAGATTTTGCCACCGAAGTGGCTAGTTTATTGTGCACCCCATATCCATCCTGTGGACGGTAGCGCGAGAGCATATGGATACACAAAAGGCCTAGGAACTAGGCCCCAAAGGGTTAACAGGAATACATATGGATTTATATCTACATATCTATAGTTCACTTATCTGTTACAAGCAAATTTAGGAAATTTGCTTAGTATATCTGGTATCTTATTTTCATTAATAAGATATCTTGACATGTCACATAGGTTATTATACTGTCTGTCTCTGTATTCCTCAATAAGTGGACAATTAAGCACATAGTGTTCAAGAGAGTGACCATATGCCTGATCACATAATTTACATTTAGTTTGATCATCATCTGTGTCTCCCAAACTGCCAGAAGTACTTGTAACTAAGCCTAAGCCTGGCCACTACAACATCAGTCAGTCTGTTCACATTGCAAGTTGCTCCATAAACATACTTATCTACGTTCATGTTATCATAGTGGGCTATAGATCTACTCAGGCTTCTAACTGCATTCCTATAACAATAATTTTCATTATTTACTTCTCTCCTAATATTATTCCTAATGCTAGACACAGTTATACCAAAGTTATATTCTACATTCTCCTTCTGGGTACTCTTCTTGGCTAACATATCAACTTTATCATGAAGGAATAATCCAATGTGTGATGGGATCCATAGTAATTGTACATTAATTCCTTTGTCCTTAATTTTTGAGTATCTATACCTGGCTTCTCCAATGAGCATGTTGTTGGAGTCATTATATGAGTCAAGAGCCTTCAATGATGACATAGAATCAGTAATGATGATAGAGTCAAGCTCAGTGTCATAGGTTAGCTTTAGCGCCATTAGGATTGCAAACAATTCAGTTTGCAGTGTAGACGCCCAGTTGTTAATTCTTATGCCTAACTCAACAAATTTATTATCGTTCTTAACTAGGGAGGTGGCAACGAGCAGATGCAGCCCTGCCAGAAGATTCATGTTTAGATCCATCAGTGTATATAACTTGTGATAACTTATTACTACCAGCTAGGTGAGAAACTTCTTCTTGAGCAGTTGCTCTAACAAGAGATTTAAGGAAGGGATTACTAGCAATGAGCTACTTGGGAGGGACTTGTAGGTATGTGATATTAAATGAACACGTCTTCCACGGAGGGGTGAAATGCCTTGTTGCCTACAGTGATACAGTTCATGCAGGTTATAAAACTTAATGCAATTGCACGTTTTCACAGTCCATTTAGATCTGTGTGTATTTACCTCTAGACACTTGGTAAGATTCATTGTGACAGTGTCTGGTTCGTTTCTCAACATTCTAATACCGAGTACAGTGTTAATCTCAACAATCCTATCACTGATACTAGAAATACCAAGCTCCTTCCTCATGTTAAGAACTTTCGTAGATCTGGGACAGCCAAGAATAATCCTGAGAGCTTCATTTTGCATTAACTCCAAGGGTCGGAGAGAACTTTCTCTGGCTAATATCAACATGGGAGCAGCATAATCAATTAAGGACCTAACATCGGCTATGTACATCATTCTCACGATTCTCACATTAGCACCATAGTTGGGATTGTAGCCAGCAACAGCTTTGAGAGCATTTAGCCTAGCTTTGCATTTCTTGTTTAGTTGTGGTATAGTGGATTTGTTAAAGGGTACATCTACACCAAGATATCTGTAAGTCTTAACGTAGCTAATGATTTCACCCTGCAAATAGATGGGTGGTTGATGTCGTTTGCTTGTTAATATCTTTGTTTTAGAGGAAGATATTATGAGGCCTAGTCGATTACAAATTGCTTGAACTTCATTAAGAATGGTATTCATCTTCTTATGCCCTGTTGTATGGATCATGATATCATCAGCATAGCTTATAGCTATATGTTTATGTGAGGCAGGTAGAGCATTTAGGAGAGCATTAATCAGAATATTAAATAGCATGGGACTAAGAACTCCTCCCTGCGGTGTACCTAAAGACATTTCTTTAGAATAACTTCTGAAGCCTTGGTAAAGGACAGAGGATACTCTATTTGACAGGTATCATATTATCCAGTAGAGTAAGCTACCACCAATATTCATTTTGGCTAGTTCATGTAGTATAACGGTTCTGTTCGCAATATCAAATGCAGATTTTAGATCAAGAAAAGTGGTAAAACTAGTAGAGGTGTGTGCAGTGAGAAAGGTGGAAATACAGTTCTGCACACTTTTACCTTTCATGAACCCATAGAGGTAGGGGGAAAGTTGGTGTCTGATTCTGTAGTACAGTCTGTTAAGTATCATTCTTTCAAAAGTTTTACAAAGACAACTAGTTAAGGAGACATTAACACCCCTCTTTCAGAGTGCAAACACTGTACTTCCCATCTCCAGGACTCAAGTCCAGCCTGCTGGTTTCCTTGATTCCCTTCATAAATGTTACCTTGCTCACACTCCAACAGCACGTCAAGTCCTAAAATCCATTCATCTTCGTTTATTCCTATCTAACATGCTCACGCATGCTTGCTGGATGTCCAAGTCTCTCGCACACTATAACTCCATGTATATATTTTTTTTTTGTAACACCAGCACTCTCCCATCCTCTCTGAATGTCCGAACTTCCTCAACAACCTCTCTTTCTCCCTCTGGATAATACTTTGTGATTTTGCACCACTACCTCATCTCCAAGCAGTGGCTTCTCTGCTTAATATTTACACCACACATTGCTCTTGGACATGACATCTCCACTGCCTCCAGCCTCCACCTTGCTGCATCTTTAACAACCCATGCTTCACACCCATATGAGAGCATTGATACTGCTGTACTCTCATGCATTCCCCATTTTGCCTCCATGGATAACATTCTTTGTCTCCACAGATTTCTCAATGCAGCACTCTTCTTTTTCCTTCGTCAATTCTACAATTCACCTCATTTTTCATAGACCCATCTGCTGCCAAGTCCACTCCCAAATATCTAAACACATTCACTTCTTCCATACTCCCTCCCAATGTGATATCCAGTCTTTCATTAACTAAATTTTTTGTTACCCTCATCGCTTTGTTCTTTTCTATGTTCACTTTTAATTTCCTTCTTTTACATATTCTTTGAAACTTGTCCACCAACTTCTGCAACTTCTCTATAGAATCTCCCAAAAAGCACACGGTCATCAGCAAAAAGCAGCTGTGACAATTGTCAATTTGTGTTAGATTCTTTATCTTCTAATCCCACACATCCTGCATTCACTTCTCTTACAACCTTATTTATAAATCTTTTAAACAGTCATGGTAACATCACACATCCCTGTTTAAGGCCTTCTTATACTGGAAAATAATCTGCCTCTCCTTCATATCTTAACTGCACCATCTGCCACATTGCTCCCCTATCCACCCTGTCGTATGCCTTTTCCCAGTCTATAAATGCAACGAAAACTTCTTTACCCTTGTCTATGTACTGTTTACTTACTTTCTTCAGTGTAAACACTTCGTCTATACATCCCCTACTCTTCCTAAAGCCTCCTCGTTCATGTGATCCTACTCTCTGTCATACCCCTAATTCTTTCAATAATAGCTCTACTATTCACCTTACCAAATATACTTAACAGGCTTATTTCCTTATAATTATTACACACTCCTCTGTCCCCTTAGCCTTTATGCAAAGTATGCATGCTTTCTGCCAATCCTTGGGTAGGTTCTTCTCCTGTTTCATACATTTATTTAAAGCTTTGACTGTTGCAACCATAAATCCTGAAGTTATTTTTCCTTATGAAATGACAGAGAATCTTTTCCCAATGATAATGACACCAAAAGTATGAAATTTGATGGAAAACTTATGGATTTACCCTCTCGCGAAGTTAGCGACCTCGGGGGACATTTACGCATCGGCAATTTTGCCCAATTTGAGCCCTATTTTCAGCCAATTCTATTGTTCCAGTCCACCAAACTCATAGCTATTTCTTTAGAACTCCATTTGTTCTATCGATTGAGCACAAGAAACCACCCATTTACCGATTTCAACTGCCCAATAAAGTCAGAAATTGTCAATTTGGCCAATTTCATGCAAATTAAACAATGTCATTTTCAAAACAGGGTCCAGAATGAACAGTGCAGACATTCCTGGCACTAAAATAACATTTTCTCTGTTCATCAGTCATGTCTCCAGGCCCATGTTATAATACTCTTGCTTTCTATTTTGAATTTTTATTCACACAAAAAATGGAAGATTTACTGTTATGCACACTACAGAAATATTGTAATAATTGTATAAATGACGTCAACCTATGGCTAGTTGGACATTTATTGGACAATGATGTCATTTGTTTACTCTTGAACATCAGCAAAAATCGAATATTTCTGCCACTTTGAGCTCCATTTCAAGATCCTGTTCATAGTAAAACCAATCAAAATCACCTCTATTTCTATAATATGTTTTCCATTCTATCAAATGATACCAAGAAGACAAGAATACAACCATAAATACTATACGAAAATGCACTTCAAAGTCGGCATTTTAATCCAAAAACACGGTCAGTTATTTTTTCTCATTATGCACTGTGTGCTGCAGGATTTTTTTTTTATACTGCACACACTGACCACACAGACCCATTCTCTCAAATGTGGGCCTACCAGCTTTCTCCTGCTTGATTTGAAGCCACTAGAATATTTGAGTATACAGTGGACCCTCGCATAACGCTATTAATCCGTTCCTGAGAGCTCAATGTTAGGCGAAATTATCGTTAGGCGAATTAATTTTCCCCATAAGAAATAATGAAAATCAAATTAATCCGTGCAAGACACCCTAAAGTCTGAAAAAAAAAATTTTACCACATGAAATATTAATTTTAATACACACAAACTGAAGAAGACATGCACAGTTACATGACACTTATCTTTATTGAAGATATGGTGATGATTGATGGGATGGGATGAGGGGAGAGTGTTGATGGTCTTAGTGTTTAGAAGGGGAATCCCCTTCCATTAGGACTTGAGGTGTCAAGTCCTTTTCCGGGGTTACTTCCCTTCTTCTTTTAATGCCACTAGGACCAGCTTCAGAGTCACTGGACTTCTGTCCCACAACATATCTGTCCATAGAGGTCTGTACCTCTCATTCCTTTATGACTTTCCTAAAGTGGTTCACAACACTGTCAGTGTACAGGTTGCCAACACGGCTTGCAACAGCTGTCTGAGGGTGATTTTCATCCATAAAGGTTTGCACTTCAAGCCACTTTGCACAGATTTCCTTAATCTTTGAAGTAGGCAACTTCTTCAATTTCTCTCTCCCCTCCTCCGAAGCAGTTTCCTCAGGTGTGGCCTCTTGCTGTTGAAGTTGATCTAGCAATTCATCAGTGGTTAACATAAGAACATAAGAATGTAGGAACACTGCAGAAGGCCTACTGGCCCATACGAGGCAGGTCCTTATCAAAACGATCTCTACCTAAAGCCACCCAAGAAATAACTCCCGTACCCAATGACACCAATCAAACCCAGCCCCTCCCACTCATATATTTGTCCAGTCTCTTCTTAAAGCTACACAAGGTCCTAGCCTCTATCACCCCACTAGGAAGACTGTTCCACGCATCTACAACTCTGTTAGAAAACCAGTACTTACCTATGTCCTTTCTAAATCTAAATTTATCCAACTTATATCCATTATTTCTGGTTCTTACCTGGTTCGACACCCTCAGTACTTTATTAATATCTCCCTTGTTTATGCCTGTCATCCACTTATACACTTCAATGATATCCCCTCTTTTTTTACGCCTCTCCAAGAGTGGAGTTTTTTGGGTTTTTAAGTCTATTTATAGGGGAGGTTCCTTAACGTAAATCATTTTAGTCATTCTTCTTTTTGCCTCTAATGAGTCTATATCCATCCTGTAGAAAGGAGAAAAAAACTGAGCGCAATCAAAATGGCCTCACTATGAGTATAGAGCTGCAAATAATTTTTGGACTTTGTTCTTATACTTCTTGAGTAAATCCCAAGTAATCTGTTGGCCTTTTTGGACACAAAAGGCACTGCGTTTTGGGCTTTAGTTTCTGCTTACCTGACCCCCAAGTTTTTTTCACATTCTGTAATAAAGCTACTTCACCTGATTATAGTTGAGGGTTATTTTCATTCCCAAAGGGAAAGTCCCTTAAAACTTATCCATTAACTTTATCTGCCCTTTTTTAACCAAACTAATTTTTCCAAATCGTCCTGGAGTCATTGATTCCTCCCAGAGTAAAAAATACGGCCATCTTTGTATCATCAGCAAATTTACTCATGTCCTCGTTTAAACCCTTCATCAAGGTCATTAAGTAAATTATGAAAAAAGAGAGGGCCTAAAACTGATCCTTGTGGGGAATGCCCTAGTGACTAATCCCCATCGATTTCATCCATTTTTGGAAAAACCCCTCTTTCTATTGGGTTTGCCCTGCCCTCAATCCAGCAGAACTTTACCTCCTATACCATGAGCTGCCACTTTTCTTAAGAGTCTCTTGTGAGGTACTCTATCGAAGCTTTACTAAAATCAAATAAACTTTATCATATTCCTTACCGCTGCCCAACTGCCTCAAATGTTCTATTGAAAGAACGTCAGTAAGTTTGTCAGGCAGGCGACCTCTCGTGAATCCATGCTGAGATTCATTTATCAAGTTAGTTCTTCAAGGTGACTTCTGATAATGTCAGCTATAATTGATTCTAATAACTTGCCCACTATAGATGTCAGGCTTATTGGACGGTAATTTGAAGGAGTGGACTTATCCCCTGATTTGAATATAGGAACCACATTAGCCATCTTCCACAACTCTGGCACAACACGGGTAAGGATGGATGCATTGAATACACTCGTTAATGGCTGACTAAGCTCCATCTTGCATTCCTTAATTTACCTGGAAAACAGCTCATCGGGTCCCGGGGACTTATTTTGCTTCAGTTTGTCTATCTGCTTAATAACCATGCCCCTCGTGACAGTAATATTAGTTAACTTAAATTCATCAGGAACTAAGTAATCATTGATTACTGGAATCTCATTTACATCTTCCTGTGTAAAAACTGTCAAAAAATAGCCCATTAAATAAGGAGCACATTTCCAGTTCGTTTTCCGTCAGCTGTCCTTCCCAAATTTTTCAGAGGTCCTACTTTTCCTTCACCTTCGTCCTTTTAACACTTGAAAGAATCCCTTGGATTAGTCTTTGATTCATTAGCAACTCTAATTTCATAGTCACTTTTTAGCCTTTCTAATCGCCTTTTTTACTTCTCTTTTAAGCTAAACATATTGGGTCAGTAAGGTTAACCTCTCCTCTTCTGATGCGCCTATAAATTCCCTTTTCTCCCTAATAGATGCTTTAGCCTCCTGTTAACCCATTTGGGATCGTTATTATTAGACTAATTTCTCTCTGGGGAATGTATATACTCTGGGCATGTGTACATTATTAAAAAAAACAATCATAAAAGCAGATCCCTTCATATTCATAAGTATGATTATCGTCAAAAAAATCATTAGCTAGATAACCCCAATCAAGATTAGACGATGTTCCCTAAGTCCATTATATCGGCAGAACGAAAAATCGGGGATTTTTACTGTATTATCATTATTTTTGCATTCCCAATTAATGCTAAAGGTGATGGATTTGTGATCACTTGCGCCAAGCTCTTCAGTGATTTCCAATTATTCACGAGTGTTTCCTTATTTGACAAACTAGGTCTAGCAAATTATTACCCCTGGTTGGTTCAGTTACACTGTTTCAGAAAACACGTTTCCCGAACTGTTTCCATGAAGTCACTGGACTCTAGATTACCTGTCAAAGAATTCCAGTCAATTTGGCTAAAGTTAAAGTCCCTACTATGACTACGTTCTGTGTCCAGAAGCCCTAACAATTTCGTCCCAAAGAAGTCCCCCCTCTATCGTGATCCAAGCCTGGAGGTCGGTATATTACACCTAGAATTAGTTTTTCTTGACCCCCTCACGAACTCTACCAAACAGACTCTGTTACTGATCCATCTATTTTTATACCTGTTTTTTATGCAACAATTAATATTTTCTCGAACATACAATGCAACTCCTCCCCCCTTCCCATTACATCTATCCACATTGAATAACTTAAATCCTGAATATTACACTCAGCAGTCATATCCGACTCTTTAAATCATTACACGTTTCAGTTAATGCAATGATATCAAAGTTCCCAGCACAGCTACCAAACGTTTGTTCATTAATTTTTATTCTTTCACTTCGACTGTTAGCATAAAATACCATATATATTTTTTTCGTCTGCACATTTTTTCCCATTCATCTTTTGTTTTTACACAATTTCTGAAATTATCATTACCCAGGTTACTCCATGACAGGGCACTATTAAGATTCTTAATTTTCAGAGCATAAGTCAATATATCCATACTCATTATTAATCATTTCTAAACCCATACCTCTAACTAATCCTAGTTTAAAGTCCTAACAACCCCCTCAACTGAGTTAGCAAGAAAACCCACACTGCCCTGGATAAGTGAACCCCATCCCTGGCATACATGTCATTTCGGCCATAGAAGTTGTCCCAGTTGTCAGTGAATGGTACTGCATTATCCTTACAGTGTTTATCCAGCCAACAATTAATATCAATTGCTCTGGACAACCATTCATTACCAACACCTCTTCTTGGCAAAATGCCACATATAACAGGGCGCCCCCCCCTTCTTCCTAATCATGTCTATAGCTGTCCTGAACTTTCTAACTAAATCCTCACTTCTACGCTTGCCTACATCATTGCCTCCAGCACTGAGGCAAATAATAGGATTGATCCCATTACCGTTCATGATGTTGTCAAGCCGGCTAACAATGTCCTCCATCCCAGCCCAAGGAAAGCATACCCTTTGTCTCCTACTCCTGTCCTTCAAGCAGAATGCCCTATCCATGTATCTAACCTGGCTATCCCCAACAACAACAATATTCTTACCTTCCTTGTTGTCGTTCGTCGTGACGATCCCAGTAGTAGACTCACATTCGTCGGGTAGCACCGAGAATGCGTTGGAGGTTTCCACGGGAGTTTCCACAGCAGTCTCTTTCTTCTTCATCGTTTCTGGCTTTCCATTCGTCTTCTTGATCGTCAACTTCGTCGTCCCCTGCTGTCCAGCCACTGACCACGATCCCTTCTTGACCTGAGGACTCGAAACAGGAGGACTACTACGAATCCTCTTGTTTTCCTCGGTCAATCGCCGTATCTCCATCTTCGCTGCCCTCAATTCTTCCTTAAGTTGCTGGTAAAGTTGCTCGATGGAGGGCATCTTGGTTCAGTCCACGGGAGCAAACAAGACACTTCTTCACAGAGTTAAGTACAGGTCACCACTCAAGAGCAAACAAACAGGTCTTCACAGAGCTAAGTACACGTCACCACTGAGCTAAGTACACGTCACCAACTCTTCCACATCCTCCCCACTAACCTCCAACCCCAAGGACTTCCCCAATGTGCCACAATTGATTCCTCAACTGGCATACACCTCTCAGGGTTAGCCTCAAATCCTTCAAAATCCCTTTTGTCTACACATTCTGGCCACAGTTTCTTCCAAGCAGAGTTCAAGGTCCTCTTAGTCACTCCCTCCCAAGCCTTACCTATAAGGTTTACACAATTGAGGATATTAAAGTGATCTCTCCAAAACTCTCTTAGAGTCAATTGAGTTTCTGAGGTCACTACAAAGCACCTTTCAAACGGAGCTTTTGTGTACAGTTTTTTGAAGTTTGCAATGACCTGCTGGTCCATGGGCTGCAGGAGAGGAGTGGTATTAGGAGGCAAAAACTTGACCTTAATGAAGCTCATGTCCCCACAAAGTCGCTCTGCCAAGTCTGAAGGATGACCAGGGGTATTGTCTAACACCAGGAGGCACTTAAGGTCTAATTTATTTTCAATTAGGTAATTTTTCACAGTGGGGGCAAATGCTTGGTGTAACCAGTCATAGAAAAAGTCCCTAGTGACCCATGCCTTACTGTTTGCCCTCCACAGCACACACAAATTAGCCTTGAGGATATTCTTTTGCCTGAATGCTCTGGGAGTTTCAGTGTGATACACTAATAAAGGCTTCACTTTGCAATCACCACTACATTGGCACACATTAACAGAGTAAGCCTGTCTTTCATAGGCTTATGTCCTGGGAGTGCCTTTTCCTCCTGAGTAATGTAGGTCCTGCTTGGCATTTGCTTCCAAAACAGGCCTGTTTCATCACAATTAAACACTTGTTCAGGTTTCAGTCCTTCACTGTCTATGTACTCCTTGAATTCCTGCACATATTTTTCAGCTGCTTTGTGGTCCGAACTGGCAACCTCACCCTGCCGTATCACACTATGTATGCCGCTACGCTTCTTAAATCTCTCAAACCAACCTTTGCTGGCCTTAAATTCACTCACATCATCACTAGTTGCAGGCATTTTTTCTAATTAAATCCTCATGCACCTTCCTAGCCTTTTCACTTATGATCGCTTGAGAGATGCTATCTCCTGATATCTGTTTTTCATTTATCCACACCAATAACGGTCTCTCAACATCATCTATCACTTGCGATCTCTGTTTCGAAAACAAAGTTGCACCTTTGGCAAGAACAGCTTCCTTGATTGCTGTTTTCTTGGACACAATAGTAGTGATGGTTGATTGGGGTTTACTATACAATCTGGCCAGCTTGGAGACACGCACTCCACTTTTATACTTAGCAATGATCTCTTTCTTCATCTCCATAGTAATTCTCACCTTTATTCCTGTAGGGTTGGCACTAGAAGCTTTCTTGGGGCCCATGGTCACTTATTTTGCAGGTGAAACCACTAAAAACGCTGTAATAATATGAAATGTTCCTATTGTATGCTTGGATGTTACCGCGGAGGCTGGCTTGTAAACATTCCCACCGGCGGAACAAGTGAGGGTGGCTCAGGCCACACATAGACGCATCTTGGACGAATCGCGTTGAGCGAGTTTTTTAGCGCTAGGGAGGCAAAATTTTGGCGATAAAATGTATCACTAGGCGGATTTAACGTTATGTGATTCCAACATTAGGTGGGGGTCCACTGTATATACTTCAAGCACATTGGCTCGTAAGATGTATATATACGACCAAAACAGTCAGAGGGTTAATAATAGTATCAACCACTTCATCACTATAGCCCCACCTGCTTTTACCATCTCTGTCTTGATCTCATCAATCCCAGCTGCTTTACCCCTTTACATTTTACCTACAGCCTCAAACACCTCCCCCACACTCATATATGGCTTTGTCTCACTCCTAAGAGATGTTTTACCTCCCTACCCAATGTATGAAATCACAGCTTCTTCAACATTTAACAGTTTCTCAGAATATTCCCTCCATTTTCCCAATATCTCCAACTACCCTTTTAATAGATTGAGACATATATGCAACATATGGGAATCTTTATTGAAGAAATGTTTTCGTAGATGAATGGTTCAGAGAACCGACACATTGATAAATTAGACACATTTGCAACTCTTGGGTATCTTTATTGAGGAAACGTTTCTCCACAGTGGCTTCATCAGTCCATACAAAGGAGAAACATGAAGAACAGGAGGAGAATGAGGTAATCAGTCCCTCAAACTTGAGTCGATGTGGTCAGTCCATCAATCTTGAACAGAATACAGCCTCTGTGTGGAGAAGTAGCTTATATACCGTAGGCAGGAGAGGTGCAGCAGTCGTAGGTGGTGTCACATTGTCCAATGTGGAAGTAGGTTGTGCCTAAGGGTTAGGCAAGCGACGAATTCCCAAGTATTAAGATCCCAAGAAGTTGCAGTGTCTGACAGGATTGTAGATGAATGGTTCAGAGAACCGACACATTGATAAATTAGACACATATGCTGTATTCTATTCAAGATTTATGGACTGACCACATCGACTCAAGTTTGAGGGACTGATTACCTCATTCTCCTCCTGTTCTTCATGTTTCTCCTTCGTATGGACTGATGAAGCCACTGTGTGGCAAAACGTTTCCTCAATAAAGATACCCAAGAGTTGCACATGTGTCTAATTTATCAAGAAATGTTTTGCCACACAGTGTCTTCATCAGTCCAATACAAAGTAGAAAGGTGTAACGAGAGGAGGAGTTTGAGGTAATCAGTCCCTCATCCTGGAATTGATGTGTTCAGTCCATTAGTCTTGTAGAAAGTACAGCATAGGGCCGTAGAAGTGGCTTATATACTGTGGTCAGGCGAGTCGAAGCAGGAGGCGGCGGGATCACAGTGGTACCATCCACTAGTGTAAGTAGGTCTTTGTCCAAAGATTAGACAAGTGTTGAATAATTCCTTGTATCAAGATCCCATGATGTTGCAGTGTCTGACAGATGTGATAAATGGTTTAAAACCAACAAGTTGAAGATTGAGACACTTATGCAACATATGGGAATCTTCATTGAAGAAATGTTTCGCCACGCAGTGGCTTCATCAGTCCAGTACAAAGTAGAAAGGTGCAAGTAGAGGAGATTCTCGTATGTTGCATAAGTGTCTCAATCTTCAACTTGTTGGTTTTAAACCATTTATCACATACCCTTCTAATAATTCTCGTCTTCTTTTAACCCTAAAACTGTCCAAACGTAGATCTGCGTTTTTTCAACATTTGAAAGTATGTAAAAAAAAAGTAGACTTTTTTTTTTTTTTTTTTTTTACATTTGAAAACATGTAAAAAAAACTTTGATCTACGTTTTTTTTTTTTTTTTATTTGAAAATATGTAAAAAAAATGTAGATCTACTTTTGGAGCACTACACATGTGAACGTAGATCTGTTTGGACAGTTTAAGGGTTAATTGTCAAATCCATTCATTCCATAGGCTTTATTAACTTGCTAATTTCACACCAAAACTTTTTCTTATTCTCATTTGCTCTCTTTTCATTCCCTTACCATTCTCTCAACCCCTAACCCTCCCCCTCTCTCTCCATCTACTCCTCCCTCCTTATTTCACTTTGCTTAGTAAAAACCTCTCATACACTAAGTTCATATTACAACTTATTTTCATAAATGTAACCAGTTTTTTCTAATTATGTTAATTTGTTATTTCTAGTCCCTTTGAGAATCTTGAGTGTTACTTTTCCAGTCTTACCAGAAATACAGACAATTATTTCTTCAATGTTCACTGGCACTAATGTGTGTAGCCTCTGGGCTCCTGTAATTACGTAGCTTCCTTAAGATCTATCCTTTGTGTTCAGTTTCTTTTTGTTCTATTGTATTTGCTAAGAAATACTGAATGTTTTCAAGTGTAAGAATATGCTGCAAACTAGCACATGTGGTGGCTATGTTCACTGTTCAGCCAGTCTCATCACTTGTATTTTTGCTATGAGAGGTAGGAAAGAAATTCCTTTCATTGCTCCATCTAAAATGTTCGTCATAGTGGCACAGATTTATAGTTACATGGGTTTTGTATGAACCTGCACAACCATCAGGATTTTTTTTTCTAAAGTATCAGTGGGGGGTTATAAAAGAAGTGAATGGTAGGGTGTTTGTGTGAGGTGTGGTATTAAAATATAATGAATCTGATATGAAGTGAAAGGTGTTACAGTTGGTCTTTGTCAGTGACTACTTTTGGGAGCTTCTGAAAAGAAGGTGCAGTAATATAGGAATAGTAAGTGATGAGTGAAAGGCTATGAGAGATTTGATGTGATATTGGGTTTATATAAGGAGTATTGAGGGAGTGGATGTACAGTATTTAGATATTTGGGCATGGATGTGTCAGCTGGTCTATGAAAGACCAGGTGAATCATAGAATAGATGAAGGGGAAAAGGTAGTTGGAGTGTTGAATCTCTGAGGAAACAGGAGTTAGTCTTAGGTAAAATGGGTAGTGTACAAGAATATAGTGGTGCCAACAGGTTTGTGTATTTAAGTCGTGGGCTTCAAGCATTGCAGTCAGGTGGAGACTGGATGCTGTATAGCTGTCATGTGTGTGGTGTGAATATTACAGCATGCACGTAATTAATAAGAACATAGAAGTTAGAAGACGTAACTTCTAAGAGAGAAGTGAGAGGGCAGAGGAGGGATTGTTGAGATGGTTTTATCATTTAAAAATGATAAAGCAGAATTGTATGGCCAAGAGAGGGTGTGAATCTGGGGTGGAAGAAAGGTAGGGGCTATCCCAGTAAGAGTGGAAGTGGTTTTAAGTGGCAGGGACTGCAGTAGCTAGTAGGCATGTGTGAGTATGTTAAAGTGAAATGAATATAGAAGAAAGTTATTTTAAGAATTTATGAATTTGTTGTGATGAAGGTAACATTTATGAAGAAATTTAGGCTTGAGTCTTGGCGGTGGGAAGTACAGTACATGCACTCTGAAGGAGCAGTGGGCATGTTGCAATTTGGAGGGTTACCCAGATTATGTTGTTTGTGCACTTCTGGTAATATAGTTATTGAATGAATCTGGTGAATATATTTCTTTTTTGGTTCACACTATCATGGTGGGAGTCAGTTGGTGTGATTGAAAGAATATATGGGTACCTAAATGCCAGAAAATGGCTGTTTTTTTAAGTACATGTAATGATTTTTGTGTAGGTCCTCTACATGCCAAGGAAGACCAGGTTCGTGATGACACAGTGGAAGTGTGTAGACAACTGGCCAAGCAGTGTAGTGATGCTGTTGCTGTAGAAGCTTTTGTCAAGCTTCTCTTTGACATCTTCTTTGGTAGTGATGGCAAGCTGACAGTGACAACACAGAAGGTGTCAGTACTGCAGGTTAGTAATACACTAACTCGTGTAGCTAGTAATGTTACTAGAGCTGCTCTGGTATGCCATTATATCTTGGCTTCTATTGTTTACCATTTATACAACTAGAATTTCACATTTGTGTGTTGCATTATAATTTATTTAGATTGTAATGTTTCTTGTTAAGCAGCAGCAGTCCTCCCCTCCCCCCTCTCCATCTCTGTCTCAGTCTCTCCCTCCATCCTCCTCCAAAAATAGTAATTATTGCATACTATGTAATCTTCATTTTTCAATTTTATTTTATTATGGAGTGTATGAAGGTGCTTGGTGTTTATAATGTGTTGTATCTTGTAAAGTAAAGTTTATTTCTTTGTAAAGGTTACAATGTGTAACTACAATTTTGATTTGCTAAGTACAAAGATAGCTACTATCATGCCGAGGCATTTCGGGCAAACTAATCCTGATACATAGTAACTAATTAAAACTAGATAAGATAATAATACATAGTAACTACACTTAAAACTAAACATGGAATGGTGGTTAGCTGTTTTACAATCTTATTTAAACTTATTACAAGTGAGAGGTAGTAACGTGCAGTAGGTGTGGAAAATTGCATTAATCTGAATGTAACTCATTATATACATAACAGAAAATGATAACAAAGATAATTATTATTTATCAGAGTTACATAGACAAGTAGGAATTTGGGACACCTAGGTCGCAAAAATGTCCCCCTTCGATACCTACCACTGTCATATCCACAAGTTGCTCTGGACCTATTAATTAAATGAAATATACATACACCAGGAATACTGGTAAATGTATAAATTTGTGGACTGTATATTAAAAATAATAAATGGTTATATATATACACAATTACATAACAGAAGGAAAATATATCTTAATATCACTCACCAATTTGACTGGATATTAAGTTGTATCATACTCAGAAAAACCTCACTAACTAAATTTATGAAAACACTGGCCAGAATTATACACAAATCTAGAGAGCTTATCTGAGGTTCCTGGAGCAGTCTTGTCCAGTCGTCTGATATCTCAAGTTATGCAGGAATACATGTCCAACAATTTCGCCTCCTATTTGAGAGGTGTCAGCCCAATTTTAACCTCTAGAGCACGAAAATTCCTTCCCATTACACTAACGTTGTATCCAATTCAAAACCAAGATGGCGGGACTCCTTCTGTGCAGGCGCAGGCTCAGTTTCCCATTTTCCATCACATAAATTTTATTAAATACAATATAGGCCATCTATTTATGTATCTATAAATTACCGTATTTCCGGAAAATATATTCAGTATTTTCCACAGTAGAGTTCGGTAAAATAAGTTTGAAATTGCACACAAAATCTGCTTTACAAGTAATGGTGCAGGTGGTAATATTTTATGGAATGGCAGAATTAAAAGCCAGGAGGTCCCATAATAAGACTAATTAGCAGATGTTTTGGCTGATTAGGTTAATATTGAGAAATAAGATTATTTTATAGATTTGCAGAATTAAGAGCCTGGAGGTTATATAATAAAATTAGTTAGCAGATGTTTCGTTGATTTGGTTAATATTGTGAGATCTGATGATTTTTAAGCAAAGTCCTAAATTTATAAGCTGTCAAAGGATCCTTGACCTGTTCCGGTAGCAAGTTCCAGATCTTTGGACATTTTATGTGAATAGCGTTCTTGTATAGTGAGAGACTGACTCGAGGGATGTTGAAAAGTGCCTTATGCCTTGTATTGTGAATGTGCATTCTGTTGTAACTGTCAAGGAGTAGTTTTAGGGGAGGGTTTACAGTGGAGTTTAATGTTCTGTATATGTAGTAGGCACAAGAGAAAAAATGTCTTGTATATTTAGCAAGTTGAGTCTTCTGAAAAGTGGTGGGGTGTGCTGTCTAGCACAGGAGCTGGTTATGATCCGCACAGCAGCTTTTTGTTGGATTATTAAGGGTCTAAGGTGGTTGGCTGTGGTTGAGTCCCAGGCACAAATACCATAGGTAAGGTAAGGATATATTAGAGAGTGGTACAGGGTAAGGAGAGTCTTTTGTGGTACATTGTAGCGTATCTTGGAAAGGATTCCTACTAATTTGGAAATTTTCTTGGCTATGTGATGGGTATGGGACTGAAATTTAAGATTACAGTCAAGCAGAAGACCTAGAAATTTGCCCCGACAATTATCAAGGCGGGGTAGGGGTCGTCCTCGAAAGGGTTGGAGAGAGGGGGTAAAGGAGGTTTTGTGGGCGAGGGGCTTGGACTTCCAGCAAGCGTGCGTGAGCGTGTTAGATAGGAGTGAATGGAGACGAATGGTACTTGGGACCTGACGATCTGTTGGAGTGTGAGCAGGGTAATATTTAGTGAAGGGATTCAGGGAAACCGGTTATTTTCATATAGTCGGACTTGAGTCCTGGAAATGGGAAGTACAATGCCTGCACTTTAAAGGAGGGGTTTGGGATATTGGCAGTTTGGAGGGATATGTTGTGTATCTTTATATGTGTATGCTTCTAGACTGTTGTATTCTGAGCACCTCTGCAAAAACAGTGATAATGTGCGAGTGTGGTGAAAGTGTTGAATGATGATGAAAGTATTTTCTTTTTGGGGATTTTCTTTCTTTTTTGGGTCACCCTGCCTCGGTGGGAGACGGCCGACTTGTTGAAAAAAAAAAAAAAATTACATTGATGTCTTTAATTCTTAAGTTTGTCTCCACTAACCCTTCCTCACTTTAATTATTATGCTTTTAAACCTTTTACTGTCTCTCATGTAGATCTTTGTTATTGACACCACCATCACTTGTAAAGGTCTATGTTATTGACACCATCATCACTCACACTGACCTGTTATTGACACCTCTAACGTTGTATTTGGTTTATATAACCAGAATTGTCTCTGTTGACGTAGAGATGATTTTGGTTACTTTGAGGGTTAGAAGTAGCTTGAAATACTACTCTAGGTAGTGGAAATATTTGATTTTTGAAGATTTTCCTGAGGAAGGGTAAGGCCTCTTTAATACCTTCCCAGTGTTTACTAGGTCTGCTTCAATTATTGGGATGCCTTAAACCATGACCAGTTATTCTTGGTTGAATTGTATTGTCTGAGAAATAGGGGAAAACTTCATTTTTTTTGTTTGATGGATTAAAAATAGAATGCAAAGATTATTATAGGAGAGGCCTGGGAACATGATCAGTGAACAAAGGATAGGTTGCTTTAATGGCTTTAATACTTACTGTTTTTATATTAGAATTTGCTGAATTTTGTCAGATTGGCTTAAAATAAGACAGTGGATGAAATTGCCAATGTGTAAATTGGGCAGTGATCTCACAACTTTGTACCTCTGTAGTTCCATAAGTTTGCTGCCAAATTTTGTATTTCTGACATCATTACCTTCACAGATTTTATTTTTTAAATTGCAATTCTGTTTACACTTTTAATTTTAGGGGTTGCAACAGTGAAAAGGTTGACTGTGTCTGTATACTGTCATGTTGTTAGCCTTGCAGTTGCTTGATAGCCCAAATTCAGTAACAATTTTCCTCGTGTTTGCAGTGAAAGTAGATTTTGAAGGTACTGTCCTGGTCTTTCATGTATTCTCCAGTTTACCAATATCTTTGGAAAATGACACTTATGTACAATTCACAAAATTTATTGAAGGAAATGTTTAGCTGTGAGTGGCTTCATAAGTCCTTATACAGACTTGTTGCCTTGACCTATTCTGCCATGCTTATCATTAAAGTAATACACTACTCTGTTAGGTGTTTTGGAGAGAAAGAGAAAGTCATTCTGGCCTGGCAACTCATAGTGAGCCATCTCAAGATTCTCTGAGGCTACTGCCTGCATCTTCAAGTGTCTTCTAGGCTTGTGTTGGATGGTTGTGTGTGTGTGTGTGGTATCCCTGTGCTGTGTAGTCTTGTGTATTGAGTTTGTCTGACATTTTTGGCTATTGACAAATTTTTTTTTTTTTTTTTTTTTTTTTAGCAAATCGGCAGTCTCCCACCGAGGCAGGTGACCCAAAAAGAAAGAAAATCCCCAAAAAGAAAATACTTTCATCATCATTCAACTCTTTCACCTCACTCACACATAATCACTGTTTTTTCAGAGGTGCTCAGAACACAACAGCTTAGAAGCATATACGTATAAAGATACACAACACATCCCTCCAAACTGCCAATATCCCGAACCCCTCCTTTAGAGTGCAGACATTGTACTTCCCATTTCCAGGACTCAAGTCCGGCTATATAAAAATAACCGGTTTCCCTGAATCCCTTCACTAAATATTACCGTGCTCTTTTCCAGATATCAGTCAAGCTAATACCTCATATTTTTCAACTCCTATCGAACACTCTCACCTTCCCTCTTAAAGGGCAAGCCCCTCAGCCCACAAACCTCCCTTCCCACCTTCCCCAACTTATTCGAGGACTCCACAAAATCCTTCCTTCTCAGATTTAACCCTCCATGTCTCTACTTCAAATTCTAGTCTAAATGAAAACGGAAGACCCTCTTCAGCCCTCTGACTAAATACCATTTATACACTTCGGGCAGAATTTCGTTCGATTTTCTGGAAATTGCAGCACACATTGCCCTTAGACAGGATTGCAACTGGTCCAACCGCAATGCTGCTGATAACAAGCAAGCTTACACCAGAGTTTTTAAACTAAATGTTATACACAGTTTTGCCTCCACACAATCGACTTGTTGATGATCAATAGCATTAACCATATTCAAAATATCGGGAACACTTCAACTCCAGTATTCTGAAAAAAAAACTTCTTGCATACTTCCAATTTGAAGAAAGTATGAGTAAATTTGTCATTAAAACTAGTACTTTTCTAGATGTACTTTAGGTATTTTACTTGCGAGAATATTGAAACTTTTAATTTAAGTAAAGGGAGGCGTAATTATGACATGCAGGGAGTATACAATCTTTTAGGAGTGATAGAGAATGTAAGTGTGGTGAGTCTGGCATTACGTAAATGACAGGGGGTAAAGCAGCTGAACGATCATAAAAATTAAAAACCAGGGGGGATATAGTGTTGGAGTGGTGGTTTTTTGAAATAAATTTTGAAAGAGGGAAGGTACCTAGGGATTGGGGGGAAGCATGATAGCCCTTTATATAAGGGAAAGTGACAAAAGAATTGTAAAAATTATAAGGAATAAGTTTACTGAGTATACCATGAAAGTATACTAGGTATAATTGAAAGAATAGAGGTACATCTAAATGCTAAGAAAAATTAAAAAAGGAAACAAGAGGTTAGAAGTGGTCGAGGACGCCCCCTCCCCCACCTTCCCTTTTCCCCTACGATTTAAATGCTCTCCATTCTTCTACTTCGATCCATTCTCTCTAAATACCAAACCCCCTCACCAACCCCTCTTCAGCCCTCTGACTAATACCTTTATTAACTCCACACCTTCTCCTAATTTCCAGACTCCGAATTTTCTGCAAAATATTTGCACCACACATTGCCCTTAACGGGAAACTCCACTGCCTCCAACCCCCCACCTCGCTGCTGCATCACAACCCAAGCTTCACACCCATATAGATGTTGTACTACTATACTTTCATACATTCCCTTCTTTGCCTCCACACACCACTCACCTTTCTTCACTCATCAATTCTCTGATTAACCTCATCCTTCATAAATCCATCTGCCAACACATCAACTCCCAGGTATCTGAAAACATTCACTTCTTCCATACTCCTCCTCTCCAATTTGATAGTATTTTTTATCTAAATCATTTTGATACCCTCATCACCTTACTCTTTTCTATGTTCACTTTCAACTTTCTACCTTTACACACACACCCAAACTCATCCACTAACCTTCGCAATTTTTCTTTAGAATCTCCCATAAGCACAGTGTCATCAGCAAAAAGCAACTGCGTCAATTCCCATTTTGAATTTGATTCCCCATAATTTAATCCCACCCCTCTCCCGAACACCCTAGCATTTACTTCTTTTACAACCCCATCTATAAATATATTAAACAACCATGGTGACCTTACACATCCCTGTCTAAGACCTACTTTTACTGGGAAGTAGTCTCCTTCTCTTCTACACACTCTTACCTGAGCCTCACTATCCTCATAAAAACTCTTTACAGCATTTAGTAACTTACCACCTATTCCATGTACTTACAACATCTGCCACATTGCCCCCCCTATCCACTTTATCATATGCCTTTTCTAAATCCATAAATGCAATAAAAACTTCCCTACCTTTATCTAAATGCTGAAGTATTGAAAGAATTAAGAGTAAGACGGAGAACAAGGAGGCTTTAGGAAAGGTAGGTGCTGTGTGGACCAGGTGTTTACAGTGAAACATTTAAGTGAACAGTGTTTAGATAAGGCTAAAGAGGCTTTTGTGGCATTTATGGATTTGGAAAAGGCATATGACAGGGTGGATAGGGGGGCAATGTAGCAGATGTTGCAGGTGTATGGTATAGGAGGTAGGTTAATGAAAGCAGTGAAGAGTTTTTACGAGGATAGTGAGGCTCAAGTTAGAGTATGTAGGAAAGAGGGAAATTATTTCCCAGTAAAAGTAGGCCTTAGACAGGGATGTGTGATGTCACCGTGGTTGTTTAATATATTTATAGATGGTGTAGTAAGAGAAGTAAATGCGATGGGTCTTGCAAGAGGCATGGAGTTAAAAGATAAAGAATCACACATAAGTGGGAGTTGTCACAGTTGCTCTTTGCTGATGACACTGTACTCTTGGAGATTCTGAAAGAAGTTGCAGAGGTTGGTGGATGAATTTGGTAGGGTATGTAAAAGAAAGAAAATTAAAAGTGAATATAGGAAAGAGTAAGGTTAAAGGATAACAAAGAATTTAGGTGATGAAAGATTGGATATCAGATTGGAGGAGAGAGTATGGAGGAGCTGAATGTATTCAGATATTTGGGAGTGACGTGTCAGTGGATGGGTCTATGAAAGTGAGGTGAATCATAGAATTGATGAGGGGAAAAGGGTGAGCGGTGCACTTAGGAGTCTGTGGAGACAAAGAACTTTCTCCTTGGATGCAAAGAGGGGAATGTGTGAGAGTATAGTTTTACCAACGCTCTTATATGGTGTGAAGCATGGGGGTGATGTATGCAGCGAGAGAAGGCTGGAGGCAGTGGAGATGTCATGTCTGAGGGCAATGTGTGACAATGTGCAGAGAATTCATAGTTTGGAAGTTAGGAGGAGGTGTGGGATTGCCAAAACTGTTGTCCAGAGGGCTGAGGAAGGGTTGTTGAGGTGTTCGACATGTAGAGAGAATGGAGAGAAACAGAAGACTTCAAGAGTGTATCAGTCGTAGGAAGGAAGGCGGGGTAGGGGGGGCGGCCTAGGAAAGGTTGGAGGGAGGGGGTAAAGGAGGTTTTGTGTGCGAGGGGCTTGGACTTCCAGCGGGCATGCGTTAGCGTGTTTGATAGGAGTGAATGGAGACAAATGGTTTTTAATACTTGACGTGCTGTTGGAGTGTGAGCAAAGTAACATTTTTGAAGGGATTCAGGGAAACCAGCAGGCCGGACTTGAATCCTGGAGATGGGAAGTGCAGTGCCTCCACTCTGAAGGAGGGGTGTTAATGTTGCAGTTTAAAAAACTGTAGTGTAAAGCACCCTTCTGGCAAGACAGTGATGGAGTGAATGATGGTGAAAGTTTTTTTCTTTTTCGGGCCACCCTGCCTTGGTGGGAATCGGCCAGTGTGCTAAAAAAAAATATATATATGCTTCAATGTAAACACTTGATCTACACATCCCCTACCAACTCTGAAACCTCCTTGCTCATCCTCAATCCTACATTCTGTCTTACCTCTAATTCTTTCAATTATAGCCCTACCGTACACTTTTCCTGGTATACTCAGTAAACTTATTCCTCTATAATTTTTACAATCTCTTTTGTTCCCCTTCCCTTTATATAAAGGGACTATACATGCTCTCTGCCAACCTCTAGGTGCCTTCCCACCTTCCCCTCGTTCATACATTTATTAAACAAAAATACCAACCACTCGAGATATAAGCGACTATTGGCAGAAAGGTGGGCTAGTGCAAAGATGAGTAGTGGGGGGGTTGAAGAGGGTTGGAATAGTTTTAAAAATGCAGTATTAGAATGTGGGGCAGAAGTTTGTGGTTATAGGAGGGTGGGGGCAGGAGGAAAGAGGAGTGATTGGTGGAATGATGAAGTAAAGGGTGTGATAAAAGAGAAAAAGGTAGCTTACGAGAGGTTTTTATACAAAGCAGAAGTGTATAAGAAGAGCAGAGTATATGGAGAGTAAAAGAAAGGTGAAGAGAGTGGTGAGTGAGTGCAAAAGGAGAGCAGATGAAAGAGTGGAGAGGCACTGTCAAGAAATTTTAATGAAAATAAGAAAAAATTTTGGAGTGAGTTAAACAAGTTAAGAAAGCCTAGGAAAGTATGGATTTGTCAGTTAAAAACAGAGTAGGGGAGTTAGTAGATGGGAGGGAGGTATTAGGTAGATGGCGAAATATTTTGAGGAACTTTAAATGTTAAGGAAGAAAGGGAGGCGGTAATTTCATGCACTGGCCAGGAGGTATACCATCTTTTAGGAGTGAAGAAGAGCAGAAATGTAAGTGTGGTGGAGGTACGTGAGGCATTACGTAGAATGAAAGGGGGTAAAGCAGCTGGAACTGATGGATCATGACAAAATGTTAAAAGCAGGGGGGATATAGTGTTGGAGTGGTTGGTACTTTGTTTAATAAATGTATGAAAGAGGGAAGGTACCTAGGGATTGGCGAGAGCATGTAATAGTCCCCTTTATATAAAGGGAAGGGGACAAAAGAGATTGTAAAAATTATAGAGGAATAAGTTTTACTGAGTATAAACCAGGAAAAGTATACGGTAGGGTTATAATTGAAAGAATTAGAGGTAAGACAGAATGTAGAATTGCGGACGAGCAAGGAGGCTTCAGAGTGGTAGGGGATGTGTAGATCAAGTTTTACATTGAAGCATATATGTGAACAGTATTTAGATAAAGGTAGGAAGTTTTTATTGCATTTATGGATTTAGAAAAGGCATATGATAGAGTGGATAGAGGAGCAATGTGGCAGATGTTGCAAGTATATGGAATAGGTGGTAAGTTACTAAATGCTGTAAAGAGCTTTTATGAGGATAGTGAGGCTCAGGTTAGGGTGTGTAGAAGGGAGGGAGAATATCCCTTTCCCCGGGAAAAGTAGGTCTTAGACAGGGATGTGTAATGTCACCATGGTTGTTTAATATATTTATAGATGGGGTTGTAAAAGACGTAAATGCTAGGGTGTTCGGGAGAGGGTGGGATTAAATTATGGGGAATCAAATTCAAAATGGGAATTGACACAGTTACTTTTTGCTGATGATACTGTGCTTATGGGAGATTCTAAAGAAAAATTGCAAGGTTAGTGGGATGAGTTTGAGAATGTGTGTAAAGGTAGAAAGTTGAAAGTGAACATAGAAAAGATAAGGTATGAGGTATCAAATGATTAGATAAAGAAAAATTGGATATCAAATTGGGGAGAGGAGTATGGAAGAAGTGAATGTTTTCAGATACTTGGGAGTTGACGTGTCGGCGATGGATTTATGAAGGATGAGGTTAATCATAGAATTGATGAGGGAAAAAAGGTGAGTGGTGCGTTGAGGTATATGTGGAGTCAAAAAACGTTATCTATGGAGACAAAGAAGGAATGTATGAAAGTATAGTATACCAACACTCTTATATGGATGTGAAGCTTGGGTGGTAAATGCAGCAGCGAGGAGACGGTTGGAGGCAGTGGAGATGTCCTGTCTAAGGGCAATTTTATTTTTTTTTATTATCACACTGGCCGATTCCCACCAAGGCAGGGTGGCCCGAAAAAGAAAAACTTTCACCATCATTCACTCCATCACTGTCTTGCCAGAAGGGTGCTTTACACTACAGTTTTTTAAACTGCAACATAAACACCCCTCCTTCAGAGTGCAGGCACTGTACTTCCATCTCCAGGACTCAAGTCCACCTGCCGTTTCCCTGAATCCCTTCATAAATGTTACTTGCTCACACTCCAACAGCACGTAAGTATTAAAAACCATTTGTCTCCATTCACTCCTATCAAACACGCTCACGCATGCCTGCTGGAAGTCCAAGCCCCTCGCACAACAAAACCTCCTTTACCCCCTCCCTCCAACCCTTCCTAGGCCGACCCCTACCCCGCCTTCTTCCACTACAGACTGATACACTCTTGAAGTCATTCTGTTCGCTCCATTCTCTCTACATGTCCGAACCACCTCAACAACCCTTCCTCAGCCCTCTGGACAACATTTTTGGTAATCCCCACCTCCTCCTAACTTCCAAACTACGAATTCTCTGCATTATATTCACACCACACATTGCCCTCAACATGACATCTCCACTGCCTCCAGCCTTCTCCTCGCTGCAACATTCATCACCCACGCTTCACACCCATATAAGAGCGTTGGTAAAACTTACTCTCATACATTCCCCTCTTGCCTCCAAGGACAAAGTTCTTTGTCCCACAGACTCCTAAGTGCACCACACTACTCTTTTCCTCATCAGTTCTATGATTCACCTGATCTTTCATAGACCCATCCGCTGACACGTCCACTCCCAAATATCTGAATACGTTCACCTCCTCCATACTCTCTCCCTCCAATCTGATATTCAATCTTTCATCACCTAATCTTTTTGTTATCCTCATAACCTTACTCTTTCCTGTATTCACTTTTAATTTTCTTCTTTTGCACACCCTACCAAATTCATCCACCAATCTCTGCAGCTTTCTTCAGAATCTCCCAAGAGCACAGTGTCATCAGCAAAGAGCAGCTGTGACAACTCCCACTTTGTGTGTGATTCTTTATCTTTTAACTCCACGCCTCTTGCCAAGACCCTCGCATTTACTTCTCTTACAACCCCATCTATAAATATATTAAACAGCCACGTGTGACATCACACATCCTTGTCTAAGGCCTACTTTTACAGGGAAAAAATTTCCCTCTTTCCTACATACTCTAACTTGAGCCTCACTATCCTCGTAAAAAACTCTTCACTGCTTTCAGTAACCTACCTCCTACACCATACACTTGCAACATCTGCCACATTGCCCCCCTATCCACCCTGTCATACGCCTTTTCCAAATCCATAAATGCCACAAAGACCTCTTTAGCCTTATCTAAATACTGTTCACTTATATGTTTCACTGTAAACACCTGGTCCACACACCCCCTACCTTTCCTAAAGCCTCCTTGTTCATCTGCTATCCTATTCTCCGTCTTACTCTTAATTCTTTCAATTATAACTCTACCATACACTTTACCAGGTACACTCAACAGACTTATCCCCCTATAATTTTTGCACTCTCTTTTATCCCCTTTGCCTTTATACAAAGGAACTATGCATGCTCTCTGCCAATCCCTAGGTACCTTACCCTCTTCCATACATTTATTAAATAATTGCACCAACCACTCCAAAACTATATCCCCACCTGCTTTTAACATTTCTATCTTTATCCCATCAATCCCGCTGCCTTACCCCCTTTCATTTTACCTACGCCTCACGAACTTCCCCCACACTCACAACTGGCTCTTCCTCACTCCTACAAGATGTTATTCCTCCTTGCCCTATACACGAAATCACAGCTTCCCTATCTTCATCAACATTTAACAATTCCTCAAAATATTCCCTCCATCTTCCCAATACCTCTAACTCTCCTCTCCTATTTTAACTGACAAATCCATTTGTTCTCTAGGCTTTCTTAACTTGTTAATCTCACTCCAAAACTTTTTCTTATTTTCAACAAAATTTGTTGATAACATCTCACCCACTCTCTCATTTGCTCTCTTTTTACATTGCTTCACCACTCTCTTAACCTCTCTCTTTTTTCTCCATATACTCTTCCCTCCTTGCATCACTTCTACTTTGTAAAAAACTTCTCATATGCTAACTTTTTCTCCCTTACTACTCTCTTTACATCATCATTCCACCAATCGCTCCTCTTCCCTCCTGCACCCACTTTCCTGTAACCACAAACTTCTGCTGACACTCTAACACTACATTTTTAAACCTACCCCATACGTCTTCGACCCCATTGCCTGTGCTCTCATTAGCCCATCTATCCTCCAATAGCTGTTTATATCTTACCCTAACTGCCTCCTCTTTTAGTTTATAAACCTTCACCTCTCTCTTCCCTGATGCTTCTATTCTCCTTGTATCCCATCTACCTTTTACTCTCAGTGTAGCTACAACTAGAAAGTGATCTGATATATCTGTGGCCCCTCTATAAACATGTACATCCTGAAGTCTACTCAACAGTCTTTTATCTACCAATACATAATCCAACAAACTACTGTCATTTCGCCCTACATCATATCGTGTATAGTTATTTATCCTCTTTTTCTTAAAATATGTATTACCTATAACTAAACCCCTTTCTATACAAAGTTCAATCAAAGGGCTCCCATTATCATTTACACCTGGCACCCCAAACTTACCTACCACACCCTCTCTAAAAGTTTCTCCTACTTTAGCATTCAGGTCCCCTACCACAATTACTCTCTCACTTGGTTCAAAGGCTCCTATACATTCACTTAACATCTCCCAAAATTCTCTCTCTCTCCTCTGCATTCCTCTCTTCTCCAGGTGCATACACGCTTATTATGACCCACTTCTCGCATCCAACCTTTACTTTAATCCACATAATTCTTGAATTTACACATTCATATTCTCTTTTCTCCTTCCATAACTGATCATTTAACATTACTGCTACCCCTTCCTTTGCTCTAACTCTCTCAGATACTCCAGATTTAATCCCATTTATTTCCCCCCACTGAAAACTCTCTACCCCCTTCAGCTTTGTTTCGCTTAGAGCCAGGACATCCAACTTCTTTTCATTCATAACATCAGCAATCATCTGTTTCTTGTCATCCGCACTACATCCACGCACATTTAAGCATCCCAGTTTTATAAAGTTTTTCTTCTTCTCTTTTTTAGTAAATGTATACACTAGAAGGGGTTACTAGCCCATTGCTCCCGGCATTTTAGTCGCCTCATACGACACGCATGGCTTACGGAGGAAAGATTCTTCTCCACTTCCCCATGGACAATAGAAGAAATAAAAAAGAACAAGAGCTATTTAGAAAAAGGAGAAAAACCTAGATGTATGTATATATATATATGCATGTGCGTGTCTGTGAAGTGTGACCAAAGTGTAAGTAGGAGTAGCAAGATATCCCTGTTATCTAGCGTGTTTATGAGACAGAAAAAGAAACCAAGGGCAATGTGTGGTGTAAATATTATGCAGAAAATTCGGAGTGTGGAAATTAGGAGAAGGTGTGGAGTTAATAAAAGCATTAGTCAGAGGGCAGAAGAGGGGTTGTTGAGGTGGTTTGGTCATTTAGAGAGAATGGATCAAAGTAGAATGACATGGAAAGCATATAAATCTATAGGGTTGGAAAGAGGGGGTAAAGGAGGTTTTGTGGGCGAGGGGCTTGGACTTCCAGCAAGCGTGCATGAGCGTGTTAGATAGGAGTGAATGGAGACGAATGATACTTGGGACCTGACGATCTGTTGGAGTGTGAGCAGGGTAATATTTAGTGAAGGGATTCAGGGAAACCGGTTATTTTCATATAGTCGGACTTGAGTCCTGGAAATGGGAAGTACAATGCCTGCACTTTAAAGGAGGGGTTTGGGATATTGGCAGTTTGGAGGGATATGTTGTGTATCTTTATACGTATATGCTTCTAAACTGTTGTATTCTGAGCACCTCTGCAAAACCAGTGATAATGTGTGAGTGTGGTGAAAGTGTTGAATGATGATGAAAGTATTTCTTTTTGGGGATTTTCTTTCTTTTTTGGGTCACCCTACCTCGGTGGGAGACGACCAACTTGTTGGAAAAAAAAAAAAAAAACACTCCAACAATATATCCCCCCCCCCTGCTTTTATCATTTCTGTCATGATCCTGTCAGTTCCAGCTGCTTTACCCCCTTTCATTCTACATAATGCTTCACGCACCTCCCCCACACTCACATCCTGTTCTTCTTCACTCCTAAAAGATTGTATACCTCCCTGTCCAGTGCGTGAAATTACCGCTTCCCTATCTTCGTCAACATTTCATCTCCCCAAAACCTCCATCTCCCCATCTACTAACTCCCCTACTCTGTTTTTTAACTGACAAATCCATTTGTTCCCTGGGCTTTAACTTGTTTCACTCACTCCAAATTAATATGTACAAATTAAGTCACTGACACAAGAGGTAGTTGCTTAGGTCATTGGATTAATAAGGCAGACCATCAAATGAAAGAAATAATAGAAGCCCTCAGTCTGTTCAAGTATTGAACAAGAACCTGGTTGAGTCAAGAAATCGTAATGACACGATTGCAAACAAACCATACCCCCGGCCGGGATTGAACCCGCGGTCATAGTCTCAAAACTCCAGCCTGTCACATTAGCCACTAGACCAGCTAGCCACAATAAGATTCATCCAACTAGGTATATTTCTACACCATAGGAAGGTTAGCACAGGCACCACTGTGACCACAAATGCAAGTTTTTACAGACGAATCTCCAGCTAGCGTGGCCGTGACGAACTCTAGCTCAAGTCCCTTCACAGTGGTGCCTGTGCTAACCTTCCTATGGTGTAGAAATATACCTAGTTGGATGAATCTTATTGTGGCTAGCTGGTCTAGTGGCTAATGTGACGGGCTGGAGTTTTGAGACTATGACCGCGGGTTCAATCCCGGCCGGGGGTATGGTTTAACCTGGTTGAGTTGGTGCCTTGAGGACGGTGTTGATGACATGCACACATGTCCAGGAAACCTAGAAAAATGGTAATAATGTACCTAGAATTGCTCAGGGATCATTTGCCTATCTTTCACTAAGTATGGTGCAAAGATTTTCATGCAAGGCAGTGCTCCTTGCCACACTAAGAAATCTGTTATTCAGCGACTTTGTGACTGTTGATGTTCCTTTTTTGATGACTGGCCAGAAAATTCTCCAGACTTGAAAGTCATTGAGAACCTCTGGGCTGTGACAGAGATCCATTAGTGGAAGGATACTAACCCATTCCCATGACTGGAGGTTGCCATCTACGAACTGTGGGGGAGGTTACCCCTTGAACCCTGTATAATGTATGTTGTTTGCTTTATAGACAGTTGAAGGATGTCTTAAGTGCAAGGGGTGACCTCGGGTGGTTTTTGAGGGGAGGGTCAGCATACTTAACAATGAACACTGTATATGTTACTGCTTTTTCTGTACTACCAAAATAAAAAATATTTTTGCTCTGACAGTTTCCTTCAGTAGTTTGTTACTTGCTATTGTCCTTTTAATCTCTTAATTTGTGATTGTTGAGGTGATCCTCCCTTTACTTAATCTATTTGCTTTGCTTTTTTTTCTTCATATTGTTGGACAACACTTGTATAACTTCCCTTTATCTTAGATGTACACCTACCATCCGACTTACGACCGAGTTCGGTTCCGAGAAACCGGTCGTAAGTTGAAATGGTCATAAGTCGAACTTTACTACTGAATATCAACATCACATTTTTGTAATGACTTTATTTTATTGTTTTACTTTGGTATTTCATGTTTTACTTCACTTTTTATGCTGTTAGTACTGTATTTTATACTGTAAGGTTTAGGATAAACACTGTGTACAACACAAATAGTTGTTTATTTCCCAGAAATTTGGCAAAAAAACACGTTCGTAAGTCGAGTAGTCGTAAGTCGGATGGTAGGTGTATAAGTGTCTCTCTTCAGTAGAGTTGTTTTTAGTCTAGCTTATTTGATACTGACATGTCACTTTTTGATGGACACTTTAGCAGAAGAAATCTTTATAATGACAGTGTTGTCACAGTAAAGGTTTGTTTTCCTTGTTTTCATATTTGTCGACACTATGCATTGCAGTCAACTTCCTCATTTTGTATCATTTTGTTCCGTTAGTACAACTACTACTTGTGTTCTTTTGTTTACCTGTGTTGCTAATGCAATATATTATTATTTTTTTTTTTTTGATAACTAGCAGATTGTTTCCTCTCTCAACATAATTTTCTCTAGCTCATTTATTTTTAGATAGCCCATTTATTCTGTCCATTTTCTCATCAGATCTAGCTTGCTTTCAGTGCTAGAGAAGCTGTTTTCAATTGGTTTTTGCTTTTATTTATTTTGTGTACACTATCTGTTGCAGAGCTTAGTAGATTTTCATTCACCATGCTCAAATTACCTTACACTTGCTAGTATATATACATATTACAGCATTGAGATGCCAAATATAATACAATCAGGGATGTGATGAAATCATATTTTTTACTCTTACCACTACTGAATTTTAGGGTGATGTCGATGCCACCAAAATTGGCCAATACCCACTGATACTTCAGCACACCTTTAATTACAGCTTCAATTTTTTTCAGTAAGACTGAAGAATAATGTAATAGTTTTGTCTCGTTACAGCAACCTAGTTAGGTTGAGCAAGGTTTGTGCACTGTGTGTGTCCATGGGAAATCCCTTATCAATAACAAGCTACTCAAACAATAAGAGAAACTTTCTGACCAGTTATACAAGGAGGTACAGTATTACTCTCCTGTTATGAGTGGGAATGTATCTGACCAGTTATATAGGGAAGTACAGTATTACTCTCCTGTTATTAGTGTGAAACTTGCTGATCAGTTATACAAGGAAGTACAGTATTACTCTCCTGTTATTAGTGTGAAACTTGCTGATCAGTTATACAAGGAAGTACAGTATTACTCTCCTGTTATTAGTGTGAAACTTGGTGACCAGTTATACAAGGAAGTACAGTATTACTCTCCTGTTATTAGTGTGAAACTTGGTGATCAGTTATACAAGGAGGTACAGTATTACTCTCCTGTTATTAGTGTGAAACTTGCTGATCAGTTATACAAGGAGGTACAGTATTACTCTCCTGTTATTAGTGTGAAACTTGGTGACCAGTTATACAAGGAGGTACAGTATTACTCTCCTGTTATTAGTGTGAAACTTGGTGATCAGTTATACAAGGAGGTACAGTATTACTCTCCTGTTATGAGTGGGAGTGAGGCTTTTATAAGTTTTGTTCTCCTGTAGGATTGCTAGTCTTCTATTTCTGTCTTGCAAACATGTAAGATGACTGGTAAATTTGACAAATTTCTAGATGTCACTGTGCAATTATTTCCATCTTTCATATGATTCTTAATAGTTTTTTCATTTGTAGTTGCCTACAAATTTTTGAAACTGGGGGAGGGTCCAGGCTGCAGTGGTAGTGAATCCCAGAACTTAATAAATATTGCTTGTAGACATCACTGCTTGCTACTTTGATAGACAGCTTGTTGACAACTGCAAGCTTTCTTCTATCCTCAGTAGTGGTGCTCTGTACCACTTTAGATGGTCTAACCACTTGGCACCCACTGCTTATTCTTCCTGGGCTCTTTCCTACTTTTTCTCTTCCACAGGTTTATGTTGTGTTGGACACACCATGTTTACACTGTGCCTCCGTCACTGCATGTGTATTGGGGAGAATAAGAATGTCTCTTGTGTTATAATATAACTTGAATTATCTTTTTGTGCACCTTTTCCCTGTTGTTGAGGCATTTGCTGCAGGATATTTTATTCCAGGCTGGTCATGACTCAACTTCTGACTACTATATAGGATTGAGCATTATTATATCTGTTTTTGAACCACTACATGGCATTCACTTTCACTGTTATTCTACCTGACCCTTTCACTTGCTAGTGTACCTTCAGTTCTATTGATTGGGCAAAAGAGAGCATCCATAAAATGATCAGAACTCTGGCCAATTTTACACAGAATTAAAAAATATTTCAATTTAAAAAAAGTTCAGGTCCAAAATAAACACTAAACATTTTAGTCACTAAACTGCATTTTCTCTGTTCATTAATCATGCCCTCAGGTCTTCCATTTTGAATTCATCATCATCACAAAAAAAGCAAAGATTACCCTATTTCTTGGGTAATAAATTATAACCAAGAATGATTGTTATGGTTTATGGCATTCAGATAATTGAATTAGACCTATTAAAACGCATAAAACAGACTGGCGGGTATAGGGGAGCCTTACCTGTCCTAAGGAATATAAGCAAAATTTAATATTTCTGCTACTTTGAGGCTGATTTCAAGCTATTTATGGTCCTGGAACCAACTAAAATAATTATTTCAGTAGTATTTTTCCATTCTTTCAAATATTACCAAGAAACAGTCAATAAAATCATAAAAAAACCAACTTAGAAAACATCTCAGTCACTATTTTTAAACCACACACAAAGTTAGTTTTGCTTTTCTCATCATGCACTGCTTCAGGCAGGATGTTTTTTATTCTGTGCATACTTGCTGCATAGACCCCATTCTCTTGTATCGGCCCAAATTTACCACTCACAGCTAATTGGAGTGAGCTGAGTTCATGGCATAGATCTATGTGACGTACAGTCAAAGGGTTAACCCTTTCAGTATCGGTCCTGTTATATCATGGCTTTGAAACCAGTGTTGATCCTGTAATATGATGCCATGAGCTCAGCTCACTCACATAGGCTGTGAACAGTAAATTTGGGTCTAGATATGAAAGAATAGGTCTATGTGGTAAGTGTGCACCACATAAAAAAATCCTGCAGCATGCAGTGATGATGAGAAAAAACTGACCTTGTTCTTGGTTTAAAACAGCAGCTTAGCGACGTATTTTTTTGTAAGATTTTTATGGTTGTATTCTCGGTTTCTTGGTCTCGTTTGATATAATGAAAGATATATTACAGAAATAGAGATGATTTTGAATAGTTTCAGGACTGAAAGTAGCTTAAAATTGAGCTCAAAGAAGTGGAAGTGTTGGATTTTTGCCGATATTCCAGAGAGTACAAATGACATCACTTGTCCAATACGTGTCCAGCTGGCCAGTCTGATATGCATTTATAATGCACTGACATTATTTATACAATTATTAGAATAATGCAGTAGTCTGCATAACAGTAAATCTTCTATTTTTTGTGTGAGTAAGATTTCAAAATGGAAAATAAGCATAATATAAGAGGGGCCTGGAGATATGAATTGGCCAAAAATAGAGCGCATAGTGAGCAAAATTGCTGATGCATAAATATCGCTGAGTCCACTAACTGTGCAAGAGTATAATTCCATGAGTTTTCCATCAAATTTCATACTTTTGGTTTAATTTCCGTTGGAAAAAAAATCCTGTCATTTCGTAAGATAAAATTTTTTTTTTTTAAATTCTTCAACCCTGAGAGCAGGTTTGAGAGCAGGGCTCTTGACACTGAAAAATTAATTACTGTATTTTATGGCATTGAAGATGCTCTACCCCATCCAACAAGTTGAAAATTTAACCAGTGTCTTTGAGGCCAAAGTACCGTTTGTTTTGTTCCCAAAATTTAGCCATTCAGAATTGAGGGGGTGTCCTCGACACTGGAGCGTCTTGTTTGCCATAAAATACGGTAACCAATTCCTGTGGTTTATTTTTAATAAACATGTATGCAGTTGAGAAATACATGAAGTACACTACTTGCAGGGTGTTGAAGCAGTAGGTGAGCATAGTGTAACTGGAAGTAGCTCCTATAAATTATCTGTGACAGTGTTGGAGAAGATGATGAAGGTGTTGGAGACGGAGAGCCATGAAGGAACTCTAGTGCAGGCACTCTCTGCCCTCACAATCTGGTCCACCAAGTTTACTACCGACATTCCCCAAAAACTCCTCGATTTCTTACCAGTAAGTTCGGTATCCTCATTGGCTCAAACTTAATATTGTGTAATACATGTTTATTGTTCAATATTTTTATAGTACAGTATAAGGAGTTTCCTGCTACTGACATACACTGTCCCAGAAATAGTTCACAACTGGTCATTAGTCCTTGGAAGTTGTGTTGTCATAAAGTGTCTTGGTATAATCACAGCTGCATTCTAGGACAGCAGTGTTCCCTTTCCAATTTCATTTATTTTTAATAATGAAGTTAAAAAGTGTGATATATTAATAATCTTCACATCTTTCTTTCAACACACTGGCCATATCCCACCGAGGTGGGGTGGCCCAAAAGGAAAAACGAAAGTTTCTCGTTTTACATTTAGTAATAAATACAGGAGAAGGGGTTACTAGCCTCATGCTCCTGGCATTTTAGTCGCCTCTTACAACACGCATGGCTTAAGGAGGAAGAATTCTGTTCCACTTCCCCATGGAGGTAAGAGGAAATAAACAAGAACAAGAAGTTGAAAGAAAATAGAAGAAAACCCAGAGGGGTGTGTGTATATATATATCCTTGTATGTGTAGTGTGACCTAAGTGTAAGTAGAAGTAGCAAGAAGTACCTGAAATCTTGCATGTTTATGAGACAGAGAAAAAGACACCAGCAATCCTACCATGTAAAACAATTACAGGCTTCCGTTTTCCACTCACTTGGCAGGACGGTAGTACCTCCCTGGGCGGTTGCTGTCTACCAACCTACTACCTAGGTAATCTACACATATGAGACTGAAATTTTAGAAAAATGTTTCCAGTCTGACTTGGTCCATTAACTAGTCACACAGAGAAGTATGAAGGGAAGGAAGACAGAATGAGAAGGGGGGTGGGGGAAGGGAATGGTAGAACAAGCACTGGTTGTTTAAAAAATGGAAAACTTGTACATTTTTGAATGCTTTTGATGCAGTGTTCATATCTGTGGTTGTGTGTTTGTAAGAAATAGTTTGGTTCCAATTTGACTTATTTGTAAACAGGAGCCTTTCCTAAAGGGAGGCTTTTATTTGCAAATAGTATCTGGAGGTACCTCTCCTAACAGGGACAGGACCACTAAAACTATTCTCCCTACATTCTACTACCACTGCTACTACTACTCCTTCCCTTGGTCCCATACCTGGTACCTGCCCTTCCTTGGGTTGCTCCTGGTTGCCCACCAATGCCTTCTTAATACAAACACAGGTGGTAGTGTGATGACCTGTTGCACTTGGCTGTAATTAAGTCAGCAAGCAAAAGAGCACAGCAGGACAGGACAAGGGTGAGGCAAACAAGCAGGGGTAGATTTCTTTACCTGTCCATGTATTCCTTCACCAATATAAGTACACTATATACAGTATTAATAAGAGAATAATACAGATACTAATGGTGCAATTGAGAGCCACTCAGAGCAGTAGTGGTCACAACCAGTGTCATTGAAAGTCTGCCACTCAACCAAGTAAATTCAAGTAATGTCGCCTTGGCTGAAGTAGCCGACTTCCACATGTTTGGTGGGTTGAATTGGACAATAAGCACAACAGTGGAGCCCCAAAACTACTACACTTTGAAGTGCCAGTTTACTTGTTGAAAGTGCATGCTGAATGCTTGTGTGATGAACGTCTGACAAAATGTAACATACTTGATGCACGCCACACTTCTTGCACATAACCTAGTTGTTAGTTTGAATTATTCCACGGACTCATGTGTTGGCCACCAGGGCAACCTAGTTTATTTTCTTAACTTATTTTGCTTGTAAGTTAATGTTAAAGGAAAGTTATTTTGTATTTATTATTGTGTTTGTTTACAATCATATTACAGATTTTGACCTGTAAGTTACGTGATAATAGCCATATTATTCACTAAAGTACATAGTGGCCTCGCACAATGGCGTTGCCAGGGTGTCACCTGGGGCGGCATCTTTGGTGTCGCCCCAATGAAATCCAAGGGCAGGGGAAGTAAACCCCAGTTACGTCACTACTGCATGACCAGGGACTAATGTTTAGCGATGAGAACGTTTAATCCTTTCAGGGTTGGTGCCGTACTAGTACGGCTTGCACACCAGGGTTGGTGCCATGCTAGTACGCATAAATTCTAGCGCCTTCAAATCTAACGAGAGAAAGCTGGTAGGCCTACATATGAAAGAATGGGTCTATGTGGTCAGTGTGCGCAGTATAAAAAAATCCTGCAGCACACAGTGCATAATGAGAAAAAAAAAACTCCGACCATGTTTTTGGTTTAAAGCATTGACTTTGCCGTGTATTTTCATATGCTTTTTATGGTTTTATTCTAGTTTTCCTGGTCTCATTTTATAGAATGGAAGACATAACGGAAATTGAGATGATTTTGATTGGTTTCACCGTGAAAAGTACCCTGAAACTGAGCTCAAAGTAGCAGAAATGTTCGATTTTTGCCAAAGCTCAAAAGTAAACAAAACATGCCATGCGTCCAATACACGTCAACTGGCGAGTCTAATATTCTTTAACAAGTGCACTGATATTATTTATACCATTTCTACACCATTTCAACACTAATGCAGTAGTCTGCATAACAGTAAATTTTCTATTTTTTTTTGAGAATAAAAATTTGAAGTGGAAAGCAAAAGAAATGTAATAGAGGCCTGTGGATGTGACTAATGAACAGAGGAAATGTTGTTTTAGTGCCAGGAATGTCTGTCTTGTTTATTCTGGACCCTATTTGGAAATTGGCATCTTTTGAAATGTGTGTGAAATTGGCAAAATTGCCAATTTCTGACCACTTCATTGGATAGTTGAAATTGGTAAATAGGTGGTTTCTTATACGCATTCAATAGAAAATATGGAGTTTTAACGAAATAGTTATGATTTTTGTCGACTGGTTCATTGGAATTGGTCGAAAATAGGGCTCAAATATTGGTCGAAATCGCCGATGCATAAACGTCGTTGAGACTGCTAACTTTGCGAGAGCATAATTCTGTAAGTTTTCCATCTAATTTCATACTTTTGGTGCCATTATGATCGGGAAAAGATTCTCTATCATTCCTTATGATTTTTTTTTTTTTTTCGAAAAATTTCCGACCCTGAGAACAAGATTAGGAGAGGGCCTGCCGAGCCTGAAAGGGTTATGGGAAATAAACCAACCAGGATAATACTTCTCAACTTTATTAATGATAAAATAAATAATCATAGTATTATTGAGGAAACATAAACTCAAATACCACGTTAAGTACAGGCAATACTAGATCGTACATTTATTCATCTTTAACAATGAAAAAAAAAACTTCCAATATCAGAGAAACACTAGTTCCGATTTAGCCTTAAGTACAGATAACATCCTAGTGAATCAGATCATACATTTCCTTGCCTTCAATCTTGCAAAATCATCTATCACATCATCAAAATCAATGCTGTCAACTGACCCATTTTCTGTGGATGACATTGCTAAGTCAGAGATTCTGGATTGACTCATTATGGACCGTAAAGTTTTTAATCAGCTTCAACTTGGAGAAACTCCTTTCACAAGAAGCCACAGAAACACATATAGTAAGGAAGAACCTCAGGCAGAGTGTCAGAGTTGGAAGAGATTCAATGAAATCCCATTCAGTTATGAATGTTTGTGCATCTAATGCAGTCCAGTGCTTAACTTTTTCAAGATCAACATCAGCAGCTTGCAGGTGCCGCCTTAGTCTTGGTATTTCAAGCATAAGCTCATTCTTGCATATTTCAGTCAGTGATAAGTGATCATAATGATGCCAGGTGGGTTAAGGGTTTTTCCAAAATATCGTAAATAAAATTATCGATTTATCATAGTTTTTCATAGTGTCATTGATTTTCCCTATATAGGCCTATTTGTACACTAATCATATAATAGGCTATGTAGATAAAAAGGATTTTTCTCTTACATTGCTGCAGCACTATTTTGGGCTCTATTGTGGCAGCACCCTCCCCCCCTTACGATGCTACTGGCCTCACATTTTTTGTTTAATGTAAACTAAATGTTTAATGTATTTATAAGCTATTTACTTATTATTTTTCCTCTTTCTTTGCTTTTACTTCATCATGTGATTACATTTTCTAGGCATAGTAATTTTTTTTTTTAACATGTCGGTCATCTCCCATTGAGGCAGAATGATCCAAAACAGAAAGACTTTCACCATCAAACAACACTCACCGTCATTCACACGTAGTCACTGTCTTTGTAGACACGCCCAGATATGACAGTTTAGATGTCACTTCAAACAGCCAATATCCTAAACTCCTCCTTTAAAGTGTAGGCATTGTACTTTCCACCTCCAGGACTCAAGTCCGGCTAATCAGTTTCCCCTGAATGTCTTCACAAAATATTATCCTGCTCACAATCCAACAGCTCATCAGGTCCCAAAAACAATTAGTCTCCATTCACTCCTATTTAACACGTTCACACATTCCTGCTGCATATCCAGGCCTCTTGCACACAAAACCTCTTTAACTCCCTCCTTCCATCCTTCCCTAGGACAACCCCCACCTCTCCTCCCATCCACTACAGATTTATACACCTTCCAAGTCATTCTATTTGCTCCATCCTCTCTAAATGACCAAACCACTTCAATAATTCCTCTTCAGCCTTCTGAATAATTTTTTTTTTCAGCAAGTTGGCAATCTTCCACCTAGGTAGGGTGACCCAAAAAGAAGAAAAACTGTTGTATCTGGGCGCAGAGGCACCCAGATACAACAGTTTAGAAGCATACAGTAGGGTCCCACTTTTCAGCGTTTCGCCTTGCAGCGTTCCGCTAATATGGCGCTCTCAAATTATGACCAAAACTTTCTATATGGCAAGCGATCTTTCAAATACAGCGCATGCCACCCAGTTTGTTTACAGTCTCCGTGAGCATATCTCTCTATTATGTAATAATAATCACTCTTGGGCACATTAAATGTCTAATTTTACATCAATATAGACTTCTTTCATTCTTTCAACACACCAGCTGTATCCCACTGAGGTGGGGTGGCCCAAAAGGAAAAACGAAAGGAGAAAGGGTTACTAGCCCCCTGCTCCCGGCATTTTAGTTGCCTCTTACGACATGCATGGCTTACGGAGGAAAAATTCTGTTCCACTTCCCCATGAAGAATCAATATAGACATTTTCATTAATTCATCTATGATATTTCCTTCAAAATTATATAAGAAACACATTACATAGCATATAAACATGTTTATATGCTATGGAGGTGTGGTTGCTGGGCAGAGAGAAAACATTATGTAATACAGTGGTCCCTCAATTATCGACCATAATCCGTTCCTGGAAGCCCGTTGATTATCGAAATGGTCGATTTACGAATCAATTTTCCCCATAAGAAATAATGTAAATTCAATTAATCCGTTTCTGACACCCAGAAGTATTAAAACAAAAAAAATTTTTACATGAAATATTCATGTAGTACATAAACAATACAATGGGAAATGATGAATGAAACATTAACAGCATAACACTTACCTTTATTGGAGATTCTTCTTAGTGTATGGAAGACTGGAGGAGGAGGAGGAGAGAGTGGATTGTTTATAGTTTGGAAGGGGAATCCCCTTCCAGCAACACCTCAGGTACCATTTGCTTTTCTGGGGTTGCTTCTCTTCTCTGTTTCTTAATGCCACTAGGACCAGCTTGAGAGTCACTGGAGTCCTGTCTCGCAAAATAACTGTCCAGAGAGCTCTGTTTCTGGCGTCTCTTTAAAACTTCCCTAAAATGGGCCAAGACTCTGTCACTGTACAAGTTGCTGATATGGCTTGCAACATCCTTCTCTGGGTGATGTTTCTCCATAAATCTTTCCATCCTACCCCACATTTCAAAAATCTCCTTAATTTTAATGATGTTTTTCTTAAATTCAATCGTATTTCTCACCTTCTGTACCAAAGGTTTGGCACTAGGAGCTTTCCTTGGAGCCATGGTAGCTTATTTAGCACTTAAATAACTTGCAAGCACTAAAATAAATGAAATATTATGAAATATTTCACTGGAGCACATGAGAGGACCGCCGCTCACTGGTAAACAATGGCACACTGGCTGGGAAGGAAAGGCTGAGGCAGCTCGAGGCCGGGTTGATTAACGAATTTCGGTTGATTTCCGAATCAGTATTTTTTCGAAAAAAAACGGTTGATTTCCGAAATGGTCGACTTTCAGGCCGGTCGATTATTGAGGGACCACTGTACAGTGGACCCTTGGGTAACGATTTTAATCCGTTTCAGAGAGCTTGTCCTTGACCGATTTTATCATTAGCCGAATTAATTTTCCCCATGGGAAATAATGGAAATCCAATTAGTCCATTCCTGACACCCAAAAGTGTTAATTTTTTTTTTTCACATGAAATATACAATTGCCTACACAGAAAACAATGATACATGAAGAATAAATACTACTTGCAGAATAAATACTACACGGGAACTCTTCTGTCCTCTGCCTTCCCTACATTTCCGGTCTTTCTAATCTCAACAATTCTCTCCGTCCCTTAGACATCAAGCTTACCTTCCGCCAGACTAACACTCTTCGCACTAATCTCGTTCATACCTCTCCTTCCTCTACTGATGTTCCTGGTGTCTACTCTATTTCTTGCTCCTCCTGTCCTCTTCAATACTGTACTTTGGAGAAACTGGCCGATCTCTCTCTGACAGACTTAGGGAGCACAAAAATAGTGTTAGGCTTGCCGACACTAACAATGCTCTTTTCTTTCACGTCAGAGATCACAGCCATCCTATAGACTGGTCTTCTGCTAAAACTGTCTTCCCTACTTCCAACTTTAACAGTCGCCGTCTTGTTGAATCCTCTCTAATACACAACTTTCCTTGTATGAATCTTAGTCCTGGCTTCGTCTCTGTAGATGCCTTCCTCTCCCACTACATTGTAAAATGCTCCAAACTTCAGAATACCCGTGACTTAACCTGATTCCTCATTTTTTCTTCTTCTCCCTCTTCCCCTTTCCTCTTTCCTTTTTTTTTTTTTTTTTGTCTTTCTTCTGTCACATGTTTCTGTTCCTTCATTATTTATTTCATCACTTCTCCTTCCCCCCACCTCTGTGCACTTGCTCTCCCTCTGTGGGCACTTAGCTTCCTTGCAGTGCTCCCCTTTCTCTATATTTGACTGGCTCCTCCTCCTTAGTTCCCCACCACCACCACTACTAACTAACTAAAAAAACTAACTAAAAAACTAAAAATAACTAACTAAAAAGAATAACTAAAACTAACTAAAAAACTAATTAAAAAAACTAACTAAAAAAACTAAAACTAAAAAAACTAACCAAAAAAAATAACTAAAAAACTAAAAAAAACTAAAAAACACTAACTAAAACTAACTAACTAACTATGACCACCACCACCTCCTCTTCCTGCCTATATATAGCCGTCCTGCTCCACTTCTGGTTAGTGTGGCTTTGTAATTGGTCCAAGTCGGACCGAAACATCGTCGTAAGCTCCTCTCTTCTATGTGCGAGTTATTTTTGTATTGTTATCAGTGTCTGAGGTCACTTCAAAGCACTGTTGAAACACTGCTTTGGTGTACAGTTTTTTGAAATTTGAAATGACCTGCTGGTCCATGGGCTAGAGGAGAGGAGTGGTATTAAGAGGCAAAAACTTCACTTTGATGAAGCTCGACCCCCCCGCAATTCGCTCTGGCAAGTCTGGAGGATGAAAAGGACCGTTGTCTAATACAAGGAGGCACTTGAGGTCCAATTTATTTTCCAGGAGGTATTTTTTCACAGTGGGGCCAAACACATGATAGAACCAATCATGGTTCTATCATGCCTTCCACATCACACACAAATTAGCTGTGACGACACTGTTTTTCTTGAACACACTGGGAGTTTCAGAGTGATACAGGAGTAGAGGCTTCACTTTGCAATCCCCACTAGCATTACTACAAAACATGAGAGTTAGCCTGTCTTTCATAGGCAGTGTCCTGGCAGTGCTTTTTTCCTCCTGTGTTATGTAGGTCGTGTTGGGCATTTTCTTCCAAAACAGGCCAGTTTTGTCACAATTAAATGCTTGTTGGGGTTTTAATTTTTCAGTGTCTATGTACTCCTTGAATTCCTGCACATATTTTTCAGCCGCTTTTTGGTCACAACTGGCAGCCTCACCATGCCTTATCACACTGTCTATGCCACTACGATTCTTAAATCTGGCCTTAAAATCACTAACATCAGCACTAGTTCCAGGCATTGTCTTAATGAGATCCACATGCAGCTGCCTTGCCTTTTTACATATGATTGACTGTGAAACACTATCTCCTGATAATTGTTTGTCATTGATCCACCAATAACAGTCTCTCCATGTCTTTGAGTATATTTGCTATCTCTGTTTTGTAAGCATACTTGCACCTTTTGCAACAACAGCTTCATTGATTGCCTTTCTACTGGCCAAGATAGTAGCAATGGTTGATTGGGGTTTATTGTATAACCAGGCCAGCTCGGAGCCACGCACGCCACTTTCATACTTTGCGATTATCTCTTTCTTCAATTCGATTGTACACCTCACCCTTTTTACCACAGGGTTGGCACTAGAAGCTTTCTTTGGGCCATGGTGGCTTATTTAGCAGTTACAAGCACAAAAAACAATGGAATAATACAAAATATATCTAATGTATACGTCGAATCGTCCGCAGTGGCTTGTAAACAGTGGCCTACTAACTGAAGGCAGGGCAGCTGAGGCGCGCTCAGGTCGGATGGGCAGGCGGATGCGTTCGGAACGATTGTCCTTAACCGGGTTTTTCATCGTTGGCCAAGCCAATATTTTTACGCAAAAACGCATCGTTATCTGATTTTATTGCTAGCTGATGTCATCGCTACCTGAGGGTCCACTGTGCTATTGATAATCACTCTTGGGCACAATAAATGTCTTATTTTATGTTAATATAGACATTTTTGTTAATCCATCTATGATTTTTCTTGAAAATTATGTAAGAAGCATGTTACATAGCATATAAACGTTTTGTTTAGTACAGTAGGGCCCTGCTTTACGGTGTTTTGCTTTGCGGTGTTCCGCTAATATGGTCATTTCAAATTATGACCAAAACACACTATACGGCTCCCCCACCTGACTTTCTAATACGGTCACCATGCCCCACCCAGTTTATATTCTCCATGAAATCCAAAAGCACCAAGTCTCTCCATTATGTCTGGAAACTCCAGAATTTCAAGCATTTTTAAAAGTTATTTCATATTATATATATACGTACTCTGATAATTATACTGTGCTGGCAAACAGGTTCACATTAAATTATATCTGATAATTACATACTGTGCTGGCATGCAGGTTCACATTAAAATCAGTAAGAGTGTCTTATGTCTTGAGACATAAGACACACTTACTGATAAGTAAGATAAGCAAGAATAAATAAACAAATATGAGATATGGTAGCCAGATGAATTGCACAAGTGATGCCATATTAGAAATAATAATAATAATAATAATCACCGAGTCTCATTGCATGTCGTATGTTACGTTAATATACACACTTTCATTAATCCATCCATGATATTTTTTTCAAAATTATATAATAAACACGATACATAACATATAAAGATGATAAATACACCCCACAATAGAATAAATAAACATAATTATGAGATGTCGTAGCCTGATAACTTGTATAAGTGATGGCAAGAATAACATTTTCTCTAGTCTAACATAAGAGAAAATGCGTTACTGGGAGTAACTCTAGAAAATTATTCCTTTCGTATATAAGTAAGTTTATTCAGATGTACACAAATACAGTTAGAGATTATCATACATAGCAGCATATGTGTAAAGTACCTAGGATAACCCAAAAAAGTCAGAGTGACTTACTTGAATTGCCTTCACTCAGAGCGTTATTTCTTCTAAAAATGGTGTTACATGAGAATGGGAGTGTTCCTCTTTATTTATTCTACTATCAATGTAGAGAAACTTGTACACAATGTAATTTGTACACAAACCAGACATGTATGCCTGGCTTGTTTATAAAACTCGCATTCACCAGGTTTGTTTACATAACTGCGCCTGTCCTCTCTCATGTACTCATTCTCTCTCATTTATTCGTTTTATCTCGTTTACTCGCCTTTGACCCTACATTAAGACTTCAAATATTTTAAGGTAAGTAATGAATGAACTGTATATGCATTTTATTGCTCTGGGATGCTTAAATATCATAGAATAGTATGTGTGGGTGGGGTGGTCTGGCTTTCTACCATACATACCACACTTGATTTCTTACAATAAATACTACTCATCTTACCCTAGATTAAGGCTACAAATATTTTAAGGTAAATAATGAGTGCACTATTTGTGTATTTCACTTTTTGATTGTTTTTCAATGCGTAGTTTATTGCTAACTTCATATATGTTAGTGTAAACTTGTTAACTACCGCTTTACGGTGGTAGCCTGGAACCTAATGCCGTATAAGTGGGGCCCTACTGTATATACTATGGAGGTGTGGTAGTCGAGCGGAGGGAAAACATTACATCACTCCTCTTAACCATTTCAGGGTCAGCAGGCCCTTTACTAAAGTTGTTCTCAGGGTCGGAAATTTTTGGAAAAAAAAAATTATTTCTTAGGAAATGATATAGAATCTTTTCCGGGTCATAATGACACCAAAAGTATGAAATTTGATGGAAAACTTACGAAGTTATGCTCTCACGAAGATAGCGGTTTCGACGATGTTTACGCATCGGCGATTTTGCCCACTTTGAGCCCTATTTTTGGCCAATTCCAATGTACCAGTCGACAAAAATCATAACTATTTCACTAGAACTCCATTTTTTCTATCAAATGAGTACAAGAAACCACCCATTTACCGATTTCAACTCTCCAGAAAAGTGGTCAGAATTTAGCAATTTTGCCAATTTCATGCAAATTTCAAAAGATGCCAATTTCCAAATAGGGTCTAGAATAAACAAGACAGACATACCTGGCACTAAAATAACATTTCCTCTGTTCATTAGTCACATTCCCATGCCTCTGTTATATTTTTTTTGTTTTCCACTTTGAATTTTTATTCTCACAAAAAAATAGAAGTTTTACTGTTATGCAGACTACTGCATTAGTGTAGAAATGGTATAAATAATATCAGCACACTTGTGAAAGAATATTAGACTCACCAGTTGACGTGTATTGGCGCATGGCATGTTTTGTTTACTTTTGAACTTTGGCAAAAATCAAACATTTCTGCTACTTTGAGCTCAGTTTCAAGGTACTTTTCATTATCAAACCAGTCAAAATCATCTCAATTTCCATAATATGTCTTCCATTCTATAAAATGAGACCAGGAAAACTAGAATAAAACCATAAACAGCATACTAAAATACACAGCAAAGTCGCTGTTTTAAACCAAAAACACCGTTGAGTTTTTTTTTTTTTCCTATTATGCACTGTGCGCTGCAGGATTTTTTTATACCGTGCACACTGACCACATAGACCCATTCTTTCATATGTAGGCCTACCAGCTTTCTCTCGCTAGATTTGAAGGAGCTAGAATTTATGCTTACAAGTACGGCACCAACCCTGGCGTGCAAGCCGTACTAGTATGGCACCAACCCTGAAAGGGTTAATACATGACACTTTTGTTTACAATTCTCGGCTTAAATTATTCAATACTTCTCCCTTTGTTTATGATGGCATCTAATGGTAGTTATTAGAAACGATTAAACTCGGTGAACATAGTATGCCGTTGGTAATAATATGGCTCTGGGCTACGTTAACCCTTTCAGGGTCGGCAGGCCCTCTCCCAAACCTGTTCTCAGGGTCAGTAAAAATTCGAAAAAAAAAAGTTTTTTTCTTATGAAAAGAGTTTTTTTCTAAACTTTATAGGTTAAAAAAAATTTTTGGCCATCAATCCTTACCGAGATACACGTCAGCTCCCAAGTATCTGAAAACATTCACCTCTTCCATACTCCTCCTCTCCAATTTGATATCCAGTTTTTCTTTATCTAAATCATTTGATACCCTCATCACTTTACTCTTTTCTATGTTCACTTTCAACTTTCTACCTTTACACACACTCCCAAACTCATCCACTAACCTTTGCATTTTTCCTTTACAATCTCCCATAAGCACAGTATCATCAGCAAAAAGCAACTGTGTCAATTCCCATTTTGTAATTGATCCCCCATAATTTAATCCCATCCCTCTCTTGAACATCCTAGCATTTACTTATTTTACAACCCCATCTATAAATATATTAAACAACCATGGTAACATAACACATCCCTGTCTGAAACCTACTTTTACCGGGAAGTAGTCTCTCTCTCTTCTACACACCCGAACCTGAGCCTCACTATCCTCATAAAAACTCTTTACAGCATTTAGTAACTTACCACCTATTCCATATACTTGCAACATCTGCCACATTGCTCCTCTATCCGCTCTATCATATGCCTTTTCTAAATCCATAAATGCAATAAAAACTTCCCTACCTTTTTCTAAATACTGTTCACATATATGCTTCAATGGGAACACTTGATCTACACATCCTGTACCCACTCTGAAACCTCCTAGCTCATTCGCAATCCTACATTCTGTCTTACCTCTAATTCTTTCAATTATAACCCTACCGTGCACTTTTCCTGGTATACTCAGTAAAGTTATTCCTCTTTAATTTTTACAATCTCTTTTGTCCCCCTCCCCTTTATATAAAGGGACTATACATGCTCTCCGCCAATCCCTAGGTACCTTCCCCTCTTTCATACATTTATTAAAGAAAAATACCAACCATTCCAACACTATATTCCCCCCTCCCCCCTGCTTTTAGCATTTCTGTCATGATCCCGTCAGTTCCAGCTGCATTACCCCTTTCGTTCTACGTAATGCCTCGCCCACCTCCCCCACACTCACATCCTCTTCTTCTTCACTCCTAGAAGATGGTATACCTCCCTGGCCAGTGCATGAAATTGCCGCCTCCCTTTCTGTCATGATCCCATCAGTTCCAGCTGCATTACCCCTTTCATTCTACGTAATGCCTCATGCACCTCCCCCACACTCACATCCTCTTCTTCTTCACTCCTAAAAGATGGTATACCTCCCTGGCCAGTGCATGAAATTGCCGCCTCCCTTTCTTCGTCGACATTTAAAAGTTCTTCAAAATATTCTCGCCATCTACCCAAAACCTCCATCTCTCCATCTACTAACTCCCCCACGCTGTTTTTAACCCTTTCAGGTTCGACAGGCTCTGTCAGAGACTTGTTCTCAGGGTCAGCCAAATTTAAAAAAAAAAAATTATTTTTTCTTATGAAAAAATAATTTATTTTCCTAAACATTATTGGCTAAACAAAAAATTTTTACTATCAATACTTACCGAGATATGGAGTCGTGAAGTTGACGAAAAAGGGGGACAATGTGGCAACATTGCCGACTGCCTTCACCCAGTATTTTTTATTTACTTTCTTATGTACTAATTTCTATTATTTTTTAATTTTTCTTTTTCCAAGTAACTTTTATGGCCTGTGAGACCAATATGATCAGTATTTTGTAAGTTATTTCTTTTTCAGTACTACACAATAAGGGCATAAACACTGTTGTCATTTTGTTTGCAAAAAATATTTACACAAACAAATGATATGAAATGTTGTTTATTACTATTTTTCTATATTTTATATACACATATACAGTCACAGGGAATGTTTCTAGAAGTTCTGCAGCCTGTGGAACTTTGAAACATGGTGTCATGCACAGTGGTGTTTTACATTCCTCACACATAAAACGAGTGTGTCTGCATTGTTGTGGGCGTTTTTTTGTATGTGCGCAGACGTAACACCTCTACTGAGCCTTTTTCTTGAAAGCAGTAGCAGGCAGTTTTACCAGGAAGTGATCAACATGCTTCAAACAAGAAGGAAGTTGTTGAAAATTTGGTGGGAGGTCTTTTGCAGGTGTTGTTCCTGGGTACTTGAATACTATTTGTCTGATGACAGATGAACAAAATTCGCCGTATGGTGGTGTCTTTCTGGTCCTCATCTTATACATGAGGACCAGAAAGAAAGTGGTGCAGGTTCATGGGTACTGTCAGTCCACCAGTACTGTGTGTGTGTGTGTGTGTGTGTGTGTGTGTGTGTGTGCAGGTTCATGGTTACTGTCAGTCCGCCAGTACATGTGTGTGTGTACAGGTTCATAGATCGTGTCAGTCCACCAGTACATGTGTGTGCAGGTTCATGGTTACTGTCAGTCTACCAGTACATGTGTGTGCAGGTTCATGGGAACTGTCAGTCTACCAGTACATGTGTGTGCAGGTTCATGGTTACTGTTAGTCCACCAGTACATGTGTGTGCAGGTTCATGGTTACTGTCAGTCCACCAGTACATGTGTGTGCAGGTTCATGGTTACTGTCAGTCCACCAGTACATGTGTGTGCATGTTCATGGTTACTGTCAGTCCACCAGTACATGTGTGTGCAGGTTCATGGTTACTGTCAGTCTACCAGTACATGTGTGTGCATGTTCTTGGTTACTGTCAGTCCACCAGTGCATGTGTGTGCAGGTTCATGGTTACTGTCAGTCCACCAGTACATGTGTGTGCAGGTTCATGGTTACTGTCAGTCCACCAGTACATGTGTGTGCAGGTTCATGGTTACTGTCAGTCTACCAGTACATGTGTGTGCATGTTCTTGGTTACTGTCAGTCCACCAGTGCATGTGTGTGCAGGTTCATGGTTACTGTCAGTCCACCAGTACATGTGTGTGTGCGTGCAGGTTCATGGGTACTGTCAGTCCGCCAGTACATGTGTGTGTGCATGTGTGTGTGTGTGTGCAGGTTCATGGGTACTGTCAGTCTACCAGTATGTGTGTGTGTGCAGGTTCATGTGTACTGTTATTCTACCAGTACATGTGTGTGCAGGTTCATGTGTACTGTCATTCTACCAGTACATGTGTGTGCAGGTTCATGGTTACTGTCATTCCACCAGTACATGTGTGTGTGTGCAGGTTCATGGTTACTGTCAGTCCACCAGTACATGTGTGTGCAGGTTCATGGTTAGTGTCAGTCCACCAGTACATGTGTGTGTGTGTGTGTGTGTGTGTGCAGGTTCATGGGTACTGTCATTCCACCAGTACATGTGTGTGTGTGTGTGTGCAGGTTCATGGGTACTGTCAGTCCACCAGTACATGTGTGTGCAGATTCATAGGTACTGTCAGTCTACCAGTACATGTGTGTGCAGGTTCATGGTTACTGTCAGTCTACCAGTACATGTTTGTGCAGGTTCATGTGTACTGTCAGTCTACCAGTACATGTGTGTGCAGATTCATGAGTACTGTCAGTCCACCAGTACATGTGTGTGCAGGTTCATGGTTACTGTCAGTCTACCAGTACATGTGTGTGCAGATTCACGAGTACTGTCAGTCCACCAGTACATGTGTGTGCAGGTTCATTGGTACTGTCAGTCCTCCAGTATGTGTGTGTGCAGGTTCATGGTTACTGTCAGTCTACCAGTACATGTGTGTGCAGATTCACGAGTACTGTCAGTCCACCAGTACATGTGTGTGCAGGTTCATTGGTACTGTCAGTCCTCCAGTATGTGTGTGTGCAGGTTCATGGGTGCTGTCAGTCTACCAGTACATGTGTGTGTGCAGGTTCATGGTTACTGTCAGTCCACCAGTACATGTTTGTGTGCAGGTTCATGAGTACTGTCAGTCTACCAGTACATGTGTATGTGCAGGTTCATGGGTACTGTCAGTCTACCAGTACATGTGTGTGCAAGTTCATGGGTACTGCCAGTTCACCAGTACATGTGTGTGCAAGTTCATGGGTACTGCCAGTTCACCAGTACATGTGTGTGCAGGTTCATGGGTACTGTCAGTCTACCAGTACATGTGTGTGCAAGTTCATGGGTACTGCCTGTCCACCAGTACATGTGTGTGTGCAGGTTTAGCGCTTAACCCTTAAACTGTCCAAACAAATTTACGTTCACACGTGTAGTGCTCCAAAAGTAAATCTACGTTTTTTACATATTTTCAAATATAGCAAAAAAAAAAAAGTAGATCAAAGTTTTTTTTTACACGTTTTCAAATGTAAAAAAATTACAAAAAGATCTAATTTTTTTACATACTTTCAAATGTTGAAAAAACGTAGATCAACATTTGGACAGTTTAAGGGTTAATTTCTGAGATGTTTATTTGCCTTATTTTTGTCAGTTAATGCATAATTGTCCAACAGAAAGGGATGACATTGAAGACGTCTACAACAAGTGTTCGAGCTGCCTATGTGCGCTGTATGTTGAGCTGTCTGACCTCCTCTAATGCTTGTAAAGCTGCCTCTATAATCCCTCACTTGCTTGGCCACTATTGAAAAAACCCTTACAAAAGTACTAGGAAAAAGATATGAAGTTTTAATTAATATTAATCTTAAGGTTTGCTTCTACCTGGAGTCTCCCTTTGGTGGTTTCTTGGGATCAGTGCCATGTGGCCTGGTCAATGACCAAGCCTCCTGGTTGATCTTTTTACAGTTTTCAATTTTCTTTTTCACCCTTTAACTGTTTTGATCCAGAAAAAATTAGTGTGGTTGTGTGTGTGTATACTTACCTAGTTGTGGTTGCAGGGGTCGATTCACAGCTCCTGACCCCACCTCTTCACTGGCCATCACCACTAGTTGCAGGCATTTTTCTAATTAAATCCTCATGCAACTTCCTAGCCTTTTCACATATGATCGCTTGAGAGATGCTATCTCCTGATTTCTGTTTTTCGTTTATCCACACCAATAACAGTTGCGACCGCGGTGGCTGGCTTGTAAACACTTGCACCCACGGAACAAGTGAGGTGGGCTCAGGCCGCACGTGGACGCATCTCGAACCCAATGCGTGAGGCGAGTTTTTTTTTAGCGCTACCGGGGCAAAATTTGCGTTAAAAATGTATCGCAGGAGAATTTAACGTTATGCGATGCCGTCTTTTAGGCGAGGGTCCACTGTATATGGAATAGGTGGTGTTTACAAATGCGTAAAGAGTTTTTATGAGGATAGTGAGGCTCAGGTTAGGGTGTGTAGAAGAGGGGGAGATTACTTTTCCGGTAAAAGTAGGTCATAGTCAGGGTTTGTGTAATGTCCCAAATGGTTGTTTTAATAAAATTATAATGGGGTTGTAAAAGAAGTAAAGCTAGGGTGTTGGGAGAGAGGTGGGATTAAATTATGGGAAAATAAAATTTACAAAATGGGAATTTGACACAGTTATTTTGCTGTGATAATGTTGCTTATGAAGATCTAAAGGGTAGAAGTTGGGAAAGAAAAACATAGAAAAGTAAGGTGATGAGGGTATAAAATGATTTAGATAAAGAAAATTGGATATTCATTGGGAGAGAGTATGAAAAAGTGATGTTTTCAGATCTTGCAGTTGACATTCGGGATGGATTTAGAAGGATGAGGTTAATCATAGAAGTGATAAAGGAAAAAAGGTGAGTGGTGCGTTGATATAATTGGAGTTAAAAAATTATCAAATGAGGCAAAGAAGGGAATGTATGAAAGTTAGTAGTACCAAACACTCTTATATGGGTAATTTGGGTTGGAATGCGCAGCGAGGAGGTGTTGGAGGCAGTGGAGATGTCCGTCAAAGGGGCAGTGTGCGGTGTAAATATTATGCAGAAAATTCGAGTGTGGAAATTAGGGGAAGGTGTAGTTCAAAAGTATAGTAGAGGCTGATTGGGGTTGTTGAGGTGGTTTGGGTCATTTAAGAGAATGGATCAAAGTAAATGACATGGAGACATTTAAATCTGTAGGAAGGAAGGTGGGTAGGGTCATCCTTGAAAAGGTTGGAAGGAATGGGAAAGGGGAGGTTTTGTGGACGAGGGGCTTGAATTCCAGCAGGCGTGCATGAGCGTGTTCGATAGGATGAATGGAGATGAAGGTATTTGGGACCTGACGATCTGTTTGAGTGTGAGCAGGGTAATATTTAGTGAAGGGATTCAGGGAAACCGGTTATTTTTATATAGCCGGACTTGAGTCCTGGAAACGGGAAGTACAATGCCTGCACTCTAAAGGAGGGGTTTTGGGATATTAGCAGTTTGGAGGGATATGTTGTGTATCTTTATACGTATACGTTTCTAAACTGTTATGTTCTGAGCACCTCTGCAAAAACAGTGATTATGTGTGAGTGAGGTGAAAGTGTTGAATGATGATGAAAGTATTTTCTTTTTGGGGATTTTCTTTCTTTTTGGGTCACCCTGCGTCGGTGGGAGACGGCCGACTTGTTGAAAAAAAAAAATAGTTATAATAATAATAATTTATTTTTACAATTGTTTTTATTTATTTATTTATAATTTGAGCACACATACAGAGGTACAAAAAAATACAGATAAGAGCAGCATGCCAAAGCCACTTATACTATGCATAGCATTACGGGCTGGCTTAAAATTAACTTAAGATTAACTAAGCTTCAGTTCCCTAAATTAATAATAATATTACAATATTATAACAACAAGAGCTTCAGAACGAAGTCAAGTCAGTGCACTGTTTACCTCGCTGTGGGAGTAGTTCTCTCCTGCTTTGCTTATGTTTTTGACAGTGATTTGGCAAAATTTTGCTTTTCTAACCATGGGTCCTAAGAAAGTAAGTGTAAAGGACAGTGCTGAGAAGAAAGAGGATGATTTCCATGGATTTAAATCATGAAATCATAAATAAACAAGAGAAATGTCCAGGTTTTGGGTTGAGAGGGAAGTGGAGGGGAGCTGGCTCATAACTCAAATGTTGGCTCGTAAATCAGAGCAAAAAATTGACCGATCGACGGCTCGTATCTCAAAAAAACTCGTACGTTGGGACACTTGTAAGTCAAGGTTCCACTGTATATTGGACACACACCATTTGTTTACTAGTATGTTGGACACACACCATTTGCTTACTAGTACTATGTTGGACACACACTATTTGTTTACTAGTATATTGGACACACACCATTTGTGTACTAGTATATTGGACACACACACACACACCATTTGTTTACTAGTATGAGAGGGCACTCTCTCAACTACCTAAAGTCGTACCTTAGCAACAGAAGCCAATATGAGCACACAAATGGAGCAAACTCTTCCACACAGCCAAATACAGTTGGTGTCCCGCAGGGAAGTGTCCCTGGCCCCTTCTCTTTCTCATTTACATAAATGACCTACCAAATGCATCGGAACTACTCAAACCCTTACTATTTGCAGATGACACTACATACGTCTTCTCTCACCCACGCCCAGTCATGCTAGCCAGTACTGTAAATACCGAATTACAGAAAATATCTGCCTGGATGATGATTAGCAAACTTACTCCCAATATTGACAAAAACCTACTTCATACAGTTTGGAAACAGAACGACAGATGTCCCTCTTAACATAATGATAAACGGATCACCTATCACGAAGCTCACAGAGGGAAAATTCTTAAGAATCCACCTTGATAATAGACTCAAATTTCAAACACACATACAACACATTTCCAAGAAAATCTCCGAGACTGTAGGCATACTATTGAAGATACGGTACTATGTTCCACAGTCAGCCCTCCTGGCCCCATATCACTCACTCATTTACCCCTATCTCACCTATGGAATTGATGCATGGGGGCTCAACAACAATAAACCATCTCAGACCATTAATTACCCAACAAAAGGCTGCAGTCAGAATGATGATAAATTCCCACTACAGGCAGCATACTCCACAAATATTCAGAACTCTTACTCACTGTACAAAACATTCAAACTTATTATTGTACCTACTACATACATAGAACACTTAACTCTGATATAAACCCTCCCCTCAAATTTCTCCTTACCAACGTAAACAGAACACATGACCACAACACGGGGCACAGATCACTCTTTGATGTTCCTCGTGTCCATCTCACTCTATGTAAAAATGCAATTCACATAAAGGCCCAAAAATCTGGAATTCATTACCTGTGAATATAATGGAAACACTGTCTGCTTATCAATTCAAGACTCTTCTTGAAAACCATTTATTCACCCACAACTTAATAAATACTGATTTACTGCATCTCATAAATGTATAATCTGTGACCCTATTAAACTACAGTGGAACCTCTACTTGCGAGTGCATCCACGTGTGAGTTTTTCCAAATATGAGCAGTCGATGGGTTGATTTTTTGTTTCCATGTGCGAGCAAAATTTCCATAAGAGAGCAGACCTCAAGGCAGGCTCCTTGACGCTGGTGAGGGACTCTTGCTCTTGATCTAGGGAATTGTATCTCATTTGTTTGTTGGACTATCTTATTGAAACTTGGGCAATGTATGATGGAAAGATGGTTCCTAACATACACCAAAAATGAAAGAAATTAAGCATAAATAATGGAGTTCACTTCTCAGCAATTAGCCACCCCTTAGCAGTATTTTCATTTGATTTTTATGGTTGTATTCTCGTATTTTTTAGTCTCATTGATAGATTGGAAGATATATTACAGAAATAGATATGATTTTGATTGCTTTCACGATGAAAAGTACAGTGGTCCCTCAATAATCGTCCGGCCTGAAAGTCGTTCATTTCGGAAATGGTCCCGTTTTTTCGTCAAAATATTGGCTCGCAAATGGTCCGGTAACTCGCTAATAGTCCTAATAGTCCTTCGTCTCGGACGTGTACTCACGCTCTGAGCCGCCTCAGCCTTTCCTTCCCAGCCAGTGTGCCATTGTTTACCAGTGAGTGACGGTCCCCTCACATGCTCCTATGAAATATTTCATAATATTCCATTGATTTTAGTGCTTGCAAGTGCTAAATAAGCTACCATGGCTCCAAATAAAGCTTCTAGTGCCAGCCCTTTGGTAAAGAATGTGAGAAACACATAATTTATGAAAAAGTTTGTAGAAAAAAAACAAAGATGGTGGTGGTAGAGTGGAAGCAGTTGTGTTAGTGGTTGATGAACATAAGAAAGGAGGATCACTGCAGCAGGCCTGTTGGGGCCCCTGCTCGCAGGTCCTTTACAATTCATCCCACTAACGAAACATTTTTCCCAACCCAGTCCTCAATGCTACCCAAGAAATAAGCTCTGATAACTCTATCCACTCATTTGCAAGTCCCAAATGAGTGGATAGAGTTATCAGAGCTTATTTCTTGGGTAGCATTGAGGACTGGGTTGGGAAAATGTTTCGTTAGTGGGATGAATTGTAAAGGACCTGCCGAGCATGGGCCAGCAGGCCTGCTGCAGTGATCCAACTTTGTTCTTATGTTCATCAACCACTATCACAACTGCTTCCACTCTACCACCATCATCTTTGTATTTTTCTACAAACTTTTTCATAAATAATGTGTTTCTCACATTCTTTACCAAAGGGCTGGCACTAGAAGCTTTATTTGGTGGTAGTGGTGGTAGAAGGTAATAGTGATGGTGGTAACAATTGTAATAGTGGTAGAAGGTCGTAGTGATGGTGGTAGTGGGTTCCTTCTTTAGTGATTCAGTGATTCTACCAACTCCTCCAATGTTGTTGGAGTTATATAGGGCTACAAAAACCACCGCCGACTCAGCTGCTGCTTCACGACCATTATGGACGGCTTACACTCAGTGGCCCTTATATACCCAACAACAACACAACACAACACCTCTCGTGACATACGTAATGACTTATTTTATTCATTCTAGAGTATATTCCATGTTTCTATGTTATTAATATTGTTTGTTATGTCATATTAGTTGAATTGTGATAGATAAATAAGCCATAGAGTTAATATTAGTGTCATATTCTCCAACAATAAACTTGCCATCCCTCCCTCACACAAACAAATAGCCAATAAGAACATAACAATGGAAGAACACTGCAGGTCTACTGGCCCATACAAGGCAGGTCCTTATCAAAATGACCTCCACCCAAAGCTACCCAAGAATTCACTCCCGTACCCAATGACACAAATCAAACTCAGCTCCTCCAACTCGTATATTTGTCCAATCTCTTCTTAACCCTTTCAGGGTCCAAGGCCAAAATCTGAAGTCACGCACCAGTGTCCAAGAAATTTTGAAAAAAAAAAAATTATTTTTTCTTACAGAATTAAAGAGCATATTTTTGTGAAGGTAATAAAACAAAAAAAATTAGAATCTGATCAGTACTTACCGAGATACAGTGCGAAGAAGTTTGTAGAAAATGATGTGGTGGCGGCAACATCGACGAATTCCACATACGCGTATTATATTATTTTGTTGTTTTAGTTGTTTTTTCTTTTCTTTTCCAATTTTTTTCTTTCCTACTAACATTTGGGGCCTGAGAGACCAATATGTATATAATTGATATATATATACTCACTGTATTGAACACAAAAAACCGCACTAAATTATTATCATACTATTGTTTACCACTGTTGTTATTACAATAAACATGCACAAAATATTGTATAATACTAATGTTCTATCATATATTTACATATTTACAATTTACTGGACATGGTTTTAGAACTGCTGGAGCTTGTGGAACTCCTTGAAACAAGGCACCATGCACAAGGCACCTTACATTCCTCACACATAAACCGAGTGTTTTGCGTGTTTGTTGCCGTCGTTTTGTTTGTGCACAGACAATGCATCTCTTCTAGCAAATTTCTTTTGAGTTGAAGGAAGCTGTATTATGAAATGATCACCTTCTCTCCTCAAACGCTTGGGTATATTGTGATGAATTCGAGGACCATGTTGTATTGCAGGTGTTGTTACCTGGTACTTCATTATGAGTTGTCTGACAACAGACAAACAAAATTCACCATACGGTTGGTCTGTTTACCAGTCTTTATTTGGTACATATTATATGCATTGAGCATTTAAAAGTCCTGAGATGGAAGAAAAGTTTCATGTACCACTTGTAACTCTTACGAACACAGTCAACAAAACCAATCTGCATGTCACACTTGTCAACCAAGCGCATTTTTGTGTATAATCAATCACTGTCACTGGTTTTCGAATACATTCATTTAGTCACTCGATCAACTTTGCCACTGTCTTGCATTTCATTACGGTGAATGTTGTCAACAATGTGACATCTCGTTTTCATGCCAAACCCAATGCCATGATGTCATTGGCAGTAAACAAACCCGCATGTCATCACCACGAACACCTGCATTGAGCCTGGGCATTGTTTACGATTAGAACGCACTGTGCACACACATCTGTCTTGTTCACTCGCATGAAATCACTGAGTAATGGGCTTGTGTACCAGTTATCGGTATATAATGTATGGCCCTTACCAAGATAAAGTGCCATCATGTTTCTCACTACGTCACCTGATATACCAATAACATCTTGGTATCTTTCAATGTTTTTCTACCCGTGTATCAACAATATCCAACACCAGGCCACTGTCACAACACAGAGTACAAACAATTTTATACCAAAGCAGTTCCTCTTGCTCGGGATATACTGCTTGAATGACAGTCCCACCTTTTAACAAAATCAAAGACTCGTCAATTACAAGATTCTTGAATGGATAAAAGTATATCCTGAACTTTTGTTTGAGATACATAAAAACATTTCTAATCTTGTATAACCTTCACTTCTGTCAGGCCTGGTTTTGTCAGAGAAGTGCAACATACGTAACAGTAAGATAACCTGTTTTACGGGATTATTTCACTGAAGGATGGGGTACAAATGAGCCGATCTGTGGACCAGTAATGCTTTTATATTATGCTTATAGACTGAGGCATAAGCATTATTGTTTGCAAAAAGCAAATACATTTCTACAACAGTCGTCTCTTTTTCCACCTGTGTAGTCCCTTGACTGTGGTGATAAGATCGTATTTGCCATGGTGTACTAAAAATACTTATTACTTTCCCCGACAATAATTTCCATCAATGGCTGGTCAAAGAAAATTCAAAGAATTCCAGTTCATTGGCCGTGGTTCCAAGGGGACAGGTAGGTAGAATTCCACTTTGAGAGTCATCAAGTGGTGAGGGCTGGGAACAAAATTGGGATTTTGCTGCCAATCCCACATACGGTTTGCTGTGGATACTGGACAAACATAGCTGGTTGTACGGGTGGTTGTGGCGGGCTGGGGGGTGACGCTCCGCTTTGTCCCTTTAACTGACGAGTCAGCAGCGTGGGTCCCCGCGTGGCACAGCGAGTCACGCATGGCGGTGCCACTACCACCACCAGCCCCACTAACACCATCCACTGATGTCTGTGGCCCATCCATGCCAATGTAGCCACATTCATCCTCACTATCACACCTAAAAGGGTGTAGGGCCACAGGATGTACTCCGGGGTGTACTCCGGGATGTCTCCGTCCCCTGGGCACAGCATAGGGTACACTACCCGAGGCATGCGGCGGCGAACATACCGACGCTTCACTGGTGAATATGTTTCCTCACTATCACTACTCGAATGATCGTCGAGCGCAATAAAATCACAATCCACCACGTCAGAATCATCGTCATACTGAAGTCAGAGGCCAGGCCACGGGAAAATATTAGTTTTCTCTTACGTTTAGGAACACCCGACCGTGAGTCACTAGTGCCCACACCAGAGGTAGAAGGTCGAGGATCGTCGGGGTTTTCTGCACTATTATCGATATCCTGGTCATTATTTTCGGTCACTAACTTATCAAAGCCGTAGAATTCGTCTTCATTTCCACTTCCATCAGTGTCAGAACTATCAGACAGGAAGAGGAGAGTCCCAATTTTCCGGGGAGTGAGAGCTGATTTGCGATGAGGCATGGTGAACAAGGGTGACTGAGCCGGCGTTCCCACAATGCTATGCAGGCGCCTAGATTTTTTGTTTATGGCACACACCCACGGCACAGACCCATTCTCTCATATGTAGGCCTATGAGCACTTTCACGCTAAATTTGACGGCGCTAGAATTTTGGCGTTGATCTACGGTTTGGACACTCACTGACCAGCCGTAGATCTACGGGACGGACCCTGAAAGGGTTAAAGCTACCCAAGGTCCTAGCCTCGATCACCCTACTGGTAAGTGTGATGTTAAATAAGAACTTAAGAAAGTAGGAACACTGGAACAGGCCTGCTGGCCCATACTAGGCCGTTCCTTCACAAAACCAACCCACTAACAGAACAAATGCTACCCAAGCAATAAACTCAGGTGCAAGTCAGACTCAAATCCAACCCCTTTCACTTGTGTATTTATCCAGCCTAAATTTGAAACTACCCAAGCCATAGCTTTTAGAACATTGGAAAGGAGGAACACTGCAATAAGCCTGTTGGCCCATACTAGGCCGGTCCTTCAAAAATCCAACCCACTAACAGAACAAATGCTACCCAAGCAATAAGCTCAGGTGCAAGTCAGACTCAAATCCAACCCCTCTCACTCGTGTATTTTTTTTTTTTTTTTTTTTCCAACAAGTTGGTCGTCTCCCACCGAGGCAGGGTGACCCAAAAAGAAAGAAAATCCCCAAAAAGAAAATACTTTCATCATCATTCAACACTTTCACCACACTCACACATTATCACTGCTTTTGCAGAGGTGCTCAGAATACAACAGTTTAGAAGCATATACGTATAAAGATACACAACATATCCCTCCAAACTGCCAATATCCCAAACCCCTCCTTTAAAGTGCAGGCATTGTACTTCCCTTTTCCAGGACTCAAGTCCGACTATATGAAAATAACTGGTTTCCCTGAATCCCTTCACTAAATATTACCCTGCTCACACTCCAACAGATCGTCAGGTCCCAAGTATCATTCGTCTCCATTCACTCCTATCTAACACGCTCATGCACGCTTGCTGGAAGTCCAAGCCCCTCGCCCACAAAACCTCCTTTACCCCCTCTTTCCAACCCTTTCGAGGATGACCCCTACCCCTCTTTCCTTCCCCTATAGATTTATATGCTTTCCATGTCATTCTACTTTGATCCATTCTCTCTAAATGACCAAACCACCTCAACAACCCTCTCTTCTGCCCTCTGACTAATGCTTTTATTAACTCCACACCTTCTCCTAATTTCCACACTCCGAATTTTCTGCATAATATTTACACCACACATTGCCCTTAGACAGGACATCTCCACTGCCTCCAACCGTCTCCTCACTGCTGCATTTACCACCCAAGCTTCACATCCATATAAGAGTGTTGGTACTAACTATACTTTCATACATCCCTTCTTTGCCTCCATAGATAATGTTTTTTGACTCCACATATACCTCAACGCACCACTCACCTTTTTTCCCTCATCAATTCTATGATTAACCTTATCCTTCATAAATCCATCCGCCGACACGTCAACTCCCAAGTATCTGAAAACATTCACTTCTTCCATACTCCTCCTCCCCAATTTGATATCCAATTTTTCTTTATCAAATCATTTGATACCCTCATCACCTTACTCTTTTCTATGTTCACTTCAACTTTCTACCTTTACACACATTCTCAAACTCATCCACTAACCTTTGCAATTTTTCTTTATAATCTCCCATAAGCACAGTATCATCAGCAAAAAGTAACTGTTTCAATTCCCATTTTGAATTTGATTCCCCATAATTTAATCCCACCCTCTCCCGAACACCCTAGCATTTACTTCTTTTACAACCCCATCTATAAATATATTAAACAACCATGGTGACATTACACATCCCTGTCTAAGACCTACTTTTACCGGAAGTATTCTCCCTCTCTTCTACACACCCTAACCTGAGCCTCACTATCCTCATAAAAGCTCTTTACAGCATTTAGTAACTTACCACCTATTCCATAAACTTGCACCATCTGCCACATTGCTCCTCTATCCACTCTATCATATGCCTTTTCTAAATCCATAAATGCAATAAAAACTTCCCTACCTTTATCTAAATACTGTTCACATATATGCTTCAATGTAAACACTTGATCTACACATCCCCTACCCACTCTGAAGCCTCCTTGCTCATCCGCAATTCTACATTCTGTCTTACCTCTAATTCTTTCAATTATAACTCTACCGTATACTTTTCCTGGTATATTCAGTAAACTTATTCCTCTATAATTTTTACAATATCTTTTGTCCCCTTTCCCTTTATATAAAGGGACTATACATGCTCTCTGCCAATCCCTAGGTACCTTCCCCTCTTTCATACATTTATTAAACAAAAGTACCAACCACTCCAACACTATATCCCCCCTGCTTTTAACATTTCTGTCATGATCCCATCAGTTCCAGCTGCTTTACCCCCTTTGATTCTACGTAATGCCTCATGTACCTCCACCACACTTACATTCTGCTCTTCTTCACTCCTAAAAGATGGTATACCTCCCTGGCCAGTGCATGAAATTACCGCCTCCCTTTCTTCTTCAACATTTAAAAGTTCCTCAAAATATTGTCGCCATCTACCTAATACCTCCCTCTCCCCATCTACTAACTCCCCTACTCTGTTTTTAACGGACAAATCCATACTTTCCCTAGGCTTTCTTAACTTGTTTAACTCACACCAAAATTTTTTCTTCTTTTCATTAAAATTTCTTGACAGTGCCTCTCCCACTCTTTCATCTGCTCTCCTTTTGCACTCTCTCACCCATCTCTTCACCTTTCTTTACTCTCCATATACTCTGCCTTCTTATAACACTTCTGCTTTGTAAAAACCTCTCGTAAGCTACCTTTTCTCTTTTATCACACCCTTTACTTCATCATTCCACCAATCACTCCTCTTTCCTCCTGCCCCCACCCTCCTATAACCACAAACTTCTGCCCCACATTCTAATACCTGCATTTTTAAAACTATTCCAACCCTCTTCAACCCCCTCACTACTCATCTTTGCACTTGCCCACCTTTCTGCCAATAGTCGCTTATATCTCGCCCGAACTTCCTCCTCCCTTAGTTTATACACTTTCACCTCCCTCTTACTTCTTGTTGCCACCTTCCTCTTTTCCCATCTACCTCTTACTCTAACTGTAGCTACAACTAAATAATGATCTGATATATCAGTTGCCCCTCTATAAACATGTACATCCTGGAGCCTACCCATCAACCTTTTATCCACCAGTACATAATCTAACAAACTACTTTCATTACGTGCTACATCATACCTTGTATATTTATTTATCCTCTTTTTCATAAAATATGTATTACTTAATTACCAAATTTCTTTCTACACATAGCTCAATTAAAGGCTCCCCATTTACATTTACCCGTGGCACCCCAAATTTACCTACTACTCCCTCCATAACATTTTTACCCACTTTAGCATTGAAATCCCCAACCACCATTACTCTCACACTTGATTCAAAACTCCCCACACATTCACTCAACATTTCCCAGAATCTCTCTCTCTCCTCTACACTTCTCTCTTCTCCAGGTGCATACACGCTTACTATAACCCACTTTTGACATCCAATCTTTATTTTGCTCCACATAATCCTTGAATTTATGCATTTGTAGTCCCTCTTTTCCTGCCATAGCTTATCCTTCAACATTATTGCTACTCCTTCTTTAGCTCTAACTCTATTTGAAACCCCTGACCTAATCCCATTTATTCCTCTCCATTGAAACTCTCCCATCCCCTTCAGCTTTGTTTCACTTAAAGCCAGGACATCCAGTTTCTTCTCATTCATAACATCCACAATCATCTCTTTCTTATCATTTGCACAACATCCATGCACATTCAGACTTCCCACTTTGACAATTTTCTTCTTCTTATTCTTTTTAGTAATCTTTAATGGAAAAGGGGTTACTAGCCCATTGTTCCCGGCATTTTAGTTGACTTTTACAACACGCATGGCTTACGGAGGAAAGATTCTTATTCCACTTCCCCATGGATATAAAAGGAAAAGTAATAAGACCAAGAACTATTAAGATAAAATCAAAGAAAACTCAGATGAGTGTGTATAAATAAACGTGTACATGTATGTGTAGTGTGACCTAAGTGTAAGTAGAAGTAGCAAGACGTACCTGTAATCTTGCATATTTATGAGACAGACAAAAGACACCAGCAATCCTACCATCATGTAAAACAATTGCAGGGCTTTCGTTTTACACTCACTTGGCAGGACGGTAATACCTCCCTGGGTGGTTGCTGTCTACCAACCTACTACCTACATATTTATTTATTTATGTATTTATCCAACCTAAATTTGAAACTACCCAATGTTTTAGCTTCGATCACCCTACTAGGCAGACCATTCCACTCATCAACTACCCCTATTACCAATGTTCATTTATACATTTTATTAGTGCCCTAGAGTCCTTATGGAGGGGGATTCCCCTTCCAAATAACCTCTCTTCCCTCTCTCCTCCTCCCTGTCTTCCATTCATCAACAACAGTCTTCAATAAAGGTAACTGTCATGTTGAATGTTCATTCTTTTGTGCATGTAAATCTATCTTTTAGGTAAAAAAAAAAATTTTTGTTGATACTTCTAGGTGTCTGGAACGAATTAATTGGATTTACATTATTTCTTATGGGGAAAATTGATTCGAAAATCATTCATTTCGATAATAGTCCCACTTCCAGGAACGGATTATGGACGATTATTGAGGGACCACTGTACCTTGAAATTGAGCTCAATGCAGGAGAAATGTTCGATTGTTTTGGCTATGTTCAAGAGTAAACAAATGATGTCGCTGTCCATTCAAATATGCAGTAGTGAATGGGTTGACATTATTTATACAACTATTGCAGTAAGGCATAAGAGTAAATCTTATATTTTTTTGTGAATAAAAATTACAAATTATTTATATCATAATAATAATAATAAAAAAAGAATAAACTAATGCAATATGAATAATAAAATAATACAATATGAATAATATAATACGTTTAATAATAAGACATATATAATAATTATTTATTACATAATAAAAAATTATAATAAAGATGGCTTCAAAAGGCCGTCACTGATGGCGTTTTTACCACAAAAAAGGGGGGAGGGGTTTGGGGCCGCCTCCACCTGTTCAAAAGGCATATTTTATTCTTTCTAGAGTATATATCGGTGCTGTGTTATTTACTTTGTTTTTCATATAGATAGCTGTGAAGATAAATAAGCTTGGAGTTGATGAAAGCAAATTTTCAAGAAATATTTTGCCCGTCTCCAACAAACACTCGTCGGGCCCGCCGCTGTATCACGATAAAAAACATTTTTTATTCACCTAGAGTATTTCAGTGTCCCTCAAAATTTGTGGGCTCAATAGCGTTTTTTTCCCAGAAATCGCGTTTTTTTTGCCCAAAACATTGGCTCACAAATGGTCGTTGACTCCCCTAAGGGCGTTTGTCCTGGCACGTATCACGGCTCGAGCCACTTCGGCCCCCTTCCCACCATTTGGGCCATTGTTTACCAGTAGCGACGGTCCCCTCACTTACTTTTAGTGCCAAGCCTTGGTAAAGGTGAGAAAACAAATTGAATTAAAAAAAACATCTTTGAAAAATTTGAAAGTGGCACGGTGCCAAACTGGCCGGATGTAAACAAACCCCATAAAACCATATCTCCCGTGGCAAAGAAAAGGGAAACAAGGAACTTTGTTGCTTGAGAAAATTGGGCCCAAATTTGTGTCCCACAAGGGTTTTTAAAGGGGTTTGGGCTGACCCCGAGGGCCATGTCATTTGTGAAATCTAGTTGCACTGGGATTCCAGGGGGTTGGATGTGATTTGGGGGATGGGAAGAGTTGGGGGGGACCACAACGAAAGCTTAACCACTGAGGAGCTGCAAGACTTCAGCAGCAACAGCAACAGATCGGCTCGAATTTTGCTGCAGAGGAGGAGGAAGAGATGGAAAAGGGCGGGCCTTAAAAATTTAAAGGGATTTTTTTTAAAATGTGGGTAGGAGGAAAGTTTTATAGGAAACATTCCCTGAAAGGTTTTAAAGCCATATCGGCAACCGACAGGACGAGTTTTGGGCCCCTTTTAGAAGTTTTTAAAGAAAACCAAAACAGACTCTCGGGAACTTTTTTAGCGGACGGCCCCGGACTCTCAAGCTGGCCTAGGGGCTTTAAGAAACAGAGAAGAGAAGTATTAACCCCAAAAAGACTTGGTACCTAGTGTTGAGGAAAGGGGTTTCCCTTTCCAAAACAGTAACAACCCAAATCTCTCTCCTCCATCTTCCATACACTGAGAAAAATTGCCAATAAAGGTAAACGTTATGCTGTTAATTTTTTCATTCATCATGCCCATTGTATTTTTTATTACTACATCTATATTTCATGTAAAAAATTTTGTTTAATATTTCGGGGTATCAGGAACGGAAAATTTATTTACTTTTTTTGTTAGGGGGAAAATTGATTTGAAAATCTTCTATTTTGATAATCGGCATTTCCCGGAAGGGTTTAACAAAGATAAATGAGGGACCCACTGATCGGGTTTCTATGTTTTTTACTTGTTTATTATGTCAATTAATAACTGTGATAGAAAATTAAGCCGATAGAGGATAGCAAAAATTCAAAAAGTATTTTGCGGGTCTCCAACATCAGTTCATGTTATTTAATTTTTTATGTCGTATTAGATAAAGTGAGAAGATAAAAAAACCGTGGCTGATTTTACGAAATTTGAAGCACAAAATTTCCCACGAACGGATTTTTTTGCATTTCATTTAATTTAAAGGGAAAAAATTGACTCGAAAACGAGCAAATTCAGTTGCGGAAAAGGGGTCATGGAACGCAAAAAACTCAAAGAGGTTCCACTTATTTTTTTTTTTTTTTTTTTGAATTACATTACCTAATAGAATACTCTATTCAAAAATGCTCAGAACCATCAAAAGGGGCGCAATTTGTACAACTTAAAGCCTCTTATTTTCATATACTCATTTGACTTCATGTTGTAATTTGTTTACTGTAATTGTTTCCACGAATAATCATTGCTTAGTTAATATATCATTGCTTAGTAATTTGTTTTCTGTAATTTTACCACGAAAACATTCTTAGTTAATCTTTAAATTAATTTTTTAACTGCCCCAAAAGCCGCAAACAAGGGGGGTTTTTTGGGATGACACTAACCACGTATTTCTTTGTACAACTATGTATATGTATTATGTCCAAATAATTAAAATAATAAAAAATTTGGGGCACACACCATTTGTTTTTCTAAGTTTTACACACACCATTTGTTTACTATATGTTTCACACACCATTTGTTTCTATATATTGGGCACACCCTTTGTTACTGGGAATTGGGCACACACCTTTGTTTACTGGGATATTGGACACACACCTTTGTTTACGGTATATTGGACACACCATTGTTTCTTATATTGGACACAACCATTTGTTTTCTGGATATTGGAACACACCTTTGTTTACTATATTTGGCACTCCCCATTTTGTACGAGTATGTTTGAACAGTTAAAAGGGTTTAAAATAAAATAAAGTTGAAAATAAAGTTCCCCCGCAAATACTAAACTATTTTTTCTTTTTTTTTAAAAGTTTTTCTGCTGTATACTCCAAAAGTGTCCATCAGTATTGGCCAAACGTGTCCCAAAAAATCAGTGAATGATCAAATTGGCATAAACATTGCTGAAAACTGTGCAGCAAGATTTTCCTGACTTATGGAATGAAATCTTTTATTTACACATTGGCCATTTCCCACCGAGGCAGAGTACCCAAAAAAAAAAACACTTTCTCATTACTCGCTCCATGACTGTCTTTCCCGATGCACCCTACACCACAGTTCAAAGAAATGCAGCAATATCAACCCCCCCTGCAGATGCATGCACTACTTCCCCTCCAGGACCAAAAGCAGCAACTGGCTCCCCCGAATCCTTCAAAATGTTCATTTCTCATACTCCAAAAGCACGTCAAATAAAAAAAAAAAAACCCTTTGCCCCCCACCCATTTAACATGCTAATGCACACAAAAAAACCCCTTTACCCCCCCCTCGAACCTTTAAAACCCTTTGATTGTTTTTGGGCGTATATAGTGAGGGCCCAAATTAGAATGTAGGAAAAGGGAATTTATTTCCCCGTAAAAGTAGGCCCTTTGACAAGGAAGTGTATGTCCCCCTGGTTGTTTAATATATTTATAATGGGGTTGTAAGAAAAAATGCCGAGGGGTTTTGGGAAGAGGGGTGGGGTTAAAAGTAACCCATAAAGTGGGAGTTTCACCGTTTCTCTTTCTGATGACACTGGCCTTGGGAAATTCGAAGAGAACCAGAGATTGGGGGGATGAATTTTGGGAGGGTGGCAAAAGAAAAAAATAAAAGTGAATCGGAAAGATAAGGTAAGAGGATAAAAAGTTAGGTCGAAAGATTGGATACAGATTGAGGGGGAAAGTATGGAGGAGGGGAATGATTCAGATATTTGGAGTGACGTGCGCGGATGGGTCTATGAAAGATGAGGGGAATATAGAATTGATGAGGGGAAAAGGGGGAGTGGGCACTTAACTGTGGGGAAAAAAGAACTTTTTCCTTGGGGGCAAAAGGGAATGTATGAAAGTTAGTTTTACCAGTGCTCTTATATGGGGGCGAAGCATGGTGATAAGTTGCAGCAGGAAAGGCTGGGGGCATGGGGATGTCATGGAGGGCCAAAGTGGGTGTGAAATTTAAAGCAGGAAAATTCGTAGTTTGGAAGTTAGGAGGAGGTGCGGGATTACCAAAACTGTTGTCCAGAGGGCTGGGGAAAGGGGTTGTTGAGGTGGTTGGGACATGTAGAGAGAATGGAGTGAAACAGAGTGACTTCAAGAGTGTATCATCTGTAGCGGAAGGAAGGCGGGGTAGGGGTCGGCCTAGGAAAGGTTGGAGGGAGGGGGTAAAGGAGGTTTTGTGTGCGAGGGGCTTGGACTTCCAGCAGGCATGCGTGAGCGTGTTTGATAGGAGTGAATGGAGACAAATGGTTTTTAATACTTGACGTGCTGTTGGAGTGTGAGCAAAGTAACATTTATGAAGGGGTTCAGGGAAGTTGGCAGGCCGGGCTTGAGTCCTGGAGATGGGAAGTACAGTGCCTGCACTCTGAAGGAGGGGTGTTAATGTTGCAGTTTAAAAACTGTAGTGTAAAGCACCCTTCTGGCAAGACAGTGATGGAGTGAATGATGGTGAAAGTTTTTCTTTTTCGGGCCACCCTGCCTTGGTGGGAATCGGCCAGTGTGATAATAATAATAAAAATATCCGTCTTACGCGCCACTGTTTTGGACGTATTTATTATTTTTTTATTATCACACTGGCCGATTCCCCCCAAGGCAGGGTGGCCCGAAAAAAAAAAACTTTCACCATCTTCACTCCATCACTGTTTCCCAAGGGTGCTTTACCTACATTTTAAACTGAAACATTAAACCCCCCCTTTCAGAGTGAGGCCTGTATTTTCCCACTCCAGACTCAAGTCGGCCTGGGGTTCCCCCTGAACCCCTTCATAAAGTTACTTTGCTCACACCCCAAACAGCACGCAAGTATTAAAAAACATTTGTCCCCATTCACTCCTACAAACACACTCACACGGCCTGCGGAAGTCCAACCCCTCGCACACAAACCCCCTTTACCCCCCCCCTCCAACCTTTCCGGGCCCGACACTACCCGCCTTCCTTTCCACTACAGATGATACCCCTTTTTGAAGTTATTCTTTTGCTCCTTTTCTTCCACATGCCCGAACCCCCAAAAACCCTTTCCCTCAGCCCTCTGGAAAACGTTTTGGAAATCCCCACCTCCTCCTAACTTACAAAATACAATTTTGCATTATATTCACCCCACACATTGCTCTCAGACATAATCTCCACTGCCCCCAGCCTTCTCCTCGCTGCAACATTCTCCCCCTGCTTCACACCCATATAAGAGCTTGGTAAAACTAACTCTCATACTTCCCCCTCTTTGCCCCCAAAGGACAAAGTTTTTGTCTCCACAGACCCCTTTAGGCACCACTCACCTTTTCCCCCATAAATTCTATGTCACCTCATCTTTCAAGACCCCCCTGCCGCCACCCCAAATATCTAAATACATTCCCCTCCCCCATACTCTCTCCCTCCAATCTGATATCCAATCTTTAGACCAACTTTTTTTTACCTCAAAACCTACTCTTTCCGTTTTCCCTTTTAAATTTTTTCTTCTTTTGCAACCCACCAAATTCATCCACCAATTCTGCAACTTTTTCTTCAAAATCCCCCAAAGCACAGTGTCTCAGAAAAAGAGCAACTGTGAAAAACCCCCCATTTTGTGTGTTCTTTATCTTGTAACTCCACCCTCTTGCCAGACCCTCGATTTATTTCTCTTACAACCCCATCAAAAAATATATTAAAAAACCACGGTGACTCACACCCCTTTTGTCAAAGGGCCTATTTTTTACGGAAAAAAATTTCCCTTTTCCTACATCCTAACTTGACCCCTCACACCTGAAAAAAACTCTTCACTGCTTTCGTAACCTATCCTCACCAACACCTGAAACATCTGCCACATTGCCCCCTATCCCCCCTTCATCCCCTTTTCCCAAACCTAAATGCCAAAAAACCCTTTTACCTTATCTAAATATGTTCATTATATGTTTCACTGAAAACCCCTGGTCCCACCCCCCCTACCTTTCCTAAACCTCCTTGTTCATCTGCTACCTTTTCCCCGTCTTACTCTTAAATTCTTTCAATAAAAACTCACCATACATTTTCCCGGTATATCAACAGATTTTACCCCCCTATAATTTTTGCCCTTTTTTTCCCCTTTGCCTTATAAAAAGGGAAATTTTGCTGCTCCTGCCAATCCCTAGGTACCTTCCTCTTCCTACATTTTTTAAATAAATTTCACCAACCCTCCAAAAATTATCCCCCCCCTTTTAACATTCACTGTACCCCTTTATCCCGGCTGCCTTCCCCCTTTTATTTTTTCCTACTGCCCAGAACTTCCCCACACTCGCATGGCTCTTCCTCACTCCCACAAATTTTTCCCCTTGCCCTTTACACAAATCACGTTCCCCCTTTTTCATCAACATTTAACAAATTCCCCAAATTTCCCTCCATCTTCCCAATACCTCTAACCTCCTTTAAATAACCCCCTCCTATTTTTAACTGACAAATCCATTTTTTTCTCTGGCTTTTTTTAACTTTTTAATCTCACTTCCAAAAATTTTTCTTTTTTTCAACAAAATTTGTTGATAACATCTACCCCCTCCTATTTGCTCTCTTTTTTTCATTGCTTCCCACCCCTAAACCTCTCTTTTTCTCCATTACTCTTCCCCCCTTGCATCACTTCATTTTTTAAAAACTTTTCTATGCTAACTTTTTTTCTCCCTTCATATCATTCCACCCAAACCTCCTCTTCCCTCCCGCACCCACTTTTCCTGTAACCCCAAAATTTTGCGAACACTCTAACACTACATTTTTAAACCACCCCATACCTCTTCGCCCCATTTTCCCTTTTCTCATTAGCCCATCTATCCCCCAATAGTGTTTAAAACTTTCCCAACTGCCTCCTTTTTAGTTTATAAACCTTCACCTTCTCTTCCTGATGCTTTATTTCCTTGTACCCATTACCTTTTATCTCAGTGTAGCTACACAAAAGTGTCTATATATCTGTGGCCCCTCTATAAAACATGTACATCCTGAAATCTACTCAACAGTCTTTTATCACCAATACATAATCCAGCAAACTACTGTCATTTTGCCCTACATCATGTCTTGTATACTTAATTTATCCTCTTTTTCTTAAAATAGTGTTACCTATAACTAAAACCCTTTCTATACAAATTTCAATCAAAGGGCTCCCATTACATTTACACCTGGCACCCCAAACTTACCTACCACCCCCTCTCTAAAAGTTTTCCTGCTTTGCATTCAGATCCCCTACCACAATTCTCTCTCACTTGGTTCAAAGGCTCCTATACATTCACTTAACATCTCCCAAAATCTCTCTCTCTCCTCTGCATTCCTCTCTTCTCCAGGTGCATACACGCTTATTATGACCCACTTCTCGCATCCAACCTTTACTTTAATCCACATAATTCTTGCATTTACACATTCATATTCTCTTTTCTCCTTCCATAACTGATCATTCAACATTACTGCTACCCCTTCCTTTGCTCTAACTCTCTCAGATACTCCAGATTTAATCCCATTTATTTGGACGTATTTATACGCGTAAATTCTAGCAGCTTCAAATCAAGCAGGAGAAAGCTGGTGGGCCCACATGTGAGAGAATGGGTCTGTGTGAATAATGAGAAAAAAAAACTGACCGTTTTTTTGGATTAAAACGCAGACTGAGGTGTATTTTCGTATAGTATTCATCGTTGCATTCTCGTTTTCATGGTCTCACGTGATAAAATAGAAAACATATTACAGAAATAGAGATGATTTTGATTAGTTTCACGATGAAAACAACCTTGAAATGGAGCTCAAAGTAGCAGAAATGTTCGATTTTTACCAATGTTCAGGAGTAAGGAAATCACACCACACGTTCAATACACGTCAACTGGAGAGTCTAATATTCTTTTTTATTTATTTATTTATTTATTTATAAATTGTAGCATACATACAGAGGTACAAAAAAATACTGATAAGAGCAGCATGCCAAAGCCACTTATACTATGCATAGCATTAAGGGCTGGCTTAAAATTAACTTAAGATTAACTAAGCAATGATGAAATCAGTGATAAGACATTATTGTAAACAGATAACTATAAAATACAAATGAGTATTACAAAGACAGGTCATATGGTTGCATGCATTGCTGTTCATTCAGGTAGTGTATTTGAAAAAAAAAAAAATAACAAAGTTAGGTTTAACATTTGTGTGATATAATTGTGAGTAACATTTAGGATATACAATTGATATGGTTCAGTTATTCATATTTAAATTTTGGTTTTTTGAGTGAGTAAGTGAACTTTGAGAAGAGACTTGAATTTATAAAACAGTAGTGTTTCTTTTATATTTTTCAGGTAATGAATTCCAGATTTTAGGGCCTTTTATGTGCATTGAGTTTTTGCATAGCGTGAGATGGACACGAGGAACATCAAAGAGTGATCTGTGCCTTTTATTATGGTCATGTGTTCTGTTGAGGTTGGCAAGGAGATGTTTGAGGGGAGGGTTAATATCAGAGTTAAGTGTTTATGTATGTAATAAGTGCAATAATAAGTATGGATGTTTTGTTTTGGTGAGTAGGTTGAGTGTTTTTTAATATGGTGGAGTGTGCTGCCTGTAGTTTAGAATTTGTTATTCTAACTGCACCTTTTGTTGGGTAAATTAGTGGTCTGAGATGGTTAGTTGTTGTTGAGCCCCACGCACAAATTCCATAGGTGTGAAGGGGAAAATAAGAGAGTTAAAGGGCCAAGGGCTGAGGGAAAAGTACCTATTTTCGTAGTATGCCACAGTTTTGGGAAATTTTTTTTTCTTAGAAATTTGTTGCTTGTGTATGAAATTTGAGTCTATTATCGAGTGGATTCCTAAGAATTTCCCTCTGTTGCTTTGTGATAGGTGATCCGTTTATCGTTATGTTAAAAGAGGTACATCTGAAACCTCTACCAAACGAATAAAGTAGGTTTTGTAAATGTTTAGTGTAATTTTGTAGTCCCTCACCAGGAGATTTTTTCGTAATTGGGTGTTTACGTATTGACTAGCGTGACTGGGCTGGGGGAGAGAAGACGTTGTGGTGCACGCAAAAAGTTTTGGGTTTGAGAAATTGCGAAGCATTTTGTAGGTCATTTATGTATAAAAAGAGAAGAGGGCCAAGGACCTCCCTGTGGGCACCAACTGAATTTGGGTTGTGCGGAAGGTTTCCCCCATTTGCGTACACATATTGGGCTTCTGTTGCTGAGGTAGGACTTGAGGAGTTGGGGAGTCCCCTCTAATCCTAGTGTGAAAATTTTTACGTGGGAAAGTCGGTCAACTGTATCAAAAGCTTTACGTAGTCAAGAAGACCCCCCGTGGGACCTTTTTCTCTTTGCGTGTATATATTTTTCTAGCATTGTATAATAGCACATTAGTATTTTTATTGGGCCTGAACCCAAATTGGCGGGGGTGAGAATGTTTGGGGATGAGGTAGGAGTAGTTTCGTTTAGAATTAATTTTGAAGATTTTTGAAAGGGGGTTAAATTTGGATATTGGCCTATAGTTATTCAACTCTTTTTTTGGTCTCCCCCTTTTTATGAATGGGGTGATCCTTGCTATTTTGAGAACTGTGGGGGAAGGTGGGGGTTAATGGATTTTTAAAGAGGTTGCAATGTTTGGTGATAGCTTGTGACGTTTTTTTTGTTATAAAGGGTGGTAAGGATTTAAATCTCCTCCTTGTTTTTCAGTGCGTTGATAATAAGGGGAGATTTCGTAGGGGTTAGTCGAGCAGGAAAGTGTTTTTGGGGGTGTTGCCAGTGAGGGTATTTTTTGGTGGGATCTGAGCTTAATATTAGGGAAAGGTTTGGCCTTATGGAGAAGAAATATTGAGTCTTTTTGCTGTTCTGTTGGGGGGGAGTTGGGTTCATCTGATTTTGCAAATTTTTACGCTTGTCGTGTACTTTTTTGTTCCCGTTTTTTGTTAGGGCCTTCCGGGTCTTTTTTATATCCCCCGTAAGTTGGATAATCTTTTTCCAAAATAAAATTTTTTTTTGCCCTTCTTTTCGGCGGGTTAGGTTGACAAGTAACTTTTTGGTTTGGGTCTCTGGTTATGTGACCCTTTCCCTGTACTTTTTTTTCATATGGGTTTTTTGTATTTAGGTTTTGAGAAGTGGGTTTCCCAGGGACTGTTCGGTCTCTTGCTGTATTGTTTAGTTTTTTTTGGGCAGGCTTGTTATAAAGGGATTGGGTTTTTTTTAGAAAATTTTTAAAAAACGCAATATCTTAAGTTTTCTAGCTCAGTGGCCAGAAATGTTTGTTACGTTTTGTGAATTTAAAAAAGGGCTGCCTCATTGTGAAGTTGAAGGTGACTTTTGTAGGTCTTGGGGGTATTTTACCAGTGTTGTATGAGGAAAGAGGGGGGGTCTTGGTATTATCTAAAATTAGCCTGTTTTAAAAGGGATATGGTTTGGGTCCAATGTGGAAAGTAGGGAAACATGTCTCTGTAACTCTTTAGGTTTTTTACTGTTGGGCAACATGCATTACTCATTGTGTTTGTAAAATTCAGAAAATTTTGGTCCTGGCTTGAGGAGATTTATATTAAAGTCCCCTGAGAGTAGTAAGTACTTTGTTCATGCGTGCATCAGTTATCATACTTCCTAGGTTTTGACTAAATTGGCTAATGTTGATTGGGGAAATTCTGTAGATGTTTATCACTGTGAGGGGTTTTTGTAGGTATTTGGTTTTGAGTTAGTTTATAATTCCCCTGTTCACCCTTGTGCAAGTATTAGTGATACATTCAGTTGGTCAGAGTATTTTGCTGTGCCCCCCCCTTTTTTGGCGGCCTACATTGTGTATCTGTGAAACCCGGAATGCATAAAAACATTTAGTTCGGGCTTTAGCCGGGTTTTTCGTTAGTGTAATGAGGGACATATTGGCATGAAAGGGAATTTTAATGCTAGGGGTCATCAAATGTTTCTTAAAGACTATATTTAGTTAAAGATAGTTATTTTGTTGGGTCTGAGAAGTGCCCTTTATTTTTCTGGTGTAGTAATTACAGTAACTTTTTAATCATTAAGCATTAAATAAGAGGTTGGTATCAGGATCAAAAGCTTGTAATCATAAGATTTGTATGAATCTTGTTAGAAATTTAATAAAAATAAAGTAAAAATTCTAAAAACTAAAAAAATAGCACCCGAATTATTTAACAAAAGTAAAAAAAAAAATGAGCTAAGGTATTTTTAAACTAAAATAAAGGAACAATATAAAAGGGACAAAAATTTGGGTGAACAAAAAATGATGAACAAATAATGGAGCTTGGGGAAAATAAGTAGGAGTACTTTAAAGGTAATTCTTTTAAAATTAGAAAAAATTTAAAATAAAAAATTTTAAAATAAAAGGGGCTAATATAAATTTTTGGTGAACAAAGTGGGAATCAAATAAATGAGTTTGGATTTTAATGGCAAAATAGTGAATATTTAAATTTAGCACCTGAAATAGCACCTGATTAGTTTACAATTGCGAATTATGATCTAAGGAGTTATATAAAGCTAAATAAAAGGGCAAAAAAAAATATAAGGGACTACAATTAAGTAATGGTAAACAAGTTTAAATGGACAATAGTCATATGAAATAAATTGTTAGGAGTAAGATTGATTTGAAATATTAAATAATTGAGCAGTTATTGCACAATAAAAAATAAATAAAAAAAGAGTTTTTGGGACTAGCAGCTAAAGAAGTTTTGTATTGCAAAAAATAATTGGAATTAAAAACTAATTGCACACACAATAAAAAGTGACTAAAAAAAAAAAGTATGGGAAAAAAAAATAAAAAAGGACAGGGAAAAAAACAATGAATAATGGTAAGTCTTGGTTATAATATGATAGTAAAAATGGGAGACAGGTACAAGGATAATATAAAAGGGTTTGGGGTTGAATATACAAACTTGAAAAAAATTTGGGAACAAAATGTTAGGGAAATATAAAAAAAAATGTTTAATGTAAAAAGTAAAATTACTGGTATAAATTGGGGGTTTAATAAAATTTTAGTAAGTTTTTAAAAGATTACAAAAAAAGTGAAAAAGTAATGTTTATTTCATTCATATTGCCTGGGAGTTATTTTAGAGGTTTTATGGCAGTACAAGGAATTAAAAATACTCTAAGTAGTAAATGTGTATAAAAAAGGGGAAAGGTAATTAGACAAGTAATGGGTTTTAAAAGTCAAAAATGTTTAAAAGTAAATTGAAAAAAATAAAAGATAAATTTTTAATTTTAGTAGGTAAAATAATTGATAGTATTAAAAAAAATATGAGGTAGAATATGGGGAAGAAAGTATCAAATTTAGTGATGTTTTAAACAAACAATAGTAAAAAAGAAAAATTTCATAAGGGGACTTATGCTTTCTAGTAAAATCACAAAATGAGGTAGTTGATTATTTAAAACTAAAGATTGTACAAAGAAAATTTTAACAATAAAGGAGCAAAACATCACTCACACGTAGGCTTTTTTAAATTGGACATTGTTTATTTTTCTCTGTAAAAAATTATATCCCTGAGAAACGGATAGACATTCTCGTTTTGTGATTGTGTACGTTACCTCATTTGTTTTTCCCAACAAGAAAATTTTCCCCCCCGTGTGACATTGGGGATTGGTCGTTATTCTCCCCTTAAGTTTTCTGACCATACAGGGGGTTTACGTTTTTTTAAGACACCGTTTTTGTATACCTCTTTCTTACTTTAATAGATCAATAAATTTAAATCTTTTTTCCTATCGTGAGTGGAATCTAACATAACACTTTTTTTTACCAGGATCCTAGTAACCGGCTTTTTTATTTTCGCCTGGGCAATAACACTTGTTTTGGGGCCTTTTTGATCTCAGAGTAATTTCTTTGCGTTTTTTTGGTTTATATCACTGGGAAAAAAATGGACTGTTAACATTACTGCGCCCGGGTATTTTTCTTGTTCATTTTACTTCTTGGGGACAAAGTAGTCACTGAACTGGGTTTTCTAAGTTTTCTTTCCCTTTTTTTATGCTTTTCAACCTTTTTTATTTAAAGATATTTTTTGTTGGTAGGCTTCTATGACTGTTGGAGGGCTTGTCACATTATCATTCCCGGGGGTTTTATAACTTTTTTTCAAAACGAGGGTTTTTTTCTCGAGTTGTCTCCTGGGTCTTTTTTTTGTTACGTCTCTCGAAAATTATATTTTCAATACTAAATTTGGGATGCATGACTTTTGGGGATCGGATCGTTGCATACCTGAGAGACTATTGGTAGGTTGAATCCGGGGGGAAAAAGGGGAGGATGGGCTGGTGGGAGCCATGTTTGTTTTTTATTGTTGTGGGGTGGGCTTTGGGCGGGGGTGAGTGGGGGGGTTGTGGTCAGCGCCTCCTGGCTACAAATTTTTTGAATAGTTGTTTTTCGGCGTTTTTTTGCTGGCCCTTGGGGCTGTTTCCTTTAGATTGCGCCCCAGAATACTACAGGAATTTATGAGTTTTGAAAAAGTTGTTTTTTAACAAAGTTTAAGGGTTTCTTGTTCGCTGGCAGCGGGGGTGTTGCTATCGGTTTTTGGGGAGTCTTCCTTTTTCTTAAATTTTGTTCGATTTGTAGGTTTCATGTTTGGGAAACTTTGGTATTCTGGTGCTCTTGGGTGTGCAGTTTGAAGTAAAATATCATCATAGGGGCATTGGTAGCCTGATAGTTGGAGAAAAATACGGGCTTGGAGGTCGCGTGCCGCTGCCGCTGCCCCTTTTAAATAATGCGTAGTCTGCATAACAGTAAATTTTTGTTTTTTGTAGAATGAAAAACAAAATAAAAGCAATAGTAATATAAAGGGGGCCCAAGACGACTAATGAAAAGAGGATAGTTATTTTAGTGCCAAGAATGTCTACATTGTTTATTCGGGACCCTATTTTGAAATTGGCATCTTTTTAAATTTGCGTGAAATTGGCCAAATTGCCAATTTCTGACCACTTTATTGGGTAGTTCAAATCGGTAAATGGGCAGTTTCTTGTACTCAACTGATAGGAAAAATGGAGTTCTAAAGAAATAGCTATGAGTTTGGTCAGCTGGACAACGGAATTGGCCGAAAACAGGGCTCAAAGTCGGCAAAATCACTGATGCGTATATGTTGCCGAGACCGCTAACTTCGCGGGAGCGTAATTCCGTGAGTTTTCAACCAAATTTTGTGCTTTTGGTGTCATTACCATTGGAAAAAGAATCTCTATCATTTCATAAGAAAAAATATTTTTTTTTCCCAAAAAATTTGCGGCATTGAATGACAGTTTCAGGAAGGGCTTGTGACAGTCAAATGGTTAATAAGATGATCCCCTACCCTACCTTCTTTCACTATAGATTTTTATGCCCACCAAGTCACTGTTTCATTCCATCCACTCTAAATGTCTGAACCACCTCAACAACCCCTCCTCAGCGCTCTGGATAATACTTTTAGAAACCCCCCTTCTCCTCCTAATCTCCAAGTTGCAGATTCTCCGCATAATATTCACACCACATTTTGCCCACAGACACAATATCTCCACTGTCTCCAGCCTTTTTGTTGCAACATTCACCACCCATCTTCACACCCACTTAAAAGCATTGGTACCACTATACTCTTATACATTCCCCTCTTTGCTTCCATGGATAACATTCTTTGTCTCCACAGAATCCTCATTGCACTTCTCACTCTTTTCCCCTCATCACTCCTATGTTTCACCTCATATTTCATAGATCCATCTGTTGACAAGTCCACTCCCAAATATCTGAATACATTCACTTCCTCCATACTCAGTCCCTCCAATTTGATATCCAATCTTTTATTACCCTCATCACCATGCTCTTTCCTTAGTTATCTTTTAATTCCCTTCTTTTACATACCTTTCCAAATTCGTTCACCTACCTCTACAACATCTCTTGAGAATCTCCCACAAGCCCAGTGTCATCAGCAAAATGCATCTGTGACAACTCCTACTTTGTGCTAGATTCTTTATCTCTTAACCCTTTGAGGGTTGACAGGCCCTCTCCGAAACTCGTTCTCAGGGTCGGCCAAATTTAAAAAAAAAAAAAATTATTTTCTCTTATGAAAAGATAGAGAATCTTTTCCCGATCATAACGACACCAAAAGTTTGAAATTTGATAGAAAACTTACGGAATTATGCTCTCGCAAAGTTAGCGGTCTCGGCGATGTTTACGCATCGGCGATTTTGCCCACTTTGAGCCCCATTTTCAGCCAATTTCACTATACTAGTCGACAAAAAATATGAATATTTCGCTAGAACTCCATTTTTTCTATCGAATGGGTGCAAGAAACCACCCATTTATAAATTCAACTATCCAGTACAGTGGTCAGAATTTAGCAATTTTGCCAATTTCACACAAATTTCAAAAGATGCCAATTTCCGAATAAGGTCCAGAATAAACAAGATAGACATTCCTGGCACTAAAATGACATTTCCTCTAGTCATTAGTCACGTCTCAAGGCCCCTCTTATATTCTTTTGCTTTCCACTTTGAATTTTTATTCTCACAAAAAATATAAGATTTACTGTTATGCAGACTACTGCATTAGTGTAAAAAATGGTATAAATATTATTGGTGCACTTGTGAAAGAATATTAGACTCACCAGTTGACGTGTATTGCACGCTTGGCACGATTTGTTTACTTTTGAAGTTTGGTAAAAATCGAACATTTCTGCTACTTTGAGCTCAATTTCAAGGCACCTTTCATTGTAAAACCAGTCAAAATCATCTCAATTTCAGTAATATGTCTTCCATTCTATAAAATGATACCAAGAAAACTAGAATACAACAATAAATACCATACGAAAATACACTGCAAAGTCGCTGATTTATTAAAAAAAAATGGTCAAAGTTTTTTTTTTCTCATTATGCACTGTGTGCTGCAGGATTTTTTTTAGACTGTGCACACTGACCACATAGACCCATTCTTTCATATGAAGGCCTACCAGCTTTCTCCCACTAGATTTGAGGCCGCTAGAATTTATGAGTACTAGTACGTCAAAAACCCCTATGCGTAAGACGTACTAGTACGACGAAAACCCTCAAAGGGTTAATCCCACACCTCTACCCAACATTCGAGCATTCACTTCTCTTACATCCCCACCTATAAATGTATTGGACATCCAAGGTGACATCACACATCCCTGTGTATGGCCTACTTTTACTGGGAAATAATCTCCCTCTCTCCTACATACCCTAACCTGCGCCTCACTGTCCTCATAAAAATTCTTAACTGCTTTTAGTAACCTATCTATTCCATACAGTTGCAACATCTGCCATATTGCTCCCCTATCCACCGTATCATATACCTTTTCCAAATCCATAAATGAAACGAAAACCTCTACCCTTGTCTAAATACTGTTCATCTATATTCTTCAATGTAAACACTTGGTCTACACACCCTATTCCCTTTCTGAAGCTGCCTTGTTCATCTGCGATCCTGCCCTCCATCCTGCTCTTAATTCTTTCAATAATAACTACTTGGGAGTTGACGTGTCGGCGGATGGATTTATGAAGGATGAGGTTAATCATAGAATTGATGAGGGAAAAAAAGGTGAGTGGTGCATTGAGGTATATGTGGAGTCAAAAAACGTTATCTATGGAGGCAAAGAAAGGAATGTATGAAAGTATAGTAGTATCAACACACTTATATGGGTGTGAAGCTTGGGTGGTAAATGCAGCAGCGAGGAGACGGTTGGAGGCAGTGGAGATGTCCTGTCTAAGGGCAATGTGTGGTGTAAATATTATGCAGAAAATTCGGAGTGTGGAAATTAGGAAAAGGTGTGGAGTTAATAAAAGTATTAGTCAGAGGGCAGAAGAGGGGGTTGTTGAGGTGGTTTGGTCATTTAGAGAGAATGGATCAAAGTAGAATGACATGGAAAGCATATAAATCTATAGGAGAAGGAAGGCGAGGTAGGGGTCGTCCTCGAAAGGGTTGGAGAGAGGGTGGTAAAGGAGGTTTTTGTGGGCAAGGGGCTTGGACTTCCACCAAGCGTGCGTGAGCGTGTTAGATAGGAGTGAATGGAGACGAATGGTACTTGGGACCTGACGATCTGTTGGAGTGTGAGCAGGGTAATATTTAGTGAAGGGATTCAGGGTAACCGGTTATTTTCATGTAGTCGGACTTGAGTCCTGGAAATGGGAAGTACAATGCCTGCACTTTAAAGGAGGGGTTTGGGATATTGGCAGTTTGGAGGGATATGTTGTGTATCTTTATACGTATATGCTTCTAAACTGTTGTATTCTGAGCACCTCTGCAAAAACAGTGATAATGTGTGAGTGTGGTGAAAGTGTTGAATGATGATGAAAGCATTTTCTTTTTGGGGATTTTTTCTTTTTTGGGTCACCCTGCCTCGGTGGGAGACGGCCGACTTGTTGAAAAAAAAAAAAAACTACCATGCATGTTATCAAGTAGACTCAGCAGGCTTATTCCCCTGTAATTCATACACTTTTGTCCCTGTTGCCTTTGTACAAAGGAACTATACATGCTCTCTACCAGTCCCAAGGTACCTTCCTCACTGTCATCCATTTACTGAATAAAAGTACCAACCATTCCAAAATGATATTCTCACCTGCTTTTAACATTTCTTTCTTCATCCCATTAATCCCGGTTGCTTTACCTCCTTTCATTCTACCCACAGCCTCATGCACTACCTCTACACTTACATCTGGCTCTTCCTTACTACTACAAGCTGTTAGTAGTAAAAGTTCCTTAAAATATTCCCTTTATCTTCCTGATACCTCCAATTCTCCATCTAATAACTCTTCTCTCCTATTTTTAACTGGCAGATCCATTCATTCCCTAGGCTTTCTCAACTTCGTAATCTCAGTCCAAAAGTTTTTCTTATTCTTGCCAAAATTTGTTGATAGCATCTCACCCACTCTCTCATTTGTTCTCCTTTTACATTCCTTCACCGCTCTCTCCATATACTCTGCCCTCCTCATATCACTTCTGCTTTGTAAAAACTTCTCATATGCTATCTTTTTCTCTCTTACTATTTTTACCTCATCATTCCACCAATTGCTCTTTCTTCCCTCACCCACTTTCCTGTAACCATACACTTATGTTGATCTCACTAACAATACATTCTTAAAACTCTTCCATACCTCTTCAGCTTCATTTCCTATACTCACACTAGCCCATCCAGTAGTTGTTAATATATTAACCTTCCTGCTTCTTCCTTTAGTTTACAAGCCTTCACCTCTCTCTTGCTGATTTCCATTCTCCTTGTATCCCATCTACCTTTTATTCTCACTGTAGCTACTAAAAAATCATCTGATATCTGTGGCCCTTCGGAACATGCACATCTGCCATCAGTCTTTTAAGTCCTGATACATACTCTAATGAACTACTGTTATTACTCCTTGTATCATATTCTAAAAATATGTATTTCCTATTACCAAACCTCTCTGGTCAAAGTTGATTTACACCTGGCACCCCAAATTTACGTACCACGCCTTCTCTAACTGTTCCTCCTGCTTTAGCATTCAGATCCCATACCACAATTACACTCACATTTTTCAAACCTGCTTAAATACTCATTGAACATCTCCCAAAATCTCTCTCCCTCTCATTCAGGTGCGTAAACGCTTATAGTAACCCATTTTTCACATCCGACCCTTATTTTAATCCACATAATCATTGAATTTATGTATTTATACTCCCTTTTCTCCTATAACTGATCCTTCAACATTATTACTACAATTCCCTTAGCTCTAAAACTCTCAGATACTCCTGACCTAATCCCATTTATTTCTCCCCAATCAAACTTCCCTCAGACTTTCAGAAAAGCTATAAATATTTTGATGTCATATTATTTAGAAAATAATAGTTTCTGAACTTTAGTGAGGTTGAGACAGAGTACATGTTGCTGAAAAGTTAGTACTGTAGAGTATTTGTTACCTTTCTTTAACCCTTTGACTGTCGCAACCCCTTTCTGAAACTCATTCTGTCGCAAAATTTTTGGAAAAAAAAAAACAAATTCTTATGAAATGATAGAGAATCTTTTCCCGATGGTAATGACACCAAAAGTACGAAATTTGGTCGAAAACTCACGGAATTACGCTCCCGCAAAGTTAGTGGTCTCAGCAACATATACGCATCGGTGATTTCGCCGACTTTGAGCCCTGTTTTTGGCCAATTCTGTTGTTCCAGTTGACCAAACTCGTAGCTATTTCTTTAGAACTCCAGTTTTTTTATTTATCAGTTGAGTTCAAGAAACCATCCATTTACTGATTTGAACTACCCAATAAAGTGGTCAGAAATTGGCAATTTGGCCAATTTCACGCAAAATAAAAAGATGCCAATTTCAAAATAGGGTCCCGAATAAACAATGTAGGCATTCTTGGCACTAAAATAACATATCCTCTGTTCATTAGTCACGTCTATAGGCCCCTCTTATATTACTATTTCTTTCTATTTTGATTTTTTATTCACACAAAAAATAGAAGATTTACTGTTATGCAGGCTACTACATTATTGTAAAAATAGTATAAATAATATCGGTGGATCAGTGAAAGACTATTAGACTCCCCAGTTGACGTGTATTGGACGTGTGGTGTGATTTGCTTACTCTTAAACATTGGTAAAAATCGAGTATTTCTGCTACTTTGAGCTCAATTTCAAGGTCGTTTTCATCGTGAAACTAATCAAAATCGTTTCTGTTTCTGTAATATGTTTTCCATTCTATCAAGTGAGACCAAGAAAACAAGAATACAACCATAAATACTATGGGAAAATACACCTCAAAGTTGGCGTTTTAATCCAAAAACACGGTCGGAGTTTTTTCTCTCATGCACTGCGTGCTGCAGGATTTTTTTTTAGTACAGTGCACACTGACCACACAGACCCATTCTCTCACATGTGGGCCTACCAGCTTTCTCCTGCTTGATTTGAAGCCGCTATAATTTACACGTATAAGTACATGTACGTCCGAATCAGTGGCACGTAAGACGTGTATATACGTATGACCAAACCATGAAAGGGTAAAGTACAGTTATTGGTGCTTAACCCTTAAACTGTCCAAACGTAGATCTACATTTGCAAGCGTAGCGCTCCAAACGTAGATCAATGTTTTATTTTTCATTTCTTCAAATTTGGCACAATAGGCTTGTCGCGTAGGCATGAAGGAATGGGTCTGTGCAGTCATTGTGCGCAGTATTAAAAAAATCTGGGAACACTTAGTACCTTGTGGGAGCACCAGTTCAATTGAGCACCAGTTAGAGCAAATAGCGTGGCAAACACCAGGGATTCACTGATGCCATGTCGCATTAACACTCCCATTTTAAGAAGAAAATAAAATTAGGTTAGTTAAATACATGAGTGAGTGTGGGTGGGTGAGAGTTGGACCTGACTAGCTTGAGCTACTAGGTCTGATGTTGTGCTCCTTCCTTCAATGGATATGACCTGACTAGGTGGGTCATTGGTCTAAGCTGGGGGGGGTGACATGTACCTGCCTTGCTTGGGCCAGTAGGCCTGCTGCAGTGTTCCTTCTTTCTTATGTTCTTATGTATTCCGCAGGCTGGTGGCTGTCTATATCTCTGTCTATCTATATCTGTCTCATATGTACACATAAGTACAGTTATTATCCATAGTGTAAATTACCTAGGATAACCCAAAAATTCCAGGCAAAGAAAGACAGATAGATAAATAGATAGACAGACAAACATGTTTGTGTGTATCATTGAAAACAAGTAAAGCCAGGGTTCCCCAAGCACCCATTTATCAAATGTCACTGAACTGTCAACAGTTGTCATAACACCATTCTTCAAGGAGTTTGATATATGTATACTCCAGGCAGACAGAAAGACAGATATATGTATACTCCAGGCAGACAGAAAGACAGATAAGCAGAGACAGACAGGCAGGCAGACACAGACAGGTATATAGACAGACAGATATATAGACAGACACAGATATATAGACACACACACACACACAGATATATAGACAGACACACATGTTTGTGTGTAAAGGTGATAACAAATATAGCGAGGGTTTGCTAAATACATGAGTGAGTGTGGGTGGGTGTGAGTTGGATCTGACTAGCTTGTACTACTAGGTCTGATGTCGTGCTCCTTTTTACAGTGGATGTCACCTGACTAGGTGGGTCATTGGTCTAAGCCAGGGGGGGTGACATGTACCTGCCTTGCATGGGCCAGTAGGCCTGCTGCAGTGTTCCTTCTTTCTTATGTTCTTATGTATTCAGCAGGCTGGCAGGTTAACTTTGGCTCTGTCTGTATCTCTGTCTGTCTCTCTCACATGCACACATAAGCACAGTTATTATACATAGTGTGAATTACCTAGGATAACCCAAAAATTCCAGGCAAAGATAGACAGACTGATAGACAGATAGACAGACAGATAAATATGTTTGTGTGTATCAGTGAAAAGAATTAAAGCCAGGGTTCCCCAAGCGCCCATTTATCAAATGTCATTGAGCTGTCAACAGTTGTCGTAACACCATTCTTCAAGGAATTTGATAAACGTATACTCGAGGCAGGCGGAAAGGCAGATAGACACAGACAGACAGATAAACAAACAGATAAACAGACACATAGACAGAGAGACATGACATGTTTATGTGTAACAGTGATAACAAATACAGCAAAGGTTAGCTGCAGCAGTGGGCATTTATCAAATGTCACTGGACTGTCAACAGTACAGGGATGCCTTTCATAACACCATGCTTCAAGGTATATGCCAGGGTATCTAAAACATTGCTGGGACCTATAAATACTTTGTATATATTTCTATACAATAGTAAATAACCCAGGCATGTGTAAATGTTCACCTGTCAATGTGATCGTGACTATTTGAGTACTGTTTCAGTACTTAATATTAGTGTCAGAACAAAGACTGGGTATGAAATTACATGGACTATTGTAAATTGTAATTATTTTTTTTTTTTTTATTATCACACTGGCCGATTCCCACCAAGGCAGGGTGGCCCGAAAAAGAAAAACTTTCACCATCATTCACTCCATCACTGTCTTGCCAGAAGTGTGCTTTACACTACAGTTTTTAAACTGCAACATTAACACCCCTCCTTCAGAGTGCAGGCACTGTACTTCCCATCTCCAGGACTCAAGTCCAGCCTGCCGGTTTCCCTGAACCCCTTCATAAATGTTACTTTGTTCACACTCCAACAGCATGTCAAGTATTAAAAACCATTTGTCTCCATTCACTCCTCTCAAACACGCTCACGCATGCCTGCTGGAAGTCCAAGCCCCTCGCACACAAAACCTTTACCCCCTCCCTCCAACCTTTCCTAGGCCGACCCCTACCCCGCCTTCCTTCCACTACAGACTGATACACTCTTGAAGTCATTCTGTTTCTCTCCATTCTCTCTACATGTCCGAACCACCTCAACAACCCTTCCTCAGCCCTCTGGACAACAGTTTTGGTAATCCCGCACCATCCTCCTAACTTCCAAACTACGAATTCTCTGCATTATATTCACACCACACATTGCTCTCAGACATGACATCTCCACTGCCTCCAGCCTTCTCCTCGCTGCAACATTCATCACCATGCTTCACACCCATATAAGAGCGTTGGTAAAACTATACTCTCATACATTCCCTCTTTGCCTCCAAGGACAAAGTTCTTTGTCTCCACAGACTCCTAAGTGCACCACTCACCCTTTTCCCCTCATCAATTCTATGATTCACCTCATCTTTCATAGACCCATCCGCTGACACGTCCACTCCCAAATATCTGAATACATTCACCTCCTCCATACTCTCTCCCTCCAATCTGATATCCAATCTTTCATCACCTAATCTTTTTGTTATCCTCATAACCTTACTCTTTCCTGTATTCACTTTCAATTTTCTTCTTTTGCACACCCTACCAAATTCATCCACCAATCTCTGCAACTTCTCTTCAGAATCTCCCAAGAGCACAGTGTCATCAGCAAAGAGCAACTGTGACAACTCACACTTTGTGTGATTCTTTATCTTTTAACTCCACGCCTCTTGCCAAGACCCTCGCATTTACTTCTCTTACAACCCATCTATAAATATATTAAACAACCACGGTGACATCACACATCCTTGTCTAAGGCCTACTTTTACTGGGAAATAATTTCCCTCTTTCCTACATACTCTAACTTGAGCCTCACTATCCTCGTAAAAACTCTTCACTGCTTTCAGTAACCTACCTCCTAAACCATACACCTGCAACATCTGCCACATTGCCCCCCTATCCACCCTGTCATACGCCTTTTCCAAATCCATAATGCCACAAAGACCTCTTTAGCCTTATCTAAATACTGTTCACTTATATGTTTCACTGTAAACACCTGGTCCACACCCCCCCTACCTTTCCTAAAGCCTCCTTGTTCATCTGCTATCCTATTCTCCGTCTTACTCTTAATTCTTTCAATAATAACTCTTCCATACACTTTGCCAGGTATACTCAACAGACTTATCCTCCTATAATTTTTGCACTCTCTTTTATCCCCTTTGCCTTTATACAAAGGAACTATGCATGCTCTTTGCCAATCCCTAGGTACCTTACCCTCTTCCATACATTTATTAAATAATTGCACCAACCACTCCAAAACTATATCCCCACCTGCTTTTAACATTTCTATCTTTATCCATCAATCCGGCTGCCTTACCCCCTTTCATTTTACCTACTGCCTCACGAACTTCCCCCACACTCACAACTGGCTCTTCCTCACTCCTGCAAGATGTTGTTCCTCCTTGCCCTATACACGAAATCACAGCTTCCCTATCTTCATCAACATTTAAAAATTCCTCAAAATATTCCCTCCATCTTCCCAATACCTCTAACTCTCCATTTAATAACTCTCCTCTCCTATTTTTAACTGACAAATCCATTTGTTCTCTAGGCTTTCTTAACTTGTTAATCTCACTCCAAAACTTTTTCTTATTTTCAACAAAATTTGTTGATAACATCTCACCCACTCTCTCATTTGCTCTCTTTTTACATTGCTTCACCACTCTCTTAACCTCTCTCTTTTTCTCCATATACTCTTCCCTCCTTTCGTCACTTCTACTTTGTAAAAACTTCTCATATGCTAACTTTTTCTCCCTTACTACTCTCTTCACATCATCATTCCACCAATCGCTCCTCTTTCCTCCCTCACCCACTTTCCTGTAACCACAAACTTCTGCTGAACACTCTAACACTACATTTTTAAACCTACCCCATACCTCTTCGACCCCATTGCCTATGCTCTCATTAGCCCATCTATCCTCCAATAGCTGTTTATATCTTACCCTAACTGCCTCCTCTTTTAGTTTATAAACCTTCACCCCTCTCTTCCCTGATGCTTCTATTCTCCTTGTATCCCATCTACCTTTTACGCTCAGTGTAGCTACAACTAGAAAGTGATCTGATATATCTGTGGCCCCTCTATAAACATGTACATCCTGAAGTCTACTCAACAGTCTTTTATCTACCAATACATAATCCAACAAACTACAGTGGACCCCCGCATAACGATTACCTCCGAATGCGACCAATTATGTAAGTGTATTTATGTAAGTGCGTTTGTACGTGTATGTTTGGGGGTCTGAAATGGACTAATCTACTTCACAATATTCCTTATGGGAATAAATTCGGTCAGTACTGGCACCTGAACATACTTATGGAGTGAAAAAATATCGTTAACCGGGGGTCCACTGTACTGTCATTTCGCCCTACATCATATCTTGTATACTTATTTATCCTCTTTTTCTTAAAATATGTATTACCTATAACTAAACCCCTTTCTATACAAAGTTCAATCAAAGGGCTCCCATTATCATTTACACCTGGCACCCCAAACTTACCTACCACACCCTCTCTAAAAGTTTCTCCTACTTTAGCATTCAGATCCCCTACCACAATTACTCTCTCACTTGGTTCAAAGGCTCCTATACATTCACTTAACATCTCCCAAAATCTCTCTCTCTCCTCTGCATTCCTCTCTTCTCCAGGTGCATACACGCTTATTTTGACCCACTTCTCGCATCCAACCTGTACTTTAATCCACATAATTCTTGAATTTGCACATTCATATTCTCTCTTCTCCTTCCATAACTGATCATTCAACATTACTGCTACCCCTTCCTTTGCTCTAACTCTCTCAGATACTCCAGATTTAATCCCATTTATTTCCCCCCACCGAAACTCCCCTACCCCCTTCAGCTTTGTTTCGCTTAGGGCGAGGACATCCAACTTCTTTTCATTCATAACATCATAATTATCAGAAAATAAAAAATACAGTGGAACCTCTACTTGCGAGTTTAATCCATTCCATGACCTTGCTCACAAGTGGATTTGCTCGTTTGCAGAATCAATTTTCCTCATTTAAATTAATTGAAATGCAATTAATGCGTTCCAGTGGAATTCTGTACTTCAATAATTTTGCTAATATCAACTCTATGGCTTATTTATCTATCTCACTTCATCTAATATGACATAAACAATATAAATAACAAAGAAACCTGATATATACTCTAAAATGAATAAAATATGTCATTCATGTAGTGATATGGGTGGTGTTGGCAGTGGACGAGAGTTTGTCTGGAGACCGGGCAAAATTCTTTATGAATAATTTTGCTAATCATCTTTACTGCTTATTTATCTATCACAGTTCATCTAGTATGATATAACAAACAATATGAATAACACAAAAACATGATGTGTACTCAAGAATGAATAAAATAAGTCATTCATGTAGTGGTATGGGCGGTGTCGGTGGTGGACAAGAGTTTGTCTGGACACTGGGCAAAATTCTTCATGAACAATTTTGCTAATATCATCTATATGGCTTATTTATATATCACAGTTCATCTAATATGACATATCAGACAATATAAATAACATAGAAACATGATATATACTCTAGAATGAATAAAATATGTCATGTAACAGGTGGAGGCGGCCACAACCGCTCCCTCTTCGTTGTGGTAAACAATGTCATCTAGTGATGGCCTTTTGAAGCTGTCTTTTATTATAATTATTATATGTAGTACATTATTATTATATATATTATTATTATTATTATTATTATTGTATTATACTATTATTATTATTATTATTATTATTATACATATTGTTGTTATTCATATTATTATTATACATATTATTATTATTATCGTTATTTTTTTATTTTTTTTTTTTATCAACAAGTCGGCCGTCTCCCACCGAGGCAGGGTGACCCAAAAAAGAAAGAAAATCCCCAAAAAGAAAATACTTTCATCATCATTCAACACTTTCACCACACTCACACATTATCACTGTTTTTGCAGAGGTGCTCAGAATACAACAGTTTAGAAGCATATACGTATAAAGATACACAACATATCCCTCCAAACTGCCAATATCCCAAACCCCTCCTTTAAAGTGCAGGCATTGTACTTCCCATTTCTAGGACTCAAGTCCGACTATTTGAAAATAACCGGTTTCCCTGAATCCCTTCACTAAATATTACCCTGCTCACACTCCAACAGATCGTCAGGTCCCAAGTATCATTCGTCTCCATTCACTCCTATCTAACACGCTCATGCACGCTTGCTGGAAATCCAAGCCCCTCGCCCACAAAACCTCCTTTACCCCTCTTTCCAACCCTTTCGAGGATGACCCCTACCCCTCTTTCCTTCCCTATAGATTTATATGCTTTCCATGTCATTCTACTTTGATCCATTCTCTCTAAATGACCAAACCACCTCAACAACCCTCTTCTCCCCTCTGACTAATGCTTTTATTAACTCCACACCTTCTCCTAATTTCCACACTCCGAATTTTCTGCATAATATTTACACCACACATTGCCCTTAGACAGGACATCTCCACTGCCTCCAACCGTCTCCTCGCTGCTGCATTTACCACCCAAGCTTCACATCCATATAAGTGTTGGTACTACTATACTTTCATACATTCCTTCTTTGCCTCCATAGATAACGTTTTTTGACTCCACATATACCTCAACGCACCACTCACCTTTTTTCCCTCGTCAATTCTATGATTAACCTCATCCTTCATAAATCCATCCGCCGACACGTCAACTCCCAAGTGTCTGAAAACATTCACTTCTTCCTTTACTCCTCCTCCCCAATTTGATATCCAATTTTTCTTTATCTAAATCATTTACCCTCATCACCTTACTCCTTTCTATGTTCACTTTCAACTTTCTACCTTTACACACATTCTCAAACTCATCCACTAACCTTTGCAATTTTTCTTTAGAATCTCCCATAAGCACAGTATCACCCAGCAAAAAGTAACTGTGTCAATTCCCATTTTGAATTTGATTCCCATAATTTAATCCTACCCCTCTCCCGAACAACCTAGCATTTACTTCTTTTACAACCCCATCTATAAATATATTAAACAACCATGGTGACATTACACACCCCTGTCTAAGACCTACTTTTCCCAGGAAGTATTCTCCCTCTTTCTACACACCCTAACCTGAGCCTCACTATCCTCATAAAAGCTCTTTACAGTATTTAGTAACTTACCACCTATTCCATAAACTTGCAACATCTGCCACATTGCTCCTCTATCCACTCTATCATATGCCTTTTCTAAATCCATAAATGCAATAAAAACTTCCGTACCTTTATCTAAATACTGTTCACATATATGCTTCAATGTAAACACTTGATCTACACATCCCCTACCCACTCTGAAGCCTCCTTGCTCATCCGCAATTCTACATTCTGTCTTACCTCTAATTCTTTCAATTATAACCCTACCGTATACTTTTCCTGGTATACTCAGTAAACTTATTCCTCTATAATTTTTACAATCTCTTTTGTCCCTTTCCCTTTATATAAAGGGACTATACATGCTCTCTGCCAATCCCTAGGTACCTTCCCTCTTTCATACATTTATTAAACAAAAGTACCAACCACTCCAACACTATATCCCCCCTGCTTTTAACATTTCTGTCATGATCCCATCAGTTCCAGCTGCTTTACCCCCTTTCATTCTACATAATGCTCACGTACCTCCACCACACTTACATTCTGCTCTTCTTCACTCTTAAAAGATGGTATACCTCCCTGGCCAGTGCATGAAATTACCGCCTCCCTTTCTTCCTCAACATTTAAAAGTTCCTCAAAATATTCTCGCCATCTACCTAATACCTCCCTCTCCCCATCTACTAACTCCCCTACTCTGTTTTTAACGGACAAATCCATACTTTCCCTAGGCTTTCTTAACTTGTTTAACTCACTCCAAAATTTTTTCTTATTTTCATTAAAATTTCTTGACAGTGCCTCTCCCACTCTATCATCTGCTCTTCTTTTGCACTCTCTCACCACTCTCTTCACCTTTCTTTTACTCTCCATATACTCTGCTCTTCTTATAACACTTCTGCTTTGTAAAAACCTCTCGTAAGCTACCTTTTTCTCTTTTATCACACCCTTTACTTCATCATTCCACCATATATATATACAGTGGACCCTCGCATAACGTTGGCATCACATAACGTTAAATTCGCATAACAATTCTTTTAACGCTAACATTTTCCCTCGGATAACGTTAAAAAACTCACTTAACGATATTCGTTCTCGGGTACCAATTAATATCGTTATGTGAGGGTCCACTGTATATATATATATATATATATATATAAATAAAATTGTTGAATGATGATGAAAGCACTTTCTCTTTGGGGACCCTCGCTTATTGCAATAATTGTATAAATATGTCAACCCATTCACGACTGCATATTGGAATGGACAGTGACGTCATTTGTTTACACTGAAACAGCCAAGCAATGGACCATTTCTCCTAGGTTGAGCTCAATTTCAAGGTACTTTTCGTCATGAAAGCAATCAAAATCGTATCTATTTCTGTAATATATGTTCCATTCTATCAAATGAGACCAAAAAAACGAGAATACAACCATAAAAACCATACGAAAATACCACTAAGGGGTGGCTAATTGCTGAGAAGTGAACTCCATTATTTATGTTTAGATTTCTTTCATTTTTGGTGTACGTTAAGAAGCATCTTTCCATCATACATTGCCCAAGTTTCAATAAGATAGTTCAACAAACTGAGATACAATTCCCGAGATCAAGAGCAAGAGCCCCTCACCAGTGTCAAAGAACCTGCCTTGAGGTCTGCTCGCTTGTGGAAATTTTGCCCGCGTATGGAAGCAAAAAATCGGCCCATCGACTGCTCGTATTTGGAAAAACTCCCATGTGGACACGCTCGCAAGTAGTGGTTCCACTGTATATAAATTTAAATAAAAATGAGAGGAAAAGGCATATTGGCAACGCTTCTGCAAGCAGCAGGAGTCGATGTTGCTGTCAGGTGAGCATCCAGAGCCAACTTCACAGCCTTATATCCCAGCAAGTACTGACCCTAATTTTTTTTAATCCTATAATATGTAGAAAAATGTGCTCTTCAGTTGGAAAAAAAAAAGTTTTATTTATTATTCAAAATATTAGGAGTGCTACGCGAGTGAACATCGATCTATGTTTGTACAGTTTAAGGGTTAATGTCCTGAAGTGGAGAAGGTGACTGTGATTACTGATCCCATGTTGATGGTTGTGGCTCTACTGGGCCTAGGTTGATGGTTGTGGTTCTACTGGGCCCAGGTTACTGGTTGTGGTCCTACTGGGCCCCAGGTTGGTTGTGGTTCTATTGGGCCTAGGTTGAATCAGGTTGTGGTTCTATTGGGCCTGGGTTGATGGTTGTAGTTCTATTGGGTCCAGGTTGATGGTTGTGGTCCTACTGAGCCCAGGTTGATAGTTGTGGTCTTACTAGGCCAAGCCACTCCTCAGCAACATCTCTGTAAACCTTACTTGGGTCACCACCTGGGGTTGGCAACCACTGTCTGGGAAGAACTGTGAAAGCAAGAAACCGTAAAATAAAAAATTTAATGGATTATTACAAAGTTAGACTGTAATTACAGACCAATTTTTAACACACTATGAATGTCTTAACTAGTTGAGAGAAAGGAGGAGCTGTAACTATAGAAAATTATATAAAAAATCCAAAATAGATGGGGGTAATTAGGGTAGAGTTTTAGCACTAATAACAGGGTGAAGAAGGGGCCATAATTGTAAACCTTGCCAGAAACTGTGGTAGACTGCTAGAATGAGGTCTAAGACCATGTTGACTACTATAATGGCATTAAAGACCATGTAGTTTGTACTATACCCACTGGATATCGGCAGCGGCAGCAACGGTATCCTACCAGCTCTTCTTTCTCAAAAAAACATCGCTCATCAAAACTTGTGATGGCCTAAGTGAAAGTTCAACTACATGAACCCACGTAGACCACAACATGACCCAAGAATACTAAGAATGTAACCCAAATCTTGACAAAATTAGAAGATCTAAGGAAGACAGCCCTGCTAACCCAAACACTGCCTCCGCTGCCAGACAATCACTTAACCCAAGCTCCGAGAAAACAAGCCTTCTCCTCCATTGCTACACAGTATCTACTTCAGTGATACTATGAAAGGATATCGCAGAAGAAACAACACCAGTAATAAAAGAATAACAGCAAGGACCCTAGAACTCAACTTGTCTACCCAGCAGGACGCCGGTGTATCATCAACCCCCTCACCGCCGCCACCCAAGGAACAACAACAACAACAACAAACATGGCTGACTCCCCCTCCAACTCCACTCCCTTCAAAGGATTCACCCATGATAACTCAGGTATGATTATTCCTGACAATATCAAGGACTACATCGTTTCTCTAGAAAATGAAATCAAAGATATCAAAGCAACACTCGGCGACGAGAATCCAAGATAATCAACCTCGAGAATAAGATCCAAAACCTTGAAGAGAAGATTACATCGGGAAGTGTTGACACAGAAAATACTCTAAAAGCAGCTATAGCCAGTCACATGAGCAAATAACAACAATAAATATGAAGGTTGAAGAAGCAATCAAGGACTGGAATCAGAACATGCACACTCGACTAAATGAATACCTTGATTTCCAAGACGACAAAACTGAACAAGATAAGTTGTCTGATGCAGTTATAATAAACAGTCCACACATTCCTAGTGACATAACACAAGCACAGTGCAAAGAAACTGCTATCAGGATAATACAGAACCACGTACAAGTCATCGTGCAAAACAATGAAATCAAAGAAACACGTTTGTTAGGAAAACCAGGAAGTAAACACAGTATAATGATCAGACTTCATTCATACGATAAAAGAAAAGACCTAATTAAATCAGCAATTACAATGAAAAATGGAGTGTACATAAATGAGTGTCTAACAAAAAAACGTCAAAACCTTCTGTTCAGGCTGAGAAAACTTAAACAGGAAAACAAAATACACCAGTGTTTCACGCGAGATGGGAAAATACTAGTAAGGAAAACATCAACAGGACAACAATATACCATCTCAAATGAACACGATTTCTCTACCTTCCTTAGAAAAGCTGACATTTCTGTAACAGATTAGATAAGTGCCCTTAATACATATATACGTGTGGTACATATAGTGTACGTTACTATTATATTGTGCATAATTATTTTTATTATTTTTCATCACTAGCTAATGCCAACTACCTCCAATACTCTATACTTCTTTCTTACTGCTATTAATTGCTCATAATTTTAAACTACAAGTCAAATCTTACTCCAAATTAATAATATTCATTATTCTTACCTGTCCATTTAACTTTGTTTACCATTACTTAATTTTAGTCCCTTATATATTTTCTCCTTTATTTTAGCTTTATATAACTACCCTAGTTTATATATTCACAATTGTTAAAATAATCAAGGTACTATTCTCAGGTGCTAAAGTAGAATAAGTTCACAATTTTGCCATTATATTCTAAAGCTCATTATTTGATTACCACTTTATTGTTCACCACAACTTATATTAGTCCCTTTTATATTATTATTTTATACTATAATTCTAACTTTAAAGAATTACCTTTATAGTACTACCTACTATCATATTCCCAAGCTCCATTATTTGATCATCACTATATTTGTATTAGTCCCTTTTATATTGTCTCCTTTATTTTAGCTTAAAAAAAAAAAAAAAAAAAAAAAAACTACCTTAGCTCATTATTTTACATTTGTTAAATAATTCAGGTGCTATTTTTTAGCTTAAGACTATTTACTTTGTTTTATACTTAATTCTAACTATAGATTCACTACAAATCTTATGATTACAAGCATTGATCCTGATACCAATCTCTTATTTAATGACTTAAATGAATCAAACAGTTACTGTAATTACTACACTGCAGAACAATCAAAGGCACTTCTCAGTGCCAACAACAACATAACTATCTTTAACTACAATATCAGATCTTTAAGCAAGCATTACGATGACCTCATAGCATTACTAAATTCCTTACATGCCAATATGTCCATCATTACACTAACTGAAACCTGGCTAAAGCCTGATAGTACAGATGTCTATGCCATTCCTGGTTACACAGCCATACACAACTGTAGGCCAGACCAACAAGGGGGTGGCACAGCCATATACTACTCAGACCAACTAGAATGTATCACTAATACTTGCACAAGGGATGAACATGGGGAATATATAATAGCCAAATTCAAATCCAAATACCTACAAAAACCTCTCACATTGATAAACATTACAGAAGTTCCACAGTCAAACATTAGCCAATTTAGTCAAACCTAGGAAGTATGATAACTGATGCATGCATGAACAAAGATCACTTACTACTCTCAGGTGACTTCAATATAAATCTCCTGCAAGACCAGGACCCACACGTTACTGAATTCACAAACACAATGAGTAACTGTATGTTGCTACCAACAGTAACAAAACCTACAAGAGTTAGAGACTAGTGTTTCCCTACTTGACCACATCTGGACCAACACCATATCCCCTTTAAAATCAGGCATAATTACAGATAATACCACAGATCACTACCCGACTTTCCTCATAACAACTCTTGGTAAATTACCCCAAGACACTACTAAAGTCACCTTCAGACTTCACAATGAGGCAGCCATTAATAACTTCACAACAGCAGTAGCAAACATTGACTGGCACACTGAGCTAGAAATCTATACAGATATTGACGAATGTATTAATAATTTTCTAAAAAAGACCCAATACCTCTATAACAAGCACTGCCCTAAAAAAACTAAACAGATGACAGCTAAGAGACTGAACAGTCCCTGGCTAGCACCCAGCATTCTCAAATCCATAAATACAAAACACCAATATGAAAAACAGTACAGAATGGGTCACATAACCAGAGACCAAACAAAACGTTACTCGTCAATCCTAACCAGCCTGATAAGAGGGCAAAAAAATTGTATTATGAGAACAGATTATCCAACTTACGAGGTGATATAAAAAAACCTGGAAAACCCTATCAGAAATTCTAGGAACAAAAAAGATATCACGAAATAGCGAAATAAAATTAGCAAAATCAGATGAACCCCAACTCCCACCAACAGAAACAGCAAACAGACTCAATGACTTCTTCTCCACTATAGGACAAAACCTTGCCAATAAAATCCCAAGCTCAGATACCCCACCAAATGACTACCTCACCGGCAACTACCGAACACACTGTTCCTAGCTCCGACTAACCCATACGAAGTCTCCCTTATTATCAACACACTAAAAAACAAGGCAGGAGATTTAAATACCTTACCACCCTTTATATACAAAAAAGTGTCACAAGTGCTATCACCAAATCATTGCAACACTCTTTAACAAATCCATTGAATCCTCCACCTTCCCTACAGTACTCAAAATAGCAAGGGTCACCCCGATCCACAAAGGAGGAGACCAAACAGAGTTGAATAACTATAGGCCAATATCCAACTTACACCCTCTCTCAAAAATCTTCGAAAAATTAATTCATAAACGAATCTACTCCTACCTTATCTCCCAAAACATACTCAACCCCTGCCAATTTGGATTCAGGCCTAATAAAAATACTAATGATGTCTATTATACACATGCTAGAACATATATACACTGCAATAGAGAAAAAAGAAGTCCCACTGGGGATCTTCATTGACTTACGTAAAGCTTTTGATACAGTTGACCATGACTTGCTCCACGTAAAATTGTCACACTATGGTATAAGAGGGCACTCCCTCAACTACCTCAAGTCATACCTCAGCAACGGAAGCCAATATGTGTATGCAAATGGGGCAAACTCCTCTGCACAACCAATTACAGTTGGTGTCCCACAGGGAAGTGTCCTTGGCCCTCTTCTCTTTCTCCTGTACATAAATGACCTACCAAATGCTTCGCAATTACTCAAACCCACACTATTTGCAGATGACACTACATACGTCTTCTCCCACCCGAGCCCAGTCACGCTAGCCAATACTGTAAATACCGAATTACAGAAAATATCTACCTGGATGAGAACTAACAAACTTGCACTAAACATTGACAAAACCTACTTCATTCAGTTTGGTAACAGAGCTACAGATGTCCCTCTTAACATAATGATAAACGGATCACCTATCACAAAGCTAACAGAGGGAAAATTCTTAGGAATCTACCTTGATAATAGACTCAAATTTCATACACATATACAACAAATTTCTAAGAAAATTTCCAAGACTGTAGGCATACTATCGAAGATACGGTACTATGCTCCACAGTCAGCCCTCCTGGCCCTATATCACTCTCTTATTTACCCCTATCTCACCTATGGAATTTGTGCATGGGGCTCAACAACAAGTAATCATCTCAGACCACTAATTACCCAACAAAAGGCTGCAGTTAGAATGATAACAAATTCTCACTATAGGCAGCACACTCCCAATATTCAATACACTAAACCTCCTCACCATACAAAACATCCATACTTACTACTGCACCTATTACATACATAGAACACTTAACTCTGATATTAACCCTCCCCTCAAACATCTCCTTGCCAACCTCAACAGAACACATGACCATAACACAAGGCACAGATCACTCTTTGATGTTCCCCGTGTCCATCTCACACTATGTAAAAACTCAATGCACATAAAAGGCCCTAAAATCTGGAATTCTTTACCTGTAAATATAAAAGAAACACTACCTGTTTATAAATTCAAGTCTCTTCTCAAAGATCACTTACTCACCCAAAACCAAATAAATACTGAATAACTGAACCTTATAAATTGTATATCTTAAATGTTTCTCACAATTATATCACATAAATGTTAAACCTAAAACCCAATCTAACTTTAGTATTTTTTAAATACACTACCTAACAGAATACGACCTGTCTTTGTAATACTCACTTGTGCTTTATAGTAACCTGTTTACATTAATGTTTTATCACTGATTTCATCATTGCTTAGTTAATCTTAAGTTAATTTTAAGCCAGCCCGTAATGCTATGCATAGTATAAGTGGCTTTGGCATACTGCTCTTACCTGTATTTGTTGTACCTCTGTATGTGTGCTCAAATTTTTAAATAAATAAATAAATAAATAAATAATAAACAGAACCCTCAAGATGGGATATATTGACCATAGTTCTTTTTCTGCTATTGCAGTAGGATTAATTTTTTTGTATTAACTCTATCTTGAACTATGAGTTAGAGGCTGTAATGAATCATGTTGTGATGGCTTGTAACTAAGCAATTACTGAATTTCTATTAATGGTATTTGTAAAGGATTTTTTTTGTGTATGTTTACCAGGTTTTCATGCTTGTGGAAGCATTGACTTCATCAGTGATGTTGCTGAGGTTAAGTGCTGCAGATGTTACCTTAGAGGAGAAAGTGGAGCCAGTGTGGAGCACCTCCCTGGATCTTCAGAAAGGTTACTTTACTGGAGAAAAGTTCCTCACACAGTCTTCAGAAGATGGTCAGTTAACATGTCTGCAAATGTACAGTATACAGTATTTTAAGTATTCCTGGCAGGGATTTTCTTATTGTTTACTTTTAAGCTTTATTTTAAGATTTATTTTAAAATGTATTTTGGAAGTCTTCAGAAATTCCCTTTACATATTTTCTATAAAATGTTATTTTTGTTTATCACTCATGGCTGTTTTTAATTTGTTAAATAAGAGTTAATGGTTTTTGTCAATACTGTTCTTTAGTGTGTGATGGTGATCATATGTGATAGTGATCGTGTGTGATGGTGATGTGTGTGATAGCCTATTATATGATTACAGAGTACAAATAAGCCTATACGTACAGTGCACCCTCAGTTAACGTCGTCGGATAATGTTAAAAACTGGATAACGACATGTTTTTGTGTCAAAATGTTGGCTCAGTTAATGACAAAGAACTTGGTTAAAGTCATTCGTCTTGTACATGTCCATGTGGCCTGAGCGGCCTGCCACTCCATGTACAACCAGTGTGCCATTGTTTACAAGCCAGTGAGGACGATTCCATGCATACATGCTGTACAGTTTGTATTCCATTGTTTTTAGTGCTTGTAACTGCTAAATAAGCCACCATGGGCCCAACGAAAGCTTCTAGTGCCAGCCCTGTGGTAAAGAGAGTGAGAAATACTGTTGAATTCAATAAAGACATCATCGCAAAATATGAAAGTGGAGTGCATGTCTCCGAGCTGGCCAGGTTGTATAACAAACCTCATAAACCATCGCTACTGTCTTGGCCAACAAAAAGGCAATCAAGGAAGCTGTTGTTGTGAATGGTGCAAATATGCTTACAAAACAGAGAATCGCAAATACTACTCGAAGATGTGGAGAGACTGTTGTTGGTGTGGATCAATGAGAAACAGTTATCCCAAAAAACAGTTAACCCCAGAGGGTTAGCCACCCAGGATAACCCAAGAAGTCGGTGCATCATTGAGGACTGTCTAACTTATTTCCATTAGGGTCCTTAACCCTTTCAGGGTCGGCAGGCCCTCTCTTAAACTTGTTCTCAGGGTCGGAAATTTTCGGGGGGGGGGGGATTCTTATGAATGATAGAGAATCTTTTCCCGATCATAATGACACCAAAAGTATGAAATTTGATGGAAAACTTAGGGAATTATGCTCTCACGAAGTTAGCGGTCTTGACGATATTTACACATCAGCGATTTCGCCCACTTTGAGCTCTATTTTTGGCCAATTCCAATGTACCAGTCGACAAGAATCATAACTATTTCGCTAGAACTCCATTTTTTCTATCGAATGAGTACAGAAGCCCCCATTTACTGATCTCAACTATCCAGTAAAGTAGTCAGAAATTGGCAGTTTTGCCAATTTCACACAAATTTTTAAAAGATGCTAATTTTCAAATAGGGTCCAGAATAAACTAGACAGACATTCCTGGCACTAAGATAACATTTTCTCTGCTCATTAGTCACGTCCTCAGGCCTCTCTTACATTTCTTTTGCTTTCCTCTTTGAATTTTTATGATTACAAAAAAATTGAAGATTTACTGTTACGCAGACTACTGCATTAGTGTAGAAATGGTATAAATAATATCAGCACACTTGTGAAAGAATATTAGATTTGCCAGTTGACATGTATTGGACGCGTGGCATAATTTGCTTACTTTTGAACTTTGGCAAAAATCGAACATTTCTGCTACTTTTGAGCTAAATTTCAAGGTACTTTTCATTGTGAAACCAATCAAAATCATCTCAATTTTTGTAATATGTCTTCCATTCTATAAAATGAGACCAGAAAAACTAGAATACACCCATAAATTGCATTTGAAAATATGCTGCAAAGTTGCTGTTTTAAAGCAAAAACAAGGTTTAAGTTTTTTTTCTCATTATGTGCTGTTTGCTGCAGGATTTATTTTTATACTGTGCACACTGACCACATAGACCCATTCTTTCATATGTAGGCCTACCAGCTTTCTCTTTCTAGATTTGAAGGCACTAGAATTTAGGCGTACTAGTACGGCACCAACCCTGGCGTGCAAGCCGTACTAGTGTGGCACCAACCCTGAAAGGGTTAATCTTGTCCCCCAGGATGCGACCCACACCAGTTGGACTAATACCCACCCAGGTGAACAGGAAAAAATACCTGGAACTAGTGCTTGTATTGGTGAATTTAAGGCCAGCAAAGGTTGGTTTGAGAGATTTATGAATTGTAGTGGCATACACAATGTGATAAGGCATGGCGAAGCTGAAAAATTCCGAACCCCAACAAGTGTTCGTTTGTGATAAAACAGGCCTGTTCTGAAAGAAAATGCCAGACAGGACCTACATTACTCAGGAGGAAAAGTCACTCCTAGGACACAAGCCTATGAAAGACAGGCTAACTCATGTTTTGTTGTAATGCTAGTGGGGATTGCAAAGTGAAGCCTTTACTCATGTATCACTCTGAAAATCCCAGAGTGTTCAAGAAAAACAGTGTCTCATCACTCATCAATACTCTTCAGTAAAGGTAAGTGTCATTTTAACATTTATTTATATACTTATTGTGCATGTCTCATTGTTTTCTTTGTAGGGAAATGTATATTTCATGTAAAAAAAAAATATTTTGTTTAATACTTTTGGGTGTCTGGAACAGATTACCTGGATTTCCATTATTTATTGTGGGGAAAATTAACTCGGATAATGACAGAATCGGTTAAAGACGAGCTCTCTGGAACGGATTAATGTTGTTAATTGAGGGTCCACTGTATATGGAAAATCAGTGACGCTCTAGGAAAAACTACAATAAATCGATAATTTTATTTATGCTATTTTGGAGAAACCCTTAATCCACCTGGCATCCTATGATCACGCATCACTGATGTGAGGAGTATGGATTTCCAACAGAGAGAAGAATCAGGTTAAAGAAAAGGATGGCTGGGGAGCAGGCAAGAGATTCCAGACTCACTCTGCAAGAAGAAAACAAGAGGGTGATGTTGGAGTGCATTGATCATTTTCATAATGAACTTGAGATGCAATCATAAGCAATCAGGGATATGGCAGCCATGTTTGGGGTCATTCAAACAAAGAATCTTGTGCAAGCTACTGAAGAGGAATTGGAGGTGATGGTTTCAAGGCTCTCTGCCTTCTATAATGAAATATGCAAGAATGAGCTCATGCTTGAAATTTGAAGACTACATAGGCACCTACAAGCTGCTGATGTTGATCTTGAAAAAGTTAAGCACTAGACTGCATTGGATGCACTAACATTGATAGCTGAATGGGATTTCATTGAATCTCTTCCAACTTTCACACACTGCCTGAGGTTGTTACTTACTATATGTATTTCTATGGCTTCTTGTGAAAGGAGTTTCTCGAAGTTGAAAACTGATTAAAAACTATTTACAGTCCACAATGAGTCAATCCAGAATCTTTGACTTAGCAAAGTTATCCATAGAAAATGGGTCAGTTGACATAATTGATTTTGATGATGTGATAGATGATTTTGCAGGATTGATCGCAATAGTAGCTACGACAACCCAACTCCAGGTGATTTTTTAGTGGCAGGAAATGGAAAAAGAAAATGGAAGGAAATAAAAATAGTCCACCATCTTGGAGCCTTGTTGGACTGGAGGTGCAGCCAGTGGCCACCCATGGCCCTCCAGAACTACAACTACTGATGCCAATAACAAAATCCCCCAACAAACAGAATACAACCTCGTTTATATTTGCTAATATACAGGGCCTTAAGTCATCCACCAACAATAAAATACCTTTTATCAGTGGATTTCTAGAGGAGTCTAATGCAATGTTTGCAGCCTTCACAGAGACCCACACAAAAGATCACTTTGACAGTGAAATATGGGTAAGTGGTTACAACCTTTTTAGATGCAACAGAAAGAACAGGAAACAAGTGGGGGTTGGCTTGTGTGTCAAAGAGTCACTCATCTGCACAGAGTTGCTGAACACCACAAATGATGTAGTTTTAGTTCTATCAATAAAGATAGAGGACCAAAACCTTGTCATCGTGGTTGTATATGAACCACCAGATGCAACCTCCCAGCAGTTCAAGGAACAGCTACTGAAAATTGATTACTGTCTGGAAAGCCTTCCAGCTCCATTCCCAAACATCTTACTGCTTGATGATTTCAACCTAAGGCATACAAAATGGAAGAATGTAGCAAATAATGTTATAGCAGAAACAATCCCTGGAGGTAGCAGATGAAAGGTCACACAGACATGAGCTACTAAGTCTCTGCGATAAACACATCTTAAGCCAGCAGATAGTGGAGCCAACAAGACTAGATAACACACTTGACCTTCTCTTCACAAATAATGAGGACCTGGTAAGAGACATAATATCAAAAACAACTAATTCCGATCACAATCTAATCGAAGTCCAGACTTAAATGCACAGGGGTCCTGATCAGCAAAATGCATGTAACAGTGAAGGTGTCTTCGCAAAATACAGTTTCAACAACAAGAACATCAACTGGGACCAGGTAAACCATGTCTTAAATGAAACATGTTGGGAAGGTATCTTAAATAACATGGATCCAAACCAGTGCCGTGAAAGGATCAACTTCCTGGCAGCTGAAGCATGTTCTAGGCATATTCCCCTAAGAAAGAAGAAGAGCAGAAGTAAACTGGAGAGAGAAAGACACTCCCTCTACAGAAGATGACGAAGAATCACTGTGCTCCTCAGGAACCCTGGAATATCTGATACACGGAAGGAAGCAATGACCAGGGAAGTGGAAACTATCGAACTTAAGTTAAAGGACTCTTACAGGAACCAAGAGAGACAGGAAGAACTTAAAGCTATTAGTGAAATTGAAAGAAATTCAAAATATTTCTTTACACATGCTAAAAACAAGGCAAATGCCACATCTAGTATCGGGCCTTTATTCAGACAGGATGGTACTTACACAGATGACAACAAGGAAATGAGTGAAATACTGAAATCCCAGTATGACTGTTTAGTGAGCCACTAATCAGTCTGAGGAATGACAATCCAAATGATTTCTTCATGAATGAGCCTCCAAATCCCATCAGTGTATGCCAGATTTTCGACATTACCCATGCACTCAGCCCCAGGCCCAGACTCGTGCAACTCTGTGTTCATTAAGAACTGCAAAAAAAACCCTCTCATGTGCCCTAAGTATACTATGGAGAAGGAGCTTAGACATGGGTGAAATTCCAGAGTCACTTAAAACAACGGATGTAGCCCCACTCCATAAAGGTGGCAGCAAAGCATTAGCTAAGAACTATAGACCAATAGTGCTAATGTCCCACATCATAAAAATTTTTGAAAGAGTGCTAAGAAGCATGATTGCAAACCACCTGGATTCCCAAAAACTGCACAATCCAAGGCAACATGGGTTCAGGGTAGGTCGCTCCTGCCTCTCACAACTACTGGAGCACTATGATATGGCCTTGGGTGCACTGGAAAAAAACAAAAACAAAATGCAGATGTAATGTACACAGACTGCAAAAGCATTTTTCAAGTGCGATCATGGCATAATAGCGCACAAAATACGCGCTAAAGGAATAACTGTCAAAGTAGGGAGGTGGATCTTCAAATTTCTAACCAATCAAACACAAAGAGTAGTGGTCAACAGAGTTTAATCAGAGGCTGCCATAGTGAAGAGCTCTGTTCCACAAGGCACAGTACTCGCCCCCATCCTGTTCCTCATCCTCGTAAGACATAGACAGAGATGTAATCCACAGCATTGTATCATCCTTTGCAGACAATACTAGGATCTGCATGAGGCTGTCATCTATTGAGGACACAGTTAACCTCCAAGAAGATATAAACCAAGTTTTCCAATGGGCAACGGAAAACAATATGATGTTCAATGCGGACAAATTCCAATTACTCTGTTATGGACAACTGGAGGAGATAATAACTAGAACAGAGTATACTACAAAACTCTGGCCATACAATTGAGTGGAAAAATAATGTAAGGGAGCTGGGAGTAGTAATGCCTGAGGATCTCACTTTCAAGGATCACAACAGTGCCATGATCACAAGCGCAAAACAAAATGATAGGATGGCTAATGAGAATGTTCAGAATGAGAGATGCCAAGCCAGTGATGATCCTTTTCAAATCACTTGTCCTCTCTAGGCTGGAATATTGCTGTACATTAACATCTCTGTTCAAAACGGGTGAAATTGCTGATGTAGAGAGTGTACAGAGAACCTTTACAGCACGTATAAGTTCTATCAAGCACCTGAACTTCTGGGAACACTTGGAAGCACTTGACTAGTACTCGTTGGACTGTAGGAGAGAGAGAGATATATCATAATCTACACTTGGAAAGTCCTAGAAGGAATGGTTCTGAATCTGCACACAGAAATCACTCCCTACGAAAGTGTATTTGATGGGAATGCTAACCTGTAGGCCAAATTTTATTGCTTACCACAGATTTAAGGATTCTAATATTAATACATAGATCTACGCAAGTGCCTATGCCTCAAAACACATGTATACATGGGAGTGTGTAAAAGGATTAAGAGTTGGGGGTTTGTTCATGTTTTCAAGTCTCAGTTGAAAGCACATCTCTTTTCTTGAGCTTATAGTCCAGGTGTTCATAGTGTCACTTCTGAATATGAACTTTAGTACAGTATTCTTTGTTGTTATTGTTGTAGTTATTGCTATTCTGGTTTGGTGTGCAAGAGCTTATGAATTTCTTGAGAGATTAGGTGCTTCATCAAGAATTATAAAATCCCAAATAATTATTACAGTTTTATTATTACTACTACTGTAATTATTATTATTATGTTATGGCTTTTTAACACTGCCATTTCCCACTGAGGCGGGATGACCCAAAAAGAAAGAAAAACCCATAATGAAAAATACATTCATCATCATTCAACACCTTTAACCATCACTCATACATAATTACTGTCTTTGCACAGGTGCTCAGATACAACAGTTTTAGATGTCCATCCAAACTGCCATTATCCCAAAACCCTCTTAAGTGCGGGCATTGTATTTCCCATTTCCAGGACTCTGGTCTGGCTAAGCGATTTCCCTGAGTCCCTTCACACAATATTACCTCCCTCACACTCCAACAGCTCATCAGGTCCCATAAACCATTTGTCTCCATTCACACCTAACACACACACGCACGCTTGCTCGAAGTCCAAACCCCTTTCCCACAAAACCTACTTTACCTCCTCCCTCCAACCTTTTCAAGGATGATCCCTACCCTGCCTTCCTTCCCCTACAGATTTATACGCTCTCCAAGTCAGTCTACTTTGTTCCAATCTCTCTAAATGATGAAACCACCTCAACAACCCTTCTTCAGCCCTCGGACTAATACCTTTAGTAACTCCACACCTCCTTCTAATTTCCACACTCCAAATTCTCTGCATAATATTTACACACATTGCCCTTAGACAGAACATCTTTACTGCCTCCAGCCACTTCCTCGCTGCAGCATTTACAACCCAGGATTCACACCCATGTAAGAGTGTTGGTACCACTATACTTTCATATATTCACTTCTTTGCCTCCATGGATAATGTTATTTTGTCTCCACAGATACCTGAATGCACTTCTCGCCTTTTTTCCTTCATCAGTTCTATAGTTAACCTCATCCTTCATAAACCCATCTGCTGACAAGTCAACTCCGAAATCTCTGAAAACATTCACTTATTCCATACTCCTTCTCTCCAATGTGATATTCATTTTTTGTTTATCTAAATCATTTGATACCCTCATCACCTTACTTTTATATATGTTCACTTTCAACTTTCTACCTTTACATACCCTCCCAAACTTGTCTACTAACCTTTGCAACTTTTCTTTAGAATCTCCCATGAGCACAGTATCATCAGCAAAAAGTAACTGTGTCAACTCCCATTTTGTACTTGATTCCCCATAATTTAATCCCACTCCTATCCCCAACACCCTAGCATTTACTTCTTTTACAACCCCGTCTATAAATATATTAACCCGTTAACGGTCCAAACGTATATATACGTTTTATCAACATTTGAAAGTATGTAAAGAAGTAGATCTTTTTGTTTTTTTACATTTGAAAGTGTAAAAAAAACTTTGATCTACTTTTTTTTTTGTTATATTTGAAAATATGTAAAAAAAATGTAGATCTACTTTTGTAGCACTACACATGTAGTAGGTCTTTGTGGCATTTATGGATTTGGAAAAGGCGTATGACAGGGTGGATAGGGGGGCAATGTGGCAGATGTTGCAGGTGTATGGTGTAGGAGGTAGGTTACTGAAAGCAGTGAAGAGTTTTTACGAGGATAGTGAGGCTCAAGTTAGAGTATGTAGGAAAGAGGGAAATTATTTCCCAGTAAAAGTAGGCCTTAGACAAGGATGTGTGATGTCACCGTGGTTGTTTAATATATTTATAGATGGGGTTGTAAGAGAAGTAAATGTGAGGGTCTTGGCAAGAGGTGTGGAGTTAAAAGATAAAGAATCACACATAAAGTGGGAGTTGTCACAGTTGCTCTTTGCTGATGACACTGTGCTCTTGGGAGATTCTGAAGAGAAGTTGCAGAGATTGGTGGATGAATTTGGTAGGGTGTGCAAAAGAAGAAAAATAAAAGTGAATACAGGAAAGAGTAAGGTTATGAGGATAAAAAGATTAGGTGATGAAAGATTGGATATCAGATTGGAGGGAGAGAGTATGGAGGAGGTTTACCTGGAGTTTACCTGGAGAGAGTTCCGGGGGTCAACGCCCCCACGGCCCGGTCTGTGACCAGGCCTCCTTAGGTCAGTGTCCCAGGATGCGACCCACACCAGTCGACTAACACCCAGGTACCCATTTTACTGATGGGGAACATAGACAACAGGTTGAAAGAAACACGTCCAATGTTTCTACTCTGGCTGGGAATCGAACCCAGGCCCTCGCCGTGTGAAGCGAGAGCGTTAACCACCAGGCCACCAGATGAATGTATTCAGATATTTGGGAGTGGACGTGTCAGCGGATGGGTCTATGAAAGATGAGTGGAATCATAGAATTGATGAGGGGAAAAGGGTGAGTGGTGCACTTAGGAGTCTGTGGAGACAAAGAACTTTGTCCTTGGAGGCAAAGAGGGGAATGTATGAGAGTATAGTTTTACCAACGCTCTTATATGGGTGTGAAGCATGGGTGACGAATGTTGCAGCGAGGAGAAGGCTGGAGGCAGTGGAGATGTCATGTCTGAGGGCAATGTGTGGTGTGAATATAATGCAGAGAATTCGTAGTTTGGAAGTTAGGAGGAGGTGTGGGATTACCAAAACGTTGTCCAGAGGGCTGAGGAAGGGTTGTTGAGGTGGTTCGGACATGTAGAAAGAATGGAGCGAAACAGTGACTTCAAGAGTGTATCAGTCTGTAGTGGAAGGAAGGCTGGGTAGGGGTCGGCCTAGGAAAGGTTGGAGGGAGGGGTAAAGGAGGTTTTTGTGTGCGAGGGGCTTGGACTTCCAGCAGGCATGTGTGAGCGTGTTTGATAGGAGTGAATGGAGACAAATGGTTTTTAATACTTGACGTGCTGTTGGAGTGTGAGCAAAGTAACATTTATGAAGGGGTTCAGGGAAACCGGCAGGCCGGACTTGAGTCCTGGAGATGGGAAGTACAGTGCCTACACTCTGTAGGAGGGGTGTTAATGTTGCAGTTTAAAACTGTAGTGTAAAGCGCCCTTCTGGCAAGACAGTGATGGAGTGAATGATGGTGAAAGTTTTTCTTTTTCGGGCCACCCTGCCTTGGTGGGAACGTAGATCTGCTTGGACCGTTTACGGGTTAAACAACCATGGTAACATAACACATCCCTGTCTAAGACGTACTTTTACCAGGAAGTAATCTCCCTCTCTCCTACACACACTAACCTGAGCCTCACTATCCTCATAAAAACTCTACGCATTTAGTAACTTACCATCTATTCCATACACTTGCAACATCTGCCACATTGCTCTCCTATCCACTCTATCATATGCCTTTTCTAAATCCATAAATGCAATGAAAACTTCCCTACCTTTATCTAAATGCTGTTCACATATGTGCTTCAATGTAAATCACTTGATATATACATCCCCTACCCATTCTAAAGCCTCTTTGCTCATCTGCAATCCTGCTCTATTTTTTTTTTTAGTATCGCACTGGCCGATTCCCACCAAGGCAGGGTGGCCCGAAAAAGAAAAACTTTCACCATCATTCACTCCATCACTGTCTTGCCAGAAGGGTGCTTTACACTACAGTTTTTAAACTACAACATTAACACCCCTCCTTCAGAGTGCAGGCACTGTACTTCCTGCTCTATTTTTAACCACTAATTCTTTCAGTAAACCCTACCATACACTTTGCCTGGTATACTCAGTAAACTTATTCCCCTATAATTTTTACAATCTCTTTTGTCCTCCTTTCCTTTATCTCCTATAATTTTACAATCTCTTTTGTCCTCCTTTCCTTTATATAAAGGAACTATACATGCTCTCTGCCAATCCCTAGGTACCTTCCCCTCTTTCATACATTTATTAAACAAAAATACTAACCACTCCTATGGTAGTAGGTTGGTAGACAGCAACCACCCAGGGGGGTTTACTACCGTCCTGCCAAGTGAGTGTAAAACGAAAGCCTGTAATTGTTTTACATGATGGTAGGATTGCTGGTGTCTTTTGTCTGTCTCATAAATATGCAAGATTACAGGTACGTCTTGCTACTTCTACTTACACTTAGGTCACACTACACATACTGTACACGTTTATTTTTTACACACTCATCTGAGTTTTCTTTGATTTTATCTTAATAGTTCTTGGTCTTATTACTTTTCCTTTTTTTATCCATGGGGAAGTGGAATAAGAATCTTTCCTCCGTAAGCCATGCGTGTTGTAAAAGTCAACTAAAATGCCGGGAACAATGGGCTAGTAACCCCTTTTCCTGTAAAGATTACTAAAAAGAATAAGAAGAAGAAAATTGTCAAAGTGGGGAAATCTGAATGTGCGTGGATGTTGTGCAAATGATAAGAAAGAGGTGATTGTGGATGTTATGAATGAGAAGAAACTGGATGTCCTGGCTTTAAGTGAAACAAAGCTGAAGGGGGTGGGAGAGTTTCAATGGAGAGGAATAAATGGGATTAGGTCAGGGGTTTCAAATAGAGTTAGAGCTAAAGAAGGAGTAGCAATAATGTTGAAGGATAAGCTATGGCAGGAAAAGAGGACTACAAATGTATAAATTCAAGGATTATGTGGAGTAAAATAAAGATTGGATGTGAAAAGTGGTTATAATAAGCGTGTATGCACCCGGAGAAAGAGAGGAAGGTAGAGGAGAGAGAGGATTCTGGGAAATGTTGAGTGAATGCGTGGGGAGTTTTGAATCAAGTGTGAGAGTAATGGTGGTTGGGGATTTCAATGCTAAAGTGGGTTAAAATTGTTATGGAGGGAGTAGTAGTAGGTAAAATTTGGGGTGCCAGGGGTTTAAATGTAAATGGGGAGCCTTTAATTGAGCTATGTGTAGAAAGAAATTTCGTAATAAGTAATACATATTTTATGAAAAGAGGATAAATATACAAGGTATGATGTAGCACGTAATGAAAAATAGTTGTTAGATTATGTATTGGTGGATAAAAGGTTGATGGGTAGGCTCCAGGAGTACATTTTTTATAGAGGGGCAACTGATATATCGGATCATTATTTAGTTGTAGCTACAGTTAGAATAAGAGGTAGATGGGAAAAGAGGAAGGTGGCAACAACAAGTAAGAGGGAGGTGAAATGTATAAACTAGGGGAGGAGGAAGTTCGGGCGAGATATAAGCGACTATTGGCAGAAAGGTGGGCTAGTGCAAGATGAGTAGTGGGGGGGTTGAAGAGGATTGGAAATAGTTTAAAAATGCAGTATTAAAATGTGGGGCAGAAGTTTGTGGTTTGTGGAGAGCAGATGAAAGAGTGGGAGGCACTGTCAAGAAATTTTAATGAAAATAAGAAAAAATTTTGGAGTGTGAGTTAAACAAGTTAAGAAAGCCTAGGGAAAGTATGGATTTGTCAGTTAAAAAACAGAGTAGGGGAGTTAGTAGATGGGGAGGAGGGGGAGGTATTAGGTAGATGGTGAAAATTTATTTTGAGGAACTTTTAAATGTTAAGGAAGAAAGGGAGGTTGGGTAATTTCATGCACTGGCCAGGGAGGTATAACAATCTTTTAGGAGTGAAGAAGAGCAGAATGTAAGTGTGGTGGAGTTACGTGAGGCATTACGTAGAATGAATGGGGGTAAAGCGCTGGAATGATGGGACCAGGGACAGAAATGTTAAAAGCAGGGGGGGATTATAGTGTTGGAGTGGTTGGTACTTTTGTTTAATAAATGTATGAAAGAGGGGAGGTACCAAAGGGATTGGCGGAGAGCATGTATAGTCCCTTTATATAAAGGGAAAGGGGACAAAAGAGATTGTAAAAATTATAGAGGAATAAGTTTACTGAGTATACCAGGAAAAGTATAGGGTTTTAGGGTTATAATTGAAAGAATTAGGGGGGTAAACACAAAAATGTAGAATTGCGGACGAGGCAAGGAGGCCTTCAGAGTGGTAGGGGATGTGTAGATCAAGTGTTTACTTGAAGCATATATGTGAACAGTATTTAGATAAAGGTAGGGAAGTTTTTATTGCATTTATGGATTTAGAAAAGGCATATGATTTGAGTGGATAGAGGAGCAATGTGGCAGATGTTGCAAGTATATGGAATAGGTGGTAAGTTATAAATGCTTTTAAAGAGCTTTTATGAGGATAGTGAGGTTTAGGTTAGGGTGTGTAGAAGAGAGGGAGAATACTTCCCGGTAAAAGTAAGGTCTTAGACAGGGATGTGTAATGTCACCATGGTTGTTTAATATATTTATAGATGGGGTTGTAAAAGAAAATAAATGCTAGGGTGTTCGGGGAGAGGGGTGGGATTAAATTATGGGGAATCAAATTCAAAATGGGAATTTACACAGTTACTTTTTGCTGATGATACTGTGCTTAGGGAGATTCTAAAGAAAAATTGTAAAGGTTTATGTGATGAGTTTGAGAATGTGTGTAAAGGTAGAAAGTTGAAAGTGAACATAGAAAAGAGTAAGGTGAGAGGGTATCAAATGATTTTAGATAAAGAAAAATTGGATATCAAATTTTGGGGAAAGGGGGAGTTTGGAAGAAGTGAATGTTTTCAGATACTTGGAGTTGACGTGTCGGCGGATGGATTTATGAAAATGAGGGTTAATCATAGAAATTGATGAGGGAAAAAAGGTGAGTTGGTGCATTGAGGTATATGTGGAGTCAAAAAACGTTATCTATGGAGACAAAGAAGGGAATGTATGAAAGTATAGTAGTACCAACATCTTATATGGATGTGAAGCTTGGGTGGTAAATGCAGCAGCGAGGAGACGGTTGGAGGCAGTGGAGATGTCCTGTCTAAGGGCAATGTGTGGTGTAAATATATGCAGAAAATTAGAGGGGTGGAATTAGGAGAAGGTGTGGAGTTAATAAAAGCATTAGTCAGAGGGGAGAAGAGGGGGTTTTTGAGGTGGTTTGGTCATTTAGAGAGAAAGGATCAAAGTAGAATGACATGGAAAGCTATAAATCTATGGGTTGGAAAGAGGGGGGGTTTAAAAGGAAGTTTTGTGGGTGAGGGGCTTGGACTTCCAGAAGCGTGCATGACGTGTTTAGATAGGAGTGAATGGGAGACGAATGATACTTTGGGGCCTGACGATCTGTTGGAGTGTGAGCAGGGTAATATTTAGTGAAGGGATTCAGGGGAAACCGGTTATTTCATATAGTCGGACTTGAGTCCTGAAATGGGAAGTTACAATGCCTGCACTTTAAAGGAGGGGTTTGGGATATTGGCAGTTTGGAGGGATATGTTGTGTATCTCTATACGTATATGCTTCTAAACTGTTGTATTCTGAGCACCTCTGCAAAAGCAGTGATAATGTGTGTGTGTGGTGAAAGTGTTGAATGATGATGAAAGTATTTTCTTTTTGGGGATTTTCTTTCTTTTTTTTTGGGTCACCCTGCCTCGGTGGGAGACGACCGACTTGTTGAAAAAAAAAAAAAAAAAAGCTAACCACTCCTATGCTATATCCCCCCTACTTAAGAACATAAGAACATAAGAACATAAGAAAGGAGGAACACTGCAGCAGGCCTGTTGGCCCATACTAGGCAGGTCCTTTACAATTCATCCCACTAACAAACATTTGACCAACCCAATTTTCAATTTTACTTTTAGCATTTCTGTCAGGATCCCGTCAGTTCCTGCTGCTTTACCCCCTTTCTTTCTACATAATACCTCATGCACCTCCCCCACACTCACATCCTGCTCTTCTTCACTCCTAGAAGATGTTATACCTCCCTGGCCAGTATGTGAAATTACCCCCCCCCCCCTACTACCCATGCTTGCACTAGCCCACCTTTCTGCCAATAGTTGCTTATATCTCACCCTAACTTCCTCCTCCCTAAAATTTTTACACTTTCACCCTCTCCTTTACTTGCTGTTCCCATTTTCCTTTTCCCCCATATACTTCTTACTCTGATTTTAGGTACAAATAAATGATGATTGACATATTTTTTCCTCTCCATAAACATGTATTCCTGAAGTCTACCCATAAACCCTTTTATTCCCCAAATACTTAATCTAAAAATAGTTTCATTAGTGTTTTCATACCTTGTATATTTTTTATCCTCTTTTTCGTAAAAATATGTATTCTTTTTTTACCAACCTCATTTACACAAGTTCAGTTAAAGGTTCCCCATTTTATTTCCCCCTGGCACCCCAAATTTACTATTTGTCCTCCACAACATTTTTTATCCATTTTACCTTTGGGTTTTTCCCAACCAAAAGTACTTCTAAATTTGGGTTCAATTCTTCCTGCACCTCATTAAAATTTCCCAAATTCTCTCTCTCTCTCTACATTTCCTCTTCCAGATGCTAAAACTTCTTAACCTACTTTTCACATCCACCCCTTTTATTTTACTCCCAATACTCCTTGAATTATACAAATATTTTCCCTTTTTTCCTTTTCAAAATTTATCCTTCAACATTATTGCTTCTCCTTCCTTACTCTGACTCTATTAGAAACCCCTGCCTAATCCCATTTATGGTATTTCCCCCCACGGGAAACTCTCCTACCCCTTCAGCTTTTTTTCAGTCAACCCCCGGACTTTTTCAGCTTTTTTTTCTTTTAGAACATCCAAAATCATCTCTTTCTTTCATTCCCACAAATCACGCACATTCAGACATCCCCCTTTTTAGTTTTTCTTTTTTTTTTTTGTAGCTATTGGGAAAAGGGGGGTTGTTGCCCCTTGCTCCCCGGGATTTTTGTTGATTTTAAAGCCCATGGCTTACGGGGGAAAGATTCTTTTTCCACTTCCCCTGGATAGAAAGGAAAAAAAAATAAGAACAAGAATTTAAAAAAAAAATCAAAGAAAACTCAGATGAAAGTGTATTCATAAACGTGTATATGCATGTTTAGTGTGACTTAAGTGTAAGTGAAAAAAGCAAAATTTTACCCGAAATCTTGCATGTTTTGTGACAGAGAAAAAGCCTCATCCTCCTTATGTTAAACAAATCAGGCTTTGTTTTTACACTCTTTGGAGGACGGTAGGGCCCCCCTGAGTGGTTTTCTGTCTACCAAAATACTGCTGTAATTTTGTTTTATTATTATTATTTTTCTTTCTTAATTTCAAACACCGGCCGATCCCCCCGAGGGCGGGGTGGCCCCAAAAAGGAAAAAAAGAAAAATTCTCCTTTTAATTTAGTAATACGTGGACCCCGGCATTTTTATGGGTCGGTATACGTTAAATCCGGTATTTGATACATTTTTTAACGCAAAAATTTTGCCTCACCATCATTAAAAACCCCGCCACATGCGATTCGTCCGGGACGCTTCCATGAGTGCCAGTGTTTACAAGCCAGCCAGTGTGCTCGCATTAAGCATACATTCGGACTTTCCCTATTTCACAGTGTTTTTCGTGCTTGTTTCGAAAATAAGTCTTTCAGGGGCCCCAAGAAGCTTCTAGTCCCAAACCCTGGGAAAAAAAGGGTGAGAATTAGTAGGAAAATTTAAGAAAGATTTTAAAGGGTTTTGGGGCAAACCCTGAGAAGCCTATCCCATTTGGGGAACCATTGTCCCTACTTCAAAAATTAGGAAAGTGTGCAAATTTTGGGTTGAACTGAAAACCCTTTATGGATGAAAATCCCCCTAAACAACTATTGCAACCCATGTTGGGACTTTTCAATGACAATGTTATGGCCCTTTTTAGACAAAGTAAAGGAAGGGAGGTAAGAGCTCTATGGAAGTTTTTGTTGTGCGCAGAGGCCCAGTGACTCTAAAGTGGTCTGTGGCATTAAAAAAAGGGGAAGAAACCCCCGGGGAAAAGGTTTGTCCCCAAAGCCCTAAGGGACGGGGATTCCCCTTCTAAACATTAAAACTTTGCACTATCCCCCCCCTCCCACCCCATCAATCACCACCAGATCTTCATTAAAGGGAAGTGTCATGTATTTTATTGTTATAGAGTATATAACTGTGCATGTTTTTTCCCGTTTGTGTGCATTAAATTAATATTTCATTGGTAAAACTTTTTTTTCATGTGCTTTTGGTTGTCTTGCCGGATTTAATTTTATTTCCAGTATTTTTATGGGGAAAATTAATTCGCCTTCGTAATTTTGGCATCGATGAGCTCTCAGGGAAAGGATTAATATCATATACCCCGGGGTCCACTGTATTACAGGGGGAAGGGGTTACTAGACCCTTGCTCCTGGCATTTTAGTCGCCTCTTACAACACACATGGCTTACGGAGGACGAATTTTTTTCCCACTTCCCCTGGAGGTAAGAAGAAAATAAACAAGAACAAGAACTAGTAAGAATATAGAAGAAAACCCAGAGAGGGGTTGTGTATTTATACAGTGGACCCCCGCATAACGATGGCATCAATAGCGATTATTTCGCATACCGCTTACTTTAATTGCAAAAATTTTGCCTCACATACCCCCTTAAAAACCGTTTTAACGATTTTCTTTCCGAGACGCGCTCACATGTTCCGCCGGTGGCATTGTTTACCAGCCAGCCTCCGCGGTAACATCCAAGCTTTACAATCGGAATATTTCGTATATTACAGTGTTTTCGGTGCTTTTTTGGAAAATAAGTGACCATGGGCCCCAAGAAAGCTTCTAGTGCCAACCCTACAGCAATAAGGGTGAGAATTACAATAGAGATGAAGAAAAAGATCTTTTGTAAGTATGAAAGTGGAGTGCATGTCTCCGAGCTGGCAGGTTGTATAAAAAACCCCCAAAATCAACCATCGCTACTATTGGGTACAGCTGCTGCTGCTGCTGCACTGTCAGCTGTGCTGCTCCCTGCACTGTCAGCTGCTGCTGCTGCTGTAGCACGTTTTGTTGGTGTGGCTTATTGAGAATACAAGAAACAATTAACCCCCAGAGGATTTGCCCCCCCAGGATAACCCAAAAAAGTCGTGTCATCGAAACTGTCTAATTTAAATTTCCATTGGGGTCCTTAATCTTGTCTCCCAGGTGCAACCCAACAAGTCGACTAACACCCAGGTGAACAGGGAAAAATGTGGGACTAGTCTCATATTGGTGAATTTAAAGCCAGCAAAGGTTGGTTTGAGAGATTTAAGAATCGTAGTGGCATACACAGTGTGATAAGGCCTGTTCTGGAAGAAAATGCCAAACAGGACCTACAGTACTCAGGAGGAAAAGGCACTCCCAGGACACATGTGTCTCATCATCATTGCTGCATCTTCAAAAAAGGTAAGTGTCATTTTTTTCTTTATTTAGTAGACTAGTACATGCACAATATATACTGTGCATGTACTACTCTACTATTGTGCATGTATCCTTCTCTTTTTGTGTGGGAAAATGTATATTTCATGTGGTAAAATTTTTTTTTCATTCTTTTGGGTGTCTTGCACGGATTAATTTGATTTCCATTATTTCTTATGGGGAAAATTCATTCACTAGCGATTATTTCGCATAACATTACCCCTCTTGCACGGATTAAAATCGTTAACCGGGGGTCCACTGTATAGCTTGTACATGTATGTGTAGTGTGACCTAGGTGTAAGTAGAAAAGCAAGACATACCTGAAACCTTTGCTTTGTTTATGAGACAAAAAATGGACACCAGCAATCCTACCATTATGGAAAAAACAATTACAGGTTTTCCCGTTTTACATTCGCTTGGCAGGTCGGTAGGACCTCCCTTAGGGGTTGCTGTCAACCATCCTACTACTATAATTATTTTTATTAAATTATTTTTTTTATTATCACACTGGCCGATTCCCACCAAGGCAGGGTGGCCCGAAAAAGTAAACTTTAAACCATCATTCACTCCATCCTGTCTTGCCAGAAGGGTGCTTTACACTACAAGTTTTTTAAAACTGCAACATTAACACCCCTCCTTGTTTTTTCAACAAGTCACCCATCTCCCACCGAGGCAGGGTGACCCAAAAAGAAAGAAAATCCCCAAATGGAAAATACCTTCATCATCATTCAACACTTTCACCTCATTCACATAATCACTGTTTTTGCAGAGGTGCTCGGAATACAACGTTTAGAAGTATATACGTATAAATACACAGTATATCCCTCCAAACTGCCAATATCCCAAACCCCTCCTTTAGAGTGCAGGCATTGTACTTCCCATTTCCAGGACTCGAGTCCAGTTATATAAATTAACCGGTTTCCCTGAATCTCTTCACTAAATATACCCTGCTCACACTCCAACAGCTTGTCAGGTCCCACTACCATTCGTCTCCCTTCACTCCTATCTAACACACACCCCACACACGCTGGAATTCCAAACCCCTCGCCCACAACACCACCTTTACCCCTTCCCTCCAACCTTTTTGAGGATGACCCCTACCCTGCCTTCCTTCCCCCACAGATTTATAAAGCTCTCCATGTCATTCTACTTCGATCCATTCTCTCTAAATGACCAAACCCCCTCAACAAACCCTTTTTGCCCTCTGACTAATACTTTTATTAACTCCACACTTCTCCTAATTTCCAAACTCCCAATTTTCTGTATAATATTTACACCACACATTGCCCTTAGAAGGACATCTCCACTGCCTCCAACTGCCTCCTCACTGCAGCATTTACAACCCAAGTTTCACACCCATATAAGAGTGTTGGTACTTACTATTTCTTTCATACATTCCCTTCTTTGCCTCCATAGATAACATTTTTTGCCTCCACATATACCTCAATGAACCACTCACCTTTTTTCCTTCATCAATTCTATGATTAACTTCATCCTTCATAAATCCATCCGCTGACACATCAACTCCCAAATATCTGAAAACATTCACTTCTTCCATTTCCTGCTCCCCAATTTGATATCCAATTTTTCTTTATCTAAATCATTGATACCTTCATCACCTTACTTTTCTGTGTTCACTTTCAACTTTCTACCTTTACACACACTCCCAAATTTGTTCACAAACCCTTTGCAATTTTTCTTTAGAATCTCCCATAAACACGTAGCACAGCAAAAAGTAACTGTGTCACTTCCCTTTTTGTATTTATTTCCCCATAATTTAACCCTTTGACTGTCGCGGCCGTATATATACGTCTTACGAGGACCTTTGTTTGACGTATATATAGTACTCATAAATTCTAGCGGCTTCAAATCAAGCAGGAGAAAGCTGGTAGGCCCACATGTGAGAGAATGGGAAAGTGTGGTCAGTGTGCATCATATAAAAAAAATCCTGGAGCACGCAGTGCAAACGGGAAAAAAAAACTCTGACCGTTTTTTTAATTAAAATGCCGAATTTGGGGGTCTATTTTCGTATATTTTATGGTTGTATTCTCGTTTTCTTGGTCTCATTTGATAGAATGGAAAACATATTATAGAAATAGAGGTGATTTTGATTGATTTTACTATAAAAAGAAACAGAAATGGAGCTCAAAGTAGGGGAAATGTTTGATTTTTCCCAATGTTCAAAAGTAAACAAATGATGCCATTGTCCAATAAATGTCCAACTAGCCATTCTAATATGCAGTATAAATGGGTTGATGTTATTTATACAATTATTACAGTATTTGCAGTAGTCTTCATAATAGAAATCTTAAATTTTTTGTTTGAAAAAAAAATTAAAAATAGAAAGAAAGAGAAAATATCAGAGGGGCCTGGAGACATGACTGATAAACAAAGAAAATGCTATTTTAGACCCAGGAATGTCTGCATTGTTCATTCTGGACCTTATTTTGAAATTGTCATATTTTTTAGTTTTCGTGAAATTTGGGCCCCAAATTGCAAATTTCTGACCAATTATTAGGTAGTTGAAATCGGTAAATGGGCAGTTTCTTATACTCAATCGATAGAAAAAATGGAGTTCTAAAGAAATAGCTAATGAGTTTGGCCGACTGGAACAATGGAATTAGCCGAAAATAGGGCTCAAAGTGGGCAAAATCGGCGATTTGTAAACAGCCCCGAGGTCGCTAACTTCGCGAGAGTGTTATTCTGTCAGTTTTCCATCAAATTTCGTTTTTTTGGTGTCTTTACAATCGGGAAAAGATTCTCTTTTCATTTCATAAAGAAAAAAATTTTTTTTTTTTTAAATTTTGCAACACCAGGAGACACCTCAGGATTGGGAGTTGCGACAGTCAAAGGGTTAATCCCACCCCTCTCCTGAACACCCAAGCATATACTTATTTTACATCTCCATCTATAAATATATTAAACAACCATGGTGACATTACACATCCCTGTCTAAGACCTACTTTTACTGGGAAGTAGTCTCCCTCTCTCTACACACCCTAACCTGAGCCTCGCTATCCTCATTAAAACTCTTTGCAGCATTTAGTAACTTACCAAACCTTTTTCCATATACAATTTGGACCCCCGCATAACGATGGCATCGCATGCGATTTTTCCGCATAACGATTACTTTTATCGCAAAATTTTGCCCCGCATACCGATTTCGTCCGAGACGCGTCCAATGTGCCCTCACATGTGCCGGCCGTCCCATTGTTTACCAGCCAGCCTCCGCGGTAACACCAAGCATACACTCGGAATATTTCGTATTATTACAGTGTTTTCGGTGCTTTTTTGTGGAAAATAAGTGACCATGGGCCCCAAGAAAGCTTCTAGTGCCAACCCTGTGGTAAAAAGGGTGGGAATTAGTATGGAAATTAAGAAAGATTTTGAAGGGTTTGGGGCCTAACCCTGAGAAGCCTATGCCAGTTGTGGGAATCCATTGTGCCTACTTCAAAGATTAAGGAAATGTGTGCAGAGTGGGTTGAACTGCAAACCTTTTTTAAGATGAAAATCACCCTGACACAGCTGTTGCAAGCCGTGCTTGTGACTATTTCAATGACAATGTTATGGCCCATTTTAAAGGAAAGTCTTGAAGGAACGGGAGGTACAGAGCTCTATGGACAGATTTGTTGTGCGACAGAGGTCCAGTGACTCTCAAGCTGGTCCTAGGGGCATTAAAAGAAGAAGGGAAGTAACCCCAGAAAAGGACTTGCTACCTCAAGTCCTAAGGAAGGGGATTCCCCTTCTAAACAGTAAGAAGTTTAATCTCTCCCCCCCCCTCCCATCCCATCAATCATCACCAGATCTTCAATAAAAGTAAGTGTCATGTAATTGTGCATGCCTTTTTCAGTTTGTGTGTATTAAAATTAACATTTCATGTGGTAAAAAAAAATTTTTTTCATACTTTTGGGCGTCTTGCACGGATTAATTTTATTTCCATTATTTCTTAAAGGGGAAAATCGATTCGCATAACGATTTTTTTCGCATAACGATGAGCCCTCTTGCACGGATTAAAAACGTTAACCGGGGGTCCAATGTACTTGCAACATCTGCCCAATGCTCCCTTATCCACTCTATCATATGCCTTTTCCCAAATCCATAAATGCAATAAAAACTTTCCTACCTTTATCTAAATACTGTTCACATATATGCTTCAATTTAAAACACTTGATCTACACATCCCCTACGCACTCTAAAAACCCCCTTCTTTATCCGCAATTCTACATTCTGTCTTACCTTTAATTCTTTCAATAATACCCTACCATACACTTTTTTGGTATACTCAGTAAACCTATTCCTCTATAATTTTTGCAATCTCTAGGCACCTTCCTCTCTCTCATACATTTACTAAACAAAAATACCAACCACTCCATCACTATATACCCCCCCTGCTTTCAACATTTTTGTCATGATCCCATCAGTTCCAGCTGCTTTATCCCCTTTCATTCTACGTAATGCCCCATGCACCTCCCCCACACTCGTCCTGCTCTTCTTCACTCCTAAAAGAGGGTTTAACCCCCCTGGCCAGTGCATAAAATTACTGCCTCCCTTTCTTCATTGACATTTAAAAGTTCCTCAAAATATTCTCACCATCTACCCAATACCTCCATCTCCCCATCTACTAACTCCCCTACTCTGCTTTTAACCCTTTGACTGTCACAAGCTCCTTCTGAAACTGTCATTCTATGTCGCAAAATTTTTGAAAAAAAAAAATATTTTTATGAAATAATAGAGAATGTTTTTCCCGATGGTAATGAACACCAAAAGTACAATTTGGTAAAAAAAAACTCACAGAATTATGCTCCTGCGAAGTTAGCGGTCTCGGGGGACATATGCGCAGCGACGATTTCGCCTACTTTGAGGCCTGTTTTTTTGCAAATCCGTTGTTCCAGTTGCCCATTACTAAAGCTATTTCTTTAGAACTCTATTTTTTTCTATCAGTTGAGTACAAGAAACTGCCCATTGACCGATTTGAACTACCAATAAAGTGGTCAGAAATTGGCAACTTGGCCAGGTTCATGCGAATTAAAAAAGATGCCAATTTTGAAATAGGGTCCAGAATAAACAATGTAGATATTCTTGGCACAAAATAACATATCCTCTGTTCATTAGTCACGTCTCTAGGCCCCTCTTATATTACTATTGCTTTCTAACAAAAAAAAGGCACAATACCATGATGGAACCATACAAAAATAACCCACACATAGAAGAGAGGAGCTTACGACGACGTTTTGGTCCAACTTGGACTATTTACAAAGAGAAGTAGACAGACAGGTATATAAAAGGCAGGAAGTGGTGGTTTCGGTGGCGGCAGTGGTGGTGGAAGGAAGTAGTGGTGGGGAAGTAAGGAGGATCCTGTCAGATACTAAGAAAGGGGAGCACTGCAAGGGAGCTAGGTGCCCACAGAGGGAGAGCAAGAACACAGAGGTGGGAGGAGGGAATAATAAAATAAATAATGAAGGAACAGAAACACAAAGCAGAAGAAAGAAAGACAACCCTTTCCTCTTCCTTTTTCTCTTCTGGGTTGTCTTTCTTTCTTCTGCTTTGTGTTTCTGTTCCTTCATTATTTATTTTATTATTCCCCCCCCTACCTCTGTGTTCTTGCTCTCCCTAAGTGGGCACCTAGCTTCCCTGCAGTGCTCCCCTTTCTTAGTTTCTGACAAGCTCCTCCTCCTTAGTTCTCCACCACTGCTTCCTTCCACCTCTGCCACTACTACTGCTACTGCTGATGCTGCTGTCGCTGCCACTACCACCACTTCCTGCCTATATATACCCGTCCTGCTCTACTTCTCGTTAGTGTGACTGTAAATGGTCCGAGTCGGACCGAAACGTCGTCGTAAGCTCCTCTCTTCTATGTGTGGGTTATTTGTGTATTGCTTTCTATTTTGATTTTTTATTCATACAAAAAATACAAAATTTACTGTTATGCAGACTGCTGCATTATTGTAAAAATGGTATAAATAATATCAGTGCACTAGTGAAAGAATATTAGACTCCCTAGTTGATGTGTATTGGACGTGTGGTGTGATTTGCTTACTCTTGAACATTGGTAAAAATCGAACATTTCCACTACTTTGAGCTCACTTGAAGTCACTCTGTTTCGCTCCATTATCTCTACATGTCCAAACCACCTCAACAACCCTTCCTCAGCCCTCTGGACAACAGTTTTGGTAATCCCGCACCTCCTCCTAACTTCCAAACTACGAATTCTCTGCATTATATTCACACCACACATTGCCCTCAGATATGATATCTCCACTGCCTCCAGCCTTCTCCTCGCTGCAACATTCATCACCCATGCTTCACACCCATATAAGAGCGTTGGTAAAAAATATACTCCATACATTTTCCCCCCTTTGCCCCAGGACAAAGTTCTTTGTCTCCACAGACTCCTAAGTGCACCCCTCACCCTTTTTCCCCCCATCAATTCTATGATTTACCTCATCTTTCATAGCCCATCCGCTGACAAGTCCACTCCCAAATATCTGAATACATTCACCTCCTCCATACTCTCTCCCTCCAATCGGATATCCATCTTTCATCACCTAAATTTTTGTTATCCTCATAACCTTATTCTTTCCTGTATTCACTTTTAATTTTTCTTTTTTTTGCATACCCTACCAAATTCATCCACCAATCTCTGCAACTTCTCTTCAGAATCTCCCAAGAGCACAGTGTCAACAGCAAAGAGCAACTGTGACAACTCCCACTTTGTGTGGATTTTTTATCTTTTAACTCCACGCCTCTTGCCAAGACCCTCGCATTTACTTCTCTTACAACCCCCTCTATAAATATATTAAACAACCACGGTGACATCACACATCCTTGTCCCAAGGCCTACTTTTTCTGGGAAATAATTTCCTCCTTTTCCCATGTACTCTAACTTGAGCCTCACTATCCCGTAAAAACTCTTCATGCTTTCAGTAACCTACCTCCTACACCATACACCTGCAACATCTGCCACATTGCCCCCCTATCCACCCTGTCATAGGCCTTTTCCAAATCCATAAATGCCACAAAGACCTCTTTAGCCTTATCTAAATACTGTTCACTTATATGTTTCACTGTAAACACCTGGTCCACACACCCCCTACCTTTCCTAAAGCCTCCTTGTTCATCTGCTATCCTATTCTCCGTCTTACTCTTAATTCTTTCAATAATAACTCTACCATACACTTTACCAGGTATACTCAACAGACTTATCCCCCTATAATTTTTGCACTCTCTTTTGTCCCCTTTGCCTTTATACAAAGGAGCTATGCATGCTCTCTGCCAATCCCTAGGTACCTTTCCCTCTTCCATACATTTATTAAATAAACTTATAATATAAAACTTATAAAAATACAAATTAAAATGGTACTTGCAATTGCACTAGGGTCTGATATAGGTTGTTAACAAGATCAAGAGTATAACTAGATTTAAATTGACAAAATAAAATTCACAAATTAAAGTTCCAAAAGTATAAGTAAAAAATAAGAATGGCAATGACTTGGTTATACAGTGGACCCCCGCATAACGATGGCATCGCATAGCGATTTTTCCGCATAACGATTACTTTTATCGCAAAATTTTTGCCCCGCATACCGATTAAAAACCCGCATACCGATTTTCGTCCGAGACGCGTCCAATGTGCCCTCAGCCAGCCTCACATGTGCCGCTCCGTCCCATTGTTTACCAGCCAGCCTCCGCGGTAACATCCAAGCATACACTCGGAATATTTCGTATTATTACAGTATTTTCGGTGCTGTTTCTGGAAAATAAGTGACCATGGGCCCCAAGAAAGCTTCTAGTCCCAAAAACCCTACACCTCAAAGGGTAAGAATTACTATGAGATAAAGAAAGAGAAAATTGATAAGTATGAAAGTGGAGTGCGTATAGCCGACCTAGTCAAGCTGTACAAGAAACCCCAATCAACCATCGCTACTATTGTGGGCACCAGAAAGACAATCAAGGAAGCTGTTCTTGCCAAAGGTTCAAACTGTGTTTTCGAAACAAAGATCGCAATTGATGGAAGATGTTGAGAGACTCTTATTGGTGTGGATAAATGAAAAACAGATAGCAGGAGGATAGCGTCTCTCAAGCGATCATATGTGAAAAGGCTAGGAAGTTGCATGACGATTTAATTAAAAAAATGCCTGCAACTAGTGATGAAGTGAGTGAATTTAAGGCCCGGGAAAGGTTGGTTTTTAGAAGATTAAGAAGCGTTTGTGGCATCCATAGTGTGATAAGGCATGGTGAGGCTGCCAGTTCGGACCACAAAGCGGCTGAAAAATATGTGCAGGAATTCAAGGAGTACATAGAAACTGAAGGACTGAAACCTGAACAATGTTTAATTTTGATGAAACAGGGCCCGTTCTGGAAGAAATGCCAAGCAGGACCTACATTACTCAGGAGGAAAAGGCACTCCCCGGACATAAGCCTATGAAAGACAGGCTTACTTTGTTGATGTGTGCCAATGCTACTGGTGATTGCAAAGTGAAGCCTTTATTAGTGTATCACTCTGAAACTCCCAGACGTTCAGGGCAAAAGAATGTCCTCAAGGAAAATTTGTGTGTGCTGTGGGGGGGCAAACAGTAAGGCAGGGGTTCACTAGGGGAATTTTTCTAAAAAATGTTAAACCAGCATTTCCCCCCAATGGGGGAAAAAATTCCCAAACCTGAAAAGAAATTAAATTTAAAGGTGCCCCCTGGTGTTAGACAATCCCCCTGGTCCCTACAGACGGGGGCCAGAGCGATTTTAATGGGGCCCAGAGCTTCTTTAAGGGTAAAGGGTTTTTGCTCCTAATACCACTCCTCCCTGCAGCCCAAGGACCAGCGGGTTTAATTTCCCCAACTTCAAGAAACTTTTACAAAAAGCTCTTTTTTGAAAGGTGCTTTTTTAATGACCCAGAAACTCAAAGATTTCTAAGAGAGTTTTGGAGAGTCATTTTTAAATTCCTAAATTTGGGTGTAAACCTTATGGGTAAGGTTTGGGAGGGGTGACAAAGGGGCCTTGAACTCTGCTTGGAAAAAAAGGGGGTGGCCAAAAAAAGGAAAGAAAAAAAGGGATTTTAAAGGGTTTTTGAGGCTAACCCGAGAATCCGGGGCCATTTTGAGGAATTCCATTGTGGCATTGGGGAAAGCCCTTTGGGGGTTTGGGAGGTTAGTGGGGGAGGATGTGGAAGAGTTGGGGGGGGAGGACAATGAAGAAATAACCAAGATGAGTTTATAGATCCAAAATTCAAAAAGCAAGAGGGCCCGACCTGGGGAAACTGGTTTTCAGGGGGGGGGGGGGGGGAGGGGAAAATTTAAAGGGAAATTTCCTACTTCAAAGATTAAGGAAATCTGTGCCCAATGGCTTGAAGTGCAAAAACCCTTTATGGATGAAAATCACCCCCCACCCCAAAACTAATTTCAAGCCGGCGGTGATTATTTAAAATGAAAAATGTTTGAAACATTTTGGCAAATCAAAAAGGACGAGAGGTACCGGGAAATATGGGCAAAATATCTTGTGCGGGAAAAAAGTCCAGTGACCTGAAGGGCCCCAAATGGCATTAAAAGAAGAAGGGGAAATAACCCCCGAAAAGGGGCTTTTCTACCCCCAATTTCCCAAAGGAAGGGGATTCCCTTCCCAAAACTAACAACCTCTCCCCCCTCCCTCCATCCCACAATCATCACCAGATCTTCCAAAAAAATAAGGGTCATTTAATTGTGCATGCCCTTTTTTGTTTTTTGTGTATTTTAAAAATTTAAAATTTCATTTTGGTAAAAAAAATTTTTTTTCATACTTTTGGGCGGCTTGCACGGATTTAAATTTTAAATTTTCCCTTTTTTCTTAGGGGAAAATTAATTTTGCCCTAACGATTATTTCGGGATTGGGTTGGGAAAAGGGGCCCCCTTTTCAAATTAAAAAAACGTTTTAAACCGGGGGGGCCCTTTTAATATGATAGTAAGGGGGTTCACAGGTTTCAAAGGATAATAAAAGGGGTTTGGGGTTAAATAAACAAAAATTGAAAATTTTTGGGAAAAAAATGTTAAAGAAAAGTATAAAAAAAAAGATTAATTTTTAAAAAGTAAAAATTTTCTGGTAAAAATATTTTGTTTAATAAAAAAATTTTTGTAAATAATTTAAAGATTACAAAAAAAGATTAATTAGCAAAAAAAAAAAAAGTGAAAAAGTAATGTTTATTTCAAGTATTAAATTTTAAGAACAGTTATTTGGATTCAATATTGCACTGGTAGTTATACTAGAGGTTATTGTCCCTACCGCACCCCTGCTCCTCACTGGGTTTATTTTACACTTCCTCCCATATCTCTCACTCCAGTATGTTGTTATGGCAGTGTGCAGATTTGGGACCAAGCCCTCGAGTACCTTCCAGGTATATATTATCATGTACCTCTCTCTCCTCCGCTCCAGTGAGTACATGTTCAAGACTTGCAGGCATTCCCAGTAGTTTAGGTGCTTTACTGGCTCAATGTGAGCCGTAAACGATCTCTGTATTTGTTCCAACTCCGATACTTCTCCTGCCTTGAACGGGGCCGTCAGCACTGAGCAATATTCTAAGTGAGGGAGCACTAGCGATTTGAAGAGTGTCACCATCGGCATTGTTTCCCTTGTTTTGAAAGTTCTCAATACCCACCCAGTCATCTTCCTGGCTGTCGTGATCTTTGTCTTGTTATGGTCTTTAAAAGAAAGGTCCGCTAACATAATTATTCCTAGGTCTTTTACGTGTTCCTTACATTCTATTTGGTGACCCTCTTGAGTTTTGTATATAGTGCTCCTTTTGATTTCTTCATTCTTTCCATACCTAAGCAGCTGGAACTTATCACCATTGAACGTCACGTTGTTTTCCACTGCCCACTGGAAAACCGTGTTTATGTCTTCCTGTACTTTTTCACTGTCCTCTACCGTACTGACTTTCATGCTTATTTTAGTGTCAGCTGCAAATGATGATACAAAAGTGTGCTGGGTGTTTTTGTCTGTCTGCTATGAGGATGAAGAACAGCAGAGGTGCCAGGACAGTGCCTTGGGGCACTGAGGTTTTGACCTCGCTGATGCTGGATCTTGCCCTGTTCACTACTACTTTTTGTGTTCTGTGTGTTAGGAAACCGAAAATCCATCTGCCTACCTTCCCTGTAATGCCCATGGCCTTCATTTTGTGCGCTATCACTCCATGATCGCATTTGTCAAACGCCTTTGCAAAATCTGTGTAAATCACATCTGCGTTTTGGTCGTCTTCCAGTGTCTCCGTAATTCTGTCATAATGGTTCAGCAGCTGTGACAGACATGATCGTCCTGCTCTAAAACCATGCTGGTTAGGGTTATGTTGGTTGTGCTGGTCCATGAAATTTGTAACCTGCCATCTCATCACTCTTTCAAAGATTTTTATGATGTGAGAGGTTAGGGCTACTGGTCTGTAATTTTTAGCTAGTGCTCTACTGCCTCCCTTGTGCAAAGGAGCTATGTCTGCACTCTTTAAGGCCTCCGGTATTTCACCTAGATCTAAGCTCTTTCTCCAAAGAATACTGAGGGCTCGTGCTAGTGGTACTTTGCACTTCTTTATAAATAGAGCATTCCATGAATCTGGTCCAGGTGCTGAGTGAGTGGGCATGTTTTCCATTTCTTTCTCGAAGCCTATTGGATTTGTACTAATGTCAGTTAGTTGGTCTGTGCAGCCTTCTTCTGGAGTGAAAAATATTTCTGCATTTTCTACCTTGCTGTCATTTAGTGGGTTGCTGAACACCGACTCGTACTGTTCTTTAGGATTTCACTCATTTCCTGTTCATCGTCAGTATATGAGTCTCCTCTCAGTAGTGGTCCAATTCTACAGGTAGTTCTTAGCTTGGATTTTGCGTAGGAATAGAAATATTTTGGGTTTCTTGCAACATCCTGTATGGCCTTTTGTTCCCTTTATACTTCTTCTGTGAGGTATGACATCCTAAGTTTTTGCTCTAATTCAGTGATCTCTCTGCTAAGTCTATCTTTCCTCTGTTGTAGCATATTTATGTTTTTAACCCCTTGACTGTCGCAACCCCCAATCCTGAGGTCTCTCCTGGTGTCGCAAAATTTAAAAAAGAATTATTTTTGTTATGAAATGATAGAGAATCTTTTCCCGATTGTAATGACACCAAAAAAATGAAATTTGATGGAAAACTGACGGAATTATGCTCTCGCGAAGTTGCGACCTTGACGATATTTGCAAATCGGCGATTTCGCCCACTTTGAGCCCTATTTTCGGCTAATTCCATTGTTCCAGTGGACCAAACTCATAGCTATTTCTTTAGAACTCCATTTTTTCTATCGATTGAGTACAAGAAACTGCCCATTTACCAATTTCAACTACCCAATAACGTGGTCAGAAATTTGCAATTTGGCCAATTTCACGAAAATTAAAAAATATGACAATTTCAAAATAAGGTCCAGAATGAACAATGCAGACATTCCTGGCTCTTAAAATAACATTTTCTTTGTTCATCAGTCATGTCTCCAGGCCCCTCTGATATTACTCTTGCTTTCTATTTTGAAATTTTATTCAAACAAAAAATAGAAGATTTTTTGTGCAGACTACTCCCAATACTGTAATAATTGTATAAATAACATCAACCCATTCATGACTGCATTTTACAATGGCTAGTTGGACATTTATTGGACAATGATGTCTTTTGTTTACTTTTGAACATCGGCAAAAATCAAACATTTCCCCTACTTTGAACTCCATTTCCGGGTTCTTTTTATAGTAAAATCAATCAAATCATCTCTTTTTCTATAATATATTTTTCATTCTATCAAGCGAGACGAAGAAAAACGAGAATACAACCATAAATACAGTACTATACGAAAATAGACCACAAAGTCGGCATTTTAATTAAAAAAGGGTTGGAGTTTTTTTTTCTCATTATGCACTGCGTGCTCCAGGATTTTTTTTATGGGGTTTGCACACCTGACCACACAGACCCATTCACTCGCATGTGGGCCTACCAGCTTTCCCCTTCTTGATTTGATGCCGCTAGAATTTATGAGTATATATACGTCAAACATGGAAACCTCGTAAGACGTATATACGGCCGCGACAGTCAAAGGGTTAAAGCATTTTCAGAAACCTGTTTTGGTCTTCTGTACCATCTCCTATGCTCTCTCTCTAATCTGATCTTCCTCTGGGTTTCCTCATGGTACATGTTTCATACATACTTTTATGCTTTTGTATTCAGTTTCTCTAGGCACTGGTGGGGATTTAGGGTGCTCATGTCTGATTCCCAGGGTATGTCTGATAACTCTTGGTTTAATTTTTTCCCCAGTTAATTCTATGATTGTTAAAATTAAACTTACTGAACATCCAGTCTCTAACTTTAGTGATGCAGTTTCCTACCCCTGAATTAATACTAGTTTGGAACCTCTTTTGATGTTTATGATCAGAATAAATAGTCTTGAAACTGTTATGTCTCTGATCGGGTTTCCTCGTTGTTTGTGAATATCCCTCCACAACATTTTTACCCACTTTAGAAATAAAACCCCCAACCACAAGTACTCACACTTGGTTCAAAACTCCCCACACATTCACTCACATTTTCCAAAAATCTCTCTCCTCTATACTTATCTCTTCCCAGGGGCATATACGCTTACTGTAACCCACTTCCGCATCCAACCTTTATTTTACTCCACATAATCCTTTGAATTAATACATTTATAGTCCCTCTTTTCCTCCCATAGCTTATCCTTCAACATTATTGCTACTCCTCCTTTAGCTCTAACTCATTTGAAACCCCTGACCTAATCCCATATATTCCTCTCCACTGAAACTCACCCACCCCCTTCAGTTTTGTTTCACTTAAAACTGGGGGACATCCAGCTTCTTCTCATTCATAACATCCACAATCATATCTTTTCTTATCATTCGCACAACATCCACGCACATTCAGACTTCCCACTTTGACAATTTTCTTCTTATTCTTTTTAGTAATTATTACAGGAAAAGGGGTTACTAGCACATTGTTCCCACATTTTAGTTGACTTTACAAACACACATGGCTTACGGAATGAAAGATTCTTATTCCACTTCCCCATGGATATAAAAGGAAAAGACGAACAAGAGCAAGATAAAATCAAGAAAACTCAGATGAGTGTGTATAAATAAACGTGTACATGTATGTTTAATGTGACCTTAGTACGTATAAGTAGAAGTAGCAAGACGGACCGTAATCTTGCCCTATTTATGAGACAGACAAAGACACCAGCAATCCTACCATCATGTAAAACAATTGCAGGCTTTCGTTTTAACAAATCACATTTGGGAGGACGGTAGTACCTCCCTGGGTGGTTGCTGTCTACCAACCTACTACCTCATTATTAAATTATTATTATTATTTTTATTATTTATTATCACACTGGCCCGATTCCCACCAAGGCAGGGTGGCCCGTAAAAGAAAAACTTTCACCACCCTTCACTCCATCACTGTCTTCCAGAAGGGTGCATTACACACAGTTTTTAAACTGCAACATTAACAACCCCCCCTTTAGAGTGCAGGCACTGTACTTCCCATTTTCCCGGGCTCAAGTCCGGCCTGCCGGTTTCCCTGAACCTTTCATAAATGTTACTTTGCTCACACTCCAAAAAGCAGTAATTTTTATTTTTTTTTTTCTCAACAAGTTGGTCGTCTCCCACCGAGGCAGGGTGACCCAAAAAAAAAAGAAAACCCCAAAAAGAAAAATACTTTCATCATCATTCAACACTTTCACCACACTCACACATTATCACTGCTCTTGCAGAGGTGCTCAGAATACAACGTTTAGAAGCATATAGTATAAAGATACACAACATATCCCTCCAAACTGCCAATATCCCAAACCCTCCTTAAAATGCAGGCATTGTACTTCCCATTTCCAGGACTCAAGTCCGACAATAAGAAAATAACCGGTTTCCCCGAATCCCTTCACTAAATATTACCCTGCTCCCCACTCCAACAGATCGCAGTCCCAAGTATCATTCGTCTCCATTCACTCCTATCTAACACGCTCATGCACCTTGCTGGAAGTCCAAGCCCCCGCCCACAAAACCTCCTTTACCCCCTCTTTCCAACCCTTTCGAGGACGACCCCTACCCCTCTTTCCTTCCCCATAGATTTTATATCTTTCCATGTCATTCTACTTTGATCCATTTTCTCTAAATGACCAAACCACCTCAACAACCCCTCTTCTGCCCTCTGACTAATGCTTTTTATTAACTCCACACCTCTCCTAATTTCCACACTCCGAATTTTCTTGCATAATATTTACACCACACATTGCCCTTAGACAGAACATCTCCACTGCCTCCAACCGTCTCCTCGCTGCTGCATTTAGCACCCCAAACTTTCACATCCATATAAGAAGTGTTGGTACTACTATACTTTCATACATTCCCTTCTTTGCCTCCATAGATAAACGTTTTTGACTCCACATATACCTCAACGCACCACTCACGTTTATTCCCTCATCAATTCTATGAATAATTCATCCCTTTATAAATCCATCCGCCCACACGTCAACTCCCAAGTATCGAAAACATTCACTTCTTCCATACTCCTCCTCCCCAATTTGGATATCCAATTTTTCTTTATCTAAATCATTTGATACCCTCATCACCTTACTCTTTCTATGTTCACTTTCAACTTTCTACCTTTACACACATTCTCAAACTCATCCACTAACCTTTGCAATTTTTCTTTAGAATCTTTCCCCTAAACACAGTATCATCAGCAAAAAGTAACTGTGTCAAATTTCCCCTTTTGAATTTTGATTCCCATAATTTAATCCCACCCCCTTCCCGAACACCCTGCATTTACTTCTTTTATAACCCCATCTATAAATATATTAAACAACCATGGTGACATTACCATCCCTGTCAAGACCTACTTTTTTAAACCGGAAAATATTTTTCCCCCCCTCTTCTACACACCCTAACCGAAACCTCACTTTTTCCTCATAAAAGCTCCTTAAAAGCATTAGTAACTTACCACCTATTCCATAAACTTGCAACACTGCCATATTGCTCCTCTATCCACTCTATCTATGCCTTTCTAAATCCATAAATGCAATAAAAACTTCCCCACCTTTATCTAAATACTGTTCCACATATATGGGGTTCAATGTAAACACTTGATCTACACATCCCCTACCCACTCTGAAACCTCCTTGCTCATCCGCAGTCCCCCACATTCTGTCTTACCTCTAATTCTTTCAATTATAACTCTACCGTATACTTTTCCTGGTATACTCAGTAAACTTATTTCCCCTAAAAATTTTTACAATCTCTTTTGTCCCCTTTCCGTTTATATAAAGGGACTATACATGCTCTCCGCCAATCCCTAGGTACCTTCCCCTCTTTCATACATTTATTAAACGAAAGTACCAACCACTCCAACACTATATCCCCCCCTGCTTTTAACATTTCTGTCATGATCCCATCAGTTCCAGCTGCTTTAAACCCCCTTTCATTCTACGTAATGCCTCGCGTACCTCCACCACACTTACATTCTGCTCTTCTTCACTCTTAAAAGATGGTATACCTCCCTGGCCAGTGCATGAAATTACCGCCTCCCTTTCTTCCTCGACATTTAAAAGTTCCTCAAAATATTCTCGCCATCTACCTAATACCTCCCTCTCCCCATCTACTAACCCCCTACTCTGTTTTTAACGGACAAAAACCATACTTTCCCTAGGCTTTCTTAACTTGTTTACCTCACGTCCAAAATTTTTTCTTATTTTCATTAAAATTTCTTGACAGTCCTCTCCCACTCTTTCATCTGCTCTCCTTTTGCACTCTCTCACCACTCTCTTCACTTTTCTTTTACTCTCCATATACTCTGCTCTTCTTATAACACTTCTGCTTTGTAAAAACCTCTCGTAAGCTACCTTTTTTCTCTTTTATCACACCCTTTACTTCACATATCCACCAATCACTCCTCTTTCCTCCTGCCTCCACCCTCCTATAACCACAAACTTCTGCCCCACATTCTAATACTGCATTTTTAAAAACTATTCCAACCCTCTTCAACCCCCCCACTACTCATCTTTGCACTAGCCCACCTTTCTGCCAATAATCGCTTATATCTCGCCCGAACTTCCTCCTCCCTTAGTTTATACATTTTCACCTCCCCTACTTTTGTTGCCACCTTCCTCTTTCCCCATCACCTCTTATTCTAACTGTAGCAAACAACTAAATAATGACGATAATCAGTTCCCCCCTCTAAAAACTGTACACCCTGGAGCCTACCCAAAACCCTTTTTATCCACCAATACATAATCTAATAAACACTTTCTTTTCGTCTACATAAAATACCTTGTATATTTATTTACCCTTTTTTTTCAGAAAATATGTATTATTTATCCCAAATTTTCTTTCTAAACAAGCTCAATTAAAGGCCCCCATTTACTTTTAACCCCCTCCCCCCCAAATTTCCTTTAATTTTCCCTCCCCCCATAACTTTTTTTACCCACTTTGCATTGAAAATCCCCAAACCACCATTACTCCCACTTGATTAAAAACCCCCAGCATTCACTCAACTTTCCCAAACTCTCTCTCTCCTTACACTTCTCTCTTCCCTCCAGGGCATATACGCTTACTAAACCCACTTTTCACACCCTTTTCTTATTTTACTCCAAAAAACCTTGATTTATGCATTTTGTAGTCCCTCTTTTCCTACCATAGCTTACCTTCAACTTTTTGCTACCCCTTTCTTTAGCTCTAACTCTTTTTGAAACCCCTGACCAAAACCTTTTTTTCCTCCCCATTGAAATCCCCACCCCCTTCACTTTTTTTCACTTAAAGCCAGGACACCAGTTTTTTTCTCATTCATAACTCCACATTCATCTCTTTCTTATCTTTTGCACAACACCACCCACATTCAACTTCCCCATTTTGCAATTTTCTTTTTTCTTATTCTTTTAGTAATTTTTTACAGGAAAAGGGGGTTACTACCCATTTTTCCCGCATTTATTTGATTTTTACAACACGCGGGGTTACGGGGGAAAGATTCTTATTCCACTTCCCCATGGATAAAAGGAAAAGAATAAGAGCAAGAACATTAAATAAAACAAAGAAAACTGTAAATGTGTATAAAAACAGTACAGGGGTATGTAGTGGACCAAGTGTAAGAGAAGTAGAAACGTACCTAATCTTGCATATTTAGAAGACAAAAGACACCAGCAACCTCCCACATTAAAAAAATTTACGGGTTTTCGTTTAAAACATCACTTGCAGGCGGTAGTACCTCCCGGGGGTTGCTGTCTCCAACCTACTACAGTAATATTATTGAAAGTCATCATTTTCGGGTTTTTACGCTTTTTAGAACGGGGTGTGAGTTACTGTTATCTCAAGCGGTCCCCTTGGAAAGACACCCCTGCCGTTCTCAAGCCTTGTGTGGTGTCTGGTTTTCCTCACTCTAAAGTTCGAATATTGGCCAGGCCACCACGAAGAAACTTGGTTTTCCCTTTAGGAGGATAGTGTTGCTGCAGATCTTCTAAAACCCTGTCAACCCTGACTTTAATTTAAAATTTCTAGTGAGTACTTATACTTTCTTGCAGTATTGGGCTATTTTAAGGCCACTGCTGTTGCTAAATATTTTGCCGGGCAAAAGGTCACATTGTGCACTAGATTGTACCACATTTTGGTAAATAAAAATTTTTTTTTTTTTTGTTTTGACAGTAAGAGGCGGGTAAATGTTTAGCTACTTTCATGTCTTTTTATCTTTGCGTTTTTTCTGTGCCTTCCAAAAAATAGTTTTTTCCTTTTGATTTATTTTCCCCAAAAGCACCTTGTGGAGAGCAGGTGACAAAAAAGATCCAAGGGCCATTTATACACCTTGGGGTGTGATGTGTGGGGATCAGGGAACCATTAACACCTATATTGTGAGGTGTGAGGATCCGGGGAACCATTAACACACCAGTTGTGAGGTGTGAGGACCAGGAACCATTAACACACTATATTGTGAGCATGTGGGGACCAGGGAACCATAACACACCATATTGGAGGGTGGAATCCGGGAACCTTTAATGCCCCTTTGTTTTTCAGAAAGGAAAGTATAAAACAAATTTTTAATGACATGGGGGAAATATGCTTTTCTTGACATTTATTAAATGAGTGAAAATTTTTGTAATGCAGCATTGTGTTTATAAACTGAGTTAAGCAGAATTCAGTGAAGTTCTTACTAGTACCGGAAAAGTGAATGCTTGTTAATGTCAAAGCAAGTGTATTTAAAATTAGTGGTTATACCCTTTCTAAAGGGTTTTTAACTTTTTTTTCCCTTTAAAGTTTGGAGATAAAGAGGGCGGGATTATCAAACTATTATCCTAAGGCTGAGGAGTGGTTATTGAGAGGTTTTGGAATGTAGAGGGATGGAATAATAGAAAATTTGAGATTTAAAAATCTGAAAGGGGGGGGAAAGCCGGGTGGGGGTCGGCCTAGAAAGGTTGGAGGGGGGGGGGGTAAAGGTTTTGCGTGCGAGGGCTTGGACTTCCACAAGCATGCGAACCCGCGTAGAACGAATGAGCATGAGCAAGGTAAACCTTTTTATAAGGGTTGGGGGAAACCGCAAGCTGGATTTGATCGGGAGATGGAAGTACAGTGCCTGCACTGTACATTTTATAACTGAGGGGTAAACACGCATCGAAAGGCGGGAAAAAAGTAATAGTAATTTCTTTAAGGAAAAGCAAAGGCATGTTTATCATACATGCGGGAATGTGTAGACCCAGGTAACCCAAAAAAAGTTGGAGTATAATTTCCTTTGGGGGATGGAGTGAATGATGCTATTTTTTTTTTTTTTTTTTGGTTCCCTGCCGGGTGGGAAATAATAAAAAAATAATTAAACTATCGTAAAAAGAGGTTGGTAATAATCATATTTTGTGAAAAGAGGATAAATATATACAAGATATGATATACACATAATAAAAGATTTGTTGGTTTAATTAAAAGGGTTGAGGGGTAGTTTCAGGATGTCCTTTTTATAGAGGAGCACAGATAATCGTATCACTACTATTTAAAAAACAGTTAGATAAGGGGAAGAGGGGACAGAAAAAAATGGCAACATAAATAAAGAGGGGTGAAATTTTAAAACAAGGGAGGAGGAAGTTAGGGAGATAAAAGTAACTATTGGCAGAAGGGGGGGGCAGTGCAAATACGGATAGTGGATGGGGTTAAGGGGGGGATATTTTTTAAAAATGCAGTATTAGAATGGGGGCAGAATTTTGGGCTAAGGAGGGGGGTGCAGGGGGAAAAGGGAGGGTGAGGGGTGGAATGATAAGAAAAGTGTAAAAAGAAAAAGGTGGCTTAAAAGGGTTTTTGAAAAAGGGGCAAAGAATTAAGAAGGGCAGAGTATAGGGAAGTAAAAAAAAGGGTAAAGACTGGGGAGAGTGTAAAAAAAAGAGCAAATGATAAGGGGTGAGGCACTGTCAAGAAATTTTGCGAAATAAGAAAAAATTTGGGAGTGAGAACAGTTAAGAAAGCCTGGGGAACGAAGGATTTGTTATTTAAAAAAACAAGGGGGGATTATTTGATGGGGCGCTGGGGGTTTTGGGTAATGACGGGCATGTTTTGGGGAAGTTGAAAATTGATGAATGAAGGGAGGCGTAATTTAAATGCACGGGCCCAGGGGGGTAAAACATCTTCTAGGATGAAGAGCAGATGTGAGTGTGTGGGGAGGTCATGAGGCATTACGTAGAATAAAGGGGGTAAAGCACCTGCTTTTAACCCTTTAAACTGCCAAACGTAGATTACTTTTATTTGCATAGTTTTCCCAAATTTAAATCACTTTTTATTTTACGTGCTTTAAAATGTAAAAAAAAAAATAGATCTACTTCAAGCACTACGCAAGTGAATGTAGATCTAACTTTGGACATTTTTAATTTTAACAAAAAATGTTAAAACGGGGGGGTTAATAGTGTTGAGTGGTTGATATTTTGTTTAATAAATGTATAAAAGGGGGAAGGGGTACTTATGGATTGGCAGAGTCATTATATTTTCCTTTTATATAAACGAAGGGGGAAAAAGAGATTGAAAAAATTATAAGGAATTTTTTATTGATATACCAGAAAGTGTGCAGTTGGTTTTTATTGAAAGAATTAGGGGTAAGATGAGAGTAGGTTTGCAGATGAACAAGGAGCTTTGATTGGGAGGAGAGTGTAGATAAAGTGTTTACATTGAAAAATTTTTAGATAAAATGGGGGAATTTTCATTGCATTTATGGATTTAAAATGGGGCATATGAAGATTGGATGGGGGGACAATGTGGGAGATTTTGCAAGTGTATGGAATGGGTAGTATTTTACTAAATCGAAAAATTTTTTTGAGGAAGGATGCCAGGTTGGGTGTGTGGGAGAGGGAGATTATTTCCGGTAAAAGTAGGTCTTGGGATGGAAGTCACCATGGTTTTTTAAAATGTACAGTATTTAAACGGGGTTTGGGGAAAAAAAGAAAATGCAGAGTGTTGGGGAAGGGGGGGTATTAAATTGGGGGAATCCAAATAAAAAAATATATTTTACAGTTATTTTTTTGGGATGTTTTTTTGGGGAAATTTTTAAAGAAAATTGCGAAGGTTATTGGGGGTTTGGGAAGGAGTGCAAAGTAAAAGTTGAAAGTGAACAAGAAAAAGAAGGTGAGAGGGTATCAAACTTTTTGGTAAAAAAATTAAATTCCCTTTTGAGAGAGGATAAGGAATAAGTGAATGTTTTCAAGATTTGTTGTTGCTTGCCACAGATGGGTTTATGAAAAATGAGGTTAACCATAGAATTTGGGGAAGGGAAAAAGGTGAGTGGTGCTTTGAGGGATGTGTGGGGAAAAAAAAAAAAATTTTCCAGAGGCAAAAAGGGAAGACAGTATAGTGAACCAACACCTTATGTGGGGGGGTGAAGAATGGGTTGTGAATGCAGTGGAGTGAGGGGGCAGTTGGAGGCAGTGGAGGTACAGTCAAAAGGGCAAAAGTGGTGTAAAATTATGCAGAGAATTCAGAGTGTAGAAATTTTGGAGGGGTTGGAGTTCTAAAGTATTTGTCGAGGCGAAGAGGAGCTGAAGAATGGTTTTTGGGCCTTTAGAGAGAAGTAACAAAATAGAATAAAATTGGAGAGTGTATAAAACTGTAGGGGAAGGAAAGGGAGGTAGGGCATCTTTGAAAGGTTGGGGGGGGGTAAAGGAGGTTTTTTTCGAGGGGCTTGGACTTCCTAAGCGTGCGGAGCGTGTTAGATAGAGTAAATAGAGACAATGGGTTTTTGGGAAATTTACAGCTGTTGGGGTGGAGCTGGATAAATTTTGTGAAGGATTTTGGGAAAATGGTTAGCCGGCTTTGAATCCTGGAAAGTAAGTACAGCCTGCTCTTTTTAAGAAGGGTTTGGGAAAATTGCATTTGGGGGGACCCAAAATGTCATATCGAGCTCCTTGGAAGACAGTGATTATGTACAGTGGTCCCCCAATAATCGTCCCCCCTAAAGGGCCTTTTGGAAATATCCCCTTATTTCTCAAACATTGGCTCGCAAATGTCCGTTTAAAAATCGCTTTCGCCTTCGTCCGGGGCGCGTATCAAAGCTCGGCCGCCGGGGCCCTTTCCCTTCCCCGCTAGTTCCCTTGGTTTACCAGTGACGCAGTCCCCTCACTTGCTCTTACGAAATATTTTATAATATTCCATTGATTTTAGTGCTTGCAAAAGGGTAATAAGCTACCGGGCTCCAAAGAAAGCTTCAGTGCCCGCCCTTTGGCAAAAAATGTAGAAACACATAATTTTTTGAAAAAGTTTGTAGGGGAAAAAAACAAAGGTGGTGGTGGGAAGTGGAAGAATTTTTGATAGTGGTTGATGGGGAAGGGTGGGAGTGATGGGTAGAAGGTAGGATGATGGTGGAAAAAGTTTTAATAGTTTAGAAGGGCAAGTGATGGGGGTAAAGGGTTCCTTCTTTAGTGTTCGCGATTTTTACCAACTCCTCCAATGTTTTTTTGGGGTTTTTATAGGGGACAGAAAACACCACCGCCTCACTCTGCTTCACCCCCAAATTTTGGACGGGTTACCTCAGGGCCCTTTTACACCCAAAAACAGCACAACACAACCCTCCGTGACATCTAATCTTTTTTTTTTCATTCAGATATATTTCCCTGTTCAAAGTTATTTAAAATTTTTTATGTCATATTAGTTGAATTTTATAGATAAAAAGCCCTAAGTTGAAAGTTCAAATCTCCAACAATAAAATTCCATCCCTCCCCACACAAACAAATCTTCAATAAGAACATAAGGAAGGGGGAACCCCCACTGCGTAGGCCTGCGGCCCTACTAGCTGGGGCCTTCACAAACCAACCCAAAACAAAAAAATGCTACCCAAGCAAAAACTCAGGTGCAGTCGACCTAATCCAACCCCTCACTCATGTATTTATCCAACCTAAATTTTGAAACTACCCCAAATTTTTTTCTTCGACACCGTACAAAGGGACACCGTCCACTCTCAACTCCCCTATTACCATGTTCATTTATACATTTTATTTGTGCTTTACATTTATTTGGCATTCTTTTTCTGCAGAAATCTAATTTATGCTAGGGAATGACCCGGGAAGGACCTAGAGTCCTTATGAGGGGGGTTTCCCCTCCAAACAATAACCTCCTTTCCCCCTCTCCTCCTCCCTGTCTTCCATCATCAACAACAAACCCTTTAAAGAAGGACGCATTTTAATGTTTATTTTTTTGTGCATGTAAAACTATCTTTTAGGGAAAAAAAAAAAAATTTTATACTTTTTTTGGGGGCGGGGGAAAGAATTAATTGGGTTTAATTATTCTTATGGGGGAAAAATTTATTCGAAAACGCTATTTTGTAAAGTCCCACCCAGGGAAAGGAAAGGACGATAATTTAGGGACCATGTAAAGTGTGTGAAAAATTTTTTTTTCTTCTGTTTTTTTTTTTTATTGGGGCACTCTTTTTTTTATGGGGAAAAGGGTAACGTTTAAAAAAAAAATTACGAATGGAATAACACAAAATTTATTTCGGAACAAGTTAATAGTACATATAGTTGAAGGGAAAGCTAGAAATGGTCCAGGACCATTGAACCATTAACACAAGATAATGGGCCGGGACCAATAACTTGTCGTCATCTTGTTTAAACTTGGGTATTGTGAATTATATATTTTATATGAGAAAGCTTTTAAAAAATTGAGTATTGTGTTTGTTACAGAAAGGAAAGAACAAGATGCGGGGGTGGAGGGGGAGGAGGAGAGCTGAGTCCAGCTGGGGGGGGGTCAAAACTCTCGTTATAATTTTTCCCAGCAACCCTAACAAGGCACATAAAGAACACTTTGGGACTCTTACTCTACCAACAGCCTTCCACCCACCCTTGGGAAGCAATCTTTTTTAAATTCAATTTCAAATTGAATTTTATGAACAAAAGCAATAACTGGGGTTTTTTCCATATATTTAGATTCACAAGTTTAAACAACTGCTGGTATTTTATTTTGAAGCTATAACCTTTTTACTGGGCGGGGCTAAATAAAATGGGTTGCAAACCGTGTTGAGCCCTAATATTATTTTCCAAAAAATTTTAGCGGCTTCCCTCTGCAAAGAAACTGGTAGGTTTCATTTGAGAAATGGGGCGAGTGGTCATTGCGCAATTAAAAAAAAAATCCTGCAGCATGCGTTGCATAACGAGAAAGAAAAACTCTGTCCTGTTTTTTTGGTTTTGAAAAACCCCCCCATTTTGGTGTATTTTGTATGGTACTATTTAGGTTTTATTCTCATTTTCTTGGGTTTTATTTTATAGAATGGAAGAATATTCGAAAAAGACATGATTTTGAATGTTTTTCAAACTAAAAACCTTGAAATTGAGCTCAAAGTAGCAGAAATTTTCAATTTTTTTGCGGTTTAAGAGTAAAAATGCATAGTCCAATGCACGCAAATGGGGGTCTAAAAAGCTTTCACAAACGCTATATTATTAATCCATTTTTACAAAATCAGATCTGCATAACTTAAATCTTCTATTTTTTGTGTGAATAAAAATTTAAAATGGAAAATTTAAAAAAAATTTAAAATGGAATTTTGTGTTGTTAATTTTTTTACCCCATTTTGAAATTTTGGGCCCTTTCTTATTTGGTATGAAATTGGGCCCAAATACTAATTTCTGATCAATTTGTTGGGGAGTTGAAATCGTAAAAGGGGGGTTTTTTTGTACTCGATCAAAAGAACAAAAGGAGTTCTAGCAAATAGGTTTTGATTTGGTCTACTGAAAATGAAATTTCCTAAAATAGGGGGAGATCGCCAATGCTTAAAATTTTTCCAAACTGCAAATTTGCAGGCAAATTCCGAATTTTTGAAAATTTCATATTCTTTGGGGTCATTCCTCGGGGAAAAAATTCTCCTCGTTTTAGAGAAAACATATATTTTTTTTTTTTTTTAAATCCTTCAACACTGAGAGCATTTTTTGAGCAGGGGGTCGATAATGAAAAGGAATAATTACATGAAATCTTTTTTTTACTTTAAAAGAAAAAAAAAGAAGCATTAGAGAAAGCAAAAAATCGCGTTGCTACGTTTTCATGTGGATGCGAAGTAAAATCGCGTTCAACAGCAGTTGTTTGTTACCTACATATAAGCTTGATTTATTGGTAGGGTTTTAGTCAAGAAATGCTAATTGGCAAATCATGAGAAGGAACCCTACATTTTACTGTTTATGGTTTGTTTCATGTGCCTGCATTAGAAATACTTTTCACAAATGGTGGGGGAGCTCGAAAAAACCCTTTTTTAAAAACATTTTCCATAGTGTGATCATGGGTAACCTGTAAAAAACAAACAAAAGGGAAAACAGTACTGGGGAAAAGGGGGGAGGTATTTTTCTAATTTATTTTTACAAATCATTCTTAAAAAAGTAGTAATCAGCAAAGTAAACTGAGGTCACCAAGTGAAAAAGTCTTCTCAAGGCCAGAAAAGGCCCACTTTTTCTTTCTATTCTCAAACTATATAGACAGCTCTACCTTTATGGGGGCTGTATTACCTTTGCAAATTTTTAAAGTTTGCAACAATGGTATCCCCTCGAGGACATTCTCCCCCAAGCTGACATAAACCAAATAAACCAGTGGCCACAAAAACAAATTTAAATTCAGCTAGGAAAATTGAGTAAAATGCTTTAATGAAGAGTAAAAAAAACTCAAATCACCAGGTTAAAAATGTGTGAGGGGTTTGCAATAATGCAGAAGATAGAAATTTGGAAATTTCAACAGTTTTGCAAACGGTGACAACCCTAAGGAAATGATAGCTGGATAACTACACCTTTCAAAACAGAAATGCCAGGCCTATCTTACTAGAGCACTATTATCTTGCTAGAACACTATTATCTTACTAATGCACTATTATCTTACTAAAACACTATTACCTTAATAGAGTGCTATTCTTGCTAGAGCACTATTATCTTGCTAGAGCACTATTATTTTGCTAAAACACTATTATCTTGCTAGAGCACTGTTATCTTGCTAGAGCACTATTATCTTGCTAGAGCACTATTATTTTGCTAAAACACTATTATCTTGCTAGAGCACTGTTATCTTGCTAGAGCACTATTATCTTGCTAAAACACTATTATCAGAGCAGTGAAAGTAAGTAACTTTTGTAAATAATAAAATAATGAAAATTGTCAATCAGGTTGAGACTGAAAAATATATTGTATAATTTTCATTAAGTTTGCAAGCTGCAGAATTTGTAGAAAAGATGGATGCAGATTTGTGTTAAGAAATGTTTTGAGGGATGTAATGTGAAAGTTTTTGGTGACACAGCAGTTTTTTAAATAAGTAAAATTGAATATAAATATGTGTCGTACATTTATATTGAATGTATGTGGTGTGTAAATAATTTATATGGCTGTGTTCATTGTTGATTCCTAATAGTTTTAGTTTTCCGTATTGCGTTTTCCGTACTTGTCTGCTAGGTTTTTTTTTTTTTTTTGAGGGAGGGGGGATGATGGACACTCCATTTTGTTGGATATTATTATTGGTAGCAAAGTAATTTACTGGTGTAAGTATGTGTTGTGATGTACAAGCTTGTTGGTGACAAGTGTTGTGATGTACAAGCTTGCTGGTAACACTCGCCATCCTGACTAAAATATAACTTTGTTTCTTCCCAATTAGTGAGTGATAATCCCAACGTGGGGAGCAAGTGTGTCGGTCGCAAGGCCTAAAGGCCTATGATGTTATATCTAGCCAGAGAGAGAAACTAGTGCAGCAGTTTACAACAGACTACGCTCCATCACCCATTAATGAACAGGTAACTGAGGTTTACCAAGATGCATTGTTTATCCTCGCAGGTAAACTATCGTGCAGTAGTTTATTATGATGTACGATGAAGAGTAAATCACAGCATTCACAACTAATGACTTTTAAAGAAATAATTTTAAATGATTTTCATGTGTTGTTCTTCACTTCTTATGTTATTAAGTCTAAACTGAGAGAGAGAGAGAGAAGTGAAGAGGAGGTTAGCAGGTGCAGTCATGAGTGTTGTGAATATCAGGTACGATCATGAGTGTTATGAAGATTAGGTGCAGTCATGAGTGTTGTGAAGATTAGGTGCAGTCATGAGTGTTGTGAAGATTAGGTGCAGTCATGAGTGTTGTGAAGATCAGGTGCAGTCATGAGTGTTGTGAAGATCAGGTGCAGTCATGAGTGTTGTGAAGCAGTGGCGTCGCTAGGGGTTTGGTGTAACCCGGGCGGCATCTTTGGTGTCAACCCTATGAAATCCAAGGGTGGCAGAATGGTGGAAGTAAACTCCAGTTACTTGACTACTGCATGATCAGTGACTAATGTTTAGCAATGAGAATGTTTAAGGGCCATAAATCAAACAGAATACCTCTCAACTTTATTAATGATAAAATAAATAATCGTAGTAATGTTGAGGAAACATGAACTCAAAAACCACTTTGAGTACAGGCAACAGATCCTACATTTATTCATCTTCAACAATGCAAAAAAAAAAAAAAAAATAAACTTAAAAAGTAAAGAAAAACATAGCAATATCAGAGAAACACTAGTTCCCATTTGACTTGGAGTACAGATAACATCTCAGTGAATCTGATCTTACATTTCCTTGCCTTCAGTCCTGCAAAATCATCTATCACATCATCAAAATCAATGATTTTCCCTATATAGGTCTATTTGTACTTTGTAATCATATAGGCTATATAGAAACAAAGGATTTTTCTCTTATGTTGCTGCAGCACTGTTTTGTGCATTAGTATTACAACCCAGGAGTCCAAATGGCCTGTTATCCTGGGTGTAAAGGGAGCAAAATAAACACAGCAGAAAACTTTTGACTTATATTATCCTTCACGAGTTTAGAACAGAAGTATGTACACTATATACACTATGTACAGCAATAGGTACTAGTGCACTCCACGGTAAGCAAGGCAGAATAGAAGCCACTAGAGAGCAGACAGTGCTTCAACCAGCTCTAGAATGGGAATGACAAGGGCAGACCGGAGAGTGGTACCCACATAACCTCTGCAATTTCCAAAACCATCTTCTCATTGGCTGGAACCTGGGTACTGGTTGAATGACGGGGCCCCATCGTCAACCCTCAGCCACCTGGTTCGCTGGTTGGGGGAGATAGCCTGTAAATGAGGGTGTGTACATGCGCCGAATAAAGGTTACGTACTCTTTGCATGCCACACCCCCACCCCGAGAAGGCTCAGGATTAGGCTCCCACCTCCCAGTGGTAACCATGCCACCATGGCACAAAATAATGGGACCGCCTTTCCTCTCAACCATCCAACTCTTAGATAGAGCTCAGCTTTTCATGTGACAAAAAGCCAAACCCTAAACTCAGAGCGAGACAGCAGACAGTCGGGCTAGCTTAGGTCCAAGACACGGGCGGACGGTAGCCCGCATCCCCTCACTAAAAAAAAACCCCACACCCGGGGATAAAAAAAAAGAGCTTGGAAGGGGTTACCACAAGTAACCTAACACATCCTAACCTAATATATAATTATTATAAATAATATTGTTAAACTCTAGATAAAGAGTCTGCCAACATATTTTCTTTGCCGGCAATATGTACAATTCTCAGAAAATAGGGTTGCAGTCTTAGCGTCCATCTCATGAGCCTTGTGTTGTGGTTCTTCATGGTTTGGAGATATACTAGAGGATTGTGATCACTGTAGACAGTGACCACCTGCGAAGTTTGTCCCATGTATACATTAAAGTGCTCCAAAGCCAGTACCAGAGTGAGGGCTTCTTTTTCAATGGTAGAGTAAGCCCTGTGATGCAGCTGGAACTTGGCCGAGAAGAAGGCTACAGGCTGCAACTCCTTGGCCCCGTTTTGCAACAGTACTGCCCCAACCCCAGACTCAAAAGCATCAACCTGTAATGAGAAAGGTTTGGAGAAGTCTGGAGACAAAAGAATGGGTGCAGTACACAATAATCTTTTTGCTTTGTCAAAAGCATCCTGAGCAACTGAAGTCCAAATAAAGGGAACTTTGTGACTGGTAAGAGAGGTAAGAGGGGCTACAATATCTGAGAAATTCTTAAAGAATCTTCTGTAAAATCCTATCATGCCTAGGAAACATTGAAGAGATTCCCTATCATGTGGAACTAGATAATCTTTAATGGCAAGAACTTTAGCAAGTTTAGGAGCAACTTTGCCACTACCTACTTCATGGCCTAGAAAAGTAACAGCGGCCTGGCCAAAGGAAGATTTAGAAAAATTAACAGTTAAATGGGAACTCTGAAAGGTCTTAAAAAGAGCCTTAAGTCTAAATAGGTGTTGATCCCAAGTATCAGACACCACAACAATATCATCCAGGTACGCTGCTGTGCCTTCAAGTCCTTTAATAGCCTGATCGATAAGTTTCTGGAATGAAGAGGGGGGAGTTTTTCATTCTGAAGGGGTAACTGTATATTGATAATGACCTGGAATTACAAAGGCAGAGATTTCCTTCGCCTTATCTGTCAAAGGTACCTGATAGTAACCTTTAAGGAGATCTAACTTGGATACAAAAGTAGCCTTACCCACAAAGTCAATTACGTCATCCAGACGAGGAAGAGGGTAAGCATCTGTGATTGTGACCTCATTTACCTTACGGTAGTCTGTACACATACGAAACCCTCCATCAGCTTTTTTAACAAGGATGCACGGTGAAGCCCGTGGACTAGACTACTACTCGGCTAAACCATGCTCTAACAGAAATTCTACTTCCTGCTGAAGTAGTCTCTGCTTTTCAGGATTAGCTCTGTAGGTGGAGAGTTTAATAGGTTTAGAGTTTCTCAGATCTACATCACGATAACCTAACGTACATTTTTTCGGCACATCTGAAAAAATATCAGGGTATGACTGTAGAAGCGCAGTTAAACTTGTTGCTTGAGTTTCAGACAGCCCCACCATTAAAGGGCTAGGGTCCTTGAGGAGGACAGAGTTTGGAAGTTTAACATTAATTTCAGAAATAGAGTGCAAAGAGTCAGAGTCGTCCTCAGAGGAAGAGGACAGAGTCATTACTGGGACTTTATCTGGTGTATGAAAAGATTTTAATTGATTTATGTGGTAAGTTTTAGTTTTTGAGGTCTTATCAAGGAGAGATACCACATAATTTACATCAGATAATTTACTTACAATTTGCATAGGTCCCGTAAATCTAGCTTTCAAGGTGTGGCCAGGTATAGGTTCCTACACCTACACCTTGTCTCCTGGATGGAAGGAGCGGAATTGTGCATTTCTGTCATACCTCTGTTTCATCTTATTTTGAGCTGCCTTTAGGTTAGCCTTGGCTAACTGATGTGCCACCTGCAGCCTTGAAGAGGACCTCGTTCATTGTGCCCAAAGATCAGCTCAAACGGACTATACCCAGTAGACTCTTGCACCGTTTCTCTTACTGAGAACAGCAACAAAGATAGTGATTCATCCCAGTCTGTAGGAAAATGCACATCTGATGGAATCTTTCCAAGGTGCCTTGGGACTGAGGATGATAGGCAGTGGATAAGTTGTGGATTATCCCTAACCTAGTTAATGCTTCCCTAAATGCTTTGGCAGTGAAGTTAGTACCTTGATCACTTCGAATAGTTTTAGGAATGCCAAAACAAGAAATAAATCTTGTTAAAGCTTTGAGAATAGCTTTAGTATTAATACTGTACATGGGAATTGCTTCAGGATATCTAGTTACTCTATCCATTATGGTAAATAAATACTGATTTCCCGACTTTGACCTAGGTAGTGGACCTACACAATCTATAATTAAATCTGCAAAAGGTTCTCCATCAGCAGGTATAGGTTGGAGAGGTGCAGGTTTAATGGAATGTCCAGGTTTCCCCACTTGCTGACATTCTCGGCAACACCGGATATGATTCTTCACATCCTGCTTTAATTTTGGCCAATAAAATTCTTTTGTGATTCTATATAAGGTTTTAGTAATTCCTAAGTGACCTCCTAATGAAGTATTATGAGCTATATTCAATATTTGAGGTCTAAACTTTGTTGGAACTACTAACCTGTCAGACAATTGCTGGCCCTCTATCTCCTTACCAGTCTCAATGCAGATCAAATAGTCATTTTTAAGTTTATACTTGACCGGATGATCCAAAGAGGATTTACCCATGGCTGCCTGAAAAGCGAAATTTAGAGAATGGTCCTTTCGTTGCTCCTCCCGGAAGGACAGTCCCTCGGGCATGGAAACAGATATATCTGGCAATCCTGCAACCTTGGAATAGGAAGGCTTGATCTGGGTCTGTTCACTTGATCTACGAGGCTCCGGCCGGTGTGACTCATAAAACAACGTGGCTATTCTGAGATCGGAGTCGTCCAAGGATAGGTCAACATTCTCGCTAGACAACCCTTGGGAGGTTGCCCGAGTTATGGCCACCACCGGGGAAGAATTAATCATTATGGATTCAGGACATACACTAGCAGTAGTAATGTTATTACCCAGTAATAACATGGCATCTTTCATGGGGAATCCTTCGGATACACCCTCAGTCAAGTACCAAGTGTAATATTTGCACTGTACATAAATTTTATGCAAAGGGACAGAATATATAGCTCCTCCAAATGCTTCCAATAAAACAGAAGAATTCAAGGAAGTGTTCTTTGAAAGGGGTAATATTCCCTCTCTTATAAGTGAGCAATATGCTCCAGGATCTCTAAAGGTTTTGACTTTAGTTGTTTCGGAGTTTTCTTGAAGGGAAATAAGGCTCTTACAGTAATAAGGGGCCATCCCTTCTTCTACTTCTCTCAGGGACATGTTACTAGGGATATTAGAGATTTTTTCCCCAAAGGGTTGGGGTTTGTGGGGGCAGTTGGGACGGATGTGACCTACTTTGTTACAGAGGAAGCAGACGACAGGCTTGCCCTTTACTCCCTGCTGACGTTGCAACTGGTGTCGCTCTGGCTGGTGTCTCTGGATACTGTTGTCGAGATGCACCATGTTGAGTAGTTTGTCTCTTACCAGGTGGACCATAAGTTGAGAAGTGTGGCTCACCAGGTGATTTAGTTCGCTGATGTAGATGTTCTCCCTCCTGCTGGCACTTCATTCTCCAAGGTTGACGATCTCTGCTTATGCCAGGCTGTTGAAAAGAGAGACAGGACCGCTTGGACAAGAAGCGGTTAGTTTCAAAGGTATCAGCCAACCTGGCCGCCTCCAATGCAATGGTTAAGTCACGATCCTGCAGAAAGACTCAAACCTCTGGTCCCACAGACTCCAGCCGGTTGTCAATCAGAATAGGCTGCACGAGATTATCGAAGGTAGTAACACCACTTGCTTTATACCAGCTGGTAAAAGCTTTGGTCTGCTGTCGCACAAAATCAACCAGGGATTGACCAAGCTGTCATCTGCCTAGCTTGAAAAGCTTCTGATACTTAGCTGGGATTCAAGTATATGCTCCCAACACTGTGGTCTTCACTACTTTATAATTGGAAAAATCAGTGTCACTTAACACTGATGTAAATTCCTGTGCCTTACCAAACAATGCTGTGTGAACCGACGATGCCCAATGCTGTTCTGGCCACCTCAAGGCTCGAGCCTGATTTTCAAAAGCTTCAAAAAATTGTTCTGGTTCGGCCTCATTGAAGCGGGGAACAAGCTGTACGCTTTGTAAACTAAAGCTTTCAAAAGCGAAAAACTGCCTCCTTTCTTTTTCCCCATCAAATTTTTTTT
>NC_069407.1:56621846-56688740 GCF_026875155.1 Cherax quadricarinatus | reverse complement strand
GGAGCATATCTTGAATCCCAGCTAAGTATCAGAAGCTTTTCAAGCTAGGCAGATGACGCCTTGGTCAATCCCTGGTTGATTTTGTGCGACAGCAGCCCAAAGCTTTTACCAGCTGGTATAAAGCAGTGGTGTTACTACCTTCGATAATCTCTGCAGCCTATCTGATTGACAACCGGCTGGAGTCTGTGGGACCAGAGGTTTGAGTCTTTCTGCAGGATCGTGACTTAACCATTGCATTGGAGGCGGCCAGGTTGGCTGATACCTTTGAAACTAACCGCTTCTTGTCCAAGCGGTCCTGTCTCTTTTTTCAACAGCCTGGCATAGCAGAGATCGTCAACCTTGGAGAATGAAGTGCCAGCAGGAGGGAGAACATCTACATCAGCGAACTAAATCACCTGGTGAGCCACACTTCTCAACTTATGGTCCACCTGGTAAGAGACAAACTACTCAACATGGTGCATCTCGACAACAGTATCCAGAGACACCAGCCAGAGCGACACCAGTTGCAACGTCAGCAGGGAGTAAAGGGCAAGCCTGTCGTCTGCTTCCTCTGTAACAAAGTAGGTCACATCCGTCCCAACTGCCCCCACAAACCCCAACCCATTGGGAAAATCTCTAATATCCCTAGTAACATGTCCCTGAGAGAAGTAGAAGAAGGGATGGCCCCTTATTACTGTAAGAGCCTTATTTCCCTTCAAGAAAACTCCGAAACAACTAAAGTCAAAACCTTTAGAGATCCTGGAGCATATTGCTCACTTATAAGAGAGGGAATATTACCCCTTTCAAAGAACACTTCCTTGAATTCTTCTGTTTTATTGGAAGCATTTGGAGGAGCTATATATTCTGTCCCTTTGCATAAAATTTATGTACAGTGCAAATATTACACTTGGTACTTGACTGAGGGTGTATCCGAAGGATTCCCCCTGAAAGATGCCCTGTTATTACTGGGGAATAACATTACTACTGCTAGTGTATGTCCTGAATCCATAATGATTAATTCTTCCCCGGTGGTGGCCATAACTCGGGCAACCTCCCAAGGGTTGTCTAGCGAGAATGTTGCCCTTCCTTGGACGACTCCGATCTCAGAATACCCAAACCGTTGTTTTATGAGTCACACCGGCCGGAGCCTCTTTTAGATCAAGTGAACAGACCAATAAAAGCCTTCCTATTCCAAGGTTGCAGGATTGCCAGATAATCTTTTTTCCATGCCCGAGGGACTGTCCTTCCGGGAGGAGCAACAAAAGGGAAACCATTCTCTAAATTTCGCTTTTCAGGCAGCCATGGTAAATCCTCTTTGGATCATCCGGTCAAGTATAAACTTAAAAATGACTATTTGATCTGCATTGAGACTGGTAAGGAGATGGGAGGGCCAGAAAATTGTCTGACAGGTTAGTAGTTCCAAAAAAGTTTAGACCTCAAATTTTGAATATAGCTCATAATACTTCATTAGGAGGTCATTTAGGAATTACAAAAACCTTATATAGAATACAAAAGAATTTTATTGGCCAAAATTAAAGCGGGATGTGAAGAATCTTATCCGGTGTTGCCGAGAATGTCAGCAAGTGGGGAAAAACCTGGACATTCCATTAAACCTGCACCTCTCCAACCTATACCCGGGATGGAGAACCTTTTTGGGCAGATTTAATTATAGATTGTGTAGGTCCACTCCCTAGGTCAAAGTCGGGAAAATCAGTATTTATTTACCATAATGGATAGAGTAACTAGATATCCTGAAGCAATTCCCATGTACAGTATTAATACTAAAGCTATTCTCAAAGCTTTAACAAGATTTATTTCTTGTTTTGGCATTCCTAAAACTATTCGAAGTGATCAAGGTACTAACTTCACTGCCAAAGCATTTAGGGAAGCATTAACTAGGTTAGGGATAATCCACAACTTATCCACTGCCTATCATCCTCAGTCCCAAGGCACCTTGGAAAGATTCCATCAGATGTGCATTTTCCTACAGACTGGGATGAATCACTATCTTTGTTGCTGTTCTCAGTAAGAGAAACGGTGCAAGAGTCTACTGGGTATAGTCCGTTTGAGCTGATCTTTTGGGGACAATGAACGAGGTCCTTCAAGGGTGCAGGTGGCACATCAGTTAGCCAAGGCTAACCTAAAGGCAGCTCAAAATAAGATGAAACAGAGGTATGACAGAAATGCACAATTCCGCTCCTTCCATCCAGGAGACAAGGTGTAGGTGAGGAACCTATACCTGGCCACACCTTGAAAACTAGATTTACGGGACCTATGCAAATTGTAATAAATTATCTTTATGTAAATTATGTGGTATCTCTCCTTGATTTAAACCTCAAAAACTAAAACTTACCACATAAATCAATTAAAATCTTTTCAAAACACCAGATAAAGTCCCAGTAATGATCTGTCCTCTTCCTCTGAGGACGACTCTGACTCTTTGCACTCTATTTCTGAAATTAATGTTAACTTCCAAACTCTGTCCTCCTCAAGGACCCTAGCCCTTTAATGGTGGGGCTGTCGAAACTCAAGCAACAAGTTTAACTGCGCTTCTACAGTCTACCCGATATTTTTTCAGATGTGCCGAAAAAATTAACGTTAGGTTATCGGGATGTAGATCTGAGAAACTCCTAACCTATTAAACTCTCCACCTACAGAGCTAATCCTGAAAGCAGGACTACTTCAGCAGGAAGTAGAATTTCTGTTAGAGCATGGTTTAGCCGAGTAGTAGTCTAGTCCACGGGCTTCCACCGTGCATCCTTGTTAAAAAAGCTGATGGAGGGTTTCGTAGTGTACAGACTACCGTAAGGTAAAAGAGGTCACAATCACAGATGCTTACCCCCTTCCTCGTCTGGATGACGTAATTGACCCTTTTTGGGTAAGGTACTTTTGTATCCAAGTTAGATCTCCTTAAAGGTTACTATCAGGTACCTTTGACAGATAAGGCGAAGGAAATCTCTGCCTTTGTAATTCCAGGTCATTATCAATATACAGTTACCCCTTCAGAATGAAAAACTCCCCCCTCTTCATTCCAGAAACTTATCGATCAGGCTATTAAAGGACTTGAAGGACAGCTTTACCTGGTGATATTGTTGGGGGTGTCTGATATTTTGGGATCAACACCATTTAACTTAAGGCTCTTTTTAAGCCCTTTCGGATTTCCCCCAATTTAACTTTAATTTTTCTAAATCTTCCTTTGGCCAGGCCGCTGTTACTTTTCTGGGCCATGAAGAAAGGTAGGGGCCCAAATTTTGCCCCAAAACTTGCAAAAAGTTCTTGCCTTTTAAAGTTTTATTATTCAATGATAGGAATCTTTTTAAAATTTTTCCTAGGCATGAAAAGGTTTTTTAAAAAGGTTTCCCTTTAAGAATTTTAGATTTTGTAGCCCCCTCTTACCTCTCTTCCCAGCCCAAAAATTTCCCCTTTTAAATTTGGATTTCATTTCCCTCAGGAGTTTTACAAAGCAAAAAGTTTATTTTTTGTACTGAAAACCCATTTTTTTGTCCCCCCAAGACTTTTTCCAAAAACCTTTCTCATTACGGGTTTGAGGGTTTTTGGGAGTCGGGGGGTTGGGGGAAAATTCTTTGAAAAAGGGGGGCCCAAAGGGAATTTGCAGCCTTTTTCCTTCCTTCTGGGCCCAAGGGGTTCCGCTGCATCACAGGGTTTTATTTCTACCTTTAAAAAAGAAGTCCCCTCCTCTTTACTGGTTTTTGGGCACTTTAATTAAAACATGGACAAACTTCCAGGTGGTCACGGGTCTCCAGTGATCAAAAACCCCTTTTAGTATATCCCAAACCATGAAAAAAAACCCCCAACACAAGGCTCATGTATGGACGAAAGGGACTCCCAACCCTTTTTTCCTGAAAATTTTGTACATATTCCCGGAAAAGAAAATATGTTGGCAGACTTTTTATTAGGGGTTTTTAAACAATATTATTTATAATTTAAATTAAAAATTTGGTTGGGATTTTGTTAGTTTATTGTGGAAACCCCCCTTCCCAAGCTTTTTTTTTTTACCCCCGGGGGTTTGGGGGGGTTTTTTTTTGGTGGGGGGATGCGGCAAACCGCCCCGCCCTGCTTTTGGACCTAAGCTACCCCCCGACTGTCTGCTGCCCTCGCTCTGTTTTTTGGGTTTTGGCCCTTTTTGTCCACATAAAAAACCCCTGGGGCTTCTATCTAAGTTTAAAGGGTTTGAGGGGGAAAAGGGGGTCCCATTATTTTGGGGCCATGGGGGCAGGGCTTCCCACTGGGATTTGGGAGAAAACCCCTGAGCCTTCTGGGGGTGGGGGTGTGGCATGAAAAAGAGTATTTAAACCCTTTTTTTCGGCGCATGTTCACACCCTCATTTACTGGCCCCTATCCCCCAAAACCAGCGAAAAAAGGTGGCTGAGGGTTGCGTGGGGCCCCCCCCGTCTTTCAACCAGTACCCCAAGGTTCCACCCAATGGAAGAGGGTTTTTTGGAAAATTTTTGAAAGAGGTTATGGGGGTTAACCATTTCCCCGGTCTCCCCTTGTAAAACCCCATTCTAGGGGCTGGTTAAAAAGCACGTTCCCTCTCTATTTGGCTTCTATTCCCCCTTGCTTTCCCGGGGTGGAGTGAAATTGTAAAAAAGGGCCCTGAAAATTTGTGAAATAAGTGTACTTACTTCTTTTTCTAAACTCGTGAAGGTTTTTTTAAAAAGCAAAAGTTTTCGCTTGTTTTTTTTTCCCCCCTTCCCTTTACCCCCAGGATAAAGGCTTTTTGGACTCCTGGGTTGAAAATACTAAGGGCACAAAACAGTGCTGCAGCAACAAAAGAGAAAAACCCTTTTTTTCTATATACCCAATATGATTACAAAGTACAAATAGACCTATATAGGGAAAATCATTGATTTTGATGATGTGATAGATGATTTTGCAGGACTGAAGGCAAGGAAATGTAAGATCAGATTCACTGAGATGTTATCTGTACTCCAAGTCAAATGGGAACTAGTGTTTCTCTGATATTGCTATGTTTTTCTTTACTTTTTAAGTTTATTTTTTTTTTTTTTTTGCATTGTTGAAGATGAATAAATGTAGGATCTGTTGCCTGTACTCAAAGTGGTTTTTGAGTTCATGTTTCCTCAACATTACTACGATTATTTATTTTATCATTAATAAAGTTGAGAGGTATTCTGTTTGATTTATGGCCCTTAAACATTCTCATTGCTAAACATTAGTCACTGATCATGCAGTAGTCAAGTAACTGGAGTTTACTTCCACCATTCTGCCACCCTTGGATTTCATAGGGTTGACACCAAAGATGCCGCCCCGGGTTACACCAACCCTAGCGACGCCACTGCTTCACAACACTCATGACTGCACCTGATCTTCACAACACTCATGACTGCACCTGATCTTCACAACACTCATGACTGCACCTAATCTTCACAACACTCATGACTGCACCTAATCTTCACAACACTCATGACTGCACCTAATCTTCATAACACTCATGATCGTACCTGATATTCACAACACTCATGACTGCACCTGCTAACCTCCTCTTCACTTCTCTCTCTCTCTCTCAGTTTAGACTTAATAACATAAGAAGTGAAGAACAACACATGAAAATCATTTAAAATTATTTCTTTAAAAGTCATTAGTTGTGAATGCTGTGATTTACTCTTCATCGTACATCATAATAAACTACTGCACGATAGTTTACCTGCGAGGATAAACAATGCATCTTGGTAAACCTCAGTTACCTGTTCATTAATGGGTGATGGAGCGTAGTCTGTTGTAAACTGCTGCACTAGTTTCTCTCTCTGGCTAGATATAACATCATAGGCCTTTAGGCCTTGCGACCGACACACTTGCTCCCACACGTTGGGATTATCACTCACTAATTGGGAAGAAACAAAGTTATATTTTAGTCAGGATGGCGAGTGTTACCAGCAAGCTTGTACATCACAACACTTGTCACCAACAAGCTTGTACATCACAACACATACTTACACCAGTAAATTACTTTGCTACCAATAATAATATCCAACAAAATGGAGTGTCCATCATCCCCCCTCCCTCAAAAAAAAAAAAAAAACCTAGCAGACAAGTACGGAAAACGCAATACGGAAAACTAAAACTATTAGGAATCAACAATGAACACAGCCATATAAATTATTTACACACCACATACATTCAATATAAATGTACGACACATATTTATATTCAATTTTACTTATTTAAACACTGCTGTGTCACCAAAAACTTTCACATTACATCCCTCAAAACATTTCTTAACACAAATCTGCATCCATCTTTTCTACAAATTCTGCAGCTTGCAAACTTAATGAAAATTATACAATATATTTTTCAGTCTCAACCTGATTGACAATTTTCATTATTTTATTATTTACAAAAGTTACTTACTTTCACTGCTCTGATAATAGTGTTTTAGCAAGATAATAGTGCTCTAGCAAGATAACAGTGCTCTAGCAAGATAATAGTGTTTTAGCAAAATAATAGTGCTCTAGCAAGATAATAGTGCTCTAGCAAGATAACAGTGCTCTAGCAAGATAATAGTGTTTTAGCAAAATAATAGTGCTCTAGCAAGATAATAGTGCTCTAGCAAGAATAGCACTCTATTAAGGTAATAGTGTTTTAGTAAGATAATAGTGCATTAGTAAGATAATAGTGTTCTAGCAAGATAATAGTGCTCTAGTAAGATAGGCCTGGCATTTCTGTTTTGAAAGGTGTAGTTATCCAGCCTATCATTTTCCTTAGGGTTGTCACCGTATTGCTAAACTGTTGTAATTCTCAAACTTCATATCTTCTAGCATTATTGCTAAGCCTCACACATTTTTAACACTGAGTGATTTGAGTTTGTTTTACTCTTCATTAAAGCATTTTACTCAATTTTCCTAGCTGAATTTCAAATTGTTTTCTGTGGCCCACTGGATATTTGGTTTATGTCAGCTTGGAGGAGAACTGTCCTCGATGGATACCACTAGTTGCAAACTTTAATATCTGCAAAGGTAATACAGCTCCATGATTAGTAGAGCTGTCTATATCAGATATGAGAATAAGAAAGAGAAGTGGGCCTGTACTGTGCCTTGAGGAAGACGTTTTCACTGTGGTGACCTCAGATTATACTTTGCTGATTACTACTTTTTAAGAATGATTTGTCAAAATAAATTAGACAAATACCTGCCCACTCTTCCAGTACTGTATTCCTTTTGTTTGTATTTTACATGTTGTTACACCATGATCACACTACTGGTAAATGTTTTTCACAAAGTGTATATCAGAGCTCCCTCACCATTTGTGACAAAGTATTTCTAGATGCAGGCACATGAAACAAACCCATTAAAACATGTAAAATGTAGGGATTCCTTCTCATGATTTGCCAATTATGCATTTCTTGACTAAAAGCCTACCAAATAAATACAAGCTTATCATGTAGGTAACAAACAACTGCATGTGTGATACGCAGAGTTTACTTCGCATCACACATGCAACTGTAGTCATACGCTGAGTTTACTGCTTTCTCTAATGCTTCTTAATTTTTCTTTAAGTAAAACAAAAGATTTCATGTAATTACTTAACCTTTTCATTATCGAGACCCCTGCTCACAAACCTGCTCTCAGTGTTGAAGGATTTAAAAAAAAAAAAAGAATATATGTTTTCTCATGAAACGAGAGAGAATCTTTTCCCGATGGCAATGACACCAAGAATATGAAATTTTACAGAAAACTTACGGAATTATGCTCTCGCAAAGTTAGCAGTCTTGGCAATATTTAAGCATTGGCGATCTCGCCCTATTTTAGGCTAATTTCATTCTTCCAGTAGACCAAACTCATACCTATTTTGCTAGAACTCCATTTGTTCTATTGATCGAGTACAAGAAACAGCCCATTTACCGATTTCAACTACCCAACAAAGTGATCAGAAATTAGTAATTTGGCCAATTTCATACACAAATCAAGTAAGGCCAATTTCAAAATAGGGTACAAAATTAACAACACAAACATTCCATTTTAAATTTTTAAATTTTCCATTTTAAATTTTTATTCACACAAAAAATAGAAGATTTACAGTTATGCAGACTACTGCATTATTGTAAAAATGGTATTAATAATATCAGCGCATTTGTGAAAGCATATTAGACCCACCAGTTGACGTGCATTGGACATATGACACTTATTTACTCTTGAACATCAGCAAAAATTGAACATTTCTGCTACTTTGAGCTCAATTTCAAGGTACTTTTAGTTTGTAAACCATTCAAAATCATGTCTATTTCTGTAATATATCTTCCATTCTATCAAATGAAACCAAGAAAATGAGAATAAAACCATAAATAGTACCATACAAAAATACACCAAAATGTCGGTGTTCTAAACCAAAAACAGGATCAGAGTTTTTCTTTCTCGTTATGCAACGCATGCTGCAGGATTTTTTTTTTATATTGCGCACACTGACCACTCAGACCCATTCTCTCAAATGTAAGCCTACCAGCTTTCTTCTGCAAGACTGGAAGCCGCTAGAATTTTGGAATAATATTACGGCATCAACACTGGCTTGCAAGCCATATTATTATAGCACCGACAGTGAAAAGGTTATATGCTTCAAAATCAAATACTCAGCAGTCTGTTTAAACTTGTGAATCTAAACTATACTGGAACAAATACCCAGTTACTGCTGTTTGTCTCATAAAATTCAATTTGTAATTGAAGTTATAAAAGATTGACTTACCAAGGGATGGGTGGAAGGCTGTTGGTAGAGCTAAGAGTGCCAAGTGTTCTTTATGTGCCTTGTTATGGTTGCTGGGAGAACATATAGTAACGAGAGCTTGAGCCACCCCAGCTGGACTCAGCTCTCCTCCTCCACCTCCACCCCCAGCATCTTGTTCTTCTCCTTTCTGTAACAAACACAATACTCACATTTATTAAAAGCTTTCTCATATAAAATATATATTAATTCACAAATAACCCACAGCTTGAACAAGATGACAGACAATGTTAGTTGGTCCCGGACCATTATCTTGTGTTAATGGTTCACATGGTCCTGGACCATTATCTAGCTTTACCTTCAACTATATGATACTATTAACTTGTTCCAGCAATGATATTGTGATATATTCCATATACGTAAATTATTTTTTTTAACACGTTAGCCGTTTCCCACTGAGAAAGAGTGACCCAATAAAGAAAAAAACCAGAAGAAGAAAAAACTTTCACCATCACTTATACAGTGGTCCCTAAATTATCGTCCTTAATCCGTTCCTGGAAGTGGGACTATTATCAAAATAGACGATTTTCGAATCAATTTTCCCCATAAGAAATAATGTAAATCCAATTAATTCGTTCCAGACACCCAGAAGTATCAACATTTTTTTTTTTACCTAAAAGATAGATTTACATGCACAAAAGAATGAACATTCAACATGACAGTTACCTTCATTGAAGGTTGTTGTTGATGAATGGAAGACAGGGAGGAGGAGAGAGGGAAGAGAGGTTATTGTTTGGAAGGGGAATCCCCCTCCATAAGGACTCTAGGTCACTTCACGGGTCACTTCCCTAGCATAAATATAGATTTACATGCAGAAAAGAATGCCAAATAAATGTAAAGCACTAATAAAATGTATAAATGAACACTGGTAATAGGGGTAGTTGACGAGTGGAACGGTGTGCCTAGTACGGTGATCGAAGCTAAAACATTGGGTAGTTTCAAAATTTAGGTTGGATAAATACATGAGTGAGGGGTTGGATTAGAGTCAGACTAGCACCTGAGCTTATTGCTTGGGTAGCATTTGTTCTGTTATTGGGTTGGATTTGTGAAGGACCAGCCTAGTATGGGCCAGCAGGCCTACTGCAGTGTTCCTCCTTCCTTATGTTCTTATTGAAGACTTGTTTGTGTGAGGGAGGGATGGAAAGTTTATTGTTGGAGAATATGACACTAATATCAACTCTACGGCTTATTTATCTATCACAATTCAACTAATATGACATAAACAATATTAATAACATTGAAACATGGAATATACTCTAGAATGAATAAAATAAGTCATTACGTATGTCACGAGAGGTGTTGTGTTGTGCTGTTGTTGGGTGTATAAGGGCCACTGAGAGTAAGCCGTCCATAATGGTGGTGAAGCAGCAGCTGAGGCGGTGGTGTTTTCTGTAGCCCTATATAACTCCAACAACATTGGAGGAGTTGGTAGAATCGCTGAATCACTAAAGAAGGAACCCTCTACCACCATCACTATGACCTTCTACAACTATTACAACTGTTACCACCATCACTCCTACCTTCTACCACCATCACTACCACCCTCTACCACCATCAACCACTATCACAACTGCTTCCACTCTACCACCACCACCTTTGTATTTTTCTACAAACTTTTTCATAAATTATGTGTTTCTCACATTCTTTGCCAAAGGGCTGGCACTAGAAGCTTTCTTTGGAGCCACGGTAGCTTATTAGCACTTGCAAGCACTAAAATCAATGGAATATTATGAAATATTTCGTAAGAGCAAGTGAGGGGACTGTCGCTCACTGGTAAACAATGGCACACTAGCTGGGAAGGAAGGCCCAGGCGGCTCAGAGCGTGAGTACGCGTCCCGGACGAAGGACGAAAAGCGAGTTAACGGACCATTTGCGAGCCAATGTTTAGACGAAATAACGGGACTATTTCCAAAATGGACGACTTTCAGGCCGGACGATTATTGAGGGACCACTGTACATAATCACTGTCTTCACACAGGAGCTCAGATATGACAGCTTAGACGTCCCTCCAAACTGCCAATATTCCAAACCCTTCCTTAAAAGAGCAGGCATTGTACTTACTATTTCCAGGATTCAAAGCCGGCTAACCAGTTTCCCTAAATCCCTTCACAAAATATTATCCAGCTCACACTCCAACAGCTCGTCAAGTTCCAAAACCCATTCGTCTCTATTTACTCCTATCTAACACGCTCCTGCACGCTTACTGGAAGTCCAAGTCCCTCGACCAAAAACCTCCTTTACCCCCCTCCAACCTCTTCAAAGATGTCCCTACCCTGCCTTCCTTCCCCTACAGATTTATACACTCTCCAAGTCATTCTACTTTGTTACATTCTCTCTAAAGGACCAAACCATCTCATCAGCTCCTCTTCAGCCCTCTGACTAATACTTTAAGTAACTCCACACCTCCTCCTAATTTCTACACTCTGAATTCTCTGCATAATATTTACACCACATATTGCCCTTTGACATGATACCTCCACTGCCTCCAACTGCCTCCTCACTCCACTGCATTCACAACCCATTCTTCACACCCACATAAGAGTGTTGGTATCACTATACTCGTACATTCCCTTCTTTGCCTCAATGGATAACTTTTTTTTTTTTCTCCACACATACCTCAAAGCACCACTCACCTTTTTCCCTTCACCAATTCTATGGTTAACCTCATTCTTCATAAACCCATCTGCTGGCAAGTCAACTAACAAATCTCTGAAAACATTCACTTATTCCATACTCCCTCTCTCCAATGTGATATTCAATTTTTCTTTACCAAAATCGTTTGATACCCTCATCACCTTACTCTTATCTATGTTCACTTTCAACTTTCTACCTTTGCACTCCTTCCCAAACTCGCCAACTAACCTTCGCAACTTTTCTTTAAAATCTCCCAAAAGCACATCACCAAAAAGTAACTGTCAACTCATATTTTATATTTGATTCCCCATAATTTAATACCACCCCTCTCCCCAACACTCTAGCATTTACTTCTTTTACAACCCCGTCTATAAATACTGTACATTAAACAACCATGGTGACATTACACATCCCTAAGACCTACTTTTACCAGGAAGTAATCTCCCTCTCCCCTACACACCCTAACCTGAGCATCACTATCCTCATAAAAACTCTTTACAGCATTTAGTAACTTACTACCCATTCCATACACTTGCAACATCTCCCACATTGCTCCCCTATCCACTCTATCATATGCCTATTTTAAATCCATAAATGCAATGAAAACTTCCCTATCTTTATCTAAATATTGTTCAATGTAAACACTTGATCTACACATCTCCTACCCACTCTAAAGCCTCCTTGTTCATCTGCAATCCTACTCTCTATCTTACCTCTAATTCTTTCAATAATAACCCAACTGCACACTTTACCTGGTATACTCAATAAACTTATTCCTCTATAATTTTTACAATCTCTTTTATCCCCATTCCGTTTATATAAAGGAACTATACATGCACTCTGCCAATCCATAAGTACCTTCCCCTTTCATACATTTATTAAACAAAAATATCAACCACTCCAACACTATATAACCCCCCTGCTTTTAACATTTCTGTTAACCCTTAAACTGTCCAAAGTTAGATCTACATTCACTTGCGTAGTGCTCTGAACGTAGATCTACTTTTATTTTTTTACATTTGAAAGCACGTAAAATAAAATGTAGATCTAAGTTTGGAACACTATGCAAGTAAACGTAGATCTACGTTTGGACAGTTTAAGGGTTAAAAGCAGGTGCTTTACCCCTTCATTCTACGTAATGCCTCATGCACCTCCCCACACACTCACATCCTGCTCTTCACTCCTAGAAGATGTTATACCTCCCTGGCCAGTGCATGAAATTACCGCCTCCCTTCATTCATCTAAATTTACAACTTCCTCAAAACATGCCCGTCATCTACCCAATACCTCCAGCGCCCCATCAACTAACTCCCCTACTCTGTTTTTAACTAACAAATCCATTCGTTCCCTAGGCTTTCTTAACCTGTTTCCTCACTCCAAATTTTTTTCTTATTCTCAGCAAAATTTCTTGACAGTGCCTCACCCACTCTATCATTTGCTCTTCTTTTACACTCTCTCACCAGTCTCTTCACCTTTCTTTTACTCTCCATATACTCTGCCCTTCTTACATTACTTCTGCTTTGCAAAAACCTCTCATAAGCCACCTTTCTCTCTTATTACACCATTTTCTTCATCATTCCACCAATCACTCCTCTTTCCTCCTGCACCCACCCTCCTATAGCCACAAACTTCTGCCCCACATTCTAATACTGCATTTTTAAAACTATCCCAACCTCTTCAACCCCACTCCCACTATCCGTATTTGCACTAGCCCACCTTCTGCCAATAGTTACTTATATCTCACCCTAACTTCCTCCTCCCTTAGTTTATAAACTTTCACCTCTCTCTTATTTACTGTTGCCATTTTTCTTCTGTCCCATCTTCCTCTTACTCTAACTGTAGCTACAACTAGATAGTGATACGATATATCTGTTGCTCCTCTATAAACATGGACATCCTGAAGCCTACCCATCAACCTTTTAATCATAATCCAACAAACTACTTTCATTATGTGCTATATCATATCTTGTATACTTATTTATCCTCTTCTTCACAAAATATGTATTATTACCAAACCTCTTTCTACAGATAGTTCAATTATTTTTTTATTATTTCCCACCAAGGCAGGGCAACCAAAAAGAAAAAAAAATTCAGCATCATTCACTCCATCCCCAATGGAAATTAGTCACTCCAACTTTTTAGGGTTATCCTAGGGTCTCTACACATATCCTGCTATGTATGATAATCTATGCCTTTGCTTATTCCTTAATGAACTTACTTATTTACTTACTTATCACTGCCTTGCCAGATGCGTGCTTACACTACAGTTATAAAACTGTACAGTGCAGGCACTGTACTTCCCATCTCCACGACTCAAGTCCAGCTTGCCGGTTTCCCTGAATCCCTTCATAAAGGTTACCTTGCTCATGCTCTATTCGCTTCTAACGCGATTACGCATGCTTGCTGGAAGTCCAAGCCCCTCGCACGCAAAACCTTTACCCCCCACCCTCTCCAACCTTTCATAGGCCGACCCCTACCCTGGCTTCCCTCCACTACAGATTTATACACTCTCCAAGTCATTCTATTTCATTCCATCCTCTCTACATATCCAAACCATCTCAATAACCACTCCTCAGCCTTCAGGATAATAGTTTGATAATCCTGCACCTCCTCTTAATCTCCAAACTTAAGGGAAAAACAGCTAGAAGCCATTTAAGAAGGCTAGTAACCACTAATTTCCTAACTACACATTGCTGTGACATTAACAAGCATTCACTTTACCAGAGTACTAGTAAGAACTTACACTGAATATCTGCTTAACTCAGTTTATAAACACAATGCTGCATTACAAACTTTTCACTCATTAATAAATGATCAATGAAAAGCATATGTATCCCTCATGTACATTAATAATTTGTTTTATACTTTCCTTTCTGAACAACAAGGTGCATTAATGGTTCCCTGGATCCTCACACACTCACAATATGGTGTGCTTATGGTTCCCTGGATCCTCACATGCTCACAATATAGTGTGTTAATGGTTCCCTGGATCCTCACACACTCACAACATGGTGTGTTAATGGTTCCCTGGATCCTCACACACTCACAATATAGTGTGTTAATGGTTCCCTAGATCCTCACACACTCACACCAAGGTGTATAAATGGCCCTCTGGATCTTCATCTTTGTCACCTGCTCTCACACTAAGGTGCTTGAATGGGAAAGTAAATCAAGAGGAAAAATAACTACTGTTTTAGGAAGTGCACAGAAAAGCAGCAAAGATAAATGTACACTGAATGCTAGCTAAACATTTACCTGCCATCTTACATGCTCAAGAAACAAAAAAAAATTTTTATATGTACCAAGATGTGGTACAATCTAGTGCACAATGATGACCTTTTGCCAGGCAAAATATTCAGCAACAGCAGTGGCCTTAACTAGCCCAATACTGCAAGAAAGTATAAGTACTCACTAGAATCTTGAAGTTAACAGTCAGGGTTGACAGGGTCTTCAGAAGATCTGCAGCAAGCACTACTCCTCCTAAGGAAGACACAAGTTTCTTCGTGGTGGCCTGAGCCAATATTCGAACTTTAGAGTGAGGACATACCAGACACCACACAAGTGCTTGATGAACGGCAGGGCTGTCATTGCCAAGGCGACCAGCATGCTGAGATAACAGTAACTCACACCAAGTTACTAACTGCAGTAAACCTGCAAAATGATGACATTACAATAATATTACTGTAGTAGGTTGGTAGACAGCAACCACCCAGGGAGGTACTACCGTCCTGCCAAGTGAGTGTAAAACGAAAGCCTGTAATTGTTTTACATGATGGTAGGATTGCTGGTGTCTTTTGTCTGTCTCAAATATGCAAGATTACAGGTACGTCTTGCTACTTCTACTTACACTTAGGTCACACTACACATACATGTACATGTTTATTAATACACACTCATCTGAGTTTTCTTTGATTTTATCTTAATAGTTCTTGCTCTTATTACTTTTCCTTTTATATCCATGGGGAAGTGGAATAAGAATCTTTCCTCCGTAAGCCATGCGTGTTGTAAAAGTCAACTAAAATGCCGGGAACAATGGGCTAGTAACCCCTTTTCCTGTAAAGATTACTAAAAAGAATAAGAAGAAGAAAATTGTCAAAGTGGGAAGTCTGAATGTGCGTGGATGTTGTGCAAATGATAAGAAAGAGATGATTGTGGATGTTATGAATGAGAAGAAACTGGATGTCCTGGCTTTAAGTGAAACAAAGCTGAAGGGGGTGGGAGAGTTTCAATGGAGAGGAATAAATGGGATTAGGTCAGGGGTTTCAAATAGAGTTAGAGCTAAAGAAGGAGTAGCAATAATGTTAAAGGATAAGCTATGGTGGGAAAAGAGGGACTACAAATGCATAAATTCAAGGATTATGTGGAGTAAAATAAAGAAATGGATGTGAAAAGTGGGTTATAGTAAGCGTATATGCCACCTGGAGAAGAGAGAAGTGTAGAGGAGAGAGAGAGATTTGGGAAATGTTGAGTGAATGCATGGGGAGTTTTGAATCAAGGTGAGAGTAATGGTGGTTGGGGATTTCAATGCTAAAGTGGGTAAAAATGTTATGGAGGAGTAGTAGGTAAATTTGGGGTGCCAGGGGTAAATGTAAATGGGGAGCCTTTAATTGAGCTATGTTTAGAAAGAAATTTGGTAATAAGTAATACATATTTTCTGAAAAAGAGGATAAATAAAATATACAAGGTATGATGTAGCACGAAATGAAAGTAGTTTATTAGATTATGTATTGGTGGATAAAAGGTTTGATGGGTAGGCTCCAGGATGTACATGTTTATAGAGGGGCAACTGATATATCAGATCATTATTTAGTTGTAGCTACAGTTAATAAGAGGTAGATGGGAAAAGAGGAAGGTGGCAACAACAAGTAAGAGGAGGTGAAAGTGTATAAACTAAGGGAGGAGGAAGTTCGGCGAGATATAAGCGATTATTGGCAGAAAGGGGCTAGTGCAAAGATGAGTAGTGGGGGGGTTGAAGAGGGTTGGAATAGTTTTAAAAATGCAGTATTAGAATGTGGGGCAGAAGTTTGTGGTTATAGGAGGGTGGAGGCAGGAGGAAAGAGGAGTGATTGGTGGAATGATGAAGTAAAGGGTGTGATAAAAGAGAAAAAGGTAGCTTACGGGGAGGTTTTTACAAAGCAGAAGTGTTATAAGAAGAGCAGAGTATATGGAGAGTAAAAGAAAAGTGAAGAGAGTGGTGAGAGAGTGCAAAAGGAGAGCAGATGAAAGAGTGGAGAGACTGTCAAGAAATTTTAATGAAAATAAGAAAAAATTTTGGAGTGAGGTAAACAAGTTAAGAAAGCCTAGGAAAGTATGGATTTGTCCGTTAAAAACAGAGTAGGGGAGTTAGTAGATGGGGAGAGGGAGGTATTAGGTAGATGGCGAGAATATTTTGAGGAACTTTAAATGTCGAGAAGAAAGGGAGGCGGTAATTTCATGCACTGGCCAGGGAGGTATACCATCTTTAAGAGTGAAGAAGAGCAGAATGTAAGTGTGGTGGAGGTACGCGAGGCATTACGTAGAATGAAAGGGGGTAAAGCAGCTGGAACTGATGGGATCATGACAGAAATGTTAAAAGCAGGGGGGATTATAGTGTTGGAGTGGTTGGTACTTTCGTTTAATAAATGTATGAAAGAGGGGAAGGTACCTAGGGATTGGCGGAGAGCATGTATAGTCCCTTTATATAAACGGAAAGGGGACAAAAGAGATTGTAAAAATTATAGAGGAATAAGTTTACTGAGTATACCAGGAAAAGTATACGGTAGAGTTATAATTGAAAGAATTAGAGGTAAGACAGAATGTAGGACTGCGGATGAGCAAGGAGGTTTCAGAGTGGGTAGGGGATGTGTAGATCAAGTGTTTACATTGAAGCATATTATGTGAACAGTATTTAGATAAGGTAGGGAAGTTTTTATTGCATTTATGGATTTAGAAAAGGCATATGATAGAGTGGATAGAGGAGCAATATGGCAGATGTTGCAAGTTTATGGAATAGGTGGTAAGTTACTAAATGCTGTAAAGAGCTTTTATGAGGATAGTGAGGCTCAGGTTAGGGTGTGTAGAAGAGAGGGAGAATACTTCCCGGTAAAAGTAGGTCTTAGACAGGGATGTGTAATGTCACCATGGTTGTTTAATATATTTATAGATGGGGTTTATAAAAGAAGTAAATGCTAGGGTGTTCGGGAGAGGGGTGGGATTAAATTATGGGGAATCAAATTCAAAATGGGAATTGACACAGTTACTTTTTGCTGATGATACTGTGTTTATGGGAGATTCTAAAGAAAAATTGCAAAGGTTAGTGGATGAGTTTGAGAATGTGTGTAAAGGTAGAAAGTTGAAAGTGAACATAGAAAAGAGTAAGGTGATGAGGGTATCAAATGATTTAGATAAAGAAAAATTGGATATCAAATTGGGGAGGAGGAGTATGGAAGAAGTGAATGTTTTCAGATACTTGGGAGTTGACGTGTCGGCGGATGGATTTATGAAGGATGAGATTAATCATAGAATTGATGAGGGAATAAACGTGAGTGGTGCGTTGAGGTATATGTGGAGTCAAAAAACGTTATCTATGGAGGCAAAGAAGGGAATGTATAAAGTAATAGTAGTACCAACACTCTTATATGGATGTGAAGCTTGGGTGCTAAATGCAGCAGCGAGGAGACGGTTGGAGGCAGTGGAGATGTTCTGTCTAAGGGCAATGTGTGGTGTAAATATTATGCAGAAAATTCGGAGTGTGGAAATTAGGAGAAGGTGTGGAGTTAATAAAAGCATTAGTCAGAGGGCAGAAGAGGGGTTGTTGAGGTGGTTTGGTCATTTAGAGAGAATGGATCAAAGTAGAATGACATGGAAAGCATATAAATCTATAGGGAAGGAAAGAGGGGTAGGGGTCGTCCTCGAAAGGGTTGGAAAGAGGGGGTAAAGGAGGTTTTGTGGGCGAGGGGCTTGGACTTCCAGCAAGCGTGCATGAGCGTGTTAGATAGGAGTGAATGGAGACGAATGATACTTGGGACCTGACGATCTGTTGGAGTGTGAGCAGGGTAATATTTAGTGAAGGGATTCAGGGAAACCGGTTATTTTCTTATAGTCGGACTTGAGTCCTGGAAATGGGAAGTACAATGCCTGCACTTTAAAGGAGGGGTTTGGGATATTGGCAGTTTGGAGGGATATGTTGTGTATCTTTATACATATATGCTTCTAAACTGTTGTATTCTGAGCACCTCTGCAAGAGCAGTGATAATGTGTGAGTGTGGTGAAAGTGTTGAATGATGATGAAAGTATTTTCTTTTTGGGGATTTTCTTTCTTTTTTGGGTCACCCTGCCTCGGTGGGAGACGACCAACTTGTTGAGAAAAAAAAAAATAAAAATTACTGCTGTTGGAGTGTGAGCAAAGTAACATTTATGAAAGGGTTCAGGGAAACCGGCAGGCCGGACTTGAGTCCTGGAAATGGGAAGTACAGTGCCTGCACTCTGAAGGAGGGGTGTTAATGTTGCAGTTTAAAAACTGTAGTGTAATGCACCCTTCTGGCAAGACAGTGATGGAGTGAATGATGGTGAAAGTTTTTCTTTTACGGGCCACCCTGCCTTGGTGGGAATCGGCCAGTGTGATAATAAAATAATAAAAATAATAATAATAATAATAATGAGGTAGTAGGTTGGTAGACAGCAACCACCCAGGGAGGTACTACCGTCCTGCCAAGTGAGTGTAAAACGAAAGCCTGCAATTGTTTTACATGATGGTAGGATTGCTGGTGTCTTTTGTCTGTCTCATAAATATGCAAGATTACAGGTCCGTCTTGCTACTTCTACTTATACGTACTAAGGTCACATTAAACATACATGTACACGTTTATTTATACACACTCATCTGAGTTTTCTTTGATTTTATCTTAGCTCTTGTTCGTCTTTTCCTTTTATATCCATGGGGAAGTGGAATAAGAATCTTTCATTCCGTAAGCCATGTGTGTTGTAAAAGTCAACTAAAATGCTGGGAACAATGTGCTAGTAACCCCTTTTCCTGTAATAATTACTAAAAAGAATAAGAAGAAAATTGTCAAAGTGGGAAGTCTGAATGTGCGTGGATGTTGTGCGAATGATAAGAAAGATATGATTGTGGATGTTATGAATGAGAAGAAGCTGGATGTCCTAGTTTTAAGTGAAACAAAGCTGAAGGGGGTGGGTGAGTTTCAGTGGAGAGGAATATATGGGATTAGGTCAGGGGTTTCAAATAGAGTTAGAGCTAAAGGAGGAGTAGCAATAATGTTGAAGGATAAGCTATGGCAGGAAAAGAGGGACTATAAATGTATTAATTCAAGGATTATGTGGAGTAAAATAAAGGTTGGATGCGAGAAGTGGGTTACAGTAAGCGTATATGCCCCTGGGGAAGAGATAAGTATAGAGGAGAGAGATTTTTGGAAATGTTGAGTGAATGTGTGGGGAGTTTTGAACCAAGTGTGAGTACTTGTGGTTGGGGATTTTAATGCTAAAGTGGGTAAAAATGTTGTGGAGGGATATTCACAAACAACGAGGAACTGATCAGAGACATAACAGTTTCCAAGACTATTTATTCTGATCATAACATCATAGAGGTTCAAACTAGTATTAATTCAGGGGTAGGAAACTGCATCACTAAAGTTAGAGACTGGATGTTCAGTAAGTTTAATTTTAACAATCATAGAATTAACTGGAAAAAATAAACCAAGAGTTATCAGACATACCCTGGGAATCAGACATGAGCACCCTAAATCCCCACCAGTGCCTAGAGAAGCTGAATACAGAAGCATAAAAAGTATGTATGAAACATGTACCATTGAGGAAACCCAGAGGAAGATCAGATATAGAGAGAGAGCATAGGAGATGGTACAGAAGACCAAAACAGGTTTCTGAACTGCTTAACCCTTTGACTGTCGCGGCCGTATATACGTCTTACGAGGTACCATGTTTGACGTATATATACTCATAAATTCTAGCGGCATCAAATCAAGAAGGAGAAAGCTGGTAGGCCCACATGCGAGTGAATGGGTCTGTGTGGTCAGTGTGCACCACATAAAAAAAATCCTGGAGCACGCAGTGCATAATGAGAAAAAAAAACTCCAACCGTTTTTTAATTAAAATGCCGACTTTGTGGTCTATTTTCGTATAGTACTGTATTTATGGTTGTATTCTCGTTTTCTTCGTCTCGCTTGATAGAATGAAAAATATATTATAGAAAAAGAGATGATTTTGATTGATTTTACTATAAAAAGAACCTGGAAATGGAGTTCAAAGTAGGGGAAATGTTTGATTTTTGCCGATGTTCAAAAGTAAACAAATGACATCATTGTCCAATAAATGTCCAACTAGCCATTGTAATATGCAGTCATGAATGGGTTGATGTTATTTATACAATTATTACAGTATTGGAGTAGTCTGCACAAAAAATCTTCTATTTTTTGTTTGAATAAAATTTCAAAATAGAAAGCAAGAGTAATATCAGAGGGGCCTGGAGACATGACTGATGAACAAAGAAAATGTTATTTTAGAGCCAGGAATGTCTGCATTGTTCATTCTGGACCTTATTTTGAAATTGTCATATTTTTTAATTTTCGTGAAATTGGCCAAATTGCAAATTTCTGACCACGTTATTGGGTAGTTGAAATTGGTAAATGGGCAGTTTCTTGTACTCAATCGATAGAAAAAATGGAGTTCTAAAGAAATAGCTATGAGTTTGGTCCACTGGAACAATGGAATTAGCCGAAAATAGGGCTCAAAGTGGGCGAAATCGCCGATTTGCAAATATCGTCAAGGTCGCAACTTCGCGAGAGCATAATTCCGTCAGTTTTCCATCAAATTTCATTTTTTTGGTGTCATTACAATCGGGAAAAGATTCTCTATCATTTCATAACAAAAATAATTCTTTTTTAAATTTTGCGACACCAGGAGAGACCTCAGGATTGGGGGTTGCGACAGTCAAGGGGTTAAAAACATAAATATGCTACAACAGAGGAAAGATAGACTTAGCAGAGAGATCACTGAATTAGAGCAAAAACTTAGGATGTCATACCTCACAGAAGAAGTATAAAGGGAACAAAAGGCCAACAGATGTTGAAAGAAACCCAAATATTTCTATCCTACGCAATCCAAGCTAAGAACTACCTGTAAATTGGACCACTACTGAGAGGAGACTCATATACTGACGATGAACAGGAAATGATGAAATCCTAAAGAACATACGAGTCGGTGTTCAGCAACCCACTAAATGACACAAGGTAAAAAGCAGAAATATTTTCACTCCAAAGAAGCTGCACAGACCAACTAACTGAAAATTAGTACAAATCCAATAGGCTTCGAGAAAGAAATGGAAAACATGCCCACTCACTCAGCACCTGGACCAGATTCAGGGAATGCTCTATTTATAAAGAAGTGCAAAGTACCACTAGCACAGCCCCATATTTTTTTGGGAAAGAAAGAGCTTAGATCTGGGTGAAATACCGGGGGCCCTTTTAAAGAGTGCAGACATAGCTCCTTTGCACAAGGGAGGCAGTAGAGCACTAGCTAAAAATTACAGACCATAGCCCTAACCTCCCCACATCATAAAAATCTTTGAAAGAGTATGATGGCAGGTTACAATTTCATGGACCAGCACAACCAACATAACCCTAACCCAATGGTTTTAGAGCGGGACGATCAGGGTCTGTCACAGCTGCTGAACCATTATGACAGAATTACGGAGACACGGGAAACGACCAAAACCAGATGTGATTTACACAGATTTTGCAAAGGGCGTTTGAAAAATGCGTTTCATGGAGTGATAGCGCACAAAATGAAGCCATGGGCATTACGGGGAAAGGGTTTGCAGATGGATTTTCGGTTTCCAAACACACAGAACACAAAAAGTAGTAGTGAACAGGCAAGATCCAGCATCACGGGTCAAAACCTCAGTCCCCCAAAGGGCACTGTCCTGGAAACCTCTGCTTTTTCTTAAATCCTCATAGCAACAGACAAAAACACCCAGCACACTTTTGTATCATCATTGCAGCTGACACTAAAATAAGCATGAAAGTCAGTACGGTAGAGGACAGTGAAAAAGTACAGGAAGACATAAACACGGTTTTCCAGGGGGCAGGGGAAAAAACAACGTGACGTTTCAATGGTGATAAGTTCGCAGCTGCTTAGGTATGGAAAGAAGAAGAAATCAAAAGGAGCACTATATACAAAACTCAAGAGGGTCACCAAATAAATGTAAGGAACACGTAAAAGACCAGGAATAATTATTTTTAGCGGACCTTTCTTTTAAAGACCATAACAAGACAAAGATCACGACAGCCAGGAAGATGACTGGTGGGTATTGAGAACTTTCAAAACAAGGGAAACAATGCCGATGGTGACACTCTTCAAATCGCTAGTGCTCCCTCACTTAGAATATTGCTCAGTGCTGAGGGCCCCCGTTCAAGGCAGGAGAAGTATCGGAGTTGGAACAAATACAGAGATCGTTTACGGCTCACATTGAGCCAGTAAAGCACCTAAACTACTGGGAATGCCTGCAAGTCTTGAACATGTACTCACTGGAGCGGAGGAGAGAGAGTACATGATAATATATAACCGGGAAGGTACTCGAGGCTTGGTCCCAAATCTGCACACTGCCATAACAACATACTGGAGTGAGAGATATGGGAGGAAGTGTAAAATAAACCCAGTGAGGAGCAGGGGTGCGGTAGGGACAATAACCTCTAGTATAACTACCAGTGCAATATTGAATCCAAATAACTGTTCTTAAAATTTAATACTTGAAATAAACATTACTTTTTCACTTTTTTTTTTTTTGCTAATTAATCTTTTTTTGTAATCATTATTACTTACTAAAATTTTATTAAACACCATATTTATTACCAGTCAATTTTACTTTTGTAAATTAATCATTATTTTATACTTTTCATAACATTTTGTTGCCAAATTTTCAAGTTTGTATATTTAACTCCAACCTTTATATTATCCTTTGTACCTGTGTACCATCTTACTATCATATTACAGTGGACCCCCGGTTAACGATTTTAATCCGTGCAAGAGGGCTCATCGTTATGCGAAATAATCGTTATGCGAATTAATTTTCCCCATAAGAAATAATGGAAATAAAATTAATCCGTGCAAGACGCCCAAAAGTATGAAAAAAAATTTTTTTTACCACATGAAATGTTAATTTTAATACACACAAACTGAAAAAGGCATGCACAATTAAATGACACTTACTTTTATTGAAGATCTGGTGATGATTGATGGGATGGGGGGAGGGAGAGAGTGTGTTAGGTTTAGAAGGGGAATCCCCTTCCATTAGGACTTGAGGTAGTAAGCCCTTTTTCTGGGTTACTTCCCTTCTTCTTTTAATGCCACTAGGGCCAGCTTCAGAGTCACTGACTTCTTTCGCACAAGATACTGTCCATAGTGGCCTGTACCTCTCGTTCCTTTATGACTGCCTAAAGGTTTCACAACATTGTCAGTGTAATAATCACCAGCACGGCTTGCAATAGCTGTGTGAGGGTGATTTTCATCCATAAAGGGTTTGCACTTCAACCACTTAGCACAGATTTCCTTAATTTTTGAAGTAGGCAATTCCTTCAATTCTCTCTCCCCTCCCTGAACCAGTTCCCCAGGTCTGGCCTCTTGCTCTTGAAGTTGATCTATCAGCTCATCAGGGGTTAGTTCTTCATTGTCCTCCTCCACCAACTCTTCCACATCCTCCCCACTAACCTCCAACCCAAGGACTTTCCCAATGCCACAAGGGATTCCTCAACTGGCACAGGATTCTCAGGGTTAGCCTCAAACCCTTCAAAATCCCTTTGTCTACACATTCGGGCCACAGTTTCTTTCCCAAACAGAGTTCAAGGGCCTCTTTGTCACTTTCCCCCCAAACCTTACCTAATAAGGTTTACACAATTGAGGTATTAAAGTGATCTCTCCAAAACTCTCTTAGAGTCAGTTGAGTTTTTTGAGGTCATTTCAAAGCACCTTTCAAACAAGCTTTTTTTGTACAGTTTTTTTGAAGTTGGAAAAAACCTGCTGGTCCGTGGCTGCAGGAGAGGAGTGGTATTAGGAGGCAAAAACTTCACCTTAAGAAGCTCATGTCCCCATAAAGTCGCTCTGCCACTCTGTGAAAGACCAGGGCATTTTCTAACACCCGGAGGCACTTAAGTTCTAATTTCTTTTCAGTTAGGTAATTTTCACATTGGGGGGGAAATGCATGGTGTAACCATTATAGAAAAATTCCCTATGACCCATGCCTTACTGTTTTTCCCTCCACAGCACACACAAATTATCCTTGAGGACATTTTTTTGCCTGAACCTCTGGGAGTTTCAGAGTGATACACTAATAAAGGCTTCAACTTTGCAATCACCATACATTGGCACACATCAACAAAGTAAGCCTGTCTTTCATAGGCTTATTCCTGGAGTGCCTTTTCCTCCTGAGTAATGTAGGTCCTGCTTGGCATTTTCTTCCAGAACAGGCCTGTTCATCACAAATTTAAAAACTTGTTCAGGTTTCAGTCCTTCAGTTTCTATGTACTCCTTGAATTCCTGCACATATTTTTCAGCCGCTTTGTGGTCCGAACTGGCACCTCACCATGCCTTATCACACTAATGGGTGCCACTAAAGCTTCTTAAATCTCTCAAACCAACCTTTTCTGGGCCCTTTAAAACACTCACATCATCACTAGTTGCAGGCATTTTTTTAATTAAATCGTCATCAACTTCCTAGCCTTTCACATATGATCGCTTGAGAGACCTATCTCCTGCTATCTGTTTTCATTTTTCCACACCAATAAGAGTCTCTCAACATCTTCCATCAATTGCGATCTTTGTTTCGAAAACACAGTTGAACCTTTGGGAAGAACAGCTTCCTTGATTGTCTTTCTGTGCCCACAATAGTAGCGATGGTTGATTGGGGGTTTCTTGTACAGCTTACTAGGGCGGCTATACGCACTCCACTTTCATACTTATCAATTATCTCTTTCTTCATCTCTATAGTAATTCTTACCCTTTGAGGTGTAGGGGTTTGGGACAAAAAGCTTTCTTGGGCCCAGGGTCCACTTATTTTCCAGAAACAGCACCGAAAATTTCTGTAATAATACGAAATATTCCGAGTGTATGCTTGGATGTTACCGCGGAGGGTGGCTGTAAACAATGGACGGAGCGGCACATTTTGAGGCTGGGTGAGGGGACATTGGACCGTCTCGGGCGAAAATCGGTAGCGGGTTTTTTTAAACGGGATGCGGGGAAAAATTTTGCGATAAAAGTAATCGTTATGCGGAAAAAAACGCTATGCGATGCCATCGTTATGCGGGGTCCACTGTAAACCAAATCATTGCCATTCTTATTTTTTTCTTATACTTTTGGAACTTTAATTTGTGAATTTTATTTTGTCAATTAAATCTAGTTATACTCTTTATCTTGTTAACAACCTATATCAACCCTAGTTGCAATTGCAAGTACCATTTTAATTTGTATTTTTATAAGTTTTATATTATAAGTTTATTTAATAAATGTATGGAAGAGGGGAAAAGGGACCTAGGGATTGGCAAGAGCAAAGCATAGCCCTTTGTATAAAGGGAAAGGGGGCAAAAGAGAGTGCAAAAATTATAGGGGATAAGTCTTTTTGAGTATACCTGGTAAATGTAAAGGTAGAGTTAAATTATGAAAGAATTAAGAGTAAGACGAGAATAGGGTAGCAGATGAACAAGGAGGCTTTAGGGAAAAGGGAGGGGTGTGTGGACCAGGGGTTTACAGTGAAACATATAAGTGAAAAAGTAATTTAGATAAGGCTAAAGAGGGCTTTGTGGCATTTATGGATTTGGAAAAGGGCCTATGACAGGTGGATAGGGGGGCAATGTTTGGGAGATGTTGCAGGTAGGTGTAGGAGGTAGGTTACCTGAAAGCATGAAGATTTTTACGAGGATATGAGGCTCAAGTTAGAGTACATAGGAAAGAGGGAATTATTCCAGTAAAAGTAGGGCCCTTTGACAAGGATGTGTGATGTCCCCGTGGGTTTTTTAATATATTTATAGATGGGGTTGTAAGAGAAGTAAATGCGAGGGTCCTTGGCAAGAGGCTGGAGTTAAAAGATAAAAATCACCACAAAGTGGGAGTTGTCACAGTTTTCTCTTTGCTGATGACACTGTCTCTTGGGAGATTCTGAAGAGAAGTTTGCAGAGATTGGTGGGTGAATTTGGGAGGTATGCAAAAGAAGAAAATTAAAAGTGAATACAGGAAAGAATAAGGTTATGAGGATAACAAAAATATTAGGTGATGAAAGATTGGATATCCGATTGAGGGAGAGAGTATGAGAGGTGAATTATTCAATATTTTGGGGGTGACTTGTCAGCGATGGGTCTATGAAAGATGAGTGAAACATAGAATTGATGAGGGAAAAGGGGGAGTGGGGCACTTAGGAGTCTGTGGAGACAAAGAACTTTGTCCCCTTTGGGGGCAAAGAGGGAATGTTGAGAAATAAGTTTTACCAACGCTCTTATATGGGTGTGAAGCATGGTGATGAATGTTGCAGCGAGGAAAGGGTGGGCAGTGAGATAATCATATCTGAGGGCAATGGTGGTGTGAATATAATCAGAGAATTCGTAGTTTGGGAAATTAGGAGGAGGTGCGGGATTACCAAAACTGTTGTCCAGAGGGCGAGGAAGGGTTGTTGAGGTGTTTTGGGCATGTAGAGATAATGGAGCGAAACAGAGTGACTTCAAGTGAGCTCAAAGTAGTGGAATGTTCGATTTTTACCAATGTTCAAGAGTAAGCAAATCACACCACACTCCAATACACATCAACTAGGAGTCTAATATTCTTTCACTAGTGCACTGATATTATTTATACCATTTTTACAATAATGCAGCAGTCTGCATAACAGTAAATTTTGTATTTTTGGGATGAATAAAAAAACAAATAGAAAGCAAAACACAAATAACCCACACATAGAAGAGAGAGCTTACGACGACGTTTCGTTCCGACTCGGACCATTTTCAGTCACACTAACGAGAAGTAGAGCAGGACGGGTATATATAGGCAGGAAGTGGTGGTAGTGGCAGCGACAGCAGCATCAGCAGTAGCAGTATATGCAGAGGTGGAAGGAAGCAGTGGTGGGGAACTAAGGAGGGGGAGCTTGTCAGAAACTAAGAAAGGGAGCACTGCAGGGGAAACTAGGGTGCCCACTTTGGGAGAGCAAGAACACAGAGGTAGGGGGGGAATAATAAAAAAATAATGAAGGAAAAAGAAACACAAAGCAGAAAAAGAAAGACAAACCCCGAAGAGAAAAAGGGAAGAGGAAAGGGTTGTCTTTCTTTCTTCTGCTTTGTGTTTCTGTTCCTTCATTATTTATTTTATTATTCCCTCCTCCCACCTCTGTGTTCTTGCTCTCCCTCTGTGGGCACCTAGCTCCCTTGCAGTGCTCCCCTTTCTTAGTATCTGACAGGATCCTCCTTACTTCCCCACCACTACTTCCTTCCACCACCACTGCCGCCACCGAAACCACCACTTCCTGCCTATATATACCTGTCCTGCTCTACTTCTCTTTGTAAATAGTCCAAGTTGGACCAAAACGTCGTCGTAAGCTCCTCTCTTCTATGTGTGGGTTATTTTTGTATGGTTCCAGTCATGGTATTGTGCCTTTTTTTTGTTAGAAAGCAATAGTAATATAAGAGGGGCCTAGAGACGTGACTAATGAACAGAGGATATGTTATTTTAGTGCCAAGAATATCTACATTGTTTATTCTGGACCCTATTTCAAAATTGGCATCTTTTTTAATTCGCATGAACCTGGCCAAGTTGCCAATTTCTGACCACTTTATTGGGTAGTTCAAATCGGTCAATGGGCAGTTTCTTGTACTCAACTGATAGAAAAAAATAGAGTTCTAAAGAAATAGCTGAGTATGGTCAACTGGAACAACGGAATTTGCAAAAAACAGGCCTCAAAGTAGGCGAAATCGTCGCTGCGCATATGTCACCGAGACCGCTAACTTCGCAGGAGCATAATTCTGTGAGTTTTTTTTACCAAATTTCGTACTTTTGGTGTCATTACCATCGGGAAAACATTCTCTATTATTTCATAAAAAATATTTTTTTTTTCAAAAATTTTGCGACATAGAATGACAGTTTCAGAAAGGAGCTTGTGACAGTCAAAGGTTAAAAGCAGAGTAGGGGAGTTAGTAGATGGGGAGATGGAGGTATTGGGTAGATGGTGAGAATATTTTGAGGAACTTTTAAATGTCAATGAAGAAAGGGAGGCAGTAATTTTATGCACTGGCCAGGGAGGTATACCATCTTTTAGGAGTGAAGAAGAGCAGGACGAGTGTGGGGGAGGTGCATGGGGCATTACGTAGAATGAAAGGGGATAAAGCAGCTGGAACTGATGGGATCATGACAAAAATGTTGAAAGCAGGGGGGGTATATAGTGATGGAGTGGTTGGTATTTTTGTTTAGTAAATGTATGAGAGAGAGGAAGGTGCCTAGAGATTGCAAAAATTATAGAGGAATAGGTTTACTGAGTATACCAGAAAAAGTGTATGGTAGGGTTATTATTGAAAGAATTAAAGGTAAGACAGAATGTAGAATTGCGGATGAGCAAGGAGGTTTTAGAGTGCGTAGGGGATGTGTAGATCAAGTGTTTAAATTGAAGCATATATGTGAACAGTATTTAGATAAAGGTAGGAAAGTTTTTATTGCATTTATGGATTTAGAAAAGGCATATGATAGAGTGGATAAGGGAGCAATGTGGCAGATGTTGCAAGTACAGTGGACCCCCGGTTAACGATTTTAATCCGTGCAAGAGGGCTCATCGTTATGCGAAATAATCGTTATGCGAATCGATTTTCCCCATAAGAAATAATGGAAATAAAATTAATCCGTGCAAGACGCCCAAAAGTATGAAAAAAATTTTTTTTTACCACATGAAATGTTAATTTTAATACACACAAACTGAAAAAGGCATGCACAATTACATGACACTTACTTTTATTGAAGATCTGGTGATGATTGATGGGATGGGAGGAGGGGAGAGCATTATCTTCTTACTGTTTAGAAGGGGAATCCCCTTCCATTAGGACTTGAGGTAGCAAGTCCTTTCTCGGGGTTACTTCCCTTCTTCTTTTAATGCCACTAGGACCACTTGAGAGTCACTGGACCTCTGTCGCACAACAAATCTGTCCATAGAGCTCTGTACCTCCCGTTCCTTCAAGACTTTCCTAAAATGGCCATAACATTGTCATTGAAATAGTCACAAGCACGGCTTGCAACAGCTGTGTCAGGGTGATTTTCATCTATAAAGGTTTGCAGTTCAACCCACTCTGCACACATTTCCTTAATCTTTGAAGTAGGCACAATGGATTCCACAACTGGCATAGGCTTCTCAGGGTTAGCCCCAAACCCTTCAAAATCTTTCTTAATTTCCATACTAATTCCCACCCTTTTTACCACAGGGTTGGCACTAGAAGCTTTCTTGGGGCCCATGGTCACTTATTTTCCACAAACAGCACCGAAAACACTGTAATAATACGAAATATTCCGAGTGTATGCTTGGATGTTACCGCGGAGGCTGGCTGGTAAACAATGGGACGGCCGGCACATGTGAGGGCACATTGGACGCGTCTCGGACGAAAATCGGTATGCGGGGCAAAAATTTTGCGATAAAAGTAATCGTTATGCGGAAAAATCGCTATGCGATGCCATCGTTATGCGGGGGTCCACTGTATATGGAATAGGTGGTAAGTTACTAAATGCTGCAAAGAGTTTTAATGAGGATAGCGAGGCTCAGGTTAGGGTGTGTAGAAGAGAGGGAGACTACTTCCCAGTAAAAGTAGGTCTTAGACAGGGATGTGTAATGTCACCATGGTTGTTTAATATATTTATAGATGGAGATGTAAAATAAGTATATGCTTGGGTGTTCAGGAGAGGGGTGGGATTAACCCTTTGACTGTCGCAACTCCCAATCCTGAGGTGTCTCCTGGTGTTGCAAAATTTAAAAAAAAAAAAAATATTTTTTCTTATGAAATGATAGAGAATCTTTTCCCGATTGTAATGACACCAAAAAAACGAAATTTGATGGAAAACTGACAGAATAACACTCTCGCGAAGTTAGCGACCTCGGCGCTGTTTACAAATCGCCGATTTTGCCCACTTTGAGCCCTATTTTCGGCTAATTCCATTGTTCCAGTCGGCCAAACTCATAGCTATTTCTTTAGAACTCCATTTTTTCTATCGATTGAGTATAAGAAACTGCCCATTTACCGATTTCAACTACCTAATAATGTGGTCAGAAATTTGCAATTTGGCCAATTTCACGAAAACTAAAAAATATGACAATTTCAAAATAAGGTCCAGAATGAACAATGCAGACATTCCTGGCTCTAAAATAGCATTTTCTTTGTTCATCAGTCATGTCTCCAGGCCCCTCTGATATTACTCTTGCTTTCTATTTTTAATTTTTATTCAAACAAAAAATTGAAGATTTACTATTATGAAGACTACTGCAATACTGTAATAATTGTATAAATAACATCAACCCATTCATGACTGCATATTAGAATGGCTAGTTGGACATTTATTGGACAATGGCATCATTTGTTTACTTTTGAACATTGGCAAAAATCAAACATTTCCCCTACTTTGAGCTCCATTTCTAGTTTCTTTTTATAGTAAAATCAATCAAAATCACCTCTATTTCTATAATATGTTTTCCATTCTATCAAATGAGACCAAGAAAACGAGAATACAACCATAAATACTATACGAAAATAGACCACAAATTCGGCATTTTAATTAAAAAAAACGGTCAGAGTTTTTTTTTTCCCGTTATGCACTGCGTGCTCCAGGATTTTTTTTATATGATGCACACTGACCACACATACCCATTCTCTCACATGTGGGCCTACCAGCTTTCTCCTGCTTGATTTGAAGCCGCTAGAATTTATGAGTACTATATATACGTCAAACACGGTACCTCGTAAGACGTATATATACGGCCGCGACAGTCAAAGGGTTAAATTATGGGGAAATAAATACAAAATGGGAAGTGACACAGTTACTTTTTGCTGATGCTACTGTGTTTATGGGAGATTCTAAAGAAAAATTGCAAAGGTTAGTGAACAAATTTGGGAGTGTGTGTAAAGGTAGAAAGTTGAAAGTGAACACAGAAAAGAGTAAGGTGATGAAGGTATCAAATGATTTAGATAAAGAAAAATTGGATATCAAATTGGGGAGCAGGAATATGGAAGAAGTGAATGTTTTCAGATATTTGGGAGTTGATGTGTCAGCGGATGGATTTATGAAGGATGAAGTTAATCATAGAATTGATGAAGGAAAAAAGGTGAGTGGTTCATTGAGGTATATGTGGAGGCAAAAAATGTTATCTATGGAGGCAAAGAAGGGAATGTATGAAAGTATAGTAGTACCAACACTCTTATATGGGTGTGAAACTTGGGTTGTAAATGCTGCAGTGAGGAGGCAGTTGGAGGCAGTGGAGATGTCCTTCTAAGGGCAATGTGTGGTGTAAATATTATACAGAAAATTCGGAGTTTGGAAATTAGGAGAAGGTGTGGAGTTAATAAAAGTATTAGTCAGAGGGCTGAAAAGGGTTTGTTGAGGTGGTTTGGTCATTTAGAGAGAATGGATCGAAGTAGAATGACATGGAGAGCATATAAATCTGTAGGGGAAGGAAGGCAGGGTAGGGGTCATCCTCAAAAAGGTTGGAGGGAAGGGGTAAAGGTGGTGTTGTGGGCGAGGGGTTTGGAATTCCAGCGTGTGTGTGTGTGTGTTAGATAGGAGTGAATGGAGACGAATGGTATGTGGGACCTGACAAGCTGTTGGAGTGTGAGCAGGGTAATATTTAGTGAAGAGATTCAGGGAAACCGGTTAATTTATATAACTGGACTCGAGTCCTGGAAATGGGAAGTACAATGCCTGCACTCTAAAGGAGGGGTTTGGGATATTGGCAGTTTGGAGGGATATACTGTGTATTTATACGTATATACTTCTAAACGGTTGTATTCCGAGCACCTCTGCAAAAACAGTGATTATGTGAATGAGGTGAAAGTGTTGAATGATGATGAAAGTATTTTCCATTTGGGGATTTTCTTTCTTTTTGGGTCACCCTGCCTCGGTGGGAGATGGCTGACTTGTTGAAAAACAAGGAGGGGTGTTAATGTTGCAGTTTAAAAACTGTAGTGTAAAGCACCCTTCTGGCAAGACAGTGATGGAGTGAATGATGGTGAAAGTTTTACTTTTTCGGGCCACCCTGCCTTGGTGGGAATCGGCCAGTGTGATAATAAAAAAAATAATAATAATAATAATTATAGTAGTAGGATGGTTGACAGCAACCACTAAGGGAGGTCCTACCGACCTGCCAAGCGAATGTAAAACGAAAGCCTGTAATTGTTTTCCATAATGGTAGGATTGCTGGTGTCCATTTTTTGTCTCATAAACATGCAAGGTTTCAGGTATGTCTTGCTACTTCTACTTACACCTAGGTCACACTACACATACATGTACAAGCATATACAGTGGACCCCCGGTTAACGATTTTAATCCGTGCAAGAGGGGTAATTGTTATGCGAAATAATCGCTACGTGAATGAATTTTCCCCATAAGAAATAATGGAAATCAAATTAATCCGTGCAAGACACCCAAAAGAATGAAAAAAAAAATTTTACCACATGAAATATACATTTTCCCACACACAAAGAGAAGGATACATGCACAATAGTAGAGTAGTACATGCACAGTATATATTGTGCATGTACTAGTCTACTAAAATGAAGAATAAATGACACTTACCTTTATTGAAGATGCAGCAATGACTGATGAGACACTGTGTCCTGGGAGTGCCTTTTCCTCCTGAGTACTGTAGGTCCTGTTTGGCATTTTCTTCCAGAACAGGCCTTATCACACTGTGTATGCCACTACGATTCTTAAATCTCTCAAACCAACCTTTGCTGGCTTTAAATTCACCAATATGAGCACTAGTTCCAGGCATTTTTCCCTGTTCACCTGGTGTTAGTCGACTTGTGTGGGTTGCATCCTGGGAGACAAGATTAAGGACCCCAATGGAAATAAGTTAGACAGTCTTCGATGACACTGACTTTTTTGGTTATCCTGGGTGGCAAATCCTCTGGGGTTAATTGTTTCTTGGTATTCTCAATAAGCCACACCAACAACGGTGCTACAGCAGCAGCAGCAGCTGACAGTGCAGCAGCAGCAGCAGCTGACAGTGCAGCAGCAGCAGCAGCTGTACCACCAATAGTAGCGATGGTTGATTGGGGTTTATTATACAACCTGGCCAGCTCGGAGACATGCACTCCACTTTCATACTTATCAATGATCTTTTTTCTTCATCTCTATTGTAATTCTCACCCTTATTGCTGTAGGGTTGGCACTAGAAGCTTTCTTGGGGCCCATGGTCACTTATTTTCCAGAAAAAGCACCGAAAACACTGTAATAATACGAAATATTCCGATTGTATGCTTGGATGTTACCGCGGAGGCTGGCTGGTAAACAATGCCACCGGCGGAACATGTGAGCGCGTCTCGGACGAAAATCGGTAAGCGGGTTTTTAAGCGGTATGTGAGGCAAAATTTTTGCAATTAAAGTAAGCGGTATGCGAAATAATCGCTATGTGATGCCATCGTTATGCGGGGGTCCACTGTATATATACACACCCCTCTCTGGGTTTTCTTCTATATTCTTACTAGTTCTTGTTCTTGTTTATTTCTTCTTACCTCCAGGGGGAAGTGGAACAAAATTCGTCCTCCGTAAGCCATGTGTGTTGTAAGAGGCGACTAAAATGCCAGGAGCAAGGGTCTAGTAACCCCTTCTCCTGTATATACAGTGGACCCCTGGTATATGATATTAATCCGTTCCTGAGAGCTCATCGTATGCCAAAATTATCGGAAGGCGAATTAATTTTCCCCATAAGAAATACTGGAAATCAAATTAATCCGTGCAAGACAACCAAAAGCACTATGAAAAAAAAAGTTTTACCACATGAAATATTAAGTTTAATGCACACAAACTGAAGAAGACATGCACAGTTAGTAGTACTCTACTAACAATAAAATACATGACACTTACCTTTAATGAAGATCTGGTGGTGATTGATGGGATGGGAGGAGGGGATAGTGTCAAAGTTGTTAATGTTTAGAAGGGGAATCCCCGTCCATTAGGACTTGAGGTAGCAAGTCCTTTTCCGGGGTTACTTCCCTTCTTTTAATGCCACTAGGACCAGCTTGAGAGTCACTGGACCTCTGTCGCACAACAAATCTGTCCATAGAGCTCTGTACCTCCCGTTCCTTTACAATTTGTCTAAAATGGGCCATAACATTGTCATTGTAATAGTCACCAACATGGCTTGCAATAGTTGTGTTAGGGTGATTTTCATCCATAAAGGTTTGCAGTTCAACCCACTTTGCACACATTTCCTTAATTTTTGAAGTAGGCACAATGGATTCCACAACTGGCATAGGCTTCTCAGGGTTAGCCCCAAACCCTTCAAAATCTTTCTTAATTTCCATACTAATTCTCACCCTTTTTACCACAGGGTTGGCACTAGAAGCTTTCTTGGGGCCCATGATGACTTATTTTGCAGAAACAAGCACGAAAAACACTGTGATAATATGGAATGTACCGAATGTATGCTTAGATGCGAGCACACTGGCTGGCTTGTAAACACTGGCACTCAAGTGGACGCGTCCCGGACGAATCGCATGTGGCGGGTTTTTTAATGAGTGGTGAGGCAAAATTTTTGCGTTAAAATGTATCAAATACCGGATTTAACGTATACCGATGCCATCAAATGCCGGGGGTCCACTGTATTACTAAATGTAAAAGGAGAAACTTTCGTTTTTCCTTTTGGGCCACCCCGCCTCGGTGGGATACGGCCGGTGTGTTGAAATTAAGAAAGAATAATAATAATAATAATAACAATAATTACAGCAGTAGGTTGGTAGACAGCAACCACTCAGGGAGGTCCTACCGTCCTACCAAGAGAGTGTAAAACAGAAGCCTGTATTTGTTTAACATGATGGTAGGATGAGGTCTTTTCTCTGTCACATAAACATGCAAGATTTCAGGTACATCTTGCTAATTCTACTTACACTTAAGTCACACTAAACATGCATATACACGTTTATGAATACACGTTCATCTGAGTTTTCTTTGATTTTATTTTAATAGTTCTTGTTCTTATTGTTTTTCCTTTCATATCCATGGGGAAGTGGAAAAAGAATCTTTCCTCCGTAAGCCATGAGTGCTGTAAAAGTCAACTAAAATGCCGGGAGCAATGGGCTACTAACCCCTTTTCCCATATAGCTTACTAAAAAGAAAAAGAAAACTATCAAAGTGGGATGTCTGAATGTGCGTGTATGTTGTGGGAATGATAAGAAAGAGATGATTGTGGATGTTCTAAATGAAAAGAAGCTGAATGTCCTGGCTTTGACTGAAAGAAAGCTGAAGGGGGTAGGAGAGTTTCAGTGGGGAGAAATACCATAAATGGGATTAGGTCAGGGGTTTCTAATAGAGTCAGAGCTAAGGAAGGAGAAGCAATAATGTTGAAGGATAAGTTATGACAGGAAAAGAGGGAAAATATTTGTATAAATTCAAGGAGTATGTGGAGTAAAATAAGGAGTGGATGTGAAAAGTAGGTTATAGTAAGTGTTTATGCATCTGGAGAAGAGAGAAGTGTAGAGAGAGAGAGAGAATTTGGGAAATGTTGAATGAGTGTGCAGGAAGAATTGAACCAATTGAGAGAGTACTTGTGGTTGGGAATCTCAATGGTAAAGTGGATAAAAATGTTGTGGAGGGAGCAGTAGGTAAATTTGGGGTGCCAGGGGTAAATGAAAATGGGGAACCTTTAACTGAACTATGTGTAGAATGAGGTTTGGTAACAAGTAATACATATTTCACGAAAAAGAGGATAAGTAAGTATACAAGGTATGATATAGCACATAATGAAACTAGTTTGTTAGATTAAGTATTGGTGAATAAAAGGTTGATGGATAGACTTCAGGAAGTACATGTTTATGGAGAGGCAACAGATATGTCAGATCATCATTTAGTTGTACCTAAAGTCAGAGTAAGAAGTATATGGGACAAAAGGAAAATGGCAACAGCAAGTAAAGGAGAGGTGAAAGTGTAAAAATTAAGGGAGGAGGAAGTTAGGGTGAGATATAAGCAACTATTGGCAGAAAGGTGGGCTAGTGCAAGCATGGGTAGTAGGGGGGGGGGGGTAATTTCACATACTGGCCAGGGAGGTATAACATCTTCTAGGAGTGAAGAAGAGCAGGATGTGAGTGTGGGGGAGGTGCATGAGGTATTATGTAGAAAGAAAGGGGGTAAAGCAGCAGGAACTGACGGGATCCTGACAGAAATGCTAAAAGTAAAATTTGAAAATTGGGTTGGTCAAATGTTTTTTAGTGGGTAATTGTAAAGGCCCGCCTAGTATGGGCCAACAGGCCTGCGCAGTGTTCCTCCTTTCTTATGTTCTTTTTTTCTTATGTTTTATTAGGGGGATATGAAAGGGAGTGGTTAGCTTTTTTTTTTTTTTTTCAAAAAGTCGGTCGTCTCCCACCGAGGCAGGGTGCCCAAAAAAGAAAGAAAACCCCCAAAAAAGAAAATACTTTTTCATCATTAAACCCTTTCACCCACACAACATTTCATGCTTTTGCGGGGTTGCTCAGAATAAAAACAGTTTAGAAGTATACGTATGGTACACAAATATCCCTCCAAACTGCCAATACCCCCAAAACCCCCCCTTTAATGCGGGGCTTGTATCCCTTTTCCAAACTCAGCCCACTATATGAAAAAACGGTTTTCCCCTAAAACCCTTCCTAAATTTCCCCTGCCACACTCAAAGATCGTCGGCCCCCAATTATTGTCTCCATTCACTCCTATCTAACACGCTCATGACGCTTGGGAAGTCAACCCCCTCACCCACAAATTCCTTTCCCCCCCTCTTCCAACCCTAAGATTTATATGCTTTCCATGTCATTCTCTTTGCCTTCCCTTTTAAATGACCAAACCCCCTCAAAAACCCCCTTTGCCCTCTGAAATAATGTTTTATTAACCCACACCTTCTCCTAATTTCCACACTCTGAAATTTTCTGATAATATTTCCCCACACATTGCCTTAGAAGGGCATCTCCTGCTCCAAACCCTTCCCCCGCTGCTGCATTTACCCCCCAAGCTTCACATCCATATAAGAGTGTTGGTACTACTATACTTTCATACATTCCCTTCTTTGTCTCCATAGATAACGTTTTTTGACTCCACATATACCTCAATGCACCACTCACCTTTTTTCCCTCATCAATTCTATGATTAACCTCATCCTTCATAAATCCATCCGCCGACACGTCAACTCCCCAAGTATCTGAAAACATTCACTCTTCCATACTCCTCCTCCCCAATTTGATATCCAATTTTCTTTTATCTAAATCATTTGATACCCTCATCACCTTACTCTTTCTATGTTCACTTTCAACTTTCTACCTTTACACACATTCTCAAACTCATCCACTAACCTTTACAATTTTTCTTTAGAATCTCCCATAAGCACAGTATCATCAGCAAAAAGTAACTGTGTCAATTCCCATTTGAATTTGACTCCCCATAATTTAATCCCACCCCTCTCCCGAACACCCTAGCATTTACTTCTTTTACAACCCCATCTATAAATATATTAAACAACCATGGTGACATTACACATCCCTGTCTAAGACCTACTTTTACCGGGAAGTATTCTCCCTCTCTTCTACACACCCTAACCTGAGCCTCACTATCCTCATAAAAGCTCTTTACAGCATTTAGTAACTTACCACCTATTCCATATACTTGCAACATCTGCCACATTGCTCCTCTATCCACTCTATCATATGCCTTTTCTAAATCCATAAAATGCAATAAAAACTTCCCTACCTTTATCTAAATACTGTTCACATATATGCTTCAATGTAAACACTTGATCTACACATCCCCTACCCACTCTGAAGCCTCCTTGCTCGTCCGCAATTCTACATTCTGTGTTACCTCTAATTCTTTCAATTATAACCCTACCGTATACTTTTCCTGGTATACTCAGTAAACTTATTCCTCTATAATTTTTACAATCTCTTTTGTCCCCTTTCCCTTTATATAAAGGGACTATACATGCTCTCCGCCAATCCCTAGGTACCTTCCCCTCTTTCATACATTTATTAAACAAAAGTACCAACCACTCCAACACTATATCCCCCCCTGCTTTTAACATTTCTGTCATGATCCCATCAGTTCCAGCTGCTTTACCCCATTTCATTCTACGTAATGCCTCACGTACCTCCACCACACTTACATTCTGCTCTTCTTCACTCCTAAAAGATGGTATACCTCCCTGGCCAGTGCATGAAATTACCACCTCCCTTTCTTCCTTAACATTTAAAAGTTCCTCAAAATATTCTCACCATCTACCTAATACCTCCCTCTCCCCATCTACTAACTCCCCTACTCTGTTTTTAACTGACAAATCCATACTTTCCCTAGGCTTTCTTAACTTGTTTAACTCACTCCAAAATTTTTTCTTATTTTCATTAAAATTTCTTGACAGTGCCTCTCCCACTCTTTCATCTGCTCTCCACAAACCACAAACTTCTGCCCCACATTCTAATACTGCATTTTTAAAACTATTCCAATCCTCTTCAACCCCCCCACTACTCATCTTTGCACTAGCCCACCTTTCTGCCAATAGTCGCTTATATCTCGCCCGAACTTCCTCCTCCCTTAGTTTATACACTTTCACCTCCCTCTTACTTGTTGTTGCCACCTTCCTCTTTTCCCATCTACCTCTTATTCTAACTGTAGCTACAACTAAATAATGATCCGATATATCAGTTGCCCCTCTATAAACATGTACATCCTGGAGCCTACCCATCAACCTTTATCCACCAATACATAATCTAACAAACATATTTTCATTACGTGCTACATCATACCTTGTATATTTATCCTCTTTTTCATAAAATATGTATTACTTATTACGAAATTTCTTTCTACACATAGCTCAATTAAAGGCTCCCCATTTACATTTACCCCTGGCACCCCAAATTTACCTACTACTCCCTCCATAACATTTTTACCCACTTTAGCATTGAAATCCCCAACCACCATTACTCTCACACTTGATTCAAAACTCCCCACGCATTCACTCAACATTTCCCAAATCTCTCTCTCTCCTCTACACTTCTCTCTTCTCCAGGTGCATACACGCTATTATATAACCCACTTTTCACATCCAATCTTTATTTTACTCCACATAATCCTTGAATTTTATACATTGTAGTCCCTCTTTTCCTGCCATAGCTTATCCTTCAACATTATTGCTACTCCTTCTTTAGCTCTAACTCTATTTGAAACCCCTGACCTAATCCCATTTATTCCTCTCCATTGAAACTCTCCCACCCCCTTCAGCTTTGTTTCACTTAAAGCCAGGACATCCAGTTCTTCTCATTCATAACATCCACAATCATCTCTTTCTTATCATTTGCACAACATCCACGCACATTCAGACTTCCCACTTTGACAATTTTCTTCTTCTTATTCTTTTTAGTAATCTTACAGGAAAAGGGGTTACTAGCCCATTGTTCCCAGGCATTTTAGTTGACTTTTACAACACGCATGGCTTACGGAGGAAAGATTCTTATTCCACTTCCCCATGGATATAAAAGGAAAAGTAATAAGACCAAGAACTATTAAGATAAAATCAAAGAAAACTCAGATGAGTGTGTATAAATAAACGTGTACATGTATGTGTAGTGTGACCTAAGTGTAAGTAGAAGTAGCAAGACGTACCTGTAATCTTGCATATTTATGAGACAGACAAAAGACACCAGCAATCCTACCATCATGTAAAACAATTACAGGCTTTCGTTTTACACTCACTTGGCAGGACGGTAGTACCTCCCTGGGTGGTTGCTGTCTACCAACCTACTACCATAGGAGTGGTTAGTATTTTTGTTTAATAAATGTATGAAAGAGGGGAAGGTACCTAGGGATTGGCAGAGAGCATGTATAGTTCCTTTATATAAAGGAAAGGAGGACAAAAGAGATTGTAAAAATTATAGGAGATAAAGGAAAGGAGGACAAAAGAGATTGTAAAAATTATAGGGGAATAAGTTTACTGAGTATACCAGGCAAAGTGTATGGTAGGGTTTACTGAAAGAATTAGTGGTTAAAAATAGAGCAGGAAGTACAGTGCCTGCACTCTGAAGGAGGGGTGTTAATGTTGTAGTTTAAAAACTGTAGTGTAAAGCACCCTTCTGGCAAGACAGTGATGGAGTGAATGATGGTGAAAGTTTTTCTTTTTCGGGCCACCCTGCCTTGGTGGGAATCGGCCAGTGCGATACTAAAAAAAAAAATAGAGCAGGATTGCAGATGAGCAAAGAGGCTTTAGAATGGGTAGGGGATGTATATATCAAGTGATTTACATTGAAGCACATATGTGAACAGCATTTAGATAAAGGTAGGGAAGTTTTCATTGCATTTATGGATTTAGAAAAGGCATATGATAGAGTGGATAGGAGAGCAATGTGGCAGATGTTGCAAGTGTATGGAATAGATGGTAAGTTACTAAATGCTGTAGAGTTTTTATGAGGATAGTGAGGCTCAGGTTAGTGTGTGTAGGAGAGAGGGAGATTACTTCCTGGTAAAAGTACGTCTTAGACAGGGATGTGTTATGTTACCATGGTTGTTTAACCCGTAAACGGTCCAAGCAGATCTACGTTCCCACCAAGGCAGGGTGGCCCGAAAAAGAAAAACTTTCACCATCATTCACTCCATCACTGTCTTGCCAGAAGGGCGCTTTACACTACAGTTTTTAAACTGCAACATTAACACCCCTCCTACAGAGTGTAGGCACTGTACTTCCCATCTCCAGGACTCAAGTCCGGCCTGCCGGTTTCCCTGAACCCCTTCATAAATGTTACTTTGCTCACACTCCAACAGCACGGTCAAGTATTAAAAACCATTTGTCTCCATTCACTCCTATCAAACACGCTCACACATGCCTGCTGGAAGTCCAAGCCCCTCGCACACAAAACCTCCTTTACCCCCTCCCTCCAACCTTTCCTAGGCCGACCCCTACCCAGCCTTCCTTCCACTACAGACTGATACACTCTTGAAGTCACTGTTTCGCTCCATTCTTTCTACATGTCCGAACCACCTCAACAACCCTTCCTCAGCCCTCTGGACAACAGTTTTGGTAATCCCACACCTCCTCCTAACTTCCAAACTACGAATTCTCTGCATTATATTCACACCACACATTGCCCTCAGACATGACATCTCCACTGCCTCCAGCCTTCTCCTCGCTGCAACATTCGTCATCCATGCTTCACACCCATATAAGAGCGTTGGTAAAACTATACTCTCATACATTCCCCTCTTTGCCTCCAAGGACAAAGTTCTTTGTCTCCACAGACTCCTAAGTGCACCACTCACCCTTTTCCCCTCATCAATTCTATGATTCACCTCATCTTTCATAGACCCATCCGCTGACACGTCCACTCCCAAATATCTGAATACATTCATCTGGTGGCCTGGTGGTTAACGCTCTCGCTTCACACGGCGAGGGCCTGGGTTCGATTCCCAGCCAGAGTAGAAACATTGGACGTGTTTCTTTCAACCTGTTGTCTATGTTCCCCATCAGTAAAATGGGTACCTGGGTGTTAGTCGACTGGTGTGGGTCGCATCCTGGGACACTGACCTAAGGAGGCCTGGTCACAGACCGGGCCGTGGGGGCGTTGACCCCCGGAACTCTCTCCAGGTAAACTCCAGGTAAACCTCCTCCATACTCTCTCCCTCCAATCTGATATCCAATCTTTCATCACCTAATCTTTTTATCCTCATAACCTTACTCTTTCCTGTATTCACTTTTATTTTTCTTCTTTTGCACACCCTACCAAATTCATCCACCAATCTCTGCAACTTCTCTTCAGAATCTCCCAAGAGCACAGTGTCATCAGCAAAGAGCAACTGTGACAACTCCCACTTTATTGTGGGGATTTTTTATCTTTTAACTCCACACCTCTTGCCAAAAACCCTCACTTTTACTTCTCTTACAACCCCATCTATAAATATATTAAACAACCACGGTGAACATCACACATCCTTGTTCAAAGGGCCTACTTTTACTGGGAAATAATTTCCCTCTTTCCTACATACTCTAACTTGAGCCTCACTAAACCTCGTAAAAACTCTTCACTGCTTTCATAACCTACCTTACACCATACACCTGCAACACTGCCACATTGCCCCCTATCCACCCTGTCATACGCCTTTCCAAATCCATAAATGCCACAAAGACCTACTACATGTTAGTGCTACAAAAGTAGATCTACATTTTTTTTTTTCATATTTTCAAATAAACAAAAAAAAAAAGTAGATCAAAGTTTTTTTTACACTTTCAAATGTAAAAAAACAAAAAGATCTACTTCTTTACATACTTTCAAATGTTGATAAAAAAGATATATACGTTTGGACCGTTAACGGGTTAATATAAATTTTTAGACGGGGTTGTAAAAAAAAGTAAATGCTAGGGTGGGTTTGGGGGTAGGAGTGGGATTAAATTATGGGGAATCAGTACAAAATGGGAGTTGACACAGTTACTTTTTGCTGATGATACTGTCTCAGGAGATTCTAAAGAAAAGTTGCAAAGGTTAGTAGACAAGTTTTGGGAGGGTATGTAAAGGTAGAAAGTTGAAAGTGAACATATATAAAAGTAAGGTGATGAGGGTATCAAATGATTTAGATAAACAAAAAATGAATATCACATTGGAGAGAAGGAGTATGGAATAAGTGAATGTTTTCAGAGATTTCGGAGTTGACTTGTCAGCAGATGGGTTTATGAAGGATGAGGTTAACTATAGAACTGATGAAGGAAAAAAGGCGAGAAGTGCATTCAGGTATCTGTGGAGACAAAATAACATTATCCATGGAGGCAAAGAAGTGAATATATGAAAGTATAGTGGTACCAACACTCTTACATGGGTGTGAATCCTGGGTTGTAAATGCTGCAGCGAGGAAGTGGCTGGAGGCAGTAAAGATGTTCTGTCTAAGGGCAATGTGTGTAAATATTATGCAGAGAATTTGGAGTGTGGAAATTAGAAGGAGGTGTGGAGTTACTAAAGGTATTAGTCCGAGGGCTGAAGAAGGGTTGTTGAGGTGGTTTCATCATTTAGAGAGATTGGAACAAAGTAGACTGACTTGGAGAGCGTATAAATCTGTAGGGGAAGGAAGGCAGGGTAGGGATCATCCTTGAAAAGGTTGGAGGGAGGAGGTAAAGTAGGTTTTGTGGGAAAGGGGTTTGGACTTCGAGCAAGCGTGCGTGTGTGTGTTAGGTGTGAATGGAGACAAATGGTTTATGGGACCTGATGAGCTGTTGGAGTGTGAGGGAGGTAATATTGTGTGAAGGGACTCAGGAAATCGCTTAGCCAGACCAGAGTCCTGGAAATGGGAAATACAATGCCCGCACTTTAAAGGAGGGTTTTGGGATAATGGCAGTTTGGATGGACATCTAAACTGTTGTATCTGAGCACCTGTGCAAAGACAGTAATTATGTATGAGTGATGGTTAAAGGTGTTGAATGATGATGAATGTATTTTTCATTATGGGTTTTTCTTTCTTTTTGGGTCATCCCGCCTCAGTGGGAAATGGCAGTGTTAAAAAGCCATAACAATAATAATAATAATTACAGTAGTAGTAATAATAAAACTGTAATAATTATTTGGGATTTTATAATTCTTGATGAAGCACCTAATCTCTCAAGAAATTCATAAGCTCTTGCACACCAAACCAGAATAGCAATAACTACAACAATAACAACAAAGAATACTGTACTAAAGTTCATATTCAGAAGTGACACTATGAACACCTGGACTATAAGCTCAAGAAAAGAGATGTGCTTTCAACTGAGACTTGAAAACATGAACAAACCCCCAACTCTTAATCCTTTTACACACTCCCATGTATACATGTGTTTTTGAGGCATAGGCACTTGCGTAGATCTATGTATTAATATTAGAATCCTTAAATCTGTGGTAAGCAATAAAATTTGGCCTACAGGTTAGCATTCCCATCAAATACACTTTCGTAGGGAGTGATTTCTGTGTGCAGATTCAGAACCATTCCTTCTAGGACTTTCCAAGTGTAGATTATGATATATCTCTCTCTCTCCTACAGTCCAACGAGTACTAGTCAAGTGCTTCCAAGTGTTCCCAGAAGTTCAGGTGCTTGATAGAACTTATACGTGCTGTAAAGGTTCTCTGTACACTCTCTACATCAGCAATTTCACCCGTTTTGAACAGAGATGTTAATGTACAGCAATATTCCAGCCTAGAGAGGACAAGTGATTTGAAAAGGATCATCACTGGCTTGGCATCTCTCATTCTGAACATTCTCATTAGCCATCCTATCATTTTGTTTTGCGCTTGTGATCATGGCACTGTTGTGATCCTTGAAAGTGAGATCCTCAGGCATTACTACTCCCAGCTCCCTTACATTATTTTTCCACTCAATTGTATGGCCAGAGTTTGTAGTATACTCTGTTCTAGTTATTATCTCCTCCAGTTGTCCATAACAGAGTAATTGGAATTTGTCCGCATTGAACATCATATTGTTTTCCGTTGCCCATTGGAAAACTTGGTTTATATCTTCTTGGAGGTTAACTGTGTCCTCAATAGATGACAGCCTCATGCAGATCCTAGTATTGTCTGCAAAGGATGATACAATGCTGTGGATTACATCTCTGTCTATGTCTTACGAGGATGAGGAACAGGATGGGGGCGAGTACTGTGCCTTGTGGAACAGAGCTCTTCACTATGGCAGCCTCTGATTAAACTCTGTTGACCACTACTCTTTGTGTTTGATTGGTTAGAAATTTGAAGATCCACCTCCCTACTTTGACAGTTATTCCTTTAGCGCGTATTTTGTGCGCTATTATGCCATGATCGCACTTGAAAAATGCTTTTGCAGTCTGTGTACATTACATCTGCATTTTGTTTTTGTTTTTTTCCAGTGCACCCAAGGCCATATCATAGTGCTCCAGTAGTTGTGAGAGGCAGGAGCGACCTACCCTGAACCCATGTTGCCTTGGATTGTGCAGTTTTTGGGAATCCAGGTGGTTTGCAATCATGCTTCTTAGCACTCTTTCAAAAATTTTTATGATGTGGGACATTAGCACTATTGGTCTATAGTTCTTAGCTAATGCTTTGCTGCCACCTTTATGGAGTGGGGCTACATCCGTTGTTTTAAGTGACTCTGGAATTTCACCCATGTCTAAGCTCCTTCTCCATAGTATACTTAGGGCACATGAGAGGGTTTTTTTTGCAGTTCTTAATGAACACAGAGTTGCACGAGTCTGGGCCTGGGGCTGAGTGCATGGGTAATGTCGAAAATCTGGCATACACTGATGGGATTTGGAGGCTCATTCATGAAGAAATCATTTGGATTGTCATTCCTCAGACTGATTAGTGGCTCACTAAACAGTCATACTGGGATTTCAGTATTTCACTCATTTCCTTGTTGTCATCTGTGTAAGTACCATCCTGTCTGAATAAAGGCCCGATACTAGATGTGGCATTTGCCTTGTTTTTAGCATGTGTAAAGAAATATTTTGAATTTCTTTCAATTTCACTAATAGCTTTAAGTTCTTCCTGTCTCTCTTGGTTCCTGTAAGAGTCCTTTAACTTAAGTTCGATAGTTTCCACTTCCCTGGTCATTGCTTCCTTCCGTGTATCAGATATTCCAGGGTTCCTGAGGAGCACAGTGATTCTTCGTCATCTTCTGTAGAGGGAGTGTCTTTCTCTCTCCAGTTTACTTCTGCTCTTCTTCTTTCTTAGGGGAATATGCCTAGAACATGCTTCAGCTGCCAGGAAGTTGATCCTTTCACGGCACTGGTTTGGATCCATGTTATTTAAGATACCTTCCCAACATGTTTCATTTAAGACATGGTTTACCTGGTCCCAGTTGATGTTCTTGTTGTTGAAACTGTATTTTGCGAAGACACCTTCACTGTTACATGCATTTTGCTGATCAGGACCCCTGTGCATTTAAGTCTGGACTTCGATTAGATTGTGATCGGAATTAGTTGTTTTTGATATTATGTCTCTTACCAGGTCCTCATTATTTGTGAAGAGAAGGTCAAGTGTGTTATCTAGTCTTGTTGGCTCCACTATCTGCTGGCTTAAGATGTGTTTATCGCAGAGACTTAGTAGCTCATGTCTGTGTGACCTTTCATCTGCTACCTCCAGGGGTTGTTTCTGCTATAACATTATTTGCTACATTCTTCCATTTTGTATGCCTTAGGTTGAAATCATCAAGCAGTAAGATGTTTGGGAATGGAGCTGGAAGGCTTTCCAGACAGTAATCAATTTTCAGTAGCTGTTCCTTGAACTGCTGGGAGGTTGCATCTGGTGGTTCATATACAACCACGATGACAAGGTTTTGGTCCTCTATCTTTATTGATAGAACTAAAACTACATCATTTGTGGTGTTCAGCAACTCTGTGCAGATGAGTGACTCTTTGACACACAAGCCAACCCCCACTTGTTTCCTGTTCTTTCTGTTGCATCTAAAAAGGTTGTAACCACTTACCCATATTTCACTGTCAAAGTGATCTTTTGTGTGGGTCTCTGTGAAGGCTGCAAACATTGCATTAGACTCCTCTAGAAATCCACTGATAAAAGGTATTTTATTGTTGGTGGATGACTTAAGGCCCTGTATATTAGCAAATATAAACGAGGTTGTATTCTGTTTGTTGGGGGATTTTGTTATTGGCATCAGTAGTTGTAGTTCTGGAGGGCCATGGGTGGCCACTGGCTGCACCTCCAGTCCAACAAGGCTCCAAGATGGTGGACTATTTTTATTTCCTTCCATTTTCTTTTTCCATTTCCTGCCACTAAAAAATCACCTGGAGTTGGGTTGTCGTAGCTACTATTGCGATCAATCCTGCAAAATCATCTATCACATCATCAAAATCAATTATGTCAACTGACCCATTTTCTATGGATAACTTTGCTAAGTCAAAGATTCTGGATTGACTCATTGTGGACTGTAAATAGTTTTTAATCAGTTTCAACTTCGAGAAACTCCTTTCACAAGAAGCCATAGAAATACATATAGTAAGTAACAACCTCAGGCAGTGTGTGAAAGTTGGAAGAGATTCAATGAAATCCCATTCAGCTATCAATGTTAGTGCATCCAATGCAGTCTAGTGCTTAACTTTTTCAAGATCAACATCAGCAGCTTGTAGGTGCCTATGTAGTCTTCAAATTTCAAGCATGAGCTCATTCTTGCATATTTCATTATAGAAGGCAGAGAGCCTTGAAACCATCACCTCCAATTCCTCTTCAGTAGCTTGCACAAGATTCTTTGTTTGAATGACCCCAAACATGGCTGCCATATCCCTGATTGCTTATGATTGCATCTCAAGTTCATTATGAAAATGATCAATGCACTCCAACATCACCCTCTTGTTTTCTTCTTGCAGAGTGAGTCTGGAATCTCTTGCCTGCTCCCCAGCCATCCTTTTCTTTAACCTGATTCTTCTCTCTGTTGGAAATCCATACTCCTCACATCAGTGATGCGTGATCATAGGATGCCAGGTGGATTAAGGGTTTCTCCAAAATAGCATAAATAAAATTATCGATTTATTGTAGTTTTTCCTAGAGCGTCACTGATTTTCCATATACAGTGGACCCTCAATTAACAACATTAATCCGTTCCAGAGAGCTCGTCTTTAACCGATTCTGTCATTATCCGAGTTAATTTTCCCCACAATAAATAATGGAAATCCAGGTAATCTGTTCCAGACACCCAAAAGTATTAAACAAAATATTTTTTTTTTACATGAAATATACATTTCCCTACAAAGAAAACAATGAGACATGCACAATAAGTATATAAATAAATGTTAAAATGACACTTACCTTTACTGAAGAGTATTGATGAGTGATGAGACACTGTTTTTCTTGAACACTCTGGGATTTTCAGAGTGATACATGAGTAAAGGCTTCACTTTGCAATCCCCACTAGCATTACAACAAAACATGAGTTAGCCTGTCTTTCATAGGCTTGTGTCCTAGGAGTGACTTTTCCTCCTGAGTAATGTAGGTCCTGTCTGGCATTTTCTTTCAGAACAGGCCTGTTTTATCACAAACGAACACTTGTTGGGGTTCGGAATTTTTCAGCTTCGCCATGCCTTATCACATTGTGTATGCCACTACAATTCATAAATCTCTCAAACCAACCTTTGCTGGCCTTAAATTCACCAATACAAGCACTAGTTCCAGGTATTTTTTCCTGTTCACCTGGGTGGGTATTAGTCAACTGGTGTGGGTCGCATCCTGGGGGACAAGATTAACCCTTTCAGGGTTGGTGCCACACTAGTACGGCTTGCACGCCAGGGTTGGTGCCGTACTAGTACGCCTAAATTCTAGTGCCTTCAAATCTAGAAAGAGAAAGCTGGTAGGCCTACATATGAAAGAATGGGTCTATGTGGTCAGTGTGCACAGTATAAAATAAATCCTGCAGCAAACAGCACATAATGAGAAAAAAACTTAAACCTTGTTTTTGCTTTAAAACAGCAACTTTGCAGCATATTTTCAAATGCAATTTATGGGTGTATTCTAGTTTTTCTGGTCTCATTTTATAGAATGGAAGACATATTACAAAAATTGAGATGATTTTGATTGGTTTCACAATGAAAAGTACCTTGAAATTTAGCTCAAAGTAGCAGAAATGTTCGATTTTTGCCAAAGTTCAAAAGTAAGCAAATTATGCCACGCGTCCAATACATGTCAACTGGCAAATCTAATATTCTTTCACAAGTGTGCTGATATTATTTATACCATTTCTACACTAATGCAGTAGTCTGCGTAACAGTAAATCTTCAATTTTTTTGTAATCATAAAAATTCAAAGAGGAAAGCAAAAGAAATGTAAGAGAGGCCTGAGGACGTGACTAATGAGCAGAGAAAATGTTATCTTAGTGCCAGGAATGTCTGTCTAGTTTATTCTGGACCCTATTTGAAAATTAGCATCTTTTAAAATTTGTGTGAAATTGGCAAAACTGCCAATTTCTGACTACTTTACTGGATAGTTGAGATCAGTAAATGGGTGGCTTCTTGTACTCATTCGATAGAAAAAATGGAGTTCTAGCGAAATAGTTATGATTCTTGTCGACTGGTACATTGGAATTGGCCAAAAATAGAGCTCAAAGTGGGCGAAATCGCTGATGTGTAAATATCGTCAAGACCGCTAACTTCGTGAGAGCATAATTCCCTAAGTTTTCCATCAAATTTCATACTTTTGGTGTCATTATGATCGGGAAAAGATTCTCTATCATTTCATAAGAATCCCCCCCCCCCCGAAAATTTCCGACCCTGAGAACAAGTTTAAGAGAGGGCCTGCCGACCCTGAAAGGGTTAAGGACCCTAATGGAAATAAGTTAGACAGTCCTCAATGATGCACCGACTTTCTTGGGTTATCCTGGGTGGCTAACCCTCTGGGGTTAACTGTTTTTGGGATAACTGTTTCTCATTGATCCACACCAACAACAGTCTCTCCACATCTTCGAGTAGTATTTGCGATCTCTGTTTTGTAAGCATATTTGCACCATTCACAACAACAGCTTCCTTGATTGCCTTTTTGTTGGCCAAGACAGTAGCGATGGTTGTATGAGGTTTGTTATACAACCTGGCCAGCTCGGAGACATGCACTCCACTTTCATATTTTGCGATGATGTCTTTATTGAATTCAACAGTATTTCTCACTCTCTTTACCACAGGGCTGGCACTAGAAGCTTTCGTTGGGCCCATGGTGGCTTATTTAGCAGTTACAAGCACTAAAAACAATGGAATACAAACTGTACAGCATGTATGCATGGAATCGTCCTCACTGGCTTGTAAACAATGGCACACTGGTTGTACATGGAGTGGCAGGGCCGCTCAGGCCACATGGACATGTTCAAGACGAATGACTTTAACCAAGTTCTTTGTCATTAACTGAGCCAACATTTTGACACAAAAACATGTCGTTATCCAGTTTTTACATTATCCGACGACGTTAACTGAGGGTGCACTGTACGTATAGGCTTATTTGTACTCTGTAATCATATAATAGGCTATCACACACGATCACCATCACACACGATCACTATCACATATGATCACCATCACACACTAAAGAACAGTATTGACAAAAACCATTAACTCTTATTTAACAAATATTAAAAACAGCCATGAGTGATAAACAAAAATAACATTTTATAGAAAATATGTAAAGGGAATTTCTGAAGACTTCCAAAATACATTTTAAAATAAATCTTAAAATAAAGCTTAAAAGTAAACAATAAGAAAATCCCTGCCAGGAATACTTAAAATACTGTATACTGTACATTTGCAGACATGTTAACTGACCATCTTCTGAAGACTGTGTGAGGAACTTTTCTCCAGTAAAGTAACCTTTCTGAAGATCCAGGGAGGTGCTCCACACTGGCTCCACTTTCTCCTCTAAGGTAACATCTGCAGCACTTAACCTCAGCAACATCACTGATGAAGTCAATGCTTCCACAAGCATGAAAACCTGGAAAAATACAAAAAAAAATCCTTTACAAATACCATTAAAAAAAAAAAAAAAAAAAAAAAAAAAAAAAATTCAGAATTGCTTAGTTAAAGCCATCCAAATGATTCTTACGCCTCTAATATAGTTCAAGTAGAGTTAATAAAAAAAAAAATTAATCCTACTCAAGCAGAAAAAAGAATTTGGGTCAAAAAATTTCCCATCTGGGGTTCTTTTATTATTTATTTATTTTTTTATTTTTTAAAAATTTGAGCCACTCAGAGGTAAAACAAATCAGGTAAGACTATCCCAAAGCCACTTATACTATCTGCATTAGGGCGGGCTTAAAATAAATTAAAGATTAACTAAGAAATGATGAAATCAGTGATAAAACATTAATGAAAAACAGGTTACTATAAAGCACAAGTGAGTTTACAAAGACAGGTGTATTCTGTTGGTAGTGTTTTAAAAAAATCGGTTTTAGTTTGGGTTTTGGGTTTCATTTATGTGATAAAATTGTGAGAAACATTTAAGATATACAATTTAAAAGGGTTCAGTTATTCAGTATTTTTTTGGTTTTGGGGTGAGTAAGTGTCTTTGAGAGAGATTGAATTTTAAACAGGTAGTGTTTCTTTTAATTTACAGGTAAAAAATTTCCCAGTTTTTAGGGCCCTTTTTTATGTGCATTGAGTTTTTACTAGTGTGAGTGGAACGGGAACATCAAAGAGTGATCTGTGCCTTGTGTTATGGTCATGTGTTCTGTTGGGGTTGGCAAGGAGATGTTTGAGGGGGGGTTAAACAGATTTAAAGTGTTTTTATGAAAATAGGTGCAGTAGTAAGTATGGATGTTTTTTTGGTGAGGGGGTTTTAGTGTTTTGAATTTTGGGGAGGTGGGCCTATGTGAGAATTTTTATATTTAACTGCAGCTTTTTGGGGTAATTTGGTCTGAGATGATTACTTGTTGTTGAGCCCATGCACAAATTCCTAGGTGAGTGGGGGGAAAATAAGAGAGTATATGGGGCCGGGGGAGGGCTGACTGGAGCATAGACCGTATCTTCGTGTATGCCTCATTTTTGGGAAATTTTCTTAGAAATTTGTTGTATATGTGTATAAAATTTTGAGTCTATTATAAAGGTAGTTCCAAAATTTTTCCCTCTTTAGTTTGTGATAGGTGATCCGTTTATCATTATGTTAAGGGGGACATCTGTAGCTCTGTTACAAATAAATGAAGTAGTTTTGTAAAGTTTGTGCAATTTTTGTTAGTTCTCATCCAGGTAGATTTTTCTGAAATTCTTTTATTTACGTATTGGCTAGCGTGCGGGGCTCGGGTGGGAGAAGATATTTTTGTTCATCTGCAAAAGTGTGGGTTTGGTAATTGGAGTTTTGGGGTAGGTATTTATGTAAGGGAAAGAAAAGGGGGGCCAAGGCACTTCCCTGGGGGACCCCCAACTGAAATTTGGGTTGTCGAGGAGTTTCCCCATTTTGCTAAAAATTTTGGTTTCCCGTTGCTGAGGTATGCTTGGGTTTTTTGGGGGAGTGCCCTTTAACCATAGGTGAAAATTTTTTACGGGAGCAAGTAGGGTCAACTGTATAAAAAGCTTTACAAGTCAATAAAGACCCCCAGGGGACTTCTTTTTTCTTTTTGCAGTGTATATATTTTTCTAGCATGTGTATAATGCATCTTAGTTTTTTTATTAGGCCTGAACCCAAATTGGCAGGGGTTGAGTATTTTTTTGGGGAGATAAGGAGGAAATTCGTTTTTTAATTTTAAATTTTTCAAAGATTTTGAGGAGGGTGTAATTTGGATATTGGCCTATATTATTCAACTCTGTTTGGTCCCTCCTTTGGATCGGGTGACCCTTGCTTTTTGAGACTGTGGGGAAGGTGGAGGTTTAATGGTTTTGTTAAAGAGTTTTGCAAGTTTGGTGATAGCACTTGTGACACTTTTTTTTTATAAAAGGGTGGTAAGTATTTAAATCTCCTGCCTTTTTTTTTAGTGTTTGATAAAAAGGGGAGACTTTTTGGGTTTAGTCGGGCTGGGAAACTGTTTTGGGTATTTGCCGGTGATAGTCATTTGGGGGGGTATCTGAGCTTGGGTTTTTTTTGGGAAAAGGTTTTTTTCCCTATGTGGAGAAGAAGTCTTTGGTTTGTTTGTGTTTTTTGGTGGGTTTTGGGGTTCATCTGATTTTGCTAATTTTATTTCGCTTTTTCGTGATATTTTTTTGTTCCTAGAATTTTGTGGGTTTTCCATTTTTTTTTTTCCCTGTAATTTGGAAAATTTTCTCATAATACATTTTTTCCCCTTTTTATCAGCGGTTAGGATTGAGAGAAAAGTTTTTTTTGGTTTTGGGTTTATGTGACCCATTCTGTATTTTTTTTCATATTGGTGTTTTGTATTTAGGATTTGGAAAATGTGGGTGCTAGCCAGGGAATGTTCATCTCTTAGCTTCATCTTTTTTAGTTTTTTGGGGCAGTGCTTTTTAAAAATTTTGGGGTCTTTTTTAAAAAATTTTTTAATACATTCGTAAATATCTGTAAGATTTCTAGCTCAGTGTCCCAGTCAATGTTGCTATGCTGTTTGAAGTTATTAATGGCCCCTCATTGTGAAGTCTGAAGGTGATTTTAGTAGTTTTTGGGGGTAATTTCCCAAAGAGTTTTATGGGGAAAGTGGGGTAGTGACTGGGGTTTTTATCTGTAATTATCCTGTTTTTAAAGGGAATGGTTTTGGTCCAGATGTGGTCAAGTAGGGAAACACAGTCTCAACTCTGGGGTTTTTTTTACGTTGGTAGCAACATACATTTAACCTTTGGGTTTGTGAATTCATAAGTGGGGGCCCTGGTCTTGCAGGAATTTATTTTTTGAAGTCACCTGGGTATAAGTGATCTTTGTTCTGCATGCATCATTATCATACCCTAGGTTTTGACTAAATTGGCTAATGTTTGACTTGGAATCTGTAGATGTTTATCAATGGAGGGGTTTTTGAGGTATTGGATTTGAATTTGGTATTATATATTCCCCCATGTTCACCCTTTGAAAGTATTAGGATACATTCTGTTGGTTGATAGTAATGGCTGTCCCACCCCCTTGTTGGTTTGGCCACAGTTTGTGTATGGCTGTGTAACCAGGAATGGCATAGACACTGTTTATAGGGTTTAGCCCGGTTTTAGTTTGTGTAATGATGGACATTTGGCATGTAAGGAAATTTTGTAAGCATAGGGCATGTTTAAAGCTTGCTTAAAGATCTGATATTGTAGTTAAAGATAGTTATGTTGTTGTTGGACTGAGAAGTGCCTTTGATTTTTGCAGTGTGTAAATTTCAGTAACTGTTTGTTCATTTAAACATTAAAAAAGAGAATGGTATCAGGATCAATGCTTGAAAACTAAGTTTTTTAGGAATCTAAGTTAGAATTAAGTATAAAACAAGTAAATAGTCTTAAACAAAAAAAAGCACCTGAATTATTTAACAAATGTAAAATAATAGCTAAGTAGTTTTTTTTTTTTTTTTTTTTTTTTTAAGCTAAAAAAAGGAGACAATATAAAAGGGATAAAACAAATATAGGATGATCAAATAATGGAGCTTGGGGAAAATGATAGTAGGTGTACTATAAGGTAAAATTTTTTAAAGTTAATTAAGTATAAAAAAATAATATAAAAGGGGCTAATTAAGTTGTGGTGAACAAAAAGTGTAATCAAATAAGATTAGAATATAAAGGCAAAAATGTGAACTTATTCTACTTTTCACCTGAAATGACTTTTTATTTTAAAAAATTGTGAAATTTTAAACTAGGGAGTTATATAAAGCTAAATTTGGAGGGAAAAAATATAAAGGGGCTAAAATTAAGTAATGGAAACAAAGTTAAATGGGCAGGTAAGAATAATGAAATTATTAATTTGGAGTAAGATTTGACTTTAGTTTAAAAAATTTTTGGGAATTAATACAGTAAGAAAGAAGTAAGAGTTTGGAGGTAGTTGGCATTAGCTAGGATGAAAAATAATAAAAAAATTTTGCACAATATAAATAACGTACAATATGTACCCCACGTTATAGTATTAAGGGGACTTTTTAATTGACAGAAAAAGTCACTTTTTTAAGGAAGGTAGAGAAAACGTGTTCATTTAGATGGTATATTTTTGTCCTGTTGATGTTTTCCCTTTCTAGATTTTTTCCCACTCGGTAAACACTGGTGTATTTTTTTTTTCCTGTTTAAGTTTTCTCACCTGAACAGAAGGTTTTTCTTTTTTTGTTGCACTATTTTTGACACTCCCTTTTTTTATTTTAATTGCTGATTTAATTGGTCTTTTTTTTATCGTATGAATGAAGTCTGATCATTATACTGTGTTTCTTCCTTTTTCCTAACAAAAGTGTTTCTTTGATTCATTTTTTGCCGATGACTTTTACGGGGTTTTGTATTATCCTGATAGCAGTTTCTTTTCACTGTGCTTGTGTTATGTACTAGGGAAAGTGTGGACTGTTTTTAAAAGCATCAGACAAATTTATTGTTCAGTTTTTCGTCTTGGAAATCAAGGGGATTCATTTTGTCGAGTGGCATGTTCTGATTCCGTCCCTTTATGCTTTTTCAACCTCATATTTATTGTTGTTATTTGCTCAGTGTGACGGCTTTAAAACTGCTTTTAGAGTATTTTTTGTGTCAACACTTCCCCATGTAATCTTCTCTTAAGGTTTTTGGGTTTATTTCGAGGTTGATTATCTTGGTTCTGTCGCTCGAGTGTTGCTTTTATATTTTGATTTCATTTTTAGAGAAACGATGTAGTCCTTGATATTTTTAGGAATAACATACCTGAGTTATCAGGTGAAACCTTTTTAAGGGAGTGGAGTTGGAGGGGGGGGGTCACCATGTTTGTTTTTGTTGTTGTTGTTCTTGGGTGGCGGCGGTGAGGGGGGTTGATGATACCCGGCGTCCCGGGGTAAAAGTTGGGGTTCTAGGGGCCTTTTTGTTTTTCTTTTATACTGTGTTGTTTCTTCTGCGATATCCTTTCTGATCACTGAAATAGATACGTTAGAAAGGAGGAGAAGGCTTTTTTTCTCGGAGCTTGGGTTAAGTGATTGTCTGGCGCGGAGGCAGTGTTTTGGGTTAGCAGGGGTGTCTTTCCCTTAGATCTTTTAATTTTGTCAAAATTTTGGGGTTCTTTTGTATTCTTGGGTCATTTTTGGGGCTACGTGGGGTTTATTTTTTGTTGAACTTTTACTTTGGCCATCACAAGTTTTAGAGCGGTTTTTTGAGAAAGAAGAAACGGTAGGAACCGTTGCTGCCGCTGCCGAAATTTCCCGTGGGTATAGTACAAAAACATGTTTTAATGCCATTATAGTTCAACTGGGTTTTGACCCATTTTAGCAGTCTCCACATTTTTGGCAAGGTTTACAAAATTTTGGCCCCCTTTTTCACCCTGTTTTTAGTGCTAAAAAAATCTACCCTAATTTCCCCCATCTATTTTGGATTTTTTTTATAATTTTCTTAGTTACGTCCTCCTTTCTCTAACTATTAAGAATCATAGTGGTTTAAAAAATTTGGCTGTAATACAGTAAACTTTGTAATAACCATTAAATTTTTTTTTTACGGTTTTTTGCTTTTAAAGTTTTCCCAGACATGGTTTCCAACCCCAGGTGTGACCCCAAATAAGGTTTACAGAATTTGGAGGAGTGGCCTTTGGGTAGTAAGACCACAACTATCAAATTGGGCTCAGTGGACCACAACCCTCAACCTGGCCCAAAAAACACAACCTCAACCCCGGCCCAATAGAACCACAACCCGTTAACCTAGGGGCCCAAAGAAAACCCCAACCAACCTGGGGCCCAGTGGACAAACCAGTAACCTGGCCCAGTAAACCACAACCATCCCTAGGCCCAGTAGGCCAAACCATCAACATGGATCGTAATCACGCACCTTTTCCACTTCAGGACCCTTTTAAACCCTTAAAAATGTACAAAAATAGATCATGTTTCATCGGTGCACTCCTAATTTTTGAATAATAAATAAAAATTTTTTTTTTCCAAAGAAAGGGCCCTTTTTTTACATTTTAGGGTTAAAAAAAATTTGGGCGTACTTGTGGGGTATAGGTGTGAGTTGGCTCTGGATGCTCACCTGACAGGCAACGTCGACTCCTGCTGCTTGCAGAAGGGTGCCATATGCCTTTTCACTCTCATTTTTATTTAAATTTTATATAAAGTGGAACACTACTTGCGAGCGTGTCCCACATGGGAGTTTTTCCAAAATACGAGCAAGTCGAATGGGCCGATTTTTTGCTTCCATACGCGGGCAAATTTACAACAAGCGAGCAGGACCTCAAGGCAGGTTCTTTGGAAACATAAGTGGTGAGGGGGCTCTGCTCTTGATCTCGGGAATGGTATCTCAGTTATTGATACTATCTTATTGAAACTTGGGCATTGTATGATGGAAAGATGCTTCTTACGTTACACCAAAATGAAAGAAATTCTAAACAAAATAATGGTGTTCCACTTCTCAGCAATTAGCCACCCCTTAGTGGTATTTTAGTATGGTTTTTATGGTTGTATTCTCGTTATTTTTTTGGTTCTTTGGATAGAATGGAACATATTTTTACAGAAGAAATAGATACGATTTGAATTGCTTTCATGACGTAAGTACCTGAAATTGAGCTTTCATCCTAGGGAAATGGTCCATTGCTTGGCTGTTTCAGTGCTAAAACAAATGACGTCTACTGTCCATTCCATATGCAGTTCGTGGAATGGGTTGACATATTTATACAATTATTGCAATAAGCGAGGGGTCCCCAAAGGAAAGTGCTTTCTCATCATTCAACAATTTTATTATATATATATATATATATATATATACAGTGGGGACCCTCACATAACGTTATTAATTGGTACCCGTAGAACGAATATCGTTAGAGTGAGTTTTTTAACGTTATCCGAGGGAAAATGTTAGCGGTTTAAAAGATTGTTATGCGGAATTTAACGTTATGTGATTGCAAAGTTATGCGAGGGGTCCATCCTTGTATATGTATATGGTGGAATGATGATAGTAAAGGGTGTGATAAAAGAGAAAAGGTGCTTACGAGGGTTTTTTTCAAAAGCAGAAGTGATATAAGAAGAGCAGGAGTATAGGAGAGTAAAAGAAAGGTGAAGAGAGTGGTGAGAGAGTGCAAAGAGAGCAGATGATAGAGTGGGAGAGGCACGTCAAGAAAATTTTATGAAAATAAGAAAAAATTTGGAGTGAGTTAAAACAAGTTAAAGAAAGCCTAGGAAAAGTATGGGAATTTGTCCGTAAAAACAGAGTAGGTTGAGTTAGTAGATTGGGGAGAGGAGGTATATTGGGTAGCGATGCGCGAGGAGATATTTTGAGGACTTTTTAAATGTTGAGAAGAAGGGAGGACGGTTAATTTCATGCACTGGCCAGGGAGGTATACCATCTTTTAAGCAGTGAAGAGAGCAGAATGTAAGTGTGGATGGAGGTACGTGAGGCATTATGTAGAATGTAAAGCCGGGTAAAGCAGCTGGAACTGATGGGTCATGACAGAAATGTTAAAAGCAGGGGGGGATTATGTGTTGGAGTTGGTTGGTTACTTTTGTTTAATATGTATGAAGAGGGGAAGGTACCTAGGGATTGGCAGAGAGCATGTTATAGTCCTTTATATAAAGGGAAAGGGACAAAGAAGATTGTAAAATTATAGAGGAATAATAAGTTTACTGAGTATACAGGAAGGAAAGTAATAACGGTAGGGTTAAATTGAAAGATTAGAGGTAGGACAGAATGTAGAATTGCGGAATGATGCAAGTAGGCTTCAGCACGAGGGTAGGGTGTGTAGATCCAAAGTGTTTACATTGAAGCATATATGTGACAGTATTTAGATAAAGGTATGGGAAGTTTTTATTGCATTTCTGGATTTAGGAAAAGGCAATATGTTAGAGTGGTTAGAGGAGCAATGTGGCAGATGTTAGCAAGTTTATGGAACTAGGTGGTTCAAGTTACTAAATTACTGTAAGAGCTTTTATGAAGGATAGTGAGCTCAGGTTAGGGTGTGTAGAAGAGAGGGAGAATACTTCCTGGTAAAAAGTAGGTTTAGGATGATGTGTAATGTCACCATGGTTGTTTAATATATTTATAGATGGGGTTGTAAAAGAAGTAAAATGCTAGGGTGTTCGGGAGAGGGGTTGGTAGGATTAAATTATGGTGGAATCAAATTCAACAGGGAATTGATCACAGGTTACTTTTTGCTGATGATATGTGCTTATGGGGAGTTTCTAAATGAAAAATTGCAAAGGTTAGTGGATGAGTTTGAGGAATGTGTTGATAAAGGTAGGAAAGTTGAAAGTGACATAGATAGGAGTAAGGTGATGAGGGTATCAAATGATTTAGATAAAGAAAAATTGGATATCAAATTGGGGAGGAGGAGTATGGAAAGAAGTGAATGTTTTCGACATTTGGGAGTTGAGTGTGGCGGTGGATTATGAAGGAGAGGTTAATCATAAAATTGACGGGGGGAAAAAAAGGTGGTGGTGCGTTGAGGTATATGTGGAGTAAAAAACGTTTCTATGGGGCAAAAGAAGGGAATGTATGAAAGTATGTAGTACCAACATTTTTGGGAGTGAAGCTTGGGTGGAAAAATGCAGCAGGAGGAGACGGGGGAGGCAGTGGAGATTCCTGTCTAAGGGAATGTGTGGTGTAAATATTATGCAGAAAATTCGGGGGGTGGGGAAATTAGGAAAAGGTGTGGAGTTAATAAAAGCATTGTCGGGGGCAAAGAGGGGTTGTTGGGTGGTTTGGTCATTTAGAGAGAATGGATAAAGTAGAATGACAGGGGAAAGCATAAAATCTAAGGGGGAGGAAAAGGGGGGTGGGGGACCCTCGAAAGGGTTGGAAAGGGGGGTAAAGGAGGTTTTTTGGGCGAGGGGTTTTGGTTTTTTCCAGAAAGGGCATGAGCGTGTTAGTGGAGTGAATGGAGACGAATGATACTTGGGACCTGACGATCTGTTGGAGTGTGGCGGGTATATTTAGTAAGGGATTCGGGGGAAACCGGTTATTTTCAAATAGTGGGACTTGAGTCCTAAATGGGAAGTACAAGCCTGCATTTTTTAAAGGAGGGGTTTGGGATATTGGCAGTTTGGAGGGATATGTTGTGTTCTTTATACGTTTGCTTTAAACTGTTGTATTTGAGCCCCTCTGAAAAAAAACGTGATAATGTGTGATTTGGGGTTTGAAAGTGTTTTGAGATGATAAAAGTTTTTTTCTTTTTGGGGGATTTTCTTTCTTTTTTGGGTCCCCCTGCCTCGGTGGGAGACGGCCGACTTGTTGAAAAAAAAAAAAAATAAAAAAATAACGAAAATAATAATAATATGTTAATAATAATAGGGAATAACAACAATAGTTAATAATAAATAATAATAATAATATTTTAAAATACAATAATAATAATAATAATAAAAATAAAATTAAAAATAATGTTACTACATTAATTTTTAAAATAAAAACGTTAAAAAGGCCCATACTAGATGACATTGTTTACCAAAACGAAGAGGGAGGGGTTGTGGCCCCCTCCACCTTTTAATGACTATTTTATTCATTCTAGAGTATTATCTGTTTTTGTTTTTTTATTGTCTGATATTTTTCATATTAGTAAACTGTGATATAAAAAATAAGCCATTAGATGATATTAGCAAAATTTTTCTTGAAGAATTTTGCCCAGGTCAGAAAAACTCTTGTCCACCACCGCCCGCCCAACCACTACATGAATGATTATTTTTTTCATTTTGGTACCATCTTTTTTTTGGTTTTTTCATTTTGTTTGTTATATATATAGATGAATGTGATAGTAAATAAGCAGAAGATGTTTAGCAAAATTATTCTAAAGAATTTTGCCCGGTCTCCAACAAATTCGCCATGCCAACCACCCCCCATATCACTACATGAATGACTTTTTTATTTTTTTAGAGTATTATCGGTTTTTTGTTATTTATATTTTTTTATGTCATTTTAATGAAGTGAGATAGAAAATAAGCCAAGATTTGATATTAGCAAAATTATTGAAGTAAAATTCCACTGGAAGCATTAATTGCATTTAATTTAAATTTAAATGGGAAAATTGATTCGCAAAAGAGCAAATCCACTTTTGAGCAAGGTATGGAATGGATTAAACTCGCAAGTAGAGGTTCCACTGTATTTTTTATTTTCTGATAAATTTTGTGTTTTTAATGAAAAAAGTTGGTGTCCTCGCCCTAAGGAAAAAAGCTGAAGGGGGGTAGGGGAGTTTCGGGGGGGGAAATAAATGGGTTTTAAAAATGGAGTATCGAGAGAGTTAGAGAAAAAAAGGGGTAGCATAATGTTGAATGATCAGTTAGGAAGGAGAAAGAGAAAATGAAAGTGCAAATTCAAGAATTATGTGGATTAAAGTAAGGTTGGTGCGAGAAAATGGGTCAAAATAAGCGTGATGCACCTGGAGAAGAGAGGAATGCAGAGGGGGAGAGAGGGGATTTTGGGGATGTTAAGTGAATGTATAGGAGCCCTTTTAACCAAGTGGAGAGTAATTGTGGTAGGGGATCTGAATGCTAAAAAAGGGGGCTTTTGGAGGGTGTGGTAGGTAAGTTTGGGGGGGCCCGGGGTAAATGAAATGGGAGCCCTTTGATTTAACTTTGTTTTAAAAAAGGGGTTTAGAAGGTTTACATATTTTTAAAAAAAGAGGATAATAAGTATACAAGTATGATGTAGGGCGAAAAGACAGTCAGTGGACCCCCGGGGGTTAAAGATATTTTTTACTCCATAAGTAGTTTAGGTGCCAGTACTGACCGAATTTATTTAAAAAGGAATATTTTGAAGTAGATTAGTCCATTTCAGACCCCAAAATACAGTACAAACGCACTTACTTAAAAACCCCTTAATAAAATTGGTCGCATTCGGAGGTAACGTTTTTGGGGGGCATGGGTTTGTTGGTTTGTATTGGTAAAAAAAAACTTTGAGAGATTTAGGATGTAAAAATTTTATAGGGGCCACAGTATTCAGTCACTTTTTTGACTCACTAGGTAAAATAAAGGGGTACAAGGGAAAAAAAAGCATCAAAGGGGGGGGGTTGAATTTTAAAACTAAAGAACCCTTGGGGAAAGTTTTAAACATATTAGGAAGATGGGAATAAAGGGATAGGAAGGGGGGAAGGAGGTTGGGGTATTTTTAAAAAGTAGGTTAAGGGTTAGCAGGTTTTTTACCAAAAATTAGGGAAAAAAGGGGCCATTTAATTTTTTAGAGATAGTAAAAAAAATTTGGATATGAGAAGTTTTTAAAAATGGTGACGAAAGGAAAAGGGAAAGTATATGGGAAAAAGGGGGTTTTTGATTAACAATTAAAAAGGGAAAAAGAGGTGGGTGGTGTTACAACAAATTTTGTTCTAAAAAAAAGTTTTGGGTGGAATTAAAAAATTAAAAAAGCCCAGAGAACAAATGGATTTGTCAGTTAAAAATAGGAGAGAGAGAGGAGTTATTAAATGGAGAGTTAGAGGTATTGGGAAGATGGAGGGAATATTTTGAGGAATTTTTAAATGTTGATGAAGATAGGGAAGCTGTGATTTCGTGTATAGGGCAAGAGGGAACAACATCTTGCAGGATGTGAGGAAGAGCCAGTTGTGAGTGTGGGGGAAGTTCGTGAGGCAGTAGGTAAAATGAAAGGGGGTAAGGCAGCCGGGATTGATGGGATAAAGATAGAAATGTTAAAAAGCAGGTGGGGATATAGTTTTGGAGTGGTTGGTGCAATTATTTAATAAATGTATGGAAGAGGGTAAGGTACCTAGGGATTGGCAAAGAGCATGCATAGTTCCTTTGTATAAAGGCAAAGGGGATAAAAGAGAGTGCAAAAATTATAGGAGGATAAGTCTGTTGAGTATACCTGGCAAAGTGTATGGAAGAGTTATTATTGAAAGAATTAAGAGTAAGACGGAGAATAGGATAGCAGATGAACAAGGAGGCTTTAGGAAAGGTAGGGGGTGTGTGGACCAGGTGTTTACAGTGAAACATATAAGTGAACAGTATTTAGATAAGGCTAAAGAGGTCTTTGTGGCATTTATGGATTTGGAAAAGGCGTATGACAGGGTGGATAGGGGGGCAATGTGGCAGATGTTGCAGGTGTATGGTTTAGGAGGTAGGTTACTAAAAGCAGTGAAGAGTTTTTACGAGGATAGTGAGGCTCAAGTTAGAGTATGTGGGAAAAGAGGGAAATTATTTCCCAGTAAAAGTAGGCCTTAGACAAGGATGTGTGATGTCACCGTGGTTGTTTAATATATTTATAGATGGGGTTGTAAGAGAAGTAAATGCGAGGGTCTTGGCAAGAGGCGTGGAGTTAAAAGATAAAGAATCACACAAAGTGTGAGTTGTCACAGTTGCTCTTTGCTGATGACACTGTGCTCTTGGAGATTCTGAAGAGAAGTTGCAGAGATTGGTGGATGAATTGGTAGGGTGTGCAAAGAAGAAAATTGAAAGTGAATACAGGAAAGAGTAAGGTTATGAGGATAACAAAAAGATTAGGTGATGAAAGATTGGATATCAGATTGGAGGGAGAGAGTATGGAGGAGGTGAATGTATTCAGATATTTGGGAGTGGACGTGTCAGCGGATGGGTCTATGAAAGATGAGGTGAATCATAGAATTGATGAGGGGGAAAAGGGTGAGTGGTTGCACTTAGGAGTCTGTGGAGACAAAGAACTTTGTCCTTGGAGGCAAAGAGGGGAATGTATGAGAGTATAGTTTTACCAACGCTCTTATATGGGTGTGAAGCATGGGTGATGAATGTTGCAGCGAGGAGAAGGCTGGAGGCAGTGGAGATGTCATGTCTGAGAGCAATGTGTGGGTGTGAATATAATGCAGAGAATTCGTAGTTTGGAAGTTAGGAGGAGGTGCGGGATTACCAAAACTGTTGTCCAGAGGGCTGAGGAAGGGTTGTTGAGGTGGTTCGGACATGTAGAGAGAATGGAGAGGAAACAGAATGACTTCAAGAGTGTATCAGTCTGTAGTGGAAGGAAGGCGGGGTAGGGGTCGGCCTAGGAAAGGTTGGAGGGAGGGGGTTAAAGGTTTTGTGTGCGAGGGGCTTGGACTTCCAGCAGGCATGCGTGAGCGTGTTTGAGAGGAGTGAATGGAGACAAATGGTTTTTAATACTTGACATGCTGTTGGAGTGTGAACAAAGTAACATTTATGAAGGGGTTCAGGGAAACCGGCAGGCTGGACTTGAGTCCTGGAGATGGGAAGTACAGTGCCTGCACTCTGAAGGAGGGGTGTTAATGTTGCAGTTTAAAAACTGTAGTGTAAAGCACACTTCTGGCAAGACAGTGATGGAGTGAATGATGGTGAAAGTTTTTCTTTTTCGGGCCACCCTGCCTTGGTGGGAATCGGCCGCCAGTGTGATAATAAAAAAAAAAAAAATAATTACAATTTACAATAGTCCATGTAATTTCATACCCAGTCTTTGTTCTGACACTAATATTAAGTACTGAAACAGTACTCAAATAGTCACGATCACATTGACAGGTGAACATTTACACATGCCTGGGTTATTTACTATTGTATAGAAATATATACAAAGTATTTATAGGTCCCAGCAATGTTTTAGATACCCTGGCATATACCTTGAAGCATGGTGTTATGAAAGGCATCCCTGTACTGTTGACAGTCCAGTGACATTTGATAAATGCCCACTGCTGCAGCTAACCTTTGCTGTATTTGTTATCACTGTTACACATAAACATGTCATGTCTCTCTGTCTATGTGTCTGTTTATCTGTTTGTTTATCTGTCTGTCTGTGTCTATCTGCCTTTCCGCCTGCCTCGAGTATACGTTTATCAAATTCCTTGAAGAATGGTGTTACGACAACTGTTGACAGCTCAATGACATTTGATAAATGGGCGCTTGGGGAACCCTGGCTTTAATTCTTTTCACTGATACACACAAACATATTTATCTGTCTGTCTATCTGTCTATCAGTCTGTCTATCTTTGCTGGAATTTTTGGGTTATCCTAGGTAATTCACACTATGTATAATAACTGTGCTTATGTGTGCATGTGAGAGAGACAGACAGAGATACAGACAGAGCCAAAGTTAACCTGCCAGCCTGCTGAATACATAAGAACATAAGAAAGAAGGAACACTGCAGCAGGCCTACTGGCCCATGCAAGGCAGGTACATGTCACCCCCCCTGGCTTAGACCAATGACCCACCTAGTCAGGTGACATCCACTGTAAAAAGGAGCACGACATCAGACTAGTTAGTACAAGCTAGTCAGATCCAACTCACACCCACCCACACTCACTCATGTATTTAGCAAACCCTCGCTATATTTGTTATCACCTTTACACACAAACATGTGTGTCTGTCTATATATCTGTGTGTGTGTGTGTGTCTATATATCTGTGTCTGTCTATATATCTGTCTGTCTATATACCTGTCTGTGTCTGCCTGCCTGTCTGTCTCTGCTTATCTGTCTTTCTGTCTGCCTGGAGTATACATATATCTGTCTTTCTGTCTGCCTGGAGTATACATATATCAAACTCCTTGAAGAATGGTGTTATGACAACTGTTGACAGTTCAGTGACATTTGATAAATGGGTGCTTGGGGAACCCTGGCTTTACTTGTTTTCAATGATACACACAAACATGTTTGTCTGTCTATCTATTTATCTATCTGTCTTTCTTTGCCTGGAATTTTTGGGTTATCCTAGGTAATTTACACTATGGATAATAACTGTACTTATGTGTACATATGAGACAGATATAGATAGACAGAGATATAGACAGCCACCAGCCTGCGGAATACATAAGAACATAAGAAAGAAGGAACACTGCAGCAGGCCTACTGGCCCAAGCAAGGCAGGTCCATGTCACCCCCCCAGCTTAGACCAATGACCCACCTAGTCAGGTCATATCCATTGAAGGAAGGAGCACAACATCAGACCTAGTAGCTCAAGCTAGTCAGGTCCAACTCTCACCCACCCACACTCACTCATGTATTTAACTAACCTAATTTTATTTTCTTCTTAAAATGGGAGTGTTAATGCGACATGGCATCAGTGAATCCCTGGTGTTTGCCACGCTATTTGCTCTAACTGGTGCTCAATTGAACTGGTGCTCCCACAAGGTACTAAGTGTTCCCAGATTTTTTTAATACTGCGCACAATGACTGCACAGACCCATTCCTTCATGCCTACGCGACAAGCCTATTGTGCCAAATTTGAAGAAATGAAAAATAAAACATTGATCTACGTTTGGAGCGCTACGCTTGCAAATGTGATTCTACGTTTGGACAGTTAAGGGTTAAGCACCAATAACTGTACTTTACCCTTTCATGGTTTGGTCATACGTATATACAGTCTTACGTGCCACTGATTCGGACGTTTAAAGTACTTATAGTGTAAATTATAGCGGCTTCAAATCAAGCAGGAGAAAGCTGGTAGGCCCACTGTGAGAGAATGGGTCTGTGTGGTCAGTGTGCACTGTACTAAAAAAAAATCCTGCAGCACGCAGTGCATGAGAGAAAAAACTCCGACCCTGTTTTTGGATTAAAACGCCAACTTTGAGGTGTATTTTCCCATAGTATTTATGGTTGTATTCTTGTTTTCTTGGTCTCACTTGATAGAATGGAAAACATATTACAGAACAGAAACGATTTTGATTAGTTTCACGTGAAAAGACCTTGAAATTGAGCTCAAAGTAGCAGAAATACTCGATTTTACCAATGTTTAAGAGTAAGCAAATCACACCACACGTTTCCCAAAACACGTTCAATGGGGAGTCTAATAGTCTTTCACTGGGTCCACCGATATTATTTATACTATTTTTACAATAATGTAGTAGCCTGCATAACAGTAAATCTTCTATTTTTTGTGTGAATAAAAAATCAAAAAAGAAAGAAATAGTAATATAAGAGGGGCCCATAGACGTGGACTAATGAACGGGATTGTTTTTTAGTGCCA
>NC_069407.1:56555487-56621346 GCF_026875155.1 Cherax quadricarinatus | reverse complement strand
ACAGAGCTTTTCACCGAGCTCCTGGGACTTTACTCTGTTGACGACTACCTCTGTGTTCTGTTAGTGAGGAAATTAAGATCCATCGACCAACTTTTCTGTTATTCCTTTAGCGCGCATTTTTTTGGCGCTATTACCCCATGGTCACACTTGTCGAAGGTTTTTTGCAAAGTCTGTATATTTTTACATCTGCATTCTTTTTGTCTTCTAGTGCATTTAGGACCTTGTCGTAGTGATCCAGTAGTTGAGACAGACAGGAGCGACCTGTTCTAAACCCATGTTGCCCTGGGTTGTGTAACTGATGGGTTTCTAGATGGGTGGTTGATCTTGCTTCTTAGGACCCTTTCAAAGATTTTTATGATATGGGATGTTAGTGCTATTGGTCTGTAGTTCTTTGCTGTTGCTTTACTGCCCCCTTTGTGGAGTGGGGCTATGTCTGTTGTTTTTAGTAACGGGAGGGACGACCCCCGTGTCCATGCTCCCTCTCCATAGGATGGAAAAGGCTCGTGATAGGGGCTTCTTGCAGTTCTTGTGAACACGAGTTCCATGAGTCTGGCCCTGGGGCAGAGTGCATGGGCATGTCATTTACGCCTGTTCGAAGTCATTTGGCGTCAGGATAACATCGATAGGCTTGTTTTAAATTTCAAATTTTGTGGCTCTCTCATAAAAAATTCATTTGATCTTCGACTCTCAGTTGGTTAGGGCTTGCTAAAAACTGAGTCATATTGGGACTTGAGTAGCTCACTCATTCCTGCTGCATCTGTGTAGGACCCATCTTGTTTAAGTAGGGCCCAAAACTGGACTTTTGTTCTCGATTTTGTTTGGCATAGGAGAAGAAATACTTTGTTTTCTTTCGATTTCATTTATGGCTTTTAGTTCTTCCCGCGATTCCTGACTCCTAAAGGATTCTTTTAGCTTAAGTTCGATGCTTGCTATTTCTCTGACCAGTGTCTCCTGCGCATTTCTAATATATTGACCTCTTTTAGCCGCTCTGTTTATTCTTTTCCGTCGCCTGAAAAGGGAGCGCCTGTCTCTTTCTATTTTACATCTACTCCTCCTTTTTCTTGGGGAATAAGCCTTGTGCATACATCGAGTGCCACCGAGTTAATCTGTTCTAGGCATAAGTTTGGGTCTGTGTTGCTTAGTATATCTTCCCAGCTTATATCGGTTAGGACTTGGTTTACTTGGTCCCACTTTATGTTTTTGTTATTGAAGTTGAATTTGGTGAATGCTCCCTCGTGACTAGTCTCATTTTGTCGGTCTGAGGCTCCACGCATACATGTCTGAACCTCAATTATGTTGTGATCTGAGTCGAATTATGTGTGGGTTTATTATGTGTCTGAAAAGTAGGTGGCTTGTGCTTGGAGTGTAATGTAGATTCTCAGTTGTCACTTGTGTCCACAACCTCTTGTGACCTGACTCCCACCCTTACAGTGTTGCCTATGCTCGACCTGCTTATAGTGAGTTAGTCCTTGTTCAATGGATTACCATTTGCTAAACCTTATTGAATACTTGAGTGCCTATTCTTTATCGTGCTATGAGAGTTAGACCATTCACATTCAGCTTGGCGGTTAATTGGAACCTGGAACCCCACACCCAAACAACCACTCATAGGTGATACAGTACTTGTAGTGCAGCTGTAGCACTGTAGATTGTCCAGGTCGATATGACGTCCTGGCGTAGATCCAGCTCGATGTACGTCCTGGCGTAGATCCACCTCAATTTCTTCTCGTTAATAATTACCCTATTCACTGTATTTCTTTCACTGTATGGAAAATTTTATAGGGTGATTACCTTTCTGTACCTCAGCATTACATGCTTACAAGTAAACTCATTGGGAGACAACCATATTGTTTACCGTAGTCACCCTGTGTAGACATGTGAGAAAACTTAACCACCCCTGGTCACGGCAAGTGGTTCCTTCGACCTCACAATCTTATCCATATCTATCCGAGACCAGTGTGGATTGGATAGCACCCACAAGTACGGTGCTACTAATTAATTGTGGACTGTATAGATTATATTAGTTTAACTGAATGAAGGGGGGTGGGGTAGGTTACACATGGATATATCCATCAAGGAAAACACTTGTACATAATCTCACCACTTACCAGATATTCTCTGGTGGTCACTTGATGTAGCTGGATCACCCATAACCTATCCAATTACAACATACCTAACTGGCCAGTATCAGTCTGCTATAACTAGAAGGGTTACTTAACTGTGGGTGATTGATACTCCTTATTCCCTCCATTCACCATCTCATTTCGATGTCCTGCTACACCGACACGGTTCTTATTCCAGCAGGACGAGGTATCCGTCTGTTTGTCCCGGTTTAGAAGTCGTGATTCGATAAAGCTTCACTATCCTCAGTACGAGAATCACGCGTTCACTCGGAGCAGGGCGATCTATTTCACATCCCGCATTCTCTTAACTCAATGTTATTATCACTGATTTCATTACCATTCACAAGACGATTTAACGTCTCATGATTATTATACACATTAGAGGTCGCTCCATTAAGATCTGAGGCCGATGAGTGAGGATTAACACACGGGTATTTCCCCTGGACACACACCATGGCCGCGCACCAGTCACACCCGGTCGAACCATTATTCACTAATTTTACCACCTTTTTACGGTGGTCCCGTAAATCACATTCCCTCACTCTTCACCAGGAACAGTTACGACACTTCCTATTATGAGGTGAGGCCCATATTAATCCTTAGGCCGCCGTGAACGCCAATTTCCCGATCCCAGGTTTTCACAGCCTCCTCACTACATTCAAAACACTGCCGCCCCCTCGTGCCCCTGTTCGACCTATACCCCCGCACATCTGCGCAGGCGCAGCGGGAACCCAGTTGGTTCCATTCAAAATACAAATACATTTTGACCCAAGTCAACACATTAAACACTTATTAGGCACTATAGCTTCGGAAATTAAATAATTTCCACACACTGGTCACACGATTGTGTGTGTGTGTGTGTGTGACTCAACAATCAATATTTGCACCAATAACTCATTACAGTTGTGACCAGGTGTGGAAGTGTGAATTGCTCATTACACTATAATTTGTTCATGATTGTAGCCATATATAAACGTAAGTAACCATTCTTACAGAATTCATTACCTTTGTAACTTGTGAGCTCATTACCTTTGTACCTAGTTCAGCTATCAAAACTTTGGGGGCCCAGTCCCTGGACCCATTACGTAGCTCTGTAATCTGTAAATACCTTTGTAACTTGTCATGATTGTGACTAGACCTACCTGGAGTTCATTACCTTTGTAAATTGTGAGTTCATTACATTTGTAAATTGTGAATTCATTACCTCTGTAACTTGCTCAGCTATCAAAACTTTGGAGTCCAGTCCCTGGACCAATTATATACCTCTGTAATCTTTTGACTAGCGCCCACAGGATGGGCATGGGGTGCATAATAAACATATTAAACTAACTTATCGTTCTTAGGTCTGCTGTGAAATTTCTTTGTACATTCTCCAGGTCTGGAATGTCACCAGCCTTGAAGGGGGCGGTTAGTGTACAGCAGTATACCAGCCTAGAGAGAACAAGCGATTTGAAGAGAATCATCATGGGACTGGCATCCCTAGTTTTGAAGGCTCTCATTATCCATCCTATCATTTTCCTAGCAGATGAGGTAGATACATTGCTGTGGTCTTTGAAGGTGAGATCCTATGACACTATCACTCCCAGGTCCTTCACATTACTTTTTCGCTTTATTGTATGATTAGAATTTGTCGTATACATTGATGCACTTTTAATTTCCTCGAGGGATTTTCTGTATGCACACCTGAATGTCCTTCACACTTGTACAAACATTGTATCAGTTGAAATATATACAAAAACTCAAATTTATTTCTTTGCAAAGGTTACAGTCTGTGATTACACTGTATAATTTGTTAGGTACAAAGTAAGCCACTTTTATGCCAGGGCATAGAAAGCCACTATTATCCCGGGGCAATTCGGGCAGACTAATTATTATTATTATTATTATTATTATTATTATTGTTATTATTATTATTATTATTAATTATTATTATTATTATTATTATTTATTATTATTATTATTATTATTATTATTATATTATTATTATTATTATTATTAATTATTATTATTATTATTATTATTATTATTATTATTATTATTATTATTAATATTATTAATTATTATTATTATTATTATTATTATTATTATTTATTATTATTATTATTTATTATTATTATTATTATTATTATTATTATTATTAAATTATTATTATATGTTAACAATATTGTTGTTGTTGAGTCAGTAGTGGTGGTGACGGCGCAGGTTTTGAACGTAAGTGTTGATGTTACTGTTGACACTGACTGACTCTCCTGACACTGACTCACTCTCCTGACACTGACTCACTCTCCTGACACTGACTCACTCTCCTGACACAGTAGAGCAGAGTAAGTGGTAGTGGCCCACCAGTGTGTGGCCTGGCCAAGTGTGGCCACGGGTGTGGCCCTCACCTATTGTACGGCCTATACTTCAGTCTTAGTGGTGGTGTTATAGGCCTAGTGGTGGTGTTATAGGCCTAATGGTGGTGTTAGAGGCCTAATGGTGGTGTTAGAGGCCTAGTGGTGGTGTTAGAGGCCTAGTGGTGGTGTTAGAGGCCTAGTGGTGGTGTTAGAGGCCTAATGGTGGTGTTAGAGGCCTAATGGTGGTGTTAGAGGCCTAATGGTGGTGTTAGAGGCCTAGTGGTGGTGCTATAGGCCTAGTGGTGGTCAGTGATAAATGTAGATGATGTTATAATATTGGAAATATTAAGCAGAAGAGTCCCAGAGTTACTGGTGACTGTGGTGTCATCCCCTCCCCCAGGATGCCACTCACCACACTACTCACACCCAGGTACCTATTGACAGCACCACGTATCAGGACACAGGTACACATACACACAGGTGTCTCTATGTTTTTTGTATTCAATACAGATGTTCTTGTATGATTTGTGTTATTTATTTCTTATTCTTCATTGTTAATTAAATATTTTGTTCGTCCACCCAGGATGACCCAAGAAAGTCACTTATCGAGGACTGTCTTATTTCCATTAGGTTCCTTTAATTATGTCCCCCAGGATGCGACCCACACCCGTTGGCCACTAGTACCTACTTGCTTGCTAGGTGAATGGGGATAGCAGGTGTAAGGAAACACCCAGTGTTTCCGCCCGGCCGGGGATTGAACCACACACTCTGTGTGTCAGATTGTTACCTACCAGGCTACAAGACTTTTTATCGTGCAAGTAGTATAAATATGGTAAACCAGCCTGGATAAACCTAAAATAACTTAACCTACAACATGTAATACAACGTAACCTACAACATGTAACACGACTTACATGTATCACAACCTACAACATGTATCACAACCTACAACATGTAACACATCGTAACCTACAACATGTAACACAACTTAACCTACAACATGTAACACGACTTAACCTACAATATGTAACACGACTTACAACATGTATCACAACCTACAACATGTAACACAACTTAACCTACAATATGTAACACAACTTAACCTTCATCATGTAACACAACTTAACCTGCAACATGTAACACGACTTAACCTACAATATGTAACACGACTTACAACATGTATCACAACCTACAACATGTAACACAACTTAACCTACAATATGTAACACAACTTAACCTTCATCATGTAACACAACTTAACCTGCAACATGTAACACGACTTAACCTACAATATGTAACACGACTTACAACATGTATCACAACCTACAACATGTAACACAACTTAACCTACAATATGTAACACAACTTAACCTTCATCATGTAACACAACTTAACCTGCAACATGTAACACGACTTAACCTACAATATGTAACACGACTTACAACATGTATCACAACCTACAACATGTAACACAACTTAACCTACAATGCGTAGCACAACTTAACCTACAATATGTAACATGACTTACAACATGTATCACAACCTACAACATGTAACAACCTGCATGTAACACAACTTAACCTGCATGTAACACAACTTAACCTACAACATGTAACACAACTTAACCTACAACACGTAACACAACCTACAACACATAACACAACCTACAACACATAACACAACCTACAACACATAACACAACCTACAACACCTAGCACAACCTACAACACCTAGCACAACCTACAACACCTAACACAACTTAACCTACAACACCTAACACAACCTACAACACCTAACACAACTTAACCTACAACACCTAACAACCTACAACATGTAACACAACTGGACCTACAATACCTAACAACTTGACCTTCAACACTTAACACAGCTTACCCTACAACACCAAACACAACTTAACCTACAACACATAACACAACTTAACCTACAACACATAACACAACTTAACCTACATCACATAACACAACCTACAACACATAACACAACCTACAACACACAACACAACTTAACCTACTTCACATAACACAACCTGCAACACATAACACATCTTAACCTACAACATATAACACATCTTAACCTACAACACACAACACAGCTTAACCTACAACACACAACACAACTTAACCTACTTGTTCCACAGTTGATATGGCACTCCCGTGTCCTTATTTATTTTTGCCATGATTGGCCTCAAAGTATCAACTCCAGGTAAAATAATAAATTGTGCAAGATATAATAATGTTTGCCTGGTTATAGATACTTTACTTGTATTTAAAAAAAATTTAGTTCTTTTGAAGACTGGATCAGGATATTAGCCATTATATCTCTTATATAAATGTGTAGTTCTCTGTGCAGTCACAGGAACCTTGACAGAAATGTCATTTAATTTTATTGTACTGTATTATCCTAGGTTAAATCTATGTACACATACATAACACCGAAATGTTGTCATAAGTTTCTCTGTGCGGGTTATTTGTGTATTGTTCAATTCATGGTATTGTGCCTTTTTGTTTTTAAATCTACATACTGTGCCGTTTCTGTATCCATGACCCCTGTATGCCCTCAATAATATCATACTAAGTACTAAACCTGGATGACTCACAGGCCAGTGTGTTAACCACTGGGCCAGCTGGCTTTCTGTATACCCTTAAGACAGTTGTAAAAGAATTATATGCTATGTACACAAATCCTGAGTAAAAACTTAAATATGTAGTTAAATTGTGTGAGTGGCAACACCTGCAATCATCGAGTGAAGGACCTGGGTTAGATCTTTGAGCAGGTTTGCCTGGAGTTTACCTGGAGAGGGCTTCGGGGGTCAATGCCCCCGTGGCCTGGTCTGAGACCAGGCCTCATGGTGGATCAGGGTCTGATCAACCAGGCTGTTACTGCTGGCCGCACGCAAGCTGATGTATGAACCACAGCCCGTTTGGTCAGGTACTGACTTCAGGTGCCTGCCCAGTGCCTTCTTGAAGACAGCCAGGGGTCTATTGAAGACAGCCAGGTGTACAATGTTTCCTCATCACTTAGTAGCAAATAGGTACTTGGGTGTTAGCTGATAGTTATGGGTTACATCCTCGGGATGAGAACCAATGGACATAATAGAAATGTGCCACACTGCTTAGTTTTGTGTGTTTAACCTGAGTTACTTACCTTCCAGGATTAATAATCCTAATAGTCTTCTTAAATGAGCTATTAATAATGTTATGTACAGAAATACGTATACCCAAGGAAAGTGAGAAATACGTAAATAATATGTAATGACTGTCCATAGAGGTTGGTTGCCACTGTCATCTTGACCATCACCTTGTTATCTTTAATTTATGTAACGATGTAAATAAAATGTGCAAAATGTGTGTAAATTCTTCTAGGAGAGGTAGGTGTTGAAATTCTTGTAAAAACTGTTTGGTAATGTCATTGATTTTGCAGTATGGAATAAATGGTAGGTTACTTAAGTAAGTACAGTGGACCCCCGGTATATGATATTAATCCGTTCCTGAGAGCTCATCGTATGCGAAAATTATCGGAAGACGAATTAATTTTCCCTATAAAAAATAATGGAAATCAAATTAATCTGTGCAAGACACCCAAAGGTCCTATGAAAAAAAAGTTTTACCACATGAAATATTAAGTTTAATGCACACAAACTGAAGAAGACATGCACAGTTAGTAGTACTCTACTAACAATAGAATACATGACACTTACCTTTAACCCTTTGACTGTTTCAGGCCCCTTTCTGAAACTGTCATTCAATGTCGCTCAATTTTTGAAAAAAAAAAATTATTTTTTCTTATGAAATGATAGAGAATCTTTTCCTGATGGTAATGACACCAAAAGTTCGAAATTTGGTCGAAAACTCATGGAATTATGCTCCCGTGAAGTTAGCGGTCTCGGCGACATATGCGTATCGGCGATTTCGCCGACTTTGAGCCCTATTTTCAGCCAATTCCATTGTTCCAGTTGACCAAACTCATAGCTATTTCTTTAGAACTCCATTTTATCTATCAGCTGAGTACAAGAAACCTCCCATTTACTAATTTGGACTACCCAATATGGTGGTCAGAAATTAGCAATTTGGCCAATTTCACGCAAACTAAAAAAGATGCCAATTTCAAAATAGGGTCCAGAATAAACAAGGTAGACATTTGTGGCACTAAAATAACATATGCTCTGTTCATTAGTCACATCTCTAGGCCCCTCTTATATTATTATTGCTTTCTATTTTGATTTTTTATTCATACAAAAAAATACAAAATTTACTGTTATGCAGACTTCTGCATTATTGTAAAAATGGTATAAATAATATCAGTGCACTAGTAAAAGAATATTAGACTCCCCAGTTGACGTGTATTGGATGTGTGGTGTGATTTATTTACTCCTGAACATTGGTAAAAATCGAACATTTCCGCTACTTTGAGCTCAGTTTCAAGGTCGTTTTCATCGTCTAAGTAATGAAAATCATCTCTATTTCTGTAATATGTTTTCCATTTTATCACCTAAGACCATGAAAACGCGAATACAACGATAAATACTATACGAAAATACACCTCAAAGTCGGCGTTTTATTCCCAAAAAACGATCAGTTTTTTTTCTCATTACGCAATGTGTGCTGCAGGATTTTTTTTATGTGGTGCACACTGACCACACAGACCCATTCTCTCACATGTGGGCCTACCAGCTTTCTCCCGCTTGATTTGAAGCCGCTAGAATTATTGAGTATATATACATCAGAAACATTGGCTCGTAAGACGTATTTATACGTCAAAAACAGTTAAAGGGTTAATGAAGATCTGGTGATGATTGATGGGATGGGAGGAGGGGAGTGTTGAAGTTGTTAATGTTTAGAAGGGGAATCCCCTTCCATTAGGACTTGAGGTAGCAAGTCCTTTTCCAGGGTTACTTCCCTTCTTCTTTTAATGCCACTAGGACCAGCTTGAGAGTCACTGGACTTCTGTCGCACGACATATCTGTCCATAGAGGCTTGTACCTCTCGTTCCTTTATGACTTTTCTAAAGTGGTTCACAACATTGTCATTGTAATAGTCACCAGCACGGCTTGCAATAGCTGTGTGAGGGTGATTCTCATCCATAAAGGTTTTCACCTTTGTCCACATTGTACACATTTCTTTAATCTGTGAAGTAGACAACTTCAATTTCTCTATCCCCTCCTCCTAAGCAATTTCCTCAGGTCTGGCCTCTTGCTGTTGAAGATGATTTAGCAGTTCATCAGTGGTTAGTTCTTCATTGTCCTCCTCCACCAACTCTTCCACATTCTCCCCACTAACCTCCAACCCCAAGGACTTCCCCAGTGTCACAATGGATTCCTCAGCTGGCATAGGATTCCCAGGGTTAGCCTCAAACCCTTCAAAATCCCTTTTGTCTACACATTCTGGCCACAGTTTCTTCCAAGCAGAGTTCAAGGTCCTCTTAGCCACTCCCTCCCAAGCCTTACCTATAAGGTTTACACAGTTGAGGATATTAAAGTGATCCTTCCAAAACTCTTTCAGAGTCAATCGAGTGTCTGTGGTCACTTCAAAGCACTTTTGAAGCATAGCTTTTGTGTACAGTTTTTTGAAGTTGGAAATGACCTGCTGGTCCATGGGCTGCAGGAGAGGAGTGGTATTAGGAGGCAAAAACTTGACCTTAATGAAGCTCAGGTCCCCAGAGAGTCACTCTGCCAAGTCTGTAGGATGACCAGGGGCTTTGTCTAATACCAGGAGGCACTTAAGGTCTAATTTCTTTTCAGTTAGGTAAATTTTCACACTGGGGGCAAATGCATGGTGTAACCAGTCATAGAAAAAGTCCCTAGTGACCCATGCCTTAGTGTTTGCCCTCCACAGCACACACACATTAGCCTTGAGGACATTCTTTTGCCTGAACGCTCTGGGAGTTTCTAAGTGATACACCAATAAAGGCTTCACTTTGCAATCACCACTAGCATTGGCACACATCAGAAGAGTAAGCCTGTCTTTAATAGGCTTGTCCTGGGAGTGCCTTTTCCTCCTGTGTAATGTAGGACCTGCTTGGCAATTTCTTCCAAAACAGGCCTGTTTTGTCACAATTAAACACTTGTTCAGGTTTAAGTTCTTCACTGTCTATGTAATCCTTGAATTCCTTCACATATTTTTCAGCTGCTTTTTGGTCCGAACTGGCAGCCTCACCATGCCTAATCACACTATGTATGCCACTTTTTTTTTTTTTTTTATTAACACACTGGCCGATTCCCACCAAGGCAGGGTGGCCTGAAAAAGAAAAACTTTCACCATCATTCACTCCATCACTGTCTTGCCAGAAGGGCGCTTTACGCTACAGTTTTTAAACTGCAACATTAACACCCCTCCTTCAGAGTGCAGGCACTGTACTTCCTATCTCCAGGACTCAAGTCCGGCCTGCCGGTTTCCCTGAATCCCTTCATAAATGTTACTTTGCTCACACTCCAACAGCACGTCAAGTATTAAAAACCATTTGTCTCCATTCACTCCTATCAAACACACTCACGCATGCCTGCTGGAAGTCCAAGCGCCTCGCACACAAAACCTCCTTTACCCCCTCCCTCCAACCTTTCCTAGGCCGACCCCTACCCCGCCTTCCTTCCACTACAGACTGATCCACTCTTGAAGTCATTCTGTTTCGCTCCATTCTCTCTACATGTCCGAACCACCTCAACAACCCTTCCTCAGCGCTCTGGACAACAGTTTTGGTAATCCCACACCTCCTCCTAACTTCCAAACTATGAATTCTCTGCATTATATTCACACCACACATTGCCCTCAGACATGACATCTCCACTGCCTCCATCCTTCTCCTCGCTGCAACATTCATCACCCATGCTTCACACCCATATAAGAGCGTTGGTAAAACTATACTCTCATACATTCCCCTCCTTGCCTCCAAGGACAAAGTTCTTTGTCTCCACAGACTCCTAAGTGCACCGCTCACCCTTTTCCCCTCACCAATTCTATGATTCACCTCATCTTTCATAGACCCATCTGCTGACACATCCACTCCCAAATATCTGAATACATTCACCTCCTCCATACTCTCTCCCTCCAATCTGATATCCAATCTTTCATCACCTAATCTTTTTGTTATCCTCATAACCTTACTCTTTCCTGTATTCACTTTCAATTTTCTTCTTTTGCATAACCTACCAAATTCATCCACCAACCTCTGCAACTTCTCTTCAGAATCTCCCAAGAGCACCGTGTCATCAGCAAAGAGCAACTGTGACAACTCCCACTTTATGTGTGATTCTTTATCTTTTAACTCCACGCCTCTTGCCAAGACCCTCACATTTACTTCTCTTACAACCCCATCTATAAATATATTAAACAACCACGGTGACATCACACATCCTTGTCTAAGGCCTACTTTTACTGGGAAATAATCTCCCTCTTTCCTACATACTCTAATTTGAGCCTCACTGTCCTCGTAAAAACTCTTCACTGCTTTCAGTAACCTACCACCTGCAACATCTGCCACATTGCCCCCGTATCCACCCTGTCATACGCCTTTTCCAAATCCATAAATGCCACAAAAACCTCTTTAGCCTTATCTAAATACTGCTCACTTATATGTTTCACTGTAAACACCTTGTCCACACACCCCCTACCTTTCCTAAAGCCTCCTTGTTCATCTGCTATCCTATTCTCTGTCATACTCTTAATTCTTTCAATAATAACTCTACCATACACTTTACCAGGTATACTCAACAGACTTATCCCCCTGTAATTTTTGCATTCTCTTTTGTCCCCTTTGCCATTATACAAAGGAACTATGCATGCTCTCTGCCAATCCCTAGGTACCTTACCCTCTTCCATACATTTATTAAATAATTGCACCAACCACTCCAAAACGATATCCCCACCTGCTTTTAACATTTCTATCTTTATCCCATCAGTCCCGGCTGCCTTACCCCCTTTCATGTTACCTACTGCCTCACAAACTTTCCCCACACTCACAACTGGCTCTTCCTCACTCCTACAAGATGTTATTCCTCCTTGCCCTATACACGAAATCACAGCTTCCCTATCTTCATCAACATTTAACAATTCGTCAAAATATTCCCTCCATCTTCCCAATACCTCTAACTCTCCATTTAATCACTCTCCTCTCCTATTTTTAACTGACAAATCCATTTGTTCTCTAGGCTTCCTTAACTTGTTAATCTCACTCCAAAACTTTTTATTATTTTCAACAAAATTTGTTGATAACATCTCACCCACTCTCTCATTTGCACTCTTTTTACATTGCTACTACGATTCTTAACCCTTTGACTGTCGCAACCCCCAATCCTGAGGTGTCTCCTGGTGTCGCAAAATTTAAAAAAAAAACATTATTTTTTCTTATGAAATGATAGAGAATCTTTTCCCGATTGTAATGACACCAAAAAAAACGAAATTTGAATGAAAACTGACGGAATTATGCTCTCGCAAAGTTAGCGACCTCGGCGCTGTTTACAAATCGGCGATTTCGCCCACTTTGAGCCCTATTTTCGGCTAATTCCATTGTTCCAGTCGCCCAAACTCATAGCTATTTCTTTAGAACTCCATTTTTTCTATCGATTGAGTACAAGAAACTGCCCATTTACCGATTTTAACTACCTAATAATGTGGTCAGAAATTTGCAATTTGGCCAATTTCACGAAAATTAAAAAATATGACAATTTCAAAATAAGGTCCAGAATGAACAATGCAGACATTCCTAGCTCTAAAATAAAATTTTCTTTGCTCATCAGTCATGTCTCCAGGCCCCTCTGATATTACTCTTGCTTTCTATTTTGAATTTTTATTCAAACAAAAAATAGAAGACTTACTATTATGCAGGCTACTGCAATGCTGTAATAATTGTATAAATAACAATAACCCATTCATGACTGCATATTAGAATGGCTAGTTGGACATTTATTGGACAATGGCATCATTTGTTTACTTTTGAACATTGGCAAAAATCAAACATTTCTCCTACTTTGAGCTCCATTTCTAGGTTCTTTTTATAGTAAAATCAATCAAAATCACCTCTATTTCTATATTATGTTTTCTATTCTATCAAATGAGACCAAGAAAACGAGAATACAACCATAAATACTATACGAAAATAGACCACAAAGTCGGCATTTTAATTAAAAAAATCGGTCGGAGTTTTTTTTTCTCATTATGCACTGCGTGCTCCAGGATTTTTTTTATATGGTGCACACTGACCACACAGACCCATTCTTTCACATGTAGGCCTACCAGCTTTCTCCTGCTTGATTTTAAGCCGCTAGAATTTATGAGTATATATACGTCAAGCACGGTGCCACGTAAGACGTATATATACGGCTGCGACAGTCAAAGGGTTAAATCTTTCAAACCAACCTTTGCTGGCCTTAAATTCACTCACATTACCACTAGTTGCAGGCATTTTTTCAATTAATTCCTCATGCAACTTCCTAGCCTTTTCACATATGATCGCTTGAGAGATGCTATCTGTTTTTCATTTATCCACACCAATAACAGTCTCTTAACATCTTCTAACACTTGCGATCTCTTTTTCGAAAACAGACATGCACCTTTTGCAACAACAGCTTCCTTGATTGCCGTTTTCCTGGCCACTATAGCATCGATGGTTGATTATGGTTTTGTATACAACCTGGCCAGCTCCGACACACGCACTCCACTTTCATACTTTACAATTATCTCTTTCTTCATTTCAATAGTCATTAGCACCCTTTTTCTCGAAGGGTTAGCACTAGAAGCTTTCTTGGGGCCCATGGTGACTTATTTTGCAGAAACAAGCACCAAAAACACTGAGATAATATGGAATGTACCGAATGTATGCTTAGATGCGAGCACACTGGCTGGCTGTAAACAATGGCACGCACGGAGCAGTTCAGGTCACATGTGGACGCGTCCCGGACGAATCATGTGTGGCGGGTTTTTTAACGAGTGGCGAGGCAAAATTTTTGCGTTAAAATGTATCGAATACCGGATTTAATGTATACCATTGCCATCGAATGCCGGGGGTCCAGTGTAGTGAGTTATTGTGGAGAATGAAACTCGGATTAGGATATGTAGGAGAGAAAGGTACTATTTTCCAATAAAAGCAGGCCTTGAATGGCTATGTATAATGCCACTGTGGTTGTTTAACATATTTATAGATGGGCTTGTAACAGCATTGAATTTCACGGTGTTGGAAGGTGTGGAATTTAAAGAACATATTAGATACACTGTGGAAGTTATAACAGTTGCTTTGTGTCAGTGATGCATATTTTTTGGGTAAGTTTATTCAGGTACATATACACAAATACACTTACATAGATTATCATACATAGCAGCCTATGTGTAGAGAGCCTAGGATAAAAAAAAAAAAGTCAGACAGCATGACTTATTCATTGGGGTCCTTTTAATGCCTTATTATAGTTATTATTATATTATAAAGGAGATATACTAGGACTAAGGTAAAATGAGTTATTTATATTTACATGTGTTAGCTAAGAAAAAATAAAAAATCATTCTCCTCCATTGCTGTCACTACATTTATTAGGCACCTTTTGGCTCTCTTCTTGAACTGGTTTGTGCTATGACTGGCTTTGACATGTGCAGGTTATCTGTTCCATTCCTTCATTGCTCTACAATAAAAGGTGTTTGAAGCCTGGCCACTGACTGTGGGTACTACAAAGTTGTGCTCTCTCCCCCCCCTCTAGCCTTGACAAAATTGGCAGCAAGATATTCTGGACACTGTTTGTGAGCAATTTTATAAACTTGATTTAACTTCAGTTGTTTTACTCTCTTCAACATTTAGCATATCCAATTGTTGTAATTCATCCTGGCCTACATGCTCTCTTGGACTCAGGTCCAGGATGAATCTTAGCATTTTGTTCTGGGTGCTTTGCAGTCTATCTTTCAGTTTTTTTGTCAAGGCAGAGTACCATTAAAAGCAAGCATAGTCCATATGACACTGTATAAGGGCTAGACATAGGGTCATGTGAGCCTCAGTTGGTAGACACTGTGCTTGTCTATAGAGGAACTTCAGTTTGGCATTTGCTTTCTCTATTGTTTTTACTGAGGAAACTAAAGTGATGGGTTCCCCATTACACCAGACATTAAAATTGTTTACTCTTCTCAGTTTATGTTTCATGATAAGGAGAGTGGCATTTGTTTTTTCTGATTTACAACAATAGTTTGTTGTCTGCTAACCATTTGCTGCAGGACTCCAGTTCTCATGTTATTACATTAGCTATATCTTGTGGGTCTTTACCTGACACTAACAGAGCGCTGTCATCCACATTCGGTAGGAGTTTGCACTTGACACTGATGGGCATGTCGTTTATATAACACAGAAATACGTAATAAGGAACCCAGAATACTACCTTGGGGAACTCCACATGCTGTTGGCAGGGGTTCTGATTCTGTTTTGTTGATTTTGACAATATGTTTCCTATTGCTAAGATAGGACTTAAACCAGTCTATGGAACCTATGCTGGTAGCTTGAAGTTTCTTACATAATACAGTGGACCCCCGGTTAACGATATTATTTCATTCCAGAAGTATGTTCAGGTGCCATTACTGAACGAATTTGTTCCCATAAAGAATATTGTGAATTAGATTAGTCCATTTCAGACCCCCAAACATACACGTACAAACACACTTACATAAATACACTTACATAATTGGTCGCATTGGGAGCTGATCGTTAAGCGGGGGTCCACTGTACAGTGGACCCCCGCCTTATGATATTGATCCGTTCCTGAGAACTCATCGTAAGCTGAAATTATCATTAGCCGAATTAATTTTCCCCATAACAAATACAGCAGGGCTCCGCTTTACGGCGTTTCACTTTACGGCATTCCGCTAATACGGTCATTTCAAATTATGACCAAAACTCGCTATACGGCTCCCCCCACCTGACTTTCTAATACGGTCACCGCGCCCCACCCTGTTTGTTTACATTCTTCGTGAGCTCAGTAAGCACTAAGTCTCTCCATTTTGTCTGGAAACTCCAAAATTTCAAATGTTTTTGAAAGTTATTTCATATTTTATATATTCTCTGATAATTATACTTATGTATACCTGTACTTAAATAAACTTACATACTGTGCTGGCATGCAGGTACACATTAAAATCAGTAAGAGTGTCTTATGTCTCCAGACTATTCTATTTGATTCGCTGGTAATCCCGGCGTCATATTAGTAATGATAATAATAATCATCAAGTCTCATTTAAATGTCGTATATTACGTTAAATACACATTTTCATTAATCCATCTATGATATTTTTTCAAAATTATATAATAAACACGATACATAACATAAAAAGATGATAAATACACCCCACAATAGAATAAATAAACATAAATATGAGATGTGGTAGCAGACGACTTGCACAAGCGACGCCATATTAGAAATGATAATAATAATAATAATCACCGAGTCTCATTGAATGTTGTATATTACGTTAATGTACACATTTTCATTAATCCATCCATGATATTTTTTTCAAAATTATATAATAAACACGATACATAACATAAAAAGATGATAAATACACCCTACAATAGAATAAATAAACATAAATATGAGATGTGGTAGCCAGATAACTTGTACAAGTGATGCCAAGAATAACATTTTCTCTAATCTAACATAAGAGAAAATGTGTTACTGGGGGTAACTGTAGAAAATTATTCCTTTCGTATGTATGTAAGTTTATTCAGGTATACACAAATACAGTTACATAGATTATCATACATAACAACATATGTGTAGAGAACCCAGGATAACCCAAAAAAGTCAGAGTGACTTATTTCCATTGCCTTCACTCAGAGCATCATTTCTTCTCAAAATGATGTTACATGAGAATGGAAGTGTTCTTCTTTATTTATTCTACCGTATCAATGTAGAGACAACCTGTACACAATGTAACTTGTACACAAACCGGACTTGTACACTTTGTTTACAAAACTTACCTTCACCTGGTTTGTTTACATAACTCTGCGCCTGTACTCTCTCATGCACTCATTCTTTCTCTCTCTCATTTATTCGTTTTATCTCATTTACTTACTCCTGACCCTACATTAAGACCACAAATATTTTAAGGTAAGTAATGAGTGAACTGTATATACATTTTATCGCTCTGGGATGCTTAAATGTAATAGAATATTATGTGTAGGTGGGTTGGCCTGGTATGGTAGCCCGGCTGACTACCATACATACCACACTTGATTTTTTACAATAAATATTACTCATCTCACCCTATATTTTAAGGTAAGTAATGAGTGAACTGTATATACATTTTATCGCTCTGGGATGCTTAAATATCATAGAATTGTATGTGTGGGTGGGGTGGCCTGGTATGGTAGCCTGGCTGACTACCATACGTACCACACTTGATTTCTTACAATAAATACTACTTGTCTCACCCTAGATTAAGACTATAAATATTTTAAGGTAAGTAATGAGTGCACTATGTGTGTATTGTACTTTTTTATTGTTTTTTGATGCCTGGTTCTATTGCTAACTTAATATATGTTAGTGTAAACTTGTTATCTAGTGTTTGTATGCATTTGTAAGTGGAAAAAAAGGGTGTTCCACTTTACACCGGTTTCCGCTTTATGGCGGTAGCCTGGAACCTAACCAGCCGTATAAGTGGGGCCCTACTGTAATGGAAATCAAATTAATCCGTCCCTGACACCCCAAAGTATGAAAAAAAAAAATTTTACCACATGAAATATTATTTTTAATACCACAAACTGAAGAATACATGCACAATTACTACTCTACTAAGAATAGAATACATGACACTTACCTTTATTGAAGATCTGGTGATGATTGATGGGATGGGAGGAAGGGAGAGTATGGAAGTTGTTTTTGTTTAGAAGGGGAATCCCCTTCCATTAGGACTTGAGGTAGCAAGTCCTTTTCCGGTGTTACTTCCCTTCTTCTTTTAATGCCACTAGGACCAGCTTGAGAGTCACTGGACCTCTGTCGCACAACAAATCTGTCCATAGAGCTCTGTACCTCCCGTTCTTTTAAGACTTCCCTAAAACGGTCCATAACATTGTCATTGTACAGGTTGCCAACACAGCTTGCAGTAGCTGTGTCAGGGTGATTTTCGTCCGTAAAGGTTTGCAGTTTAACCCACTTTGCACACATTTCCTTAATCTTTGAAGTAGGCAACTTCCTCAATTTCTCTCTCCCCTCCTCTGAAGCAGTTTCTTCAGGTCTGGCCTCTTGCTGTTGAAGATGATCTTGCAGCTCATCAGTGGTTAGTTCTTCATTGTCCTCCTCCACCAACTCTTCCACATCGTCCCCACTAACCTCCAACCCCAAGGACTTCCCCAATGCCACAATGGATTCCACAACTGGCGAATGCTTCTCAGGGTTAGCCCCAAACCCTTCAAAATCCCTTTCTTCTACACATTGTGGCCACAGTTTCTTCCAAGCAGAGTTCAAGGTCCTCTTAGTCACTCCCTCCCAAGCCTTACCTATAAAGTTTACAAAACTGAGGATACTTAAGTGATCCTTCTAAAATTCTCTTAGAGTCAATCGAGTGTCTGAGGTCACTTCAAAGCACTTTTGAAACATAGCTTTTGTGTAAAGTTTTTTGAAGTTTGAAATGACCTGCTAGTCCATGGGCTGCAGGTGAGGAGTGGTATTAGGAGGCAAAAACTTCTCCTTAATGAAACTCATGTCCCCAGAAAGTTGCTCTGCCAAGTCTGAAGGATGACCAGGAGCATTGTCTAATACCAGGAGGCACTTAAGGTCCAATTTGTTTTCCATAAGGTACTTTTTCACAGTGGGGGCAAATGCATGGTGTAACCAGGCATAGAAAAAGTCCCTAGTGACCCCTGCCTTACTGTTTGCCCTCCACAGCAAAAAACAAATTAGCCTTGAGGACATTGTTTTGCCTGAACGCTCTGGGAGTTTCAGAGTTATACACCAATAAAGGCTTCACTTTGCAATCACCACTAAGTGCATTGGCACACATCAAAAGAGTAAGCCTGTCTTTCATAGGCTTATATCCTGGGAGTGCCTTTTCCTCCTGAGTAATGTAGGTTCTGCTTGGCATTTTCTTCCAAAACAGGCCTGTTTCGTCGCAATTAAACACTTGTTCAGGTTTCAGTTCTTCACTGTCTATGTAATCCTTGAATTCCTTCACATATTTTTCAGTCGCTTTTTGGTCTGAACTGGCAGCCTCACCATGCCTTATCACACTATGTATGCCACTACAATTCTTAAATCTCTCAAACCAACCTTTGCTGGCCTTAAATTCACTCACATCACCACTAGTTGCAGGCATTTTTCTAATTATATCGTCATGCAACTTCCTAGCCTTTTTACATATGATCGCTTGAGAGATGCTATCTCCTGCTATCTGTTTTTCATTTATCCACACCAATAACAGTCTCTCAACATCTTCTATCACTTGTGATCTCTGTTTCGAAAACAAACTTGCACCTTTTGCAAGAACAGCTTCCTTGATTGACGTTTTGTTGGCCAAGATAGTAGCGATGGTTGATTGGGGTTTGGTATACAACCTGTCCAGCTCCGAGACACGCACTCCACTTTCGTACTTGGCAATTGTCTCTTTCTTCATTTCCATAGTAATTTTCACCCTTTTTACCACAGGGTTGGCACTAGAAGCTTTCTTGGGGCCCATTGTGACTTATTTTGCAGTTACAAGCACTAAAAACACTGTGATAATATGAAATGTACCGAATGTATGCTTAGATGCTACTGCACTGTCTGGCTTGTAAACACACGGGCACCCATGGGGTAGCTGAGGCCACACATGGGATGTGTCCCAGATGAATCACGTAAGGCGAGTTTTTTATCGTGAGGCGAGGCAAAATTTTTGTGTTCAAATGCTTCATATGGCGGATTTAACATAACGCGATGCGTTCGTAAGGCGGGGGTCCACTGTATATTGTGGTTGACAGTATCAAAGACCTTTCGCAAGTCTAAGGTTACCATTTCTATGAAGTTCTCTATCGATATTTTAGTTCTCATGTAATCCATCAGATTAATTAGGGAGGAGTTGTAAGATCTCCTAAAGCCTGATTGGTAACTATGAAGAATGTTTTGTTGTCGTTTAGATACTTAACTACACCTACCATCCGACTTACGACCTGCTTGACATACGACCATTCGACTTACAACCTTGTTTTCTATGCCAAATTTCTGGGAAATGATCAACTGTTTGTGTTGTACACAGTGTTTATCCTAAACCTTACAATATTAAATAAAGTACTAACAGCATAAAAAGTGAAGTAAAAAATGAAATACCAAAATAAAACAATGAAATAAAGTCATTACAAGAATGTGATGTTGATATTCAGTAGTAAGGTTCGACTTACGTCCATTTCGACTTACGACCAGTTTCTCGGAACCGAACTCAGCCGTAAGTCGGATGGTACCTGTACTTGACAGTACACTGCCCTCTCTAGAATTTTGGATATTAACCCTTTGACTGCCGAGGTCGTATATATACGTCTTACGAGGTACCATGTTTGAGTATATACACTCATAAATTCTAGCAACTTCAAATCAAGCAGGAGAAAGCTGGTAGGCCATCATGTGAGGGAATGGGTCTGTGTGGTCAGTGTGAACCATATAAAAAAAATCCTGGAGCATGCAGTGCATAATGAGAAAAAAAACTGACCGTTTTTTTTTTTAATTAAAATGCCGAATTTGTGGTCTATTTTCGTATAGTATTTATGGTTTTATTCTCGTTTTCTTGATCTCATTTGATAGAATGGAAAACATATTCTAGAAATAGAGGTGATTTTGATTGATTTTACTATAAAAAGAACCTGGAAAAGGAGCTCAAAGTAGGGGAAATGTTTGATTTTTGCCGATGTTCAAAAGTAAACAAATGATGTCATTGTCCAATAAATGTCCAACTAGCCATTCTAATATGCAGTCATGAATGGGTTGATGTTATTTATACAGTAATCTGCGTAACAGTAAATCTTTGTTTTTGTTTGAAAAAAAATTCAAAATAGAAATCAAGAGTAATATCAGAGGGGCCTGGAGGCATGACTGATGAACAAAGAAAATGTTATTTGAGATCCAGGAATGTCTGCATTGTTCATTCTGGACCTTATTTTGAAATTGTCATATTTTTTAATTTACGTGAAATTAGCCAAATTGCAAATTTCTGACCACGTTATTGGGTAGTTGAAATCGGTAAATGGGCAGTTTCTTGTACTCAATCGATAGCAAAAATGGAGTTCTAAAGAAATAGCTATGAGTTTGGTCGACTGGAACAATGGAATTAGCCGAAAATAGGGCTCAAAGTGGGCGAAATCGCCGATTTATAAATATCGCCGAGGTCGCTAACTTCGCGAGAGTGTAATTCCGTCAGTTTTCCATCAGATTTCATGTTTTTGGTGTCATTACAATCGGGAAAAGATTCTCTCTCATTTCATAAGAAAAAAATAATTTTTTTTTTTTTTAAATTTTGCGACACCAGGAGACACTTCAGGATTGGGGGTTGCGACAGTCAAGGGGTTAACTGAGTGTACTAACAGGCCTATAGTTGCTGACATCAGACCTACTATTTTTTGGAAGATAGGAGTAACTCTGGCCTCCTTGAGCAGCACTGTATAGCCCTTGTGGCTTAGCGCTTCTTTTTGATTATAATAATAATAATCTGGCCTCCTTGAGCCCCTCCAGTACAGTATTAGTGATGATTGGTAAATTTATTATATGAGCAATGGGGATTGGCAATTCAGAGGCACCATCTTTTAGGAACTTAGACGGGAGGTTATCTGGGACGGTGCTCTTAGTTGGGTTTAACCTGCTTAGTTCTTTTTGCACAAAGTCATGAGATACACTTACTAGTTGACAGCTGTTTGGGGCTACCCTTTTATTTGTATAGTATGTTTTAAACTTATCAGAGTCTGTGTTAAAGGTATTTGATACAGCTGGTAGTTTACTTACTAGTGCTGATGGGACAGTTGTGTAGTATGAATTAAAACAATCTGCCACCTTAGTTGTTTTGTGGCATACCTCGTTATCGATATTTAGTATTATGTTAGAGCTGTCAACAGGTTTATGGCTATACTCCAACTGTTTTAGTTGTTGCCAGAGATTTCTGGGGTTATTCTTGTACTCTTTGATTTTTGAGCAATAGTGCCTTGCCTTTGTTCCCTTTACAAGCCTCTGCACTCTGTTCCTCACCCTTTGGAATTCATTTATCACTGCATTATCCTGTCTGTTTGCCTTAAGTCTTTTTAGCAACTGGGCTCTGAATTTCTTATTATCTAATATCTCGGTAGTCATCCAGGGTTTGGTTCTCCATTTAATCCTAACCTCTTTAACTTTTGCAATATTATGAAAGTTAAGACACATGTGCAACATCTGGTTATCTTTATTGTAGACATTTCGCCATCCAGTGGCTTTATCAATACAGATTCTAGGACATAATTAGAAGACAGTAGAACTATATGCAAAAGATGAGGTAATCAGTCCCTCAGCCTTGGAGTTAGTGTTCACAGCATCGTGATGGTGGAGAATCTGGAGCAAAGGCAAGGAAACTGGTCGTTATATAGGCGTCAGTGGATATGGATGTGTAGCAGACGAGGGCATAGTCACTGGTAGGCAGGATTCCTCAGTGGAAGTAGGTCCTACCTAATGGGATGGGTTAGTTGCAGCAGCCGTGAAGAAGGTCTTGTAGATGTCCTCTGAACCAAGATTCCATGATGTTGCAGTGTCTGACAAGTTGTGCAAGAAAGGAATAAAATACCGACAATATGAAAGTTAAGACACATGTGCAACATCTGATGCACATGTGTCTTAACTATCCATTCCCTAGTGATTTTCCTGGCGCAGTAAATGATGAAATGATCACTAAGGCCTGCGGTAATGACGCCTGACTGGCTAATGTTCTTGGAGCGGTTACAAAGTACGTACAGTGGACCCCCGCTTAACGATCACCTCCCAATGCGACCAATTATGTAAGTGTATTTATGTTAGTGCGTTTGTACATGTATGTTTGGGGGTCTGAAATGGACTAATCTACTTCACAATATTCCTTATGGGAACAAATTCGGTCAGTACTGGCACCTGAACACACTTCTGGAATGGAAAAATATCGTTAACCGGGGGTCCACTGTATGTGGTCAGTTAGGGTGGCTGAGAGCTGCGTAATCCACGTTGGTGTATTAATTAGTTGAGAGTAACTCTTTAAACCTAGAATTTGCTTATACCTTTTACATAGCCTGTTATTTTGCTGTTAAAACAGATATTGAAGTCTCCCAGTATTACTGTCATGCAATTTTTATCAAGTCCGGACAAGACTCTCGAAAAGTTCTCTAAGAACTGGTCATGGGCTGGAGGGCGGTAACCAGTTCATACAAAGATGAGTTTGGTCTTGGGAGGCACACTTCAAACCATAGAATCTCCAGTTTATTGTCATTTAAATCAGGTCTTGGGTTGTAGGCTAAGTTATTTCTTATGTAGGCACATACCCCACCACCTTTTCTATTCCTGTTTAAGTATTTTATATTGTAACCTATTTTTGACCTCATCATCAGTCACCGTATCATCCAACCAGGATTCAGAGATGGATATAACTGCCGCCCTAGTTCTGTTAGCTAGAATCCTAATCTCTGCCAATTTTGGAAAAAGTGATTTTGCATTGACATGAATAAAGTGAAGGCCTATTTTCATAAAACAGTCATTATCATCAATATTTGGCAAGGGGTCATTTTTATTAAAATTAGGTAAATCAGTGTCATTACTGCTGAAAGGTAACTGTGCCAACGCACATTTGTTACAAACAAAATGAAATCTGGCAGCATTACCATAATTAAACATACTGTACATGTACATCCATTATGCACCCACCCCTTACACAATTTACATCAGGCATATTTACTGTTCTTCTTTTGTTCCTTGGTACAGTGTAAAGCCTCTCCTCATTTAGCGACATACAGTACTTATTTACTGATGACTCGAACTTATGACAAGCTCTCTGACCAGTATGCATACCTAAATAATGTACGTATATTAGAGCTGATTTCCTCAATTCTGTTTATTACAGTATACAGTACAGTGCTGTATAAACATTTAAAAATATACCAGAAATGTTGTAAATGGTGCAAAGGTAACAATAAAACAATATCAAAGATGGTTGACACAAACCCACTACCATTATAGTATGCTCCTCATTTAGTGATGAATTCGTTTACCGATGTGGTCTTAGGAACGGAACTCCGTCTTTAAGTGAGGAGAGGCTGTATACATATGTCTGGTGGTGTCTGAGATAATAAGAATGGTTCTATTGTCTCACATTGACCTATGTGTGCATTACATATAGAGTTAAGGTTATCATTCCTAGCTACTAGACCATCATTATCACCATCACTTATCTGTCTGTTTTACACCTGTACCATAGTTTGAAATCCTGGATTAGCTTGGATATCGCCACATAGCTGTGCGCCACTGTTTTTGTTTGGGTATGCGGGGTTGCCATACTTTGCAGTGATAGTGGCATTTATGTTTCTGGTAGGATGGCAACTGTTGGGCTTTCACTGTCCAGGGTGCTATTATCCCATTTGCCTTTTCCAGTCCCCATGACTGATTTCCTTCTTCAGATAATTGCAGGATAAAGATAAATAAAATTATGGCAGCCTGTACCCCTCTAATGCTAGTCATGTTCACTCTTTCACTCTTTTTATCAATTCACAACAAAAAAATTTCTTCCTTTTTTAAAAAAGAAAAGAAACCACTGATTGCTATCAGTCACCTATCATCAGCCTAGTATCTACTCTAGCAGTTACCACTGATTACCAGTAGATTTCCTGTTATCTTAAATCCCCCTTCACTCCTCACTTAACCCCTTCACAGACCCCCCTTCACTCATTTCTTCACAAAGTCAGAAGAGAAATTATAATGGTTGGTTTAGGAGTGTGGGAAGGTTGTTAAAGGCAGTAAAAAGTAAACATAGAAAAGAGCAAGCTGATGAGAATAAAATGTTTTGGCAGTGAAAGACTGAACATCAGATTAAAGGGAGTACGGAGAAAGTAAACGTACTGAATTTAGGTACGTATGTGGAAGCTGGCATATCGGCTGATAATTGTGTGAAAGACAAAGTGAACCATAGAAATCACAAGGTAAACAGGCAACTAATATTGAGGCATGTGTGGGAAGAAAGATGTTTATCAATAAATAGGCAAAAAAAAAATATTATTAAAGTTCAAATTCAGATTTTTATTCAAAGCTATTGCATAAAGTATACAATAATTTGAAAACACATAGGATAGGATAGAATAGTAACAACATTTTTGTTGATTTGAGGCAGGGGTTTTAAACTTTGCAGCAAGGAAAAGGCTGGAGGCAGTGATGATGTCATGTGAGTAATGTATGGTATGAATATTATGCAAAGAATCTGGAGCTTAAAAGTTAGAAGAGAGTGAGGTTACAGTATGTATAATTCAGAGAGCAGAGGAGGGAGGGGGTTGTTGAGGCAGTTTGGGGATTTAGAGAGGATGGAGCAGGATAGTATGTATGACTCTGGGGTGGAAGGAAGGTGGGATAGGAGTCATGGAGTGAGGGCATGAAGGAGGTTCTAGGTGGTTGGGGCCATCCAGCAGTATTGAGTAAACATAGACTGGAATAATGGAAAAAATGTATTTTACGATTTGATGTGCAGTTTAAATGTGAGTTCCATAATGTTAATGAAAGCAATTAACTGAACACAAGACTTGGAGGCAGGAAGTACAGTGCTTGTTGTTGAGAGGGTCATAGTAATTGCGAGGTGTGCACACTGCTGGTGAGACAGCAGTGTATACACCTCACTAGAGAAAGTGCAAAGGTTTGCAACAAGGCTAGTTCCAGAGATCAGGGGAATGTCCTACGAAGAAAGGTTAAGGGAAATAGGCGTGACGACTTGGAGGACAGTAGAGTTAGGAGAGGCATGATAACGACATACAAAATACTGCGAGGAATTGACAAAGTGGACAGAGACAGGATGTTCCAGAGATGGGACACAGAAGGGATCACAATTGGAAATTGAAGACTCATATGAGTCAAAGAGATGTTAGGAAATATTTGTTTAGTCATAGAGTTGTCAGGAAGTGGAATAGTCTGGCAAGTGATGTAGTGGAGGCAGGAACCATACATAGTTTTAAGACGAGGTATGATGCAGCTCATGGAGCAGGGATAGAGAAGGCCTAGTAGTGACCAGTGAAGAGGCAGGGCCAGGAGCTATGTCTTGACCCCTGCAACCACAAATAGGTGAGTACAGCTGTTAAGTGAATGATAGTGAAAGTTAACTTAGTGAATGGTATTGAAGGTTAACTTGTTTGGGTCATTGTAGGAGACTGTAAAAGGAGTAAACAAAATAAAACAACACAGGCAGATGCCAGACTTTACATTGCAAGACTGTTTTCTTATGCATTTGAATTTATGGGATAATAAGATAAAGAAGATAAAGATATTTATTTTGACAAATTACATGGTTATACAGAGGAACATAATAGTTGGGTGTACATGCCAAAAGCCCCTTCATATGCAGAGCATTTTGGGAAAACTTAAAATTAACTTAAGATTAGTAAGGCAATAATACATAGTTCATGTGGTCATTAGATGAGTTACAGTAAGTACAGGAGAATTGCACATTCTATCAGGTAATGCTACAGAGTTTTCATAAGTCTAGTAGAGACTTGTTACATATTAAATTAGTTAATAAAGATTACAGTATTACAATAACAATTTAAAACAATTTACAATGTGATGTATTACAGTTTAGTACTTCTTACAACAATGAACTTTGGTATTGCAATGGAACAATTTACATTATCATGTACTATATTACAATCTACTACTATTTAAAACAATGAAAAAATAAACATCCTAATTTCGAAGTGGTAAATGAATGAGCATTCATCAGTACAATATGAGTAGCTTTTGAGAAACTGGTAGTAATTTGGTACGGTTTATCTGGTTAAGTTTAGGTGATGAGGTGATTTCTTATTAGGGTCTTAAACTAATTTGCAGACAGGGGTCCTTTAGTGTGTTCTGGCAATGAATTCCAGATCTTCGGGCCTTTTATGTGCATAGCATTCTAGCATAGAGATGAACACGAGGGATATTGAAGAGTGATCTGTGTCTCGTATTATGGTTGTGTGTTCTGTTATAGTTATCAAGGAGTTTGAGAGAAAGGTTTACATTAGAGTTGAGTGTTCTGTGTATGTAGTAGGCACAGTAATAAGTGTGGATGTTTTGTATATTGAACCCTTTCAGGGTTTCAGCCGTACTAGTACGGCTTACGAGCCAGGGTTTTTGATGTACTAGTATGCCTAATTCTAGCGCCCTCAAATCTAGTGAGAGAAAGCTGGTAGGCCTACATATGAAAGAATGGGTCTATGTGGTCAGTGTGCGCGGTATAAAAAAAATCCTGTAGCTCACAGTGCGTAATGAGAAAAAAAAAGTTGACCGTGTTTTTGGATTAAAACAGCGACTTTGCATTTTCGTATGGTATTTATTGTTGTATTCTAGTTTTCATGGTCGCATTTTATAGAATGGAAGACTATTACAGGAATTGAGATGATTTTGACTGGTTTTACAAAGAAAAGTACCTTGAAATTGAGCTCAAAGTAGCAGAAATGTTCGATTTTTACCAAAGTTCAAAAGTAAACAAATCATGTTATGCGTTCAATACACGTCAAATGGTGAGTCTAATATTCTTTCACAAGTGCGCTGATATTGTTTATACCATTTCTACACCAATGCAGTAGTCTGCATAGAAGTAAATCTTCTATTTTTTTGTGAGAATAAAAATTCAAAGTGGAAAGCAAAAGAATGTAAGAGGGGCATGGGGACGTGACTAATGAACAGAGGAAATGTTATTTTAGTGCCAGGAATGTCTTTCTTGTTTATTCTGGCCCCTATTCGGAAATTGGTATCTTTTGAAATTTGTGTGAAATTGGCAAAATTGCTAAATTCTCACCACTTTATTGGATAGTTGAAATCGGTAAATGGGTGGTTTCTTGTACTCATTCGATAGAAAAAATGGAGTTCTAGCGAAATAGTTATGATTTTTGTCGACAAGTACACTGAATTGGCTGAAAATAGGGCTCAAAGTGGGCAAAATCGCCGATGAGTAAACATCATCGAGACCACTAACTTTGCGAGAGCATAATTCCGTAAGTTTTCCATCAAATTTCATACTTTTGGTGTCATTATGATCGGGAAAAGATTCTCTATCTTTTCATAAGAAATTTTTTTTTTTTTTTTTTTAATTTGGCTGACCCTGAGAACAAATCTCTGAGAGGGCCTGTCGACCCTGAAAGGATTAATAAGTTAAGACTTGAAAAGAGGTGGAGTGTGTTGTCTAACGCAGGAGTTAGTAATCATTCGCACTGCTGCTTTTTGCTGGGTTATTAAAGGCTTAAGGTGATTTGCTGTGGTTGAGCCCCATGCACAAATACCATAGGTGAGTTAAGGGTAAATGAGAGAGTGGTATACTGAGCTAGAAGAGCTGATTGAGGTACATAGTACCGTATCTTTGAAAGGTTACCTACTATTTTGGACTTTCTTGGAAATTTGCTGTATGTGTGTCTGAAATTTGAGACTGTAGTCAAGGTGGAGACCTAGAAATTTGCCCTCTGCCTGTCTCGAAATAGGTGAACCATTTGTCAATATGTTTAGCTGTACATTTGAACCTCTGTTTCCAAAAAGCATGAAGTAGGTTTTGTCTATATTGAGAGTAAGTTTATTGGTAATCATCCAAGCAAATATTTTTAGCAGTTCTACATTTACTGTGTCTGTTAGTATGGTTAGATTTGGGTGAGAAAAGACATAAGTTGTGTCATCTGCAAATAAAATGGGTTTAAGGACATTAGATGCATTTGGTAGGGCATTGATGTAAATGAGAAAGAGAAGCAGGCCAAGAACACTCCCCTGTGGGATTCCAACAAGAACAGATTGTGTGGTTGAGCTGGCTCCATTTGTGTATATATACATGGTTCTGTTGTTAAGATAAGAATTTAGGTAATCAAGAGAGTGTCCTCTGACACCGTAATGTTCGAGTTTTTTGTGCAAAAGGTCATGGTCAACTGTATCAAAAGCTTTACATAAATCTATGAAAAGTCCCAGGGGAAATTAATTTTCTCGAGTGCAGAATATATTAGTTCAAGCTTGCATTACCACAGCTCATTTCAGTGCCGATTCATGTCTAATGTGTTGTATCACCCCATAGTACGTAAACCACAACAACCAGCTAACAACCTGCGGCAGCGGCAGCAGCAGCAGCGACTTCCAAGCTCTGTACTTTTCTTCTCCAACTATCAGAGCTACCAATGCTCCTATGATGACCTAGTTACAAGCAAAACTGCACTACCCAATGTAGCACCCAGAATGACCAAAGATTACCAACAGTGAAACCTACAAATCGAAAATAATAGAGATCAAAGGAAAACTGCCCACAAACCGAAAGCAACACCCCGCTGCCAGCCGAACAACGTAACCCTAAGCTTTGTATAACTACAACTTCTTCTTAACTACAACAATTCCTGTAGTATTATGAGGCGCAATCTAAGAGGAAACAGCACCAAGGCCAGCAAGAAAACACCAAAAAATCAACTATTCAACAAGTGTAGCCAGGAGGACGCCGGCCCAGCAACCATCCCACTCACCACCGTTCAAGGCGACACCACAACATTAACAACAAACATGGCTGCCACCAGCCCATCCTCCCCTCTCTTCCCCGGATTCAACCTACCAAGTAGTCTCTCATGTATGACCAACGATCCAGATACCCTAAAGACATGCATCTCCAACTTAGTTATTGAAAATATGAATCTTCGAGAGACGCTAACAAAACAAGACACCAGGATGACACAACTCGAGAACAAAATCCTCAGTCTTGAACAAAAGTTATCAACACCATGAATGACTAACTGTGACAAGACCATCCAAACAGTCATAGATAGCCATACCCAAAAAATTATATCTCTTAATACAAAGGTTGAAGAAGCAGTAAAAGAATGGAAGAACAATTTAGATAACCAGTTCAGTGACTACTTTGCTCTCCAAGAAGATAAAACTGAGCAAGATAAACTATCGGACGCAGTAATAGTTAACAGTCCACTTTTTCCCAGTGATATGTACCAAACAAACAGTAAAGAAATTACTCTGCAGATCATAAAGGACCAAACAAGTGTTATTGTACCAGAGTCAGAAATAAAAGAAGCCAGGTTACTAGGATCCCATGGTAGAAAAAGTGTTATGCTTAGATTCCACTCACATGACAGGAAAAAAAGACTTAATTATTGCATCTATTAAAGTAAAGAAAGAGGTATACATAACGAGTGTCTTACCAAAAACGTCAGAACCTCCTGTATAGAGTCAGAAAACTTAAGCGGGAGAATAATGACACAATACACCAATGCTTCACACGGGATGGGAAAATTCTAGTTAGGAAAACAAATGTAGGTCAACTGTACACAATCGCGAACGAGAATGATCTATCACGATTTCTCAGGGATACTAATCTTACAGAGAATAACTAAACAATGTCCAACCTAAAAGCCTACGTAGCGTAGTGTATGTTTTGCTCCATTATTGTTCAAATTTCATTGTACAATCTCTTAGTAATTAAATAATCAACTACCTCATTTTGTGATTTTACTAGTAAGCATAAGTCACCTTATGTAATTTTCTTATTTACTATTGTTTGCTTAAACATTAGCTGAATTGATACTTTCTCTGTCCAGATTACTACCTCATTTTTTTTTTAAATACTATCAATTGATATTACTTACTAAAATTAATAATTATCATTTTTACTATAATTTCAATTTACTCTTAACATTTTTGACATTTAATAACCATTACTTGTCTAATTACCTTTACCTGTTTTAATACCACATTTACTATCTTAGAGTACTCTTAACCCTTTGACTGTTTTCGACGTATAAATACGTCTTACGAGCCAATGTTTCTGACGTATATATACTCAATAATTCTAGCGGCTTCAAATCAAGTGGGAGAAAGCTGGTAGGCCCACATGTGAGAGAATGGTCTGTGTGGTCAGTGTGCACCACATAAAAAAAATCCTGCAGCACACATGCGTAATGAGAAAAAAAAAACTGATCGTTTTTTTGGAATAAAACGCCGACTTTGAGGTGTATTTTCGTATAGTATTTATCGTTGTATTCGCGTTTTCATGGTCTTAGGTGATAAAATGGAAAACAATTACAGAAATAGAGATGATTTTCATTACTTTTACGATGAAAACGACCTTGAAACTGAGCTCAAAGTACGGAAATTTTTCGATTTTTACCAATGTTCAAGAGTACATAAATCACACCACACGTCCAATACACGTCAACTGGGGAGTCTAATATTCTTTCACTAGTGCACTGATATTATTTATACCATTTTTACAATAATGCAGTCGTCTGCATAACAGTAAATTTTGTATTTTTTTGTATGAATAAAAAATCAAAATAGAAAGCAATAATAATATAAGAGGGGCCTAGAGATGTGACTAATGAACAGAGCATATGTTATTTTAGTGCCACGAATGTCTACCTTGTTTATTCTGGACCCTATTTTGAAATTGGCATCTTTTTATTTTGCGTGAAATTGGCCAAATTGCCAATTTCTGACCACCATATTGGGTAGTCCAAATTAGTAAATGGGAGGTTTCTTGTACTCAGCTGATAGATAAAATGGAGTTCTAAAGAAATAGCTATGAGTTTGGTCAACTGGAACAATGGAATTGGCTGAAAATTGGGCTCAAAGTCGGCGAAATCGCCGATACGCATATGTCGCCGAGACCGCTAACTTCGCGGGAGCATAATTCCACGAGTTTTCGACCAAATTTCGAACTTTTGGTGTCATTACCATCGGGAAAAGATTCTCTATCATTTCATAAGAAAAAATAATTTTTTTTTTTTTTCAAAAATTGAGCGACATAGAATGACAGTTTCAGAGAGGGGCCTGAAACAGTCAAAGGGTTAATTACCTTGTACTGCCATATAACCTCAAGTATAACTACCAGTGCAATATTGAATGAAATAAACATTACTTTTTCACTTTTTTTGTAATCATTATTACTTACTAAAATTTTATTAAACACCATATTTACTACCAGTCAATTTTACTTTTGTACATTAAACATAATTTTATACTTCCCATAACATTTTGTTGCCAAATTTTCAAGTTTGTATATTCAACTCCAACCTTTATATTATCCTTTGTACCTGTGTACCTGTCTACCATCTTACTATCATATTATAACCAAGACATTACCATTGTTATTTTTTACTATTATTCTTTTGGTACTTTAATTGTGAATTTTATTTTGTCAATTTAAATCTAGTTATACTCTTGATCTTGTCAACAACCTATACCAGACTCTAGTGTAATTGCAAGTACCATTTCAATTTGTATTTTTATATTATAAGTTTATATTATAATTCCTACTCTAAGATTGTTTTCATATCATAGTGACTATATTGTGTGTGCAATTAGTGTATATTTCAATTATATTATTGTTCAAGGCCCTTAACTATCTTTTGCTAACTAGTACCAACTACCTCATATATCTTTTTTTTTCTACTTTTTTTATTCTTTTGCTACCTTAACTTGTATATTTTATCTTGTCAATTTAAATCTAGTTATACGCTAATTCTTGTAAACAACTTATATAACACCTTAGTGCAATTACAATTGAGAGTCTTGTGCCTTTTTTATATTATTAGATTAAACTCAGTTGTACTATAGTCAATGCCAAATTCATTATATTAGACCATATTGCAATTACTAGTGAGAGACTGGTGCTATTTTTAATTTGTATTTTTATATTATTAGATTAAATCTAGTTGTACTATAGCTCATTCTAGCTCAAAACATAGACTCCACAAAAGTCATTATATTAGGCCTTAGTGCAATTACAAGTGAGAGTCTTGTTCTATTTTAAATTTGTATTTTTATATTACTAGTTTATACCTAGTTGTACTTTAGTTCATTCCAGCACAACACATAGACAACATCAACTTCATTATGTGTAGTAGTAACTAAACTCTATATGACCAAAATACTCTAGCTATATACTTATCCAAGCTTCCCACCACTACAGATATCAGTAAGTAAGGAAGTAAGTAAGGAAAATAACTGCCTTTACTACACAGCATCACAAGCCAGCACTATCCTAAACAATGATAAAAGTCTATCAGTACTTAACTACAACATCAGGTCCTTAAGCAAACACTATGATGACCTCCTGGCACTCCTTGAATCACTAAAGACACCCTTCTCCTGCATTATTCTTACTGAGACCTGGCTTAAGCAGGACACAATAGATATCTACCCTCTACCAGGATACACAGCAATTCACAACTGCAGACCAAACCAAGTTGGGGGTGGTATTGCAATCTATTACTCTAACCAATTATCTTGTATTAGCACCACTTGCTTCAGTGATGAATATGGGGAATACATTTTAGCTAATTTTACTGTAAAAAACCTTAAGACACCTATAACAATCGGTGCCATTTACCGGATACCTCACACAAACATCCCAAATTTCAGTGAGAAATTAAAGTCACTAATAACAAACAGACAAATGAATAAGCACCACCTTCTCTTAGCTGGAGACTTCAACATCAACCTTGGCTTACTAGATGATCAGCCTGTAACTAATTTCATCAACAATATGAACAACACACTTCTCATACCAACAATAACTAAACCAACCAGGCTCACTGAGACAGTGCAACCATAATAGACCACATATGGACCAATATACTAGCCCCCCTTAAATCAGGGATAATCACAGATAGCACTACAGACCACTACCCTACCTTCCTCCTGACAAACATTAATAAACCACCACTTGAATACAACAAAGTCTCATTTAGACTCCATGACGAGGCCTCAATAAGGAAGTTCACAGCTGACCTAGAGATTGTTGACTGGCCTACAGAATTCTCCAAGGCCAATGGTATTGATGACTGGACAGACATTTTTCTTAACAAATTACTTAGACTATACAACAAACATTGTCCTATAAAAACGAAAGAGATCACAAACAAACGGCTTGGTTGCCCATGGCTAACCAGCACCATTCTGAAATCCATTGACAAGAAACACCAATATGAAAAGCAATATAGACAGGGCTTAATACACAAAGATATTCTTAAACACTATTCATCAGTTCTCACCAAAGTAATAAAGAAAGCCAAACAGCTATACTACTCCAATAGATTCACAGACACTAGAGGAGATATAAAAAAGACCTGGAAAACACTCTCTCAGATTCTAGGGACCCACAAACTAAAAAAAACAAGAATATTGTCCTAACTAAACCTAATGAAACACCACTACATCCCACTGACACAGCTAACAAGATAAACGACTTCTTCTCAACCATAGGATCTAATCTCGCCAATAAAATCCCACATACTAATGCCCATGCCGGGGACTACCTAGATGGGAATTTCCCAAATTCCCTCGGAAGTCCCCGAGATTATAAAGTCACTTAAAAACAACTCAGGGAATCTGTCTAATGTCCCACCATTACTGTACAAGCGAGCAGCCCATATCCTTTCGCATGCTATTTCATTACTTTTTAACAAGTCACTAGAAACTAGCACCTTCCCGAAACTACTCAAGATGGCAAGGGTTACACCAATACATAAAGGTGGTGACCCTACAGACTTAAACAACTATAGGCCAATATCAAACTTACCATTGCTATCCAAAATCTTTGAGAAACTCGTGCACAGGAGACTATATTCATTTATAACAGCACAAAACATACTCAACCCCTGCCAATTTGGATTTAGGAAAAATAAAAGCACTAATGATGCAATCATAAAAATGCTAGATCTGCTTTACACAGCATTGGAAAATAAGGAATATCCACTAGGAATTTTTATTGACCTAAGAAAAGCTTTTGACACAGTAGACCACGACATACTACTCCACAAACTTGACCATTACGGTATAAGAGGCCATGCGCTTGCTTATTTCAAATCTTACCTTACTAATAGGTATCAGTATGTTACCATTAAAGACACAGCATCAACAACATGGCCACTTGATACTGGAGTTCCGCAGGGAAGTGTCCTTGGTCCCCTGCTCTTCCTCATATACATCAATGATCTTCCAAATGTATCCCAACACCTGAAACCCATTCTCTTTGCTGACGACACGACTTGTGTCATCTCTCACCCTAATCTTGCCTCCCTCAACACCATTGTTAACGAGGAGCTGATCAAAATATCGACTTGGATGACAGTCAATAAACTTAAGCTTAACACTGACAAAACCTACTATATTATGTTTGGTAGCAGAACAGGAGATGCACAAATTAACATTAAGATCGACAACACTCTAATTACCAGACATAATGAGGGCAAATTCCTAGGCCTATACCTTGACAACAACCTGAATTTCAGCACCCATATCCAACACATAACCAAAAAAGTATCCAAAACAGTTGGGATCCTCTCCAAGATACGATACTACGTGCCGCAAAATGCCCTTCTCACACTATACCACTCACTTATTTATCCATACCTCACCTATGCTATTTGTGCTTGGGGATCAACTGCAGCAACACACCTAAAGCCAATAATAACCCAACAAAAAGCTGCAGTAAGAATAATCACTAAATCCCATCCCTGGCAACACACCCCCCCACTCTTCATAGATCTAAACTTACTCCCTGTTCAGTACATCCACACTTACTACTGTGCAATCTACATCTACAGGACCTTAAACTCCAATATCAACCTTGACCTAAAACGCTTTCTTGATAGTTGTGACAGAACCCACAGGCATAACACCAGACACAAACATCTCTACGACATTCCCCATGTCCGACTAAACCTTTACAAAAATTCAATGTATGTCAAAGGCCCTAAAATCTGGAACACCCTACCTGAGAACTCTAGAACTGCAGACACTTTCATCACCTTCAAAACTACCATTAGAAAACATCTTATCTCCCTTATAAACCCCATCAACTAACTACACGAATACCACCTGGTGGTTCACACTTACACTCACTCACCCATTTGACCATAAACAGAAATATTAATCTCAATCTTAAAATAATGAATCGTATGATACTCCAATACTGAAACTATGTACTGTGCCAAAACAAAAGCATTCACTTTGCTAAACTCACAAACTAGTATTTAGTCACTTAGCCATAATACCAACTTACCTCATAATTTGTAATATTTTAAAATAAAGAATTAAACTAAGTCTGCCCGAAATGCCAAGCCATGCTAGGCGTTCTAGTGGTACACTCTGTAATCATTATTTAACTACATGTAAACCACACAACAACCAAATTCTGTAAATTCAACATTGTAATCTTTATAGAGAATAAACTTTGAATTGAATTGAATTGAACAGGCACGTACCAGGGAACTAATGAGGCTTTGTGAAAAGTACTCTTTAAACCAACAGGTAATTGATCCCACTAGAAATGAAAATATCCTTGATTTGATATTCACAAACAACGAGGAACTGATCAGAGACATAACAGTTACAAAATCAATATACTGTACTCTGATCATAACATCATAGAGGTTCAAATGAGTTTTAACTCAGGGTTAGGAAACTGCATCACTAATGTTAGAGACGGGATATTCAGTAAGTTTAATTTTAACAACCATAGAATTGACTGGGAGAAAATAAACCAAGAGCTATCAGACATACCCTGGGAATCAGACATGAGCATCCTAAATCCCCACCAGTGCCTAGAGAAGCTGAATACAGAGGCATTCAAGGTATGTATGAAACACGTACCATTGAGGAAACCCAGAAGATCATATATATAGAGAGAGAGGGCATAGGAGATGGTACAGAAGAAGAAAACAGGTTACTGAATTGGTTAAAAACACAGATATACAGTGGACCCCCGCATAACGATGGCATCACATAGCGATTATTTCGCATACCGCTTACTTTAATTGCAAAAATTTTGCCTCACATACCGCTTAAAAACCCGCTTACCGATTTTCGTCCGAGACGCGTCCAATGTGCGGCCTGAGCCACGCTCACATGTTCCGCCGGTGGCATTGTTTACCAGCCAGCCTCCGCGGTAACATCCAAGCATACAATCGGAATATTTCGTATTATTACAGTGTTTTCGGTGCTTTTTCTGGAAAATAAGTGACCATGGGCCCCAAGAAAGCTTCTAGTGCCAACCCTACAGCAATAAGGGTGAGAATTACAATAGAGATGAAGAAAAAGATCATTGATAAGTATGAAAGTGGAGTGCATGTCTCCGAGCTGGCCAGGTTGTATAATAAACCCCAATCAACCATCGCTACTATTGGTGGTACAGCTGCTGCGCTGCTGCACTGTCAGCTGCTGCTGCTGCTGCACTGTCAGCTGCTGCTGCTGCTGTAGCACCGTTGTTGGTGTGGCTTATTGAGAATACCAAGAAACAATTAACCCCAGAGGATTTGCCACCCAGGATAACCCAAAAAAGTCAGTGTCATCGAAGACTGTCTAACTTATTTCCATTGGGGTCCTTAATCTTGTCTCCCAGGATGCAACCCACACAAGTCGACTAACACCCAGGTGAACAGGGAAAAATGCCTGGAACTAGTGCTCATATTGGTGAATTTAAAGCCAGCAAAGGTTGGTTTGAGAGATTTAAGAATCGTAGTGGCATACACAGTGTGATAAGGCCTGTTCTGGAAGAAAATGCCAAACAGGACCTACAGTACTCAGGAGGAAAAGGCACTCCCAGGACACAGTGTCTCATCAGTCATTGCTGCATCTTCAATAAAGGTAAGTGTCATTTATTCTTCATTTAGTAGACTAGTACATGCACAATATATACTGTGCATGTACTACTCTACTATTGTGCATGTATCCTTCTCTTTGTGTGTGGGAAAATGTATATTTCATGTGGTAAAATTTTTTTTTTCATACTTTTGGGTGTCTTGCACGGATTAATTTGATTTCCATTATTTCTTATGGGGAAAATTCATTCACATAGCGATTATTTCGCATAACAATTACCCCTCTTGCACGGATTAAAATCGTTAACCGGGGGTCCACTGTACTACAACAGAGGAAATATAGACATAGCCGAGAGATCACTGAATTAGAGCAAAAACTTAGGATGTCACACTTAACAGAAGAAGTACAAAGGGAACAAAGGGCCATACAGGATATTGCAAGAAACCCAAAATATTTCTATTCCTATGCAAAATCCAAGCTAAGAACTACCTGTAGAATTGGACCACTACTGAGAGGACTCGTATATGTACAGGTACCATCCGACTTCGACCGAGTTCGGTTCCGACAAACCGGTCGTAAGTCGAAATGGACGTAAGTCGAACCTTACTACTGAATATCAACATAACATTTTTGTAATGACTGTATTTTATTGTTTTATTTTGGTATTTCATTTTTTACTTTACTTTTTATGCTGTTAGTACTGCATTTTATACTGTAAGGTTTAGGATAAACACTATGTACAACACAAACAGTTGCTTATTTCCCAGAAATTTGGCATAGAAAACACAGTCGTAAGTCAAATGGTCGTATGTCGAGCAGGTCGTAAGTTGGATGGTAGGTGTATTGACGATAAACAGGAAATGAGTGAAATCCTAAAAGAACAGTATGAGTTGGTGTTCAGCAACCCACTAAATGACAGCAAGGTAGAAAATGCAGAAATATTTTTCACTGCAGAAGAAGGCCGTGCAGACCAACTAACTGGCATTAGTACAAATCCTATAGTTTTTGAAAAAGAAATGGAAAACGTGCCCACTCACTCAGCACCAGAACCAGATTCATGGAATGCTTTGTTTATAAAGAAGTGCAAAGTACCACTAGCATGAGCCCTCAGCATTCTTTGGAGAAAGAGCTTAGATCTAGGTGAAATACTACTATGTTCCTTTGCAAAAGGGAGGTATTAGGGCATTAGCTAAAAATTACAGACCAGTTAGCCCTAACCTCGCACATCATAAAAATCTTCGAAAGAGTGATGAGACGGCAGATTACAAATTTCATGGAGCAGCACAACCAACATAACCTGAACCACCATGGTTTTAGAGCAGGACGATCTGCCTGTCACAGCTGCTGAACCATTATGACAAAATTACGGAGGCACTTGAAAACGACCGAAATGCAGATGTGATTTACACAGATTTTGCAAAGGCATTTGACAAATGTGATCATGGAGTGATAGCACACGAAATGAATTCCATGGGCATTACGGGGAAGGTAGGCAGATGGTAGGCAAGGTCCAGCATCATCGAGGTCAAAAGCTCAGTGCTCCTGGCACCTCTGCTGTTTCTTGTCCTCATAGCAGACATAGACAAAAACACCCGGCACACTTTTGTATCATCATTTGCAGATGACACTAAAATAAGCATGAAAGTCACCACAGTAGAGGACACTGAAAAAGTACAGGGAGACATAAACAGGGGTTTCCAGTGGGCAGTGGAGAACAACATGACGTTCAATGGTGATAAATTCCATCTGCTTAGGTATGGAAAGAATGAATAACTCAAAAGGAACACTATGTACAAAACTCTAGAGGGTCACCAAATAGAACGTAAGGAACACGTAAAAGACCTAGGAATGCTAATAATGTCAGCGAACCTTTCTTTTAATGACCACAACAAGACAGAGATCACGACAGCCAAGATGACAGGGTGGGTATTGAGAACTTTCAAAACAAGGGAAATAATGCTGATGGTGACACTCTTCAAATCACTAGTACCCCCTCACTTAGAATATTGCTCAGTACTGATGGCCCAGTTCAAAGCAGGAGAAACATTGGATCTGGAACAAATACAGAAATTGTTTATGGATCACATTGAGCCTGTAAAGCACCTAAACTACTGGGAATGCCTGCAAGCCTTGAACATGTATTCATTGGAGAGGAGGAGAGAGAGATGCATGATAATATGTACAGTACCTGGAAAATACTCGAAGGCTTGGTCCCAAATCTGCACACTGCCATAACAACATACTGGAGTGAGAGATATGGGAAGAAGTGTAAAATAAACCCAGTGAGGAGCAGGGGTGCGGTGGGGACAATAAGGGAATGCTGTATCAACATCCAGGGTCCCAGACTATTCAACATCCTACCAGAAGATATCAGAAACATGGCTGGAACAAGTGTAGAAGCCTTCAAGAAAAAACTGGGCAAGTATCTTCATCAGGTGCCAGATCAACCAGGCTGTAATGGATATGTGGGGCAGTGGGCTTCCAGCAGCAACAGCCTGGTTGACCAGGCAAGCACCAGACGAGCCTGGCCCATGGCCAGACTTATCTGGTAGATAAACTCTCAAAACTCTTCAAAGGTATATCAAAGGTGTAGCCAAGTCCAGTAAGTATTTATTGCTTAGTGAACAGGTGTATGATATCCTCAGTGTTTCTACTTGTCTGGGATTGAACATCAGTCTTATGGTGTGAACCACAAACCACATAAATGATTAAAAGATGGAAAAACAATTTGTTTTCTTAAATATTATTACAGACTTCAGTTGCTACACATTTTTATTTTTGCAAAGTTAAAATGTATGAGATAATACACACAGTACACAAATAATCCACACACACAAGAATGAAACTATGATGATGTTTCGGTCCAACTTAGTTCGTAAACTAATCACACTGTCGTGAGTTTGTCTCCTATGTGCGGGTTATTTGTGTATTGTTCCACTCACGTTATTGTGCCTTTTTATTCTTTATAATAGACAGTTTATAATTGTATGTATTACTGAATCCCTAATTTGTTTACAGATTTTATAACTGTGGGTCAAACTAATGGACTATGGGGGACCGAAGTCTGCCTCCTAAAGTGGATGGTCATCCACAGGTGAGTACAGTACCTACTTAGTAGTGTATCCGTAACTAACATCATTCCTGCAAGTTAGGTTCCTCAGTCTAGTGCAGTGCTGTCACTGCTAGCACTGACCTCATTGTAATTCTTTAGAGTGTCAAGATCATTAGTCATACCTGGGAGCGTATCAGATGGGTTAAATCCTATGAAGGTAGTAGAGGGTGAGAGGGAGTCAGTCACGGTTGGTGTTGTTGTTGTCGAGTCGCCTTGGTTGGTGAGTGAGGGGGAGTCGGCCATGTTTGTTGTTGGTGATGCATTGCTCTGGGTGGTGAAGGGGGTGGATGGGGCACCAGCATCCTGCTGGGTTGTCGTGTGGAATAGTCAATTTCTAGGTGCTGCCTTGCTTTTCTTAGTGCTGTTTCTTCTATGAGTTGGTCTCATAGTAGTACAGGAGTTGCTGTGGTTAGATGAAGAAACTAAATTAGTTAAGAGCTTGGAGTAGGTAGTCGTCTGGCAGTGGGGCTGTGCTTGGAGTTTGTGGGGCAGTCTTCGCTTCAGTCGGTAATTTATCGGTTTGTAGGTATCACTGTTGTTTATCTTGAGTCATGCTGGGTTCTACATATGTTAGTGCAGTTATGATTGCAATTAGGCCATCATAGAAGCGTTGATGGGGTCTGCAGGTGAAAAAAAAAAATGACAGAGCTTGCTGCCTCTGCTGCCGCTGCCGGCTACAACTAAATAATGATCCGATATATCAGTTGCCCCTCTATAAACGTGCACATCCTGGAGCCTACCCATCAACCTTTTATCCACCAATACATAATCTAATAAACTACTTTCATTACACGCTATGTCATAACTTGTATATTTATTTATCCTCTTTTTCATAAAATATGTATTACTTATTACCAAACCTCTTTCTACACATAGCTCAATTAAAGGCTCCCCATTTTCATTTACCCCTGGCACCCCAGATTTACCTACTACTCCCTCCACAACATTTTTACCCACTTTAGCATTGAAATCCCCAACCACAAGTACTCTCACACTTGGTTCAAAACTCCCCACACATATACTCAACATTTCCCAAAATCTCTCTCTCTCCTCTACACTTCCCTCTTCTCCAGGTGCATATATGCTTACTATAACCCACTTTTCACATGCAACCTTTATTTTACTCCACATAATCCTTGAATTAATATATTTATAGTATAATAATAATTATTATTATTATTATTATTAATTTAGGGAACTGAAGCTATTGCTATAATAATATAATTATTATTATTATAGTATTAGTACAGTAGAACCTCTACTTGTAAGCGCATCCACATGCGAGTTTTTCCAAATAGTACAAGCAGTCGATGGGTCGATTTTTTGCTTCCATACGGGAGCAAAATTTCCATTAGCGATCAGACCTCAAGGCAGGTTCCTTGACGCTGGTGAGGGGCTCTTGCTCTTGATCTTGGGAATTGTATCTCATTTGTTTGTTGGACTATCTTAATGAAACTTGGGCAATGTATGATGGAAAGATGTTTCTTAACCCTTTCAGGGTCCGTCCCGTAGATCTACGGCTTTACGTTCAGGGTCCAAACCGTAGATCTACGCCATGAGCTCAGCTCACTCTGATAAACTGTGAGTGGTACATTTGGGCCTAGATATGAGAGAATACATCTATGTGGTATGTGTGCACCACATAAAACAGATCCTGCAGCACACTGTGTATAATGAGAGAAAAAAACTGAAATCATGATTTTTCAATTAAAACAGCGACTTTGCAGTGTTTTTTCGTATGTTTTTTATAGTTGTATTTGTGATTTCTTGGTCTCATTTGATAGAATGGAAGACATATTACAGAAATAGGGATGATTTTGATTGGTTTTAGCACTGGAAATGGCTTGAAACTGAGCTCAAAGTAGCGGAAATGTTAAATTTTTGCCGATATTCAAGAGTAAACAAACGACCTCACACATCTAATACACACATCTAATAATAAAAATGGAATTTATTTGTAAAGCCTCAAAATGTAACTAATGAACAGAGGAAATGTTAGTTTAGTTCCAGGAATACCTACATTGTTTATTCTGGAGCCTATTTTGAAATTGGAATATTTTGTACTTTGTGTTAAATTGGCCAAATTAACAATTTCCGATCACTTTATTTTGTAGTTGAAACAGTTGACTTGGCGATTTCTTTTACTCAATCGATAGAATAGAAGTAATACTAGTGAAATAGCTAAGAATTTGGTTGATTGGAATAATGTAATTGGCCTAAAATGGGAGTCAAAGTCGGCAAAATCACCGATTCGTAAATATGGCTGACACATCAAAATTCGCGAGAGCATAATTTCGTCAATTTTCCACCAAATTTCGTACTTTTTGTTTTATTACCTTCACAAAAAGATTCTCTACGATTTCATAAGAAAAAATAACAAATTTTTTTTTTTAAATTCTTGGACACTGGGGCACCACTTCAGATTTGGGCCTTGGACCCTGAAAGGGTTAACTTACACCAAAAATGAAAGAAATCGGACCATAAATAATGGAGTTCACTTCTCAGCAATTAGCCACCCCTTAGTGGTATTTTCGTATGGTTTTTATGGTTGTATTCTCGTTTTTTTTGTCTCATTTGATAGAATGGAAGATATATTACAGAAATAGATATGATTTTGATTACTTTCACGATGAAAAGTACGTATCTTGAAATTGAGCTCAACATAGGAGAAATGTTCCATTGCTTGGCTATGTTCAAGAGTAAACAAATGACATCACTGTCCATTCCAATATGCAGTAGTGAATGGGTTGACATTATTTATACAACTATTGGAGTAAGGCATAACAGTAAATCTTATATTTTTTGTGTGAATAAAAATTACAAATTATTTACATTGTAATTATAATAAAAATAATAATACAGTGGTCGCTCAATAATCGTAAGGCTCGATAGTCATAATTTTCGAAAATCGTAACGATATTTTCATCAAAACATTGACTTGCTAATCGTAGCTTGACTCGCAAATAGTCATTCGTCTGGGACGCGTACTCACGCTCTGAGCAGCCCCGGCCTCCCTTCCCAGCCAGTGTGCCATTGTTTACCAGTGAGCGACGTTCCCCTCACTTGCTCATACGAAATATTTCATAATATTCCATATTATGTGTGATAAAGAATCACACATAAAGTGGGAGTTGTAACAGTTGCTCTTTGCTGATGACACTGTGCTCTTGGGAGATTCTGAAGAGAAGTTGCAGAGATTGGTGGATGAATTTGGTAGGTTATGCAAAAGAAGAAAATTGAAAGTGAATACAGGAAAGAGTAAGGTTATGAGGATAACAAAAAGATTAGGTGATGAAAGATTGGATATCAGATTGGAGGGACAGAGTATGGAGGAGGTGAATGTATTCAGATATTTGGGAGTGGACGTGTCAGCGGATGGGTCTATGAAAGATCAGGTAAATCATAGAATTGATGAGGGGAAAAGGGTGAGTGGTGCACTTAGGAGTCTGTGGAGACAAAGAACTTTGTCCTTGGAGGCAAAGAGGGAATGTATGAGAGTATAGTTTTACCAATGCTCTTATATGGGTGTGAAGCATGGGTGATGAATGTTGCAGCGAGGAGAAGGCTGGAGGCAGTGGAGATGTCATGTCAGAGGGCAATGTGTGGTGTGAATATAATGCAGAGAATTCGTAGTTTGGAAGTTAGGAGGAGGTGCGGGATTACCAAAACTGTTGTCCAGAGGGCTGAGGAAGGGTTGTTGAGGTGGTTCGGACATGTAGAGAGAATGGAGCTAAACAGAGTGACTTGAAGAATGTATCAGTCTGTAGTGGAAGGAAGGCGGGGTAGGGGTCGGCCTAGGAAAGGTTGGAGGGAGGGGGTAAAGGAGGTTTTGGGTGCGAGGGGCTTGGACTTCCAGCAGGCATGCGCCAGCGTCTTTGATAGGAGTGAATGGAGACAAATGGTTTTTAATACTTGACGTGCTGTTGGAGTGTGAGCAAAGTAACATTTATGAAGGGGTTCAGGGAAACCGGCAGGCCGGACTTGAGTCCTGGAGATGGGAAGTACAGTGCCTGCACTCTGAAGGAGGGGTGTTAATGTTGCAGTTTTAAAAACTGTAGTGTAAAGCACCTTTCTGGCAAGACAGTGATGGAGTGAATGATGGTGAAAGTTTTTCTTTTTCGGGCCACCCTGCCTTGGTGGGAATCGGCCAGTTTGATAATAAAAAAAAAATAATTCCATTCATTTTAGTGCTTGCAAGTACTAAATAAGCTACCATGGCTCCAAAGAAAGCTCCTAGTGCCAAGCATTTGGTAAAGAAGGTGAGAAATATGATTGAATTTAAGAAAAACATCATTGAACAATATGAAAGTGGCGTATGTATGGCCAAACTGGCCAGGATGTACGTATAACAAACCCCATACAACCATAGCTTCCATCGTGGCCAAGAAAAAGGAAATCAAGGAAGCTGTTGTTGCAAAGGGGGTAAATATGCTGACAAAAATGAGATCACCAGTACTCGAAGAGGTTGAGAAGTTATTATTGGTGTGGATAAACGAGAAACAGTTAGCAGGAGATAGTCTTATGACGTCGATTATTTGTGAAAAGGCTAGGCAGTTGCATGACGATCTGGTAAAGAAATTGCCTGCAACGAGTACATGTACTGATATTTGTGAATTTAAGGCCAGCAAAGGTTGGTTTGAGAGATTTAAGAACCGATAGTGGCATACACAGTGTGGTAAGGCATGTTGAGGCTGCCAGTTTCGACCAAAAAGCGGTTGAAAAATATGTGCATGAATTCAAGGAGTACATAGAGGCTGAAGGACTGAAACCTGAACTAGTGTTCAATTGTGACGAAACAGGCCTTTTTTGGAAGAAAATGCCAAAGAGGACCTACATTAATCAAGAGGAAAAGGGACTGCCAGGACACAAGCCTATGAAAGACAGGCTGACGCTCATGTTCTGTGCTAATGCTAGTGGGGATTTCAGAGTGAAGCCGTTACTAGTGTACCATTCAGAAAATTCCAGAGTGTTCAGGAAAAACAATGTTATGAAGAGTAAAATGTGTGTGTTTTGGAAATCTAATAGTAAGGCGTGAGTCACGAGGGAAATTTTCGTTGAGTGGTTCAATGAAGTATTTGGCCATAGTGTGAAGAATTACCTCCTGGAAAAGAAATTGGATCTCAAGTGCCTCCTAGTAATGGACAATGCACCTGCTCATCCTCCAAACTTGGATGACCTAAGTTTGGAGGAGTTTGGGTTCATCACAGTAAAGTTCTTGCCCCCGAATACCACTCCTCTCCTCCAGCCCATGGACCAGCAGGTCATTGCAAACTTTAAAAAACTCTACACCAAAGTAATGTTTGAAAGGTGCTTTAACCCTTTGACTGTCGCGGCCGTATGTACACATCTTATGAGGTACAGTGTTTGACGTATATATACAGGAAGGCCCCGCTTTACGGCGTTTCACTTTACGGCGTTCCGCTAATACGGACATTTCAAATTATGACCAAAACTCACTATACGGCTCCCCCCACCTGACTTTCTAATACGGTCACCGTGCCCCACCCTGTTTGTTTACATTCTCCATGAGCTCAGTAAGCACTAAGTCTCTCCATTTTGTCTGGAAACTCCAAAATTTCAAATGTTTTTAAAAGTTATTTCATATTTTATATATACTCTGATAATTATACTTATGTATACCTGTACCTAAATAAACTTACATACATCAAGTCATTTAAATGTCGTATATTAACGTTAATATACACATTTTCATTAATCCATCCATGATATTTTTTTTCAAAATTATATAATAAACACGATGCATAACATATAAATAAGATAAATACACCCCACAGTAGAATAAATAAACATAAATGTGAGCTGTGTAGCAGACGACTTCCACAAGTGGTGATAATAACAATACTGAGTCTCATTAAATGTCGTATATTACGGTAATATACACATTTTCATTAATCCAGCCATGATATTTTTTTCAAAATTATATAATAAACACTATACATAACATATAAATAAGATAAATACACCCCACAGTAGAATAAATAAACATAAATGTGATCTCTGGTAGCAGACGACTTCCACAAGTGACGCCATAATAACAATAGTCACGGAGTCTCATTAAATGTCGTATATTACGGTAATATACACATTTTCATTAATCCCATCCATGATATTTTTTTTCAAAATTATATAATAAACACGATGCATAACATATAAATAAGATAAATACACCCCACAGTAGAATAAATAAACAAATGTGAGCTGTGTAGCAGACGACTTCCACAAGTGGTGATAATAACAATACTGAGTCTCATTAAATGTCGTATATTACGGTAATATACACATTTTCATTAATCCATCCATGATATTTTTTTCAAAATTATATAATAAACACGATGCATAACATATAAATAAGATAAATACACCCCACAGTAGAATAAATAAACATAAATGTGAGCTGTGTAGCAACGACTTCCACAAGTGGTGATAATAACAATACTGAGTCTCATTAAATGTCGTATATTACGGTAATATACACATTTTCATTAATCCAGCCATGATATTTTTTTTTAAAATTATATAATAAACACTATACATAACATATAAATAAGATAAATACACCCCACAGTAGAATAAATAAACATAAATGTGATCTCTGGTAGCAGACGACTTCCACAAGTGACGCCATAATAACAATAGTCACGGAGTCTCATTAAATGTCGTATATTACGGTAATATACACATTTTCATTAATCCATCCATGATATTTTTTTCAAAATTATATAATAAACACGATGCATAACTATATAAATAAGATAAATACACCCCACAATAGAATAAATAAACATAAATATAAGATGTGGGAGCCTGGTTTGTTTACATAACTCTGCGCCTGTCACCTCTCATGTATTCATTCTTTCTCTCTCTCATTTATTCGTTTTATCTCATTTACTTACTCCTGACCCTACATTAAGACTACAAATATTTTAAGGTAAGTAATGAGTGAACTGTATATACATTTTATCGCTCTGGGATGCTTAAATATCATAGAATAGTATGTGTGGGTGGGGTGGCCTGGTGAAATAGCCTGCCTATTACAATACATACCACACTTGATTTCTTACAATAAATACTACTTGTCTCACCCTAGATTAAGACTATAAATATTTTAAGGTAAGTAATGAGTGCACTATGTGTGTATTGTACCTTTTTATTGTTTTTTGATGCCTGGTTCTATTGCTAACTTAATATATGTTAGTGTAAACTTGTTATCTAGTGTTTGTATGCATTTATAAGTGGAAAAAAAGGGTGTTCCACTTTACGGCGATTTCCGCTTTACGGCGCTAGCCTGGAACCTAACCCGCCGTATAAGTGGGGCCTTCCTGTACTCATAAATTCTAGTGGCTTCAAATCAAGAAGGAGAAAGCTGGTAGGCCCACATGTGAGGGAATGGGTCTGTGTGGTCAGTGTGCACCATATAAAAAAAATCCTGGAGCACGCAGTGCATAATGAGAAAAAAAAAACTCCGACCGTTTTTTTTTTAATTTAAATGCCAACTTTGTGGTCTATTTTCGTATAGTATTTATGGTTGTATTCTCGTTTTCTTGGTCTTGTTTGATAGAATGGAAAACATATTATAGAAATAGAGGTGATTTTGATTGATTTTACTATAAAAAGAACCTGGAAATGGAGCTCAAATTAGGGGAAATGTTTGATTTTTGCACCTGCTCATCCTCCAAACTTGAATGACCTAATTCTGAAGGAGTTTGGGTTCATCACGGTAAAGTTCTTGCCCCCGAATACCACTCCTCTCCTTTAAAAAACTTTAAAAGGCTCTACACAAAAGCTATGTTTGAAATTTGCTTTAATGTGACCTCAGACATTCACTTGACCCTAAGAGATTTTTGGAAAGAACACTTCAGTATTCTCCACTGCATAAGTCTTATAGGTAAGGCTTGGGAGGGAGCGACTACCAGGACTTTGAACTCTGCTTGGAGAAAATTGTGGCCAGACTGTGTCCACAAGAGGGATTTTGAAGGGTTTGAGGCAGCCCCTGATGAGCCTATGTCAGTTGTGAACTCTATTGTGGCACTGGGGAAATTCCATGGGTTGGATGTGAGTTTGGAGGATGTGGAAGAGTTGGTGGAGGACCACAATGAAGAGCTAACCACTGAGGAGCTGCAAGAGCTTCAGCAGGAAGAGCAACAGATTGCAGCTCAGAATCTTGCTGCAGAGGAGGAGGAAGAGAGATGGAAGAAGGTGCCTTCTTCAGAAATTAAAGGAGATTTGAAATGTGGGTAGGATAGAAAGATTTATGGAGAAACATCACCCTGAGAAGGATGTTGCAAGCCATATTTGCAACTTGTACAGTGACAGAGTCTTGGCCCATTTTAGGGAAGTTTTAGAGAGATGCCAGAAACAGAGCTCTCTGGACAGTTTTTTTGCAAGACAGGACTCCAGTGACTCTCAAAGTGGTCCTAGTGGCATTAAGAAACAGAGAAAGAGAGTAACCCCAGAAAAGCAATTGGTACCTGAGGTGGAAATAAATGGTATAAAATACCGACACAAATGGAAATAAAACACATATGCAGTATAATGTGATCCCTCATTGACCACGCCTCGCCCACACAGTGGGCTTTTTCAAGTCACACACAGAACTAGTTCTGTGTGTGACTTGAAAAAGCCCACTGTGTGGGTGAGGCATGGTCAATGAGGGATCACATTATACTGCATATGTGTTTATATTTCCATGGTACCCGAGGTGTTGAGGGAAGGGGATTCCCCTTCCAAACAGTAAATAATCCAATCTCTCTCCTTCTCCAGTCTTCCATACACTAAGAAGAATCGCCAATAAAGGTAAGTGTTATTCTATTAATGTTTCATTCATCATGTGCCATTGTATTTCATGTAAAAATTTTTTTTGTTTTAATACTTCTGGGTGTCAGGAACGGATTAATTGTATTTTACATTATTTCTTATGGGGAAAATTTATTTGAAAATCGTTATTTCGATAATAGTCCCACTTCCAGGAATGGATTATGGACGATTATTGAGGGACCATTGTAATAATAATACATATATAGTAATAATATACTACATAATAATAATTATAATAATAGACGGCTTCAGAAGGCTGTCATTAGATGGCAGTGTTTACCACAACAAAGAGGGAGCGGTTGTGGCCGCCTCCACCTGTTACGTAATGGCATATGTTATTCATTCTAGAGAGTATATCAGGTTTCTATGTTATTTATGTTGTTTATTATTTCATATTAGATGAACTGTGATAGATAAATAAGCCGTAGAGTTAGTGATAGTGAAATATTCATGAGTATTTTGTCCTGTCTCCAGACAAACTCTCTTCAGCCGCCGCCGCCTCACATATATAATGACATTTTATTCATTCTAGAGTATATATCAGGTTTCTTTGTTATTTATATTGTTTGTTATGTTATATTAGATAAACTGTGATAGATAAATAAGCCATATAGATGGTATTAGCGAAATTATTCAAGAAGTATTTTGTCCGGTCTCCAGACAAACTTTCGTTCACCGCTGACACCGCCCATACCACTACATGAATTACGTATTTTATTCATTTTAGAGCATATATCAAGTTTCTATGTTATTTATATTGTTTAATATGTCATATTAGATGAAGTGAGATAGATAAATAAGCCGTCGAGTTGATATTAGCGAAATTATTGTAGTACAGAATTCCACTGCAACGGGTTAATTGCATTTCAATTAATTTAAATGAGGAAAATTGACTGCAAACAAACAAATCCAGTTGCGAGCATGGTCATGACACGGATTAAACTCGCAAGTAGAGGTTCACGAGTTTCGTGATTAATCCGTTCCAGAGAGCCTGCCAAAAGTCGAAATTGCCGAATGGAGAAACCATTTTCCCCATAAGAAATAATGGAAATAAAATTAATCAGTTCCACACACCCAAAAATATTAAAATAATTTTTTTTTTTTTTCAAATTAAATAAAGATTTGCATACTGAAAACAATGAGAAATACAAGTACATGCATATAAATAATAATAACATTACACTACCTTTACTGAAGACTTCTGGATGGATGGAAGATGGGAGGAAGGGATAGGAGGAAGGTGTACACTATTGTTGGAAGGAGAATCTCCTTCCATTAGGACTTCAGGTATGATGTCCTTATCTGGGGTTACTTCCCTTCTTTGTTTTTTAAAGACACTGGCACTGGGAACAACTTGAGAGTCACTGGAACCCTGTTGCACAAAATATCTGTCCAAAGAGCTCCTGTTTCTGGCATTTTTTTAAGATTTGTCTGAAGTGGGACACAACAATGTCATTGTACATGTTGCCAATACAGCCTGCAACAGCTTTGTTTGGGTGAAGTTCATCCATAAATGCTTGCACTTCAGTCCACTGCACAAATGTCCTTAATCTGTTTTCGTAATCCACACCAACAATAACCTCTCCACTTCTTCGAGGATTTGTGATCTCCTTTTGTCAGCATATCTACCCCTTTTTCATCAACAGCACACTATTTCCTTTCCTTTCACCACGATCGAAGTGATGGTTGAATGGGGCTTGCCATACATCCTGGCAAGCTCTGTAACACGCACTCCACTCTCATATTTTTCAATGATTTCCTTCTTGAATTCGATTGTGTTCCTTACTTTCTTTACCAAAAGGCTTGCACTAGCTTTCCTTGGGCTCATGGTGACTTATTTAGCAGTTGCAATCACAAAAAACAATGGATTATTACGTATGAACCCGCGGGGTGATGGTCACGTGTTGGTAAACAATGGCACACTGAGCGTGAATGGCGTGGGAGACTGGCTTTGTGTGTACGGTGACGGGATGACGGGTACCGGACGGTCGCCGAATCACGAGTCTGATCACGAACCGCAAGGCCAAATTTTGCCGAAAAAACTTGCCGAAAGTCGGATTTCACGAAAGTCAGTGCCACCGAAACTCGAGGGTATATTATTGTTATTATTGTTATTGTTTTTTTATTTTTTTTTATTATCACACTGGCCGATTCCCACCAAGGCAGGGTGGCCTGAAAAAGAAAAACTTTCACCATCATTCACTCCATCACTGTCTTGCCAGAAGGGTGCTTTACACTACAGTTTTTAAACTGCAACATTAACACCCCTCCTTCAGAGTGCAGGCACTGTACTTCCCATCTCCAGGACTCAAGTCCGGCCTGCCAGTTTCCCTGAACCCCTTCATAAATGTTACTTTGCTCACACTCCAACAGCACGCTAAGTATTAAAAACCATTTGTCTCCATTCACTCCTATCAAACACGCTCACGCATACCTGCTGGAAGTCCAAGCCCCTCGCACACAAAACCTCCTTTACCCCCTCTCTCCAACCTTTCCTAGGCCGACCCCTACCCCGCCTTCCTTCCACTACAGACTGATACACTCTTGAAGTCATTCTGTTTCGCTCCATTCTCTCTACATGTCCGAACCACCTCAACAACCCTTCCTCAGCCCTCTGGACAACAGTTTTGGTAATCCCGCACCTCCTCCTAAAATTCCAAACTACGAATTCTCTGCATTATATTCACACCACACATTGCCCTCAGACATGACATCTCCACTGCCTCTAGCCTTCTCCTCGCTGCAACATTCATCACCCATGCTTCACACCCATATAAGAGCGTTGGTAAAAACTATACTCCCCATACATTCCCCTCTTTGCCTCCAAGGACAAAGTTCTTTGTCTCCACAGACTCCTAAGTGCACCACTCACTCTTTTTCCCTCATCAATTCTATGATTCACCTCATCTTTCATAGACCCATCCGCTGACACGTCCACTCCCAAATACCTGAATACATTCACCTCCTCCATACACTCTCCCTCCAATCTGATATTCAATCTTTCACCTAATCTTTTTATCCTCATAACCTTACTCTTTCCTGTATTCACCTTTAATTTTCTTCTTTTGCACACCTACCAAATTCGTCCACCAATCTCTGCAACTTCTCTTCAGAATCTCCCAAGAGCACAGTGTCATCAGCAAAGAGCAGCTGTGACAACTCCCACTTTGTGTGTGATTCTTTATCTTTTAACTCCACGCCTCTTGTCAAGACCCTCGCATTTACTTCTCTTACAACCCCATCTATAAATATATTAAACAACCACGGTGACATCATACATCCTTGTCTAAGGCCTACTTTTACTGGGAAATAATTTCCCTCTTTCCTACATACTCTAACTTGAGCCTCACTATCCTCGTAAAAACTCTTCACTGCTTTCAGTAACTACCTCCTACACCATACACTTGCAACATCTGCCACATTGCCCCCCTATCCACCCTGTCATACGCCTTTCCAAATCCATAAATGCCACATAGACCTCTTTAGCCTTATCTAAATACTGTTCACTTTATATGTTTCAACTGTAAACACCTGGTCCACACACCCCCTACCTTTCCTAAAGCCTCCTTGTTCATCTGCTATCCTATTCTCTGTCTTACTCTTAAATTCTTTCAGTAATAACTCTACCATACACTTTAACCAGGTATACTCAGCAGACTTATCCCCCTATAATTTTTGCACTCTATTTTATCCCCTTTGCCTTTATACAAAGGAACTATGCATGCTCTCTGCCAATCCCTAGGTACCTTACCCTCTTCCATACATTTATTAAATAATTGCACAACCACTCCAAAACTATATCCCCACCTGCTTTTAACATTTCTATCTTTATCCCATCAATCCCGGCTGCCTTACCCCCTTTCATTTTACCTACTGCCTCACGAACTTCCCCCACACTCACAACTGGCTCTTCCTCACGTCCTACAAGATGTTATTCCTCCTTGTCCTATACACGAAATCATAGCTTCCCCATCTTCATCAACATTTAACAATTCCTCAAATATTCCCTCCATCTTCCCAATACCTTTAACTCTCCATTTAATAACTCTCCTCTCCTATTTTTAACTGACAAATCCATTTGTTCTCTAGGCTTTCTTAACTTGTTAATCTCACCCAAAATTTTTTTCTTTTTTTTCAACAAAATTTGTTATAAAACCCAAACCCACCCCCCAAATTTGCTCTTTTTTTACTTTGCTTCACCACTCTTTTAAACCTCTCTCTTTTTCCCTCCATAAAACTCTTTTCCCCCTTGCATCACTTCAACTTTGAAAAAAATTCCATACCAAAACTTTTTTTTCCCTTACTACTCTCTTTACATCATCTTTCCACCAATCGCCCCCCCTTTTCCCTCCCGAAACCCCTTTTTCCTGAAAACCACAAACTTTTTCTGAACACTCTAAAACTACTTTTTTAAACCTCCCCCATACTCCTTCGCCCCCCATTGCCTATGCCCCAAATTAGCCCATCTATCCTCCAATACTGTTTATATCTTACCCAAACTCCCTCCTTTTTTAGTTTTTTTAAACCCTTTTCACCCTCTCTTTTTCCCCTGATGCTTTTTTCCCCTTGTATCCCATCTACCTTTACTCTCAGTTAGCTAAAACCCTAAAAAAGTGATCTGATATTCTGTGGCCCCCTATAAACATGTACATCCTGAAGTCAAACCCAACAGCTTTATCTACCAATACATAACCCAAAACCAAACTACTTCTTTTTCCCCCTACATCATACTTGTATCCTTATTTATCCTCTTTTTTTTTAAAATATGTTTTCCCATAACAACCCCTTTCTAAAACAAATTCAAAAAAAGGGCTCCCTTATCATTTACACCGGGGCACCCCCCAAACTTACCTACCAAAACCCTCCTAAAAGTTTCCCTTTTTTACTTTCAGTCCCCTACCACAATTACCCCTCTAAATTTGGGTTCAAAGGCCCCTATACATTCATTTAAAAACGTCTCCCCCAAAAATCTCTCTCCTCCTCTGCATTCCCCCCTTCTCCCAGTGCAACCCCCGTTTTATTATGACCCACTTCTCGCACCAAACCCTTTTAAATTTTAATCCACTTAATTCTTAAATTTTTAAAACATTCATTTTTTTTTTCTTTCTCCTTCCATAACTGATCATTTAACTTTACTGCTACCCCTTCCTTTGCTCTAACTCCCCTCAGAATCCCCAGTTTTAAAACCCCCTTTTTATTTCCCCCCACTGAAACTCTCCTACCCCCCTTCAGCTTTGTTTCGCTTGGGCCGGGAACATCCAAACTTTTTTTCATTCATAACATCAGCAATCATCTTTTTTCCTTGTCATCCGCACTACACCCAAACGCATTTTTAAACCCCTTTTTGACTTCAAAGGGGCCCAAATCCGAAGTTGTTTCGGGTGTCGCAAAATTTTCAAAAAAAAAAAAAAATTATTTTTTCTTATGAAAGGGAAGAAAAACTTTTCCCATTGAAAAAAGACCCCAAAAAAAAAACAAAATTTTTGTGGAAAACGGGGGAATTACGCTCCCCGCAAAATTTTTAGCGATTTTCGGCGATATTTAAAAATCGGCAATTTCCCCCCACTTTAAACCCCTTTTTTGGGCCAATTTCCCGTTTTTCCCAGCCAACCAAACTCATAACTTTTTCTTCAGAACTCATTTTTTTTTACCCGATTGAGTACAAGAAACTCCCTTTTTTAACCGATTTCAACTACCCAATAAAAATGGCAGAAATTTGAAAATTTTGGGCCCCAATTTTCCCACAAAAATTAAAAAATACGACAATTTCAAAATAAGGCCCCAAATAACAATCAGACATTCCGGGCTCTAAAATAACATTTTTTTTGTTCATCATAAAGTCTCCAGCCCCCTGTGTTTTTTACTCTTGTTTTTTAAATTTTAAAATTTTTTAATTCAAACAAAAAATAGAAGTTTTTACTTTATGCGCCCTACTGAAATACTTAATAATTGTAAAAATTACAAAACCCATTCATGACTGCGAAATTAAAATTTGGCATTTGGACATTTTTTGGGCCCAAGACATAAATTTTTCATTTTTGAACATCGGCAAAAAAAAAAACATTTCCTGTATTTTGTGCTCCTTTTTCCAGGCCCTTTTTATAGAAAAATTTAATAAAAATCACCTCCATTTCTAAAATAATTTTCCATTCTATCAAATAGACCAAAAAAACGAGAATCCCAACCACAAAAACTATACGAAAATAGACCCCCAAAGTCGGCTTTTTAATTAAAAAAAACGGTCGGGGGGGTTTTTTTTTTCTCATTTTTGCCTGCGTGCTCCAATTTTTTTTATATGGTGCACCGGACCACACAGACCCATTCCTCCACATGTGGGCCTACTAGCTTTCCCTGCCGGGATTTGAAGCCGCTAAATTTATGGTAAAAAAACCCGTCAAACACGGTACCCCCGCAAACGTATATATACGGCCGCACAGTCAAAGGGTTAAACTCCCAGTTTTTTTTAAAGTTTTTTTTTCTTCCCCCTTTTTTTGTAAGTGTCTACAGGGGAAGGGGGTTTCTAGCCCATTGGGTCCCGGCATTTTTTGGGCGCCTCAAAACGACACCAAAGGGTTAAAGGGGGAAAGATTTCTTTTCCCCTTCCCCAAGGACCCAAAAGAAGAAATAAAGAAGAACAAAAAGCTATTTTAAAAAAGGGAAAAAAACCCAGATGTTTTGAAAATATATATGCATGTTTTCGTGTCTGTGGGAAATGTGACCAAGTGTAAGTAGGGGTAGCAAGATACCCGTTATCAACGTGTTTTTTGAGACAGAAAAAAAAACCAGCAAAACCTACCCTCATGCAAAAAAAGTTTTGGTTTCCCGTTTCACATTTAACTGGCAGGACGGAAATACTTCCCTTGGGGGTTTAGTCACCAACCCCACTACCTATTTTGTTATTTTTATTTTTTTAATTTTTGTTATTGTTATTGTTAAATTTTTATTATTAATTCCGGGAAAAAGAAGCTTTTAAACATTATTTTTAATTTTTATAATTATTATTATTATTATTATTATTATTAATTTTTATTATTATTTTTATTATTATTAAATTTTGGGGAAATGAAGCTCCCATCATTATTTTAATAAACAGTTTAAACCCCCAAATTTAAGAATTGCTACACAATTTTATGTAACACGTCCCTATATTTTAAATTTTAAAATGGTTTTAGTTTGTGGGAAAGGGAAAAAAAAAATTTTCTTTTTCTCAAACCCACCTTGTTTTGGGAGCAGCCAGGGAGCCCTCCCCTACCCCCTCCCTGACAACCCCCCCCCCACCATCCCACTTTATAAATTTATACATGTCCGTTTTCTCTGCTACAAGGGTACAAGGCACTGTTTGTCGATTGTTTTTGATATTTTTTAAATTTCTATATCTTGAAACTGCCAAGCAAAACAGACAAACCCCGTAGCCATACTAGTTTGCTGAAAGTGGCACAATGAGGTATAACACTTAACCCTTTGAGGTTTTTGGCGTACTAGTATGGCTTACGACCCAGGGTTTTTGACGTACTAGTAATCCCAAAAATTCCCCCGCCTTCAAATCAAAAAGGGGAAAAAAAGGGAGGCCTACAATGAAAGAATGGGTCTATTGGTTTAGGTTTCGCAGTAAAAAAAAAAATCCTGGGAGCACACAGTGTAATTAGAAAAAAAAAACTTTTGGGCCGTGTTTTTTTTAATAAAAGAGCGACTTTTTCACTGTATTTTCGTATGGTATTTATTGTTGTATTTTAGTTTTCTTGGCTCCCCTTTTATAGAATGGCAGACATTTTTACAGAAATTGAGGGATTTTTACTGGTTTTAAAAATGAAAAGGAAAATGTTTTCTTTAAATTTAGTGCAAATAGCAGAAAGGTTCCCAAATTTTTTTTTAAAGTTTTAAAAGTAAGCAAATTTATGCCAAGCTTCCCATAAAACCCCTCAACCCGGTGAGTCCAAAATTCTTTTACAAGTGCGCTGAAAATTTTTTATACCATTTTTTACACTAAAACAGTAGTCTGGGAAACAGGAAATCTTCATTTTTTGTAAGAAAAAAAAATTCAAAGTGGAAAGCCAAAGGGAAAAATAAAAAAGGCCTGGGGGCGTGCCCAACGAACAGAGAACTTGTTTTTTTAGGGCCGGGAAAGGGCTTTTTTTTTTTATTTTTGGACCCTAAAACGGGAAAAATTTGGGATCTTTTTTAAATTTGTGTGAAATTGGGAAAATTGCTAAATTCTGCCCCCACTTTATTGGATGGTTGAAAAATTTGGTTTAAAAGGGGGTTTTTTTGTACCATTCGATAGAAAAAAGGGGTTCTACGAAATAGTTATGATTTTTTTCGACAAGTAAAATTGGAATTGGGCCGAAAATAGGGCCAAAGTGGGCAAAATACGCCTTTAAAGTAAACATCGCAAGACGCTAACTTCGCAAGAGCATAATTTCCCCTAAGTTTTTCCCTCCCAAAATTTTATACTTTTTGGGGTCATTTAAAGACGGGGAAAAAAATTCCCCTATTTTTCATAAGAAAAAATAATTATTTTTTTTTTTTTTTGAAATTTGGCCGAAACCCCGAGAACAAGTTTCGTAGAGGGCCCGCGACCCTCAAAGGGTTTAAATCCCCTTTGAATTAAAAAAAGAAATTAACATAGATAACCTTAGCCAAAACTGAAAAATTTTCTTTGTACACAGAAAAAAAAAGGGGAAAAAAGCCTTTGTTGACTTTACTGAGTGGGCTTGACTGACTTACTGATAAAATTTGGGCTGACTTACTGAGTGACAAGGGCTGACTTTCCCGAGTGCCCTGACTTTACTTTTCTGAATGACTTGACTGACTTACTGATGACTTGACTGACTTCTGAAGACTTGACTGACTTTCTGAGTTTACTTGACTGACTTAACTGATGCTTGACTGACTTACTGGGTGACTAGACTGACTTCGAATTACTTGACTGACTTACGAGTGGGCATGAATGACTTTTAAATGACTTAGTGAAATAACTAAATTATTGAATGACTTGACCCGAGGACCCGACTTTACTTACTGAAAATGACTTTTCCCGACTTACTAAGTGAAATTTTGGGAAAACCCAAAGAATACTTACGACTGACCCTTTCTGAATGACTTGACTGACTTGCTGGGGTTTACCTGACTGACTTAATGAATGACCCTTGGGTGACTTTCTGAGTGACTTGATTGACTTTCTGAGGACTTGACTTTAATAATTTTTATATTTTATTGCTGAAAGAAAAAAAAGAATGATTTCCCTTTGGAAATTTAAAAATGAAATAAAGATAAACAAGAGAGGGTCCAGGTTTTTGGGGTTTAGGGGAAAGCGGGGGGGGGCGGTTGTAAATCAGGGAAAAAAAACGCCTCCCAGGGATGGCTCGTGGGCTCAAAAAACTCGAAGTTGGGAACTCAAAAATCCCAAAAATTTCCCCTGGATTTGAAATTTTTAAAAATTTTTAGTGGGTGGTTCTCTCGCTACCCACAGGGCCCGGTGATTAATGGTAAAGAAGATGAATTTATTATAATTCAACAGTTTTACCCCACGACACTTTAACCACATAGTGGGATTTTAAGTTACAATTTAAATTTTTTTTATTTATTTAGTAATTTTAGCATACATACAGAGGTACAAAAAAAAAAACAGGTAAGAGCAGCATGCCAAAGCCACTTATATGCATAGCATTACAGGCTGCTTAAAATTAACTAAGATTAACTAAGCAATGATGAAATCAGTGATAAAACATTATTGTAAACAGATAACTATAAAGCACAAATGAGTATTATTACAAAGACAGGTCATATGGTTGCATGCATTGCTGTACATTCAGTCGAATGGAGTATTCTGTTAGGTAGTGTATTTAAAAAAAATAACAAAGTTAGATTGGGTCCTAGGTTTAACATTTGTGTAATATAATTGTGAGTAACATATAGGATATACAATTTATAACGTTCAGTTATTCAGTATTTATTTGGTTTTGGGTGAGTAAGTGAACTTTGAGAAGAGACTTGAATTTATAAACAGGTAGTGTTTCTTTTATATTTACAGGTAATGAATTCCAGATTTTAGGGCCTTTTATGTGCATTGAGTTTTTGCATAGTGTGAGATGGACATGAGGAACATCAAAGAGTGATCTGTGCCTTGTGTTATGGTCATGTGTTCTGTTGAGGTTGGCAAGGAGAATGTTTGAGGGGAGGGTTAATATCAGAGTTAAGTGTTCTATGTATGTAATAGGTGCAGTAATAAGTATGGATGTTTTGTATGGTGAGTAGGTCGAGTGTTTTGAAATATTGGTGGAGTGTGCTGCCTGTATGAGAATTTGTTTATCATTCTAACTGCAGCCTTTTGTTGGGTAATTAGTGGTCTGAGATGGTTAATTGTTGTTGAGCCCCATGCACAAATTCCATAGGTGAGATAGGGGTAAATTAAGAGAGTGATAAAGGGCCAGGAGGGCTGACTGTGGAACATAGTACCGTATCTTCGATAGTATGCTACAGTCTTGGAAATTTTCTTAGAAATTTGTTGTATATGTGTATGAAATTTAAGTCTATATCAAGGTGGATTCCTAAGAATTTTCCCTCTGTTAGCTTTGTGATAGGTGATCTGTTTATCGTTATGTTAAGAGATACATCTGTAGCTATGTTACCAAATTGAATGAAGTAGGTTTTGTCAATGCTTAGTGTAAGTTTGTTAGTCCTCATCCAGGTAGATATTTTCTGTAATTCGGTGTTTACAGTATTGGCTAGCGTGACTGGGCTCGGTGAGAGAAGACGTATGTAGTGTTATCTGCAAAAAGTGTGGGTTTGAGTAATTGCGAAGCATTTGGTAGGTCATTTATGTATAGGAGAAAGAGAAGAGGGCCAAGGACACTTCCCTGTGGGACACCAACTGTAATTGGTTGAGCGGAAGAGCTTGCCCCATTTGCGTACACATATTGGCTTCTGTTGCTGAGGTATGACTTGAGGTAGTTGAGGGAGTGCCCTCTAATACCATAGTGTGACAATTTTACGGAGCAAGTCATGGTCAATTGTATCAAAAGCTTTACGTAAGTCAATGAAGATCCCCAGTGGGACTTCTTTTTTCTCTATTGCAGTGTATATATGTTCTAGCATGTGTATAATAGCGTCATTAGTATTTTTATTAGGCTGAATCCAAATTGGCAGGGGTTGAGAATGTTTTGGGAGATGAGGTAGGAGTAGATTCGTTTATGATTAATTTTTCGAAGATTTTTGAGAGAGGGTGTAAATTGGATATTGGCCTATAGTTATTCAACTCTGTTTGGTCTCCTCCTTTATGGATCGGGGTGACCCTTGCTATTTTGAGAGCTGTAGGGAAGGTGGAGGATCAATGGATTTGTTAAAGAGTGTTGCAATGATTGGTGATAGTACTTGTGACACTTTTTGTATATAAAGGGTGGTAAGGTATTTAAATCTCCTGCCTTGTTTTTTATGTGCGTTGATAATAAGGGAGACTTCGCATGGGTTAGTCGGAGCTAGGAACTGTGTGTTCGGGTAGTTGCCAGTGAGGTAGTCATTTGGTGGGGTATCTGAGCTTGGGATTTTATTGGCAAGGTTTTGTCCTAATAGTGGAGAAGAAATCATTGAGTCTGTTTGCTGTTTCTGTTGGTGGGAGTTGGGGTTCATCTGATTTGCTAATTTTATTTCGCTGTTTCGTGATATCTTTTTTGTTCCCAAGAATTTCTGATAGGGTTTTCCAGGTCATTTTTATATCACCTCGTAAGTTGGATAATCTGTTCTCATAATACAGTTTTTTTGCCCTTCTTATCAGGCTGGTTAGGATTGACGAGTAACGTTTTGTTTGGTCTCTGGTTATGTGACCCATTCTGTACTGTTTTTCATGTCGGTGTTTGTATTTATGGATTTGAGAATGCTGGGTGTTAGCCAGGACTGTTCAGTCTCTTAGCTGTCATCTGTTTAGTTTTTTTAGGGCAGTGCTTGTTATAGAGGTATTGGTCTTTTTTAGAAAATTATTAAAACATTCGTCAATATCTGTATAGATTTCTAGCTCAGTGTGCCAGTCAATGTTTGTTTACTGCTGTTGTGAAGTTATTAATGGCTGCCTCATTGTGAAGTCTGAAGGTGACTTTAGTAGTGTCTTGGGGTATTTTACCAAGAGTTGTTATGAGGAAAGTAGGGTAGTGGTCTGTGGTATTATCTGTAATTATGCCTGATTTTAAAGGGGATATGGTGTTTGGTCCAGATGTGGTCAAGTAGGGAAACACTATCTCCGTAACTCATGTAGGTTTTGTTACTGTTGGTAGCAACATGCAGTTACTCATTGTGTTTGTGAATTCAGTAACGTGTGGGGGTCCTGGTCTTGCAGGAGATTTATATTGAAGTCACCTGAGAGTAGTAAGTGATCTTTGTTCATGCGTGCATCAGTTATCATACTTCCTAGGTTTTGACTAAATTGGCTAATGTTTTGATTGTGGAACTCTGTAGATGTTTATCACTGTGAGAGGTTTTTGTAGGTATTGGATTTGAATTAGCTATTATATATTCCCCATGTTCATCCCTTGTGCAAGTATTAGTGATACATTCTAGTTGGTCTGAGTAGTATATAGCTGTGCCACCCCCTTGTTGGTCTGGCCTACAGTTTGTGTATGGCTGTGTAACCAGGAATGGCATAGACATCTGTAGTATCAGGCTTTAGCCAGGTTTCAGTTAGTGTAATGATGGACATATTGGCATGCAAGGAATTTAGTAATGCTAGGAGGTCATCGTAATGCTTGCTTAAAGATCTGATATTGTAGTTAAAGATAGTTATGTTGTTGTTGTTGGCTCTGAAAGTGCCTTTGATTGTTCTGCTGTGTAGTAATTACAGTAACTGTTTGAATCATTTAAGTCATTAAATAAGAGGTTGGTATCAGGATCAATGCTTGTAATCATAAGATTTGTAGTGAATCTATAGTTAGAATTAAGTATAAAACAAAGTAAATATTCTAAAGCTAAAAAAATAGCACCTGAATTATTTAATAAATGTAAAAATAATGAGAGGTAGTTTTTTAAAGCTAAAATAAAGGAGACAATATAAAAGGGACTAAAATAATTTGTGGTGAACAAATAAAGTGATGATCAAATAATGGAGCTTGGGAATATGATAGTAGGTAGTATTTTAAAGGTAATTCTTTAAAGTTAGAATTATAATATAAAATTATAATATAAAAGGGACTAATATAAGTTGTGGTGAACAATAAAGTGGTAATCAAATAATTGCACTAAGGTCTAATATAATGACTTTTGTGGAGACCACTGTGTGGATGTTATCGAATTACAATGACCTGAAGACCACTGTGGGTGTTATCAAGTTACAATGACATGAAAACCATTGTGTGGGTGTTATCGAGTTGGAGTGGAACCTCGAATGTATTGCTTATCGAACTCTTCGGAAATTGACTGCGTTTTTCGAACCAACTTTGTCCCCATTGTCGAACTCATCCATTTTTTCGAACCGCCGGGTACCGGATCTGTCCGCATCCCCACGCAGGCGCCGTAAGCCAGTCTGGCTTTGTTGATGCTTGAGTGAACACTAACCTGCAGTCTCATTCAAACATTTTACGATTAATTCATTGTGTTTTGTGCTTGTGGGACTGTGAAATAAGCTACCATGGGCCCAAAGAAACTTGCAAGTGGTACCCCTGTGGTAAAGAAAGTGAGAAACACCATAGATGTGAAGAAGGAAATAATACAGAAGTATGAGAGTGGTGTGAGACTTGTTGAGCTTGCCAGGATGTATGGGAAAAACAAGTCGACCATCGCTTCTATCCTGGCAAAGAAAAAACAAATCAAGGAAGCTGATGTTGCAAAAGGTGTTAATATGCTAACCAGAAAAAGACCGCAGACAATCGATGAGGTTGATAAGTTGTTGCTGGTGTGGATCAAGGATAAAGAGATGGCAGGTGATAGTGTGTCAGAGACGATCATTTGTGAAAAGGCAAGGAAGCTGCAGGCAAATTCAAAGATTAAGGAGATTTGCACCAAGTGGAATGATGTCTAAATGTTTGTGGAGAAGTACCACCCTGAGCAAGCTGAAACAAGCCATCTTTGCAACAAGTTCAGTGGCATCCATGTCCCATTTTAGGGAAATCGTGAAGAGGCACCAGAAACAGAGGACTGTGGACAGTTATTTTGTGAGACGGGGGTCCAGTGACTCTCAAGCTGGTCCTAGTGGCATTAAAACACAGAGAAGGGAAGTAACCCCAGAGAGGGCTTTACCTGAAGTCCTCATGGAGGGGGATTCTCCTTCCAAACACTAACCCCAACTCCCTCTCTCCTCCTCCCTATCTTCCAGATGCCATCACCAATCTTCAATAAAGGTAAGTAAAAATATTATTGTATATGTTTATTTAACCCTTTCAGGGTTGACAGGCCCTCTCCCAGACTTGTTCTCAGGGTCGAAAAATTTTTGAAAAAAAAAAAAATTATTTTTTCTTCTAAAAAGATAGATTTTTTTTTTTAAACATTATAGGCTAAAAAAAACTTTTTTGCCTTCAATATTTGCTAAGATATGGAGGCGTGAAGTTGACAGAAAGTGAACCGTACATGGCATCATCGCTGACTGCCGGTCACCCTGTAATAATTTATTTTGACTCACGAAATCATAATGACACGATTGCAAACAAACCATACCATGGGCGAGGATAGAACCCGCGATCAGAGAGTCTCAGAACTCCAGACCATTGCGTTAGCCACTGGACCAGCTCGCCACAATAAGATATACCAGTTGGACGAATCTTTATTGTGGCTAGCTGGTCCAGTGGCTAATGCGATGGTCTGGAGTTTTGAGACTCTCTGATCGCGGGTTCTATCCCTGCTTGTGGTATGGTTTAATCATTTTTTTTTTTTTTTTTTTTACTTTTTTCTATTATTTTTATCTTTTTTTTTCAAGCAACTTTTATGCCTGTGAGACCAATATGAGCACTATTTTGTAAGTTTTTTTCTCTTTCTATACTACACAATAGCTGCACAAACACTGTTGCCACTATATTGTTTACAAAACTTGTTTACACAAACGTACAATATAAAAAGTTTATTACTATTTTTCTATATTTTATATACACATATACAGTCATAAGACATATTTCTAGAAGTTCTGGAGCCTGTGGAAGTCTTTGAAACATGGTGCCATGCACAAGGGTGTTTTACACTCCTAACACATAAAACGAGTGTCTCTGCAATTGTTGTGGGTTTTTTTTTTTTTTTTTTTGTATGTGCACAGACATAACACCTCTTCTGAGTCTTTTTCTTGAAAGCAGTAGCAGGAAGTTTCACTAGGAAGTGATCACCTTGCTTCAGACAAGAAGGTAGTTGTTGATAATTTAGTGGGCAGTTTTCTATTGCAGGTGTTGTTCCTTGGTACTTTAATACAGTGGACCCCCGCATAACGATGGCATCACATAGCGATTATTTCGCATACCGCTTACTTTAATTGCAAAAATTTTGCCTCACATACCGCTTAAAAACCCGCTTACCGATTTTCGTCCGAGACGCGTCCAATGTGCGGCCTGAGCCACGCTCACATGTTCCGCCGGTGGCATTGTTTACCAGCCAGCCTCCGCGGTAACATCCAAGCATACAATCAGAATATTTCGTATTATTACAGTGTTTTCGGTGCTTTTTCTGGAAAATAAGTGACCATGGGCCCCCCAAAAAAGCTTTTTAGTGCCAACCCACAGCAATAAGGGGGGAAATTTTAAAAAGAGATGAAGAAAAAAAATCATTGAAAAAAAAAGT
>NC_069407.1:56422419-56554987 GCF_026875155.1 Cherax quadricarinatus | reverse complement strand
CAGGAAAATTTGTTCCTTTGCAAAAGGGGGGTATTAGGAAATTACTAAAAATTACAGACCAGTTAGCCCTAACCTCGCACATCATAAAAATCTTCGAAAGAGTGATGAGACGGCAGATTACAAATTTCATGGAGCAGCACAACCAACCCATAACCTGAACCACCATGGTTTTAGAGCAGGACGATCTGCCTGTCACAGCTGCTAAAACCATTATGACAAAATTACGGAGGCACTTGAAAACGACCGAAATGCAGATGTGATTTACACAGTTTTTTGCAAAGGCATTTGACAAATGTGATAAATGGAGTGATAGCCACAGAAATGAATCCCATGGGCAATTACGGGAAGGTAGGCAGATGGTAGGCAGGTCCAGCATCATCGAGGTCAAAAGCTCAGTGGCTCCTGGCACCTCTGCTGTTTCTTGTCCCCCATAGCAGACATAGACAAAAACACCCGGCACACTTTTGTATCATCATTTGCAGATGACACTAAAATAAGCATGAAAGTCACCACAGTAGAGGAAAACTGAAAAAGTACAGGGAGACATAAACAGGGTTTCCAGTGGGCAGTGGAGAACAACATGAGTTCAATGGTGATAAATTCCATCTGCTTAGGTATGGAAAGAATGAATAACTCAAAGGAACACTATGTACAAAACTCTAGAGGGTCACCAAATAGAACGTAAGGAACACGTAAAAGACCTGGGAATGCTAATAATGTCAGCAAACCCTTTTTCTTTTAATGACCACAACAAGACAGAGATCACGAAAACCCAAAAGATGACAAGGGTGGGTATGAGAATTTTCAAAACAAGGGAAATAATGCTGATGGTGACACTCTTCAAATCACTAGTACCCCCCTCACTTAGAATATTGCTCAGTACTGATGGCCCAGTTCAAAGCAGGAGAAACATTGGATCTGGAACAAATACAGAAATTGTTTTTTGGATCACATTGAGCCTGTAAAGCCCCCTAAACTACTGGGAATGCCTGCAAGCCTTGAACATGTAATTCATTGGAGAGGAGGAGAGAGAGATCATGATAATATGTACATACCTGGAAAATACTCGAAGGCTGGTCCCAAATCTGCACACTGCCATAACAACATACTGGGGTGAGAGATATGGGGAAGAAGTGAAAATAAACCCCGTGAGGAGCAGGGGTGCGGTGGGGACAATAAGGGGAAGCGTATCAACATCCAGGGTCCCAGACTATTCAACATCCTACCAGAAGATATCAGAAACATGGCTGGAACAAGTGTAGAAGCCTTCAAGAAAAAACTGGGCAAGTATCTTCCAGGTGCCAGATCAACCAGGCTGTAATGGATATGTGGGGCAGTGGGCTTCCAGCAGCAACAGCCTGGTTGACCAGGCAAGCACCAGACGAGCCTGGCCCATGGCCAAGCTTATCTGGTAGATAAACTCTCAAAACTCTTTAAAGGTATATCAAAGGTGTAGCCAAGTCCAGTAAGTATTTATTGCTTAGTGAACAGGTGTATGATATCCCCATGTTTTCTACTTGTCTGGGATTGAACATCAGTCTTATGGTGTGAACCACAAACCACATAAATGATTAAAAGATGGAAAAACAATTTGTTTTCTTAAATATTATTACAGACTTCAGTTGCTACACATTTTATTTTTGCAAAGTTAAAATGTATGAAAATACACACAGTACACAAATATCCACACACACAAGAATGAAACTATGATGATGTTTCGGTCCAACTTAGTTCGTAAACTAAACACACTGTCGTGAGTTTGTCTCCTATTGCGGGTTATTTGTGTATTGTTCCACTCACGTTATTGTGCCTTTTTATTCTTTATAATAAACAGTTTATAATTGTATGTATTACTGAATCCCTAATTTTGTTTACAGATTTTATAACTGTGGGTCAAACTAATGGACTATGGGGACCGAAGTCTGCCTCCTAAAGTGGATGGTCATCCACTGTGTGATTTTCTCTTGCTTTTTTATTTTGAATTGTTTATTCAAACAAAAAATAGAAGTTTTACTGTTATGCGACTACGGCAATACTGTATTAATTGTAAAAATTACATCAACCATTCATGACTGCGTATTAGAATGGCTATTTGGACATTATTGGACAAGTGACAATCATTTGTTCACTTTTGACATCGGCATAATCAAACATTTCTGTACTTTGTGCTTCCATTTCAAGGTTCTGTTTTATAGTAAAATTATAATCAAAAATCACCTCCATTTCTATAATATAGTTTCCATTCTATCAGTGAGACCAGAAAACGAGATGGCATACAACCACAGAATACTATACGAAAATAGACCACAAAGTCGGCCCATTGTAATTAAAAAAACGGTCGGAGTTTTTTTTTTCTCCATTATTGCACTGCGTGCTCCAGGATTTTTTTTATATGGTGCACAATGACCACACAGACCCATTCTTCTCACATGATGGGCCTACTAGCTTTTCCTGCCTGATTGAACGCCGCCTAGAATTTATGAGTATTTTACGTCAAACACCGGTACCTCGCAAAACGTATATATCCGGCCCATGCGACAGTCAATGGGTTTATAGTCCATCCAGTTTTATAAAGTTTTTCTTCGTCTCTTTTTTAGTAAGTGTCTACAGGAGAAGGGGTACTAGCCCATTGCTCACGGGGAATTTTAGTCGCCTCATACGACACGCATGGCTTACGGAGGGGAAGAGATTCTTTTCACTTCCCCACAATGGACAATAGAAAGAAATAAAGAAAAGAACAAGATGCTATTTAGAAAAAAGGAGAAAAACCTAGATGTATGTATATATATAATGCTTAGTGCGTGTCTGTGAAGTGTGACCAAAGTGTAAGTAGGTGTAGCAAGATTATCCCTGTTTTCTGCGTGTTTGTGAGACAGAAAGAAACCGAGCAATCTACCATCATGCAAAAAACAGTTACCGGTTTCTGTTTCACAAGTCATCTGGCGAGGACGGTTTGTACTTCCTTGGGGTGGTTGATGTCTACAACCTACTACCTATTTTGTTATTTGTTATTGATTATTTTATTTGTTATTGTTATTGTTATTATTATTATTAATTCAGGGAAATGAAGCTCTTCATTATTTCTTATTATTATAATTATTATTATTATTATTATTATTATTATTTTTTATTTATTATTATTATTATTATTAATTTTAGGAAACTGAAGCTCTTTCATTATTATAATATACAGTAGACCGCCATTGGAAGAATTGCTACACAATTTTATGTAAACACGTCGTATTGTTATTTAAAACTATGGTTACAGTTTGTGGGGAGGAAAAAAAAAAAATTATTATTTTGCCAAGCGGCCATCACTTGTTGTTGTAGCAAGCCCAGGGTGCCCTCCCTACCACTCCATGACACCACCCCCACATCCCAGCATTTCATTAATCATACTTGTCCAGTCTTTCTCTGCTACAAGGCTACAAAGGCAGAATGTGGTGGCGATTGTATGATATTTTAATTACTATATCTTGTATCTGCCTAGCAATCATGACACCCAGTAGCCATACTAGTTTTGCTGAAGGGGCACAATGAGGTATAACACTTAACCCTTTGGAGGGGTTTCGGCCGTACTGTATGGCTTACGGACCCGGGTTTTTGACGTACTAGTATGCCAAATTCCAGTGCCTTCAAATCTAATGGAGAGAAAGCTGGTAGGCCTACTATGAATATGGGTCTATGTGGTCAGTTGTGCGCAGTATAAAAAAATCCTGCAGCACACCAGGGCGTAATGGAAAAAAAAAAAACTTGTTGACCGTGTTTTTGGAAATAAAAGAGCGACTTTGGCACTGTATTTCGTAGGTTTTTTTGTTGTATTCTAGTTTTCTTGGTCTCATTTATAGAAATGGCAGACACATATTACAGAAATTGAGGTGATTTTTGTACTGGTTTACAATGAAAAGTACATGTATCTTGAAATTGAGTGCAAAGTAGCTGAAATGTTCGATTTTTATAAGTTCAAAAAGTAAAGCAAATCATTGCCAAGCATCGATAACGTCAACTGGTGACGTCCATATATTCTTTCACAAGTGCGCTGATATTGTTTATTACCATTCTACACTAATGCAGTAGTCCTGCATAAAACAGTAAATCTTCTATTTTTTGTACAGAATAAAAAGTCAAAAGTGGATGCCAAAGAATTAAGGGAGAGGCCTAGGGGACGTGACTAACGAACAGAGAACTTTGTTATTTTAGTGCAGGAATGTCTTTTGTGTTTTATTCTGGACCCTATTCGGAAATGGGCATCTTTTGAAATTTGTGTGAAATTGGCAAAAATGCTAAAAATTCTGGACGCACTTTATTGGATGGTTGAAATTCGGGTAAAAAGGGTGGTTTTCTTGTACTCATTCGATAGAAAGAAACAAAATGGAAGAAGTTAGGTTCTAGCGAATAGTTATGATTTTTGCGACTAGTACATTGGGAAGAATTGGTCGAAAATTAGGGCATCAATGTGGGCCCAAAAAATCGCGATACCGTAAACATCGTCAAGACCGCTAACTGCGCACAGAGCATTAATTCCGTAAGTTTTCATCAAATTTCATACTTTTGGTGTCATTATGATCGGGGGGAAAAAAGATTTCTATCTTTTCTAGAAAAAATAATTATTTTTTTTTTTTTTGAACATTTGGCCGACCCTGGAACCAAGTTTTCGTAGAGGCCTGTCGACCCTCAAAGGTTTAAGTTCTTAGTAATAACAAGATATTAGACATGTGATACCGCTGTAGACATAACTGAAGTAGTTACTTTTTGTACACAGAAAAAGAGGGTGACATTGCCTTTGTGTGACTGGATGAGTGCTTGACTGACTTACTGAGTAGTAACTTGACTGACTTACTGTGTGACAAGGACTGGACTTACTGAGATGAATTGACTGACTTTACTGAGTGACTTTGACTGACTTATGAGTGACTTGACTGACTATGCTGAATGACTTGACTGATTTACTGAGTTGACTTGAATGACTTAACTGAGTGACTTGACTGACTTACTGGATGACTAATGACTTTATGAATTAATCTAATACACTCATCTAATAAAAAAATGGAATTATTTTGGTAAAGCCTCAAAATGTAACTATATTATGAACGCCAGAAAGGAATGTTAGTTTAGTTCCAGGATATACCTACATTGGTTTATTCTGGAGCCTATTTGAAATTGGAATATTTGTGTACTTTGTGTTAAATTGGCCAATATTAACATGATTTCCAGAATCCACTGTTTATTTAGTGTAGTTCTTGAAAAACAGTTGAGTCTTGTGGACGATTTATTTTTCTCAATCGCATAGAATAGGAGAGCGCTAAGAATACTGAGTGAAATATAGCTATGAAATGCGCTTTGGTGTTGATTGGATTATGTAATTGGCCTAAAATGGGAAATAGTCAAAGTCGGTATAGTCAGACCGATTGGTGAATTATAGGTGACACATCACTCAAAATTTCGCGAAGAGCTTAATTTCGTCAATTTTCACAGAATTGCGTTTACTTTTGTTTTATTTAGCCTTCAATCTAAAAAGATTCTCTACGATCTTCATTAAGAAAAAATAACAAATTTAATTTTTTTAAATGTCGAAACTTGGATCACTGGTGGCAAACACTTCAGACTCCTTGGGCCTTGGACCTGACAAAGGCGTTATCAACTAACACCCCCAACAATGAAAGAAAACTCCGGACCCATACCAATAATGGAGTTCCACCTTCCTCTCACAGCCAATTAAGCCACCCTCTCTATAGGGAGGTATTTTCGTATGGTTTTATGGTCACTGTATTCTCGTTTTTTTTTGTCTCATTTGATAGAATGGAAGATATATTGTACAGACAATAGATATGATGTTTGATTTATCTTTCACGATTGAAAAGGTACGTATCTTGAAATTGAGCTCAACATAGGTTAGACAATGTTCCATTGCTTGGGCTATGTTCAAGAGTAAACAAATTGACATCACTGTCCATTCAATATGCGTAGTGAATGGGTTGAACATTTATTTATACAACTATTGGAGTCAGGCATAAACAGTAAATCCTTATATTTTTTGTGTGAATAAAAAAAAAAAAAAATCATTACAAATTATTTTACCATTGTAATTATAATAAAAAATATTATTCAGTGGTCGCTCATTAATGTAAGGCTCGGTATGTTCATGAATTTCCGGAAATATCGTAACGTTTTTTTTCTTAAACATTGACTTGCATAATCGTTAGCTTGACTCGCAAATAGTAATTCGTCTGGGACGCGTAGACTCACGCTATCTGAGTGCCCGGCCCTCCCTTGCCAGCACTGTGTAGCCATTGGTTTCCAGTGAGCGACGTTCCCCTCACTTGCTGTCATAGTAAATATTTCATAATATTCCATATTATGTGATAAGATTCACACATAAAGTGGGAGTTGTAACAGTTGCTCTTTTGCTGATGAACACTGTGAGCTCTATGGGGTGATTCGGAGAGAGTTTGCGGGAGATTGGTGGATATGAATTAGGTAGGTTAGATGCGCAAAAAGAAGATATTGAAAGGAATACAGTGAAGAAAGAGTAATGGTTATGAGGTTTACAAATAGATTGACGGTGTATGAGAATGATTGGAATGTAGCAGATTGGAGGGACGAGTATGGAGGAGGAAGTGGAATGTATTCAAGATATTTGGTGGAGGGTAGGTGCTGAGTGGAGTTGTTCAGCGGTATGGGTCTATGAAAGATTCATGGTAAATCAGTTTAGGAATTGATGAGGGGGAAAAGGCTGGTGAGTGGGGTCAGTTGTTGGAGTCTTGGGTAGTAGACAAAGAACTTTGTCCTTGGAGGCAAGAAGGGAATTTATGAGAGTTATAGGTTTTTTACCAATGCTTGCATTATATGGGTTTGTGAAGCATGGGTGATGAATGTTGCAGCGAGGAGATAGGTGGAGGCATGGAGATGTCATGTCAGAGGGCTCAGGTGTGTGTGAATATAATGCATGAGGCAATTCGTATGTTTGGAAGTTTGGGAGGAGGTTGCGGGATCTACAAAACTGTTGTCCAGAGGGATCTGAGGAAGAGGGTTGTTGAGGTTAGACGTCTCGGACATGTAGAGAGAATGGAGCTAAAATCTGAGTGACTTGAAGAATGTATCGTCTGTAGTGAAATATCAATAACAAGGAAGGCGGTCCGTTCGGGGTCGGACCAGGAAAAGTTGGAGGGAGGGGGTTAAAGGGGTTTTGGTGCGAGGGGCTTGGACTTCCAGCAGGCATGGCCAGGAGTCTTTGATAGGAGTGAATGGAGACAAATGGTTTTTTTATACTTGACGTGGCTGTTGGAGTGTGAGCAAAGTAACATAATGAAGGGGTTCAGGGAAACCGGCAGGCCGGGACTAGAGTCCTGGAGATGGGAGTACAGTGGCCTGCACTCTTGAAGGAGGGCGGTGTTAATGTTGCCAGTTTTAAAAACTGTAGTGTATAGACACCTTTTGGCAAGGACAGTGATGGAGCGGATGATGGTGAAAGTTTTTTCTTTTTCGGGCCACCCTGCATTGGTGGGAATATCGGCCAGTTTGATTATAAAAAAAAAATAATTCCATTCATTTTAGTGCTTGCGCATTGTGGGATGACAGTTATTCCTGCAAGTACTAAATATAGCTAACATGGCTCACAAAGAAAGTCTAGTGCCAAGCATTTGGTAATAGGAAGGTGACGAAAGAAATATGATTGAATTTAAGAAAAAACATCATTGGAACAATATGAAAGTGGCGTTATGTTATGGCCAAACTGGCCAGGATGTACGTTATAAACAACCCCATACAACCCATTGCTTCCATCAGTGCGCCAAGATAAAAGGAAATCAAAGGGTAGTGTTGTTGCAAGGGGGTAAATATGCTGACAAAAAATGAGATTCACCAGTACTTCGAAGAGGTTGAGAAGTTATTATTGGTGTGGTTAAACGGAAAAACAGTTAGCAGGAGATAGTATTATGAACGTCGATTATTTGTGTAAAGGCTAGGCAGTTGCCATGGACGATCTGGTAAGAAATTGCCCTGCAAGAGTACCATGTACTGATATTTGTGAATTTAAGGGCCAAGCAAAGGTTGTGTTTGAAGAGATATAAGAACCGATAGTGGCATACACAGTTGTGGTAAGGCATGTTGAGGCTGCCAGTTTCGACCAAAATGCGGTTGTAAAAATTATGCTGCATGAATTCATGGAGAGTACATAGTGCTGAAAGGACTAGAAACCTGAACTATGTGTTCAATTGTGACGAAACAGGCCTTTTTTGCTGAGAAATTGCCAAAGAGGACCTACATTAATCAAGAGGGAAAAGGGACTGCCAAGGACACAAAGCCTAGAAAGACAGGCTGACGCTCTTTTCTGATGCTAATGCGAGCTGTGGGGATTTCAGAGTTGAAGCCGTTACTAGTGTACCATTTCAGAAAAATTCCAGGTGTGTCAGGGAAAAACAATGTTATTGATGAGTAAAATGTGTGTGTTTTGGAAATCTAATAGTAAGGCGTGAGTCCCGTAGGGAAATTTTCGTTTTGAGTGGTTCAATGAATGTATTTGGCCATAGTGTGAAGAATTACCTCCTGGAAAGAAATTGGATCTCAAGTCGCCACCTAAGTAATTGGACAATGCACCTGCTCTCTTCCTCCTACTTGGATGACCTAAGTTTGGAGGAGTTTGGGTTCATCACAGTTATAGTTCTTGCCCCCGAATACACATCTCCTCTCCTCCAGCATCGATGGTCTCAGCAGGGTCATTGCAAAACTTTAAAAAAACTCTACTCCTCAAAGTATTGTTTGAAAAGGTGCTTTAACCCTTTGACTGTCGCGGCCGGTATGTACACATCTTATTGACCTGGTACAGTGTTTTGACGTATATATACAGGAAAGGCCCCGCTGTTTACGGCGTTTCACTTTAGCCGGCGTTCGGCTAATTTTCGGACATTTCAAATTATATGACCAAAAACTACACTATACGGCTCCCCACCTGACCTTTCTTATAACGGTCACCGTGCCCCCTACCCTGTTTGTTACATTCTACATGAGCTCAGTAGCACATAAGTCTCTCCTTTTTAGTCTGGGAAAACTCCAAAATTTCAAAGGTTTTTAAAAGTTATTTCATATTTTATATATACTACTGATAATTATATTATAGTATACCTGTACCTAAATAAACTTTTACATCATGTCATTTAAATGTCGTATATTACGTTAAATATAACAATTTTCATTAATCCATCCATGTTATTTTTTTCAAATTATATAATAAACACGATGCCATAACTATATTAGATAAATACACCCACAGTAGAATAAATAATCATAATTGGGAGCTGTGTAGCCAGACGACTTCAATTGTGGGTGTTAATAACATTTACTGAGTCTCATTAAATGTCGTATGTATTACGGTTAATTACACATTTTCATTAATCCAGCCATGATATTTTTTTTCAAAATTATATAATAATCTCTATACATAACAGAAAAATAAGATAAATACACCCACAGTAGAAGAAATAAACTAAATGTGTCTCTGGTAGCAGACGATTCTTCACAAGTGACGCCATAATAACATTAGTCACGGAAGGTAGTCTCATTAAATGTGTATATTACGGGTAATATACACATTTTCATTAATCCTATCCTGTTATTTTTTTCAAAAATTAGATAATAAACACGATGCATAACATATAAATAAGATAAAATACACCCCACAGTAGATTAAATAAACAAATGGAGTGTGTAGCAGACGATCTTCCACATAGTGGTGATTAATAACAATACTGAGTCTAGTATTGTCGTTATATTACGGTATGATTCACATTTTCATTATTCCATCCTATGTTATTTTTTTCAAAATTATTATAATTATACACGATGCATTAATTATAAATAAGATAAATACCCCACGTAGAATTAAAATAAACATAAATGTGAGCTGTGTAGCAGACGACTGCCTCAAGTGGTGATATTAACAATACTGAGTCTCATTAAAATGTCGTATATTAGGTTAATATACACATTTTCATTATTCCCAGCCATGAATTTTTTTTTCAAAATTATATTTTATACACTGATACATAACATATTAATAAGATAATACACCCCACTGTAGGAATAAATAAACATAAGTGTTCCTCTGGTAGCAGACGACTTCCACAAGTGACGGCCTAATAACATAGTCACGGAGTCTCATTAAATGTCGTTATATTACGTAATGTTACACATTTTCATGAATCCATCCAATGATATTTTTTTCAAAATATATAATAAACACGATGCATAACATAATAAATATGATAAATACACCCACAATAGATAATAAACATAAATATAATATAAAGATGTTGGGAGCTGGTTTGTTTACATAAACTCTGCCACGCCTGTCACCTCTAAGGTATTCATTCTTCTCTCTTATTTATTCGTTTAATCTCATTTACTTACTCTGTCCCACATTAGACTACAAATATTTTAAGGTAAGTAATGAGTGAACTTGTATATACATTTTATCGCTCTGGGATGCTTACAATATCATATGAATAGTTTGTGTGGGTGGGGTGGCCTGGTGAATTTAGCCTGCCTATTACAAATACTACCACACTTGGATTTCTTACAAGAATACTACTTGTTCTCACCTAGGATTAAGACTATAAATATTTTAAGGTAAGTAATGAGTGCCTATGTGTGTATTGTACCTTTTTATTGTTTTTTGATGCCTGGTTCTTATTGCTAACTTAATATATGTTAGTGTAAACTTGTTATCTAGTGTTTGTATTGCTTTATAAGTGGAAAAAAAGGTGTTCCACTTTACGGCCGATTTGTCCGCTTTACGGCCTAGCCTGGAAACCTAACTCCCGCCCGTCGTTTAAAGTGGGGCCTTCCTTAACTCATAAAAATTCTAGTGGCTTCAAATCAAGAAGGAGAAAGCTGGTAGGCCCACTAGTGAGGGAATGGGTCTGTGTGGTCAGGTGTGCACCATATAAAAAAAATCCTGGAGCACGCAGTGCATAATGAGAAAAAAAAAAAGAAAAAAGACTCCGACCGTTTTTTTTATTTTTAATTTATATGCCAACTTTGTGGTATATTTTCGTATAGTATTTATGGTTGTATTCTCGTTTTCTTGGTCTTGTTTGATTAGATGGAAAAACAATCTTATAGAAATAGAGGTGATTTTTGATTGATTTTACTATAAAAAGTAACCTGGAATGGAGCTCAAATTAGGGAGAAATTGGTGTGATTTTTGCACCTGCTCATCCTCCAAACTTGAATGGACCTAATTTGAAGGAGTTTGGGTTCATCCGGTAAAGTTCATGCCCCCGAAATACCACTCCTCTCCTTTAAAAAACTTTTAAAAGGCTCTACACAAAAGCTATGTTTGATATTTGCTTTAATGGGGACCTCAGGGAACAATTCACACTTGACCCTAAGAGATCTTTGGAAAGAACACTTCAGTATTCTCCACTGCATAAGGCTTATAGTAAGGTTGGGAGGGAGCTCTTGATGTACTAATACCAGGACTTTGAACTCTGCTTGGAAGAAAATTGTGGCCAGACTGTGTCCACAAGAGGGATTTGAAGGGTTTGAGGATAGCCCCTGATGAGCCATGTCGTTGTGAACTCTATTGTGGCACTGGGGAGGAGTTCCATGGGTTGGATGTGAGTTTGGGGGATGTGGAAGAGTTGGTGGAGGACCACAATTGAAGAGCTATCCATGAGGGCTGCAAGAGCTTAGCAGGAGAGCAACAGATTGCAGGCTCAGAATCTTGCTGCAGAGGAGGAGGAAGAGAGATGGAAGAAGGTGCCTTCTTCAGGAAATTAAGGAGATTTCGGAAAATGTGGGGGTAGGATAGAAAGATTTATGGAAGAATACATCACCCTGAGAAGGGATGTTGGCAAGCCATATTTGCAACTTGTACAGTGACAGAGGTTGGCCTCCATTTTAGGGAACAAGTTTTAGGAGAGATGCAGAAACAGAGCTCTCTGGACAGTTTGTTTGCAAGACAGGACTCCAGTGACTCTTCAATAGTGTCCTAAGTGGCATTAAGAAACAGAGAAAGAGAAGTAACCCCCAGAAAAGCAATTGGTACTGAAGGGTGGAAATAATGGTTAATAAACCGACACAAAGGAAATATTAACAAATATGCAGTATAAATGTGATCCCTCATTGACCAACGCTCTCGCCCACTCAGTGGGCTTTTTCAGAAGTCACAACACTGTATACTAGTTCTGTGTGCTGACTTGAAAAAGAAACCCCACTGTGTGGGTGAGGCGCATGGTCAATGAGGATACATTTATACTGATATGTGTTTATATTTTCCATGGTACCCGAGGTGTTGAGGGAAGGGGATTCCCCTTCCAAACAGGTAAAATAATCCTTCTCTCTCCTTCTACAGTCTTCCTACCTAAGAAGATTCGCCAATAAAGGTAGTGTTATTCTTTAATGTTTCATTTATCATGTGCCTTTGTATTTCATGTAAAAATTTTTTTTGTTTTATACTTTGGGTGTCAGGAACGGATAATTGTATTTTACATTATTTCTTATGGGAAATTTATTTGAAAAATCGTTATTCGATAATAGTCGCCCACTTCCAGGAATGGTATTTTGGGACGAACTATTGTGGGACCATTGTAATAAATATAATATATTACGTAATATATATACATTATAATAAATTATTATAATAGACGGCTCTTCAGGGAAGGCGGTCATTAGATGGCGCGTGTTTACCACAACAAAGGGTGGGGGGGGGGTTGGGGGGATATAAAAAAAAAAGTAAAGGAGGCGGTTGTGGCCGCCTCAACCTGTTAGTATTGGCATATGTTAGTCATTCTAGAGAGTATATCAGGTTTCTCGGTTATTTATGTTGTTATTATTTCATATTAGGTTTGAACTGTGATAGATAAATAAGCCGTAGAGTAGGATAGTGTAATGATTCATGTGTTATTTTGTCCTTCCTGTCTCCAGACAAACTCTCTTCAGACGCCGCCGCTCAATAATTATGACATTTTATTCATTCTAGAGATTATATCAGGTTTCTTTGTTATTTATATTGTTTCTCGTTATGTTATATAGATAACTGTGATAGATAAATAGCCTTATAGATGGTATTAGCGAAATTTATTCAAGAAGTTTTTTGTCCGGTCTCCAGACATAACTTTTCGTTCACCGGACACGCCCATACAACTAATACATGAATTACGTATTTTTATTCATTTTAGAGCATATATCAAGTTTCTATGGTTCTTTAGATTGATTTAATATGTCATATTAGATGATGTGAGATAGATAAATAAGCCGTCGAGTTGATATTAGCGAAATTTTTGTAGTACAGAATTCCACTGCAACGGAGGGTTAATTGCATTTCAATTAATTTAAATTGAGGGAAAATTGACTGCAAACAAACAAATTCCAGTTGCGAGCATGGTCAATGGACACGGATTAAACTCGCACAGTAGGGGTCACGAGTTTCGTTGATTAATTCAGTTCCAGAGAGCCTGCAGAAAAGTCGAAATTGCCGAATGGAGAAACCATTTTCACATAAGTAGAATAATGGAAATAAAATTAATCAGTTCGCACACACCAAAATTATTATAAATAATTTTTTTTTTTTTTTCAAATTAAATAAAGATTTGCATACTGAAAACCAATGAGAAATATCAAGAACATGCATATATAATTAATTTATAACATTACACTTACCTTATGGAAGACTTCTGGATGGATGGAAGATGGGAGAGAAGGGATAGGAGGAAGGTGTTACACTATTGTTGGAGGTGAAATCTCCTTCCTTTAGGAGTTCAGGGTACGATGTCCTTATCTGGGGTTACTTCGCCTTCTTTGTCTTTTTAAAAGATCATGGCACTGGGAATCTCACTTGAGAGTTCACTGGAACCCTGTTGCAAACAGAAATATCTGTCCCAAAGAGCTCTCTGTTTCTGGCATTTTTTTTAAGAGTAGTTCTGAAGTGGGTCACAACAATGTTCATTGTACTTGTTTGCCATTACAGTCCTGCAAACAGATCTTTGTTTGGGTGAGTTCTGCCATTAAATGCTTTGCACTTCATGTCCACCACTGACAAATGTCCTTAATCTGTTTTCGGTAATCCACACTCAACTATAACCTTCAACCTTCTTCGTGGATTTGTGATCTCCTTTTGTCAGAAATATCTACACCCTTTTTTCATCAACTGCACATACTATTTCCTTTCCTTTCACCACGATCGAAGATGATGGTTGAATGGGGCTTGCCATACATCCTGGCCAAGCTCTGTAACACGCACTCCACTCTCATATTTTTTCAATGTTTCCTTTTCTCTTGAAATTCGATGGTGTTCCTTATTTCTATTACCAAAAGGCTTGCACTAGCTGTTCCTTGGGCCTCATGGTGATTATTTTAGCAGTTGCAAATCACAAAAATCAATGGATTAATTACGTATGAACCCGCGGCGGGCGGTGATGGTTCACGGGTTGGTAACAATGGCACACGAGCGTGAATGGCGTGGGGAGTACTGGCTTTGTGTGTACGGTGGACGGGTTGAGGGTTACCGGACGGTCTCGCCGATCAGGTCTGATCACGAAGCAAGGCCAAATTTTGCCGAAAAAAAAACTTGCCGAAAGTCGCGATTGTCACGAAAGTCAGTGCCACCGAAACTCGAGGTGGTATATTATTGTTTTTATTGTTATTGTTTTGTTATTTTTTTTTATTATCACACTGGCCGATTCCCAACCAAGGCAAGGGTGGCCTTGGAAAAAGAAATACTTTCACCATCATTACTCCATCACTGTCTTGCCAGAAGGGTGCTTTACACTCTACAGTTTTTAACTGCAACATTAACACCCCTCCTTAGAGTTGCAGGCACTGTACTTCCATCTCCAGGACTCAAAGTCGGCTGCTCAGTTTCCTGAACCCCTTCATAAAAGTTAGACTTTGCTCACACTCCAAAAGCTTCGTCAAGTATTTAATATCGCATTTGTCTCCATTCACTCTATATCAATCACGCACACGCATACCTGTGGAAGTCCATGCCCTCGCACACAAAACCTTCCTTTCCCCCTCTCTCCAACCTTTCCGAGGCCGACCCCTACCCCGCCTTCCTTCACTACACGACTGATACACTTCTGAAGTCATTCTGTTTCGGCTCCATGTCTCTCTACTTGTCGAACCACTCATCGCAACAGCCTTCCTCAGCCCCTCTGGACTTCAGTTTTTGGTATTCCCGCAGCATACCTCCTAACTTCCAAACTACGATTTCTTGCATTTATTCACACCACCATTGCCCTCAGACATGACAGTCTCACTGCCTCTAGCCTTCTCCTCGCTGCAACATTCATCAACCATTGCTTACACCCAGTATAGAGCGTTGGTAAAACTATTCTCTCAATTACATTCCATCTTTGCCTCCAAGACAAAGTTCTTTGTTCTCCACTGGGACTCCTAAGTGCACCACTCACTCTTTTTCCCTCTTCAATTCTATGATTCACCTATCTTTCATAGACCCCATCCGCTGACACGTCCACTCCCATATACCTGAATACGAATTCAACTCCTCCCCATACACTCTCCTCCAATGGTTATTCAATCTTTCTCTATTTTTTTTCTCATAACCTTACTCTTTCCTGTATTCACTTTTATTTTTCTTCTTTGCACACCCTACCATTCGTCCACCAAATCTCTGCAACTTCTCTTCAGAATCTCCACACGTGCACAGTGTCATCAGCAAAGAGCAGCTGTGGACAACTCTCCACTTTGGTGTGATTCTTTATCTTTTAACTCCACGCCTCTTGTCAAAGGACCCTCGCCATTTATTCATTTACAACACATATATAATATATTAAACAACCACGGTGACTTCATACATCTTGTCTAAGGCTACTTTTACTGGAAATAAATTTCCCTCTTTCCTACATACTCTAACTGAGCTCTCTATCCTCGTAAAAACTCTCTTTCGACTGCTTTCAGTAACCTACATCCTACACAACACTTGTACATTGACACATTGCCCCTATCCACCCTGTCATACGCCTTTTTCAAATCCATAAATGACACATGACTCTTTAGCCTTATTCGAATATGTTCAACTTTTATGTTTCACTGTAAAACACCCTGGTCCACCACCCCCTACACTTTTCCTAAAGCCTCCTTGTTCATTCTGCTTCCTATCCTCTGTCTTACTCTTATTTCTTTCAGTAGTAATAACTTCTACCTTACACTTTACCAGGTATATCAGCAGGATTATCCCCCTATATTTTTTGCATCTATTTTATTCCCCTTTGCCTTTATACAAGGAACTTATGGCATGCCTCTCTGCCAATCCATAGGTACCTTGCCCTCTCCATATTTATAAATTATTGCACCAACCACTCCAAACTATAATCCCACCTGCTTTTAACATTTCTATCTTATCCCATCAATCCCGGCTGCCTGAACCACCCTTTCTTTTTAACCTACTGCCTCACGAACTTCCCCACTTCCACAATGACTCTTTCCTTCACTGCTAACAAGATGCTTATTCCTCCTTGTCCTATACACGAAAATCTTAGGCCGTCCCCATCTTCATCATACAATTTAACATTTCCTATAAAATATTCCTCCATCTTCCCAATACTTTAACTCTCCATTTAATTACTCTCCCTCCTATTTTTAACTGACAAAATCCATTTGTTCTCTAGGCTTTCTTAACTTGTTATATCTCACTCCAAAACTTTTGCTTATTTTCAACAAAATTTGTTGATTAACATCTCACCCTCTCTTCATTTGCTCTCTTTTTACATTGCTTCACCACTCTCTTAACCTCTCTCTTTTTCTCCTTATACTCTTCCCTCTCTTGCATCACTTCTACTTTGTAAAACTTCTCATATGCTATACTTATTCTCCTATTACTAGATCTTATACCATCATCATTCCACCAATCGCTCCTCTTCCCTCCCGCACCACTTTCCTGTAACCAAAAAGCTTTGCTGAACACTTCCCTACATTTTTTAAACCTGCCCCATACTCGTCGACACCCCATTGCCTATGCTCTCATTAGCCCATCTATACTCCAATAGCTGTTTATATCTTACCTAACTGCCGCTCTTTAGTTTATAAAACCTTCACCTCTCTCTCCCTATGCTTCTATTCCCCTTGATATCCCATCTACCTGTTACTCTCAGTGTTAGCTACAACTAGAAGTGATCTGATATATCTGTGGCCTCTATAAACATGTACATACTGAAGTCTACTCAACAGTCTTTTAATCATACCAATACATAATCCAACAAAACTACTGTATTTCGCCCCTACATATATCTTGTATACTTATTTATCCTCTTTTTCTTAAAATATGTATTACCTTAACAACACTTTCTATACCAAGTTCAATGCAAGAGGGCTCCCATTATCATTTACCACTGGCACCCCAAACTTACCTACCACACCCTCTCTAAAAGTTCTCCTACTTAGCAATTCAGGTCCCCTACCACAATTACTCTTCGCTCACTGGGTTCAAAGGCTCCTTTACTTTAACTTAACGTCTCCCAAAATTCTCTCTCTCTCCTTTGTCATTCCTCTCTTCTACAGGTGCATTCTCGCTTATTATGACCCACTTTCGCATCCCCAACCTTTACTTTAATCCACATAAATTCTTGTATTTACACATTCATATTCTCTTTTCTCCTTCCATAATGATCATTCTCTAAAACATTACTGTACCCCTTACTTTGCTCTAAGTCTCTCAGATACTCCAGATTTAATCCCATGTATTTCCCCCCACTGATAAACTCTACCTACCACCTTCAGCTTTGTTCGCTTAGGGCCAGGGAAAATCCAACGTCTTTTATTCATAACATAGCAATCATCGGTTTTTGTCATCGCACTAATCACTCGCACATTTAACCCTTTGGACTGTTCGAAGGGCCAAATCCTGAAGTGCTTCTGGTGTCGAAATTATTCGAAAAAATAAAAATTTTTTTTTTTAATGAATGATAGAGAAATCTTTTCCCGATTGTAAAAGACACCAAAAAAAACGAAATTTGATGGGAAAAAACTGGCGGAATTACGCAATCATCGCGAAGTTTAGCGACCTTCGGACTGATATTTAAAAAATCGGCAATTTCGCCACTTTGAACCCTATTTTCGGTAATTCCGGTTATTCCAGTAAACCTAACTCATAACTATTTCTTCAGAACTCACTATTTTTTCTATCGATTGAGTACAATGATAACTGCCCATTTACCGATTTCAACTACCAATAACATGGTCAGAAATTTGCTCAATTTGGCCACAATTTCACCGAAAATAAAAAATAACGACAATTTCAAAATAGGTCCAGAATGAACAATGCTGCTTCTGGCCAAAATAACATTTTCTGTGTTTCATCAGGTCATGTTCCAGGTCCTGTGTGATTTTCTCTTGCTTTTTTATTTTGAATTGTTTATTCAAACAAAAAATAGAAGTTTTACTGTTATGCGACTACGGCAATACTGTATTAATTGTAAAAATTACATCAACCATTCATGACTGCGTATTAGAATGGCTATTTGGACATTATTGGACAAGTGACAATCATTTGTTCACTTTTGACATCGGCATAATCAAACATTTCTGTACTTTGTGCTTCCATTTCAAGGTTCTGTTTTATAGTAAAATTATAATCAAAAATCACCTCCATTTCTATAATATAGTTTCCATTCTATCAGTGAGACCAGAAAACGAGATGGCATACAACCACAGAATACTATACGAAAATAGACCACAAAGTCGGCCCATTGTAATTAAAAAAACGGTCGGAGTTTTTTTTTTCTCCATTATTGCACTGCGTGCTCCAGGATTTTTTTTATATGGTGCACAATGACCACACAGACCCATTCTTCTCACATGATGGGCCTACTAGCTTTTCCTGCCTGATTGAACGCCGCCTAGAATTTATGAGTATTTTACGTCAAACACCGGTACCTCGCAAAACGTATATATCCGGCCCATGCGACAGTCAATGGGTTTATAGTCCATCCAGTTTTATAAAGTTTTTCTTCGTCTCTTTTTTAGTAAGTGTCTACAGGAGAAGGGGTACTAGCCCATTGCTCACGGGGAATTTTAGTCGCCTCATACGACACGCATGGCTTACGGAGGGGAAGAGATTCTTTTCACTTCCCCACAATGGACAATAGAAAGAAATAAAGAAAAGAACAAGATGCTATTTAGAAAAAAGGAGAAAAACCTAGATGTATGTATATATATAATGCTTAGTGCGTGTCTGTGAAGTGTGACCAAAGTGTAAGTAGGTGTAGCAAGATTATCCCTGTTTTCTGCGTGTTTGTGAGACAGAAAGAAACCGAGCAATCTACCATCATGCAAAAAACAGTTACCGGTTTCTGTTTCACAAGTCATCTGGCGAGGACGGTTTGTACTTCCTTGGGGTGGTTGATGTCTACAACCTACTACCTATTTTGTTATTTGTTATTGATTATTTTATTTGTTATTGTTATTGTTATTATTATTATTAATTCAGGGAAATGAAGCTCTTCATTATTTCTTATTATTATAATTATTATTATTATTATTATTATTATTATTTTTTATTTATTATTATTATTATTATTAATTTTAGGAAACTGAAGCTCTTTCATTATTATAATATACAGTAGACCGCCATTGGAAGAATTGCTACACAATTTTATGTAAACACGTCGTATTGTTATTTAAAACTATGGTTACAGTTTGTGGGGAGGAAAAAAAAAAAATTATTATTTTGCCAAGCGGCCATCACTTGTTGTTGTAGCAAGCCCAGGGTGCCCTCCCTACCACTCCATGACACCACCCCCACATCCCAGCATTTCATTAATCATACTTGTCCAGTCTTTCTCTGCTACAAGGCTACAAAGGCAGAATGTGGTGGCGATTGTATGATATTTTAATTACTATATCTTGTATCTGCCTAGCAATCATGACACCCAGTAGCCATACTAGTTTTGCTGAAGGGGCACAATGAGGTATAACACTTAACCCTTTGGAGGGGTTTCGGCCGTACTGTATGGCTTACGGACCCGGGTTTTTGACGTACTAGTATGCCAAATTCCAGTGCCTTCAAATCTAATGGAGAGAAAGCTGGTAGGCCTACTATGAATATGGGTCTATGTGGTCAGTTGTGCGCAGTATAAAAAAATCCTGCAGCACACCAGGGCGTAATGGAAAAAAAAAAAACTTGTTGACCGTGTTTTTGGAAATAAAAGAGCGACTTTGGCACTGTATTTCGTAGGTTTTTTTGTTGTATTCTAGTTTTCTTGGTCTCATTTATAGAAATGGCAGACACATATTACAGAAATTGAGGTGATTTTTGTACTGGTTTACAATGAAAAGTACATGTATCTTGAAATTGAGTGCAAAGTAGCTGAAATGTTCGATTTTTATAAGTTCAAAAAGTAAAGCAAATCATTGCCAAGCATCGATAACGTCAACTGGTGACGTCCATATATTCTTTCACAAGTGCGCTGATATTGTTTATTACCATTCTACACTAATGCAGTAGTCCTGCATAAAACAGTAAATCTTCTATTTTTTGTACAGAATAAAAAGTCAAAAGTGGATGCCAAAGAATTAAGGGAGAGGCCTAGGGGACGTGACTAACGAACAGAGAACTTTGTTATTTTAGTGCAGGAATGTCTTTTGTGTTTTATTCTGGACCCTATTCGGAAATGGGCATCTTTTGAAATTTGTGTGAAATTGGCAAAAATGCTAAAAATTCTGGACGCACTTTATTGGATGGTTGAAATTCGGGTAAAAAGGGTGGTTTTCTTGTACTCATTCGATAGAAAGAAACAAAATGGAAGAAGTTAGGTTCTAGCGAATAGTTATGATTTTTGCGACTAGTACATTGGGAAGAATTGGTCGAAAATTAGGGCATCAATGTGGGCCCAAAAAATCGCGATACCGTAAACATCGTCAAGACCGCTAACTGCGCACAGAGCATTAATTCCGTAAGTTTTCATCAAATTTCATACTTTTGGTGTCATTATGATCGGGGGGAAAAAAGATTTCTATCTTTTCTAGAAAAAATAATTATTTTTTTTTTTTTTGAACATTTGGCCGACCCTGGAACCAAGTTTTCGTAGAGGCCTGTCGACCCTCAAAGGTTTAAGTTCTTAGTAATAACAAGATATTAGACATGTGATACCGCTGTAGACATAACTGAAGTAGTTACTTTTTGTACACAGAAAAAGAGGGTGACATTGCCTTTGTGTGACTGGATGAGTGCTTGACTGACTTACTGAGTAGTAACTTGACTGACTTACTGTGTGACAAGGACTGGACTTACTGAGATGAATTGACTGACTTTACTGAGTGACTTTGACTGACTTATGAGTGACTTGACTGACTATGCTGAATGACTTGACTGATTTACTGAGTTGACTTGAATGACTTAACTGAGTGACTTGACTGACTTACTGGATGACTAATGACTTTATGAATTAGATTTTCTCGTCGCTCGAGTGTTGTTTGATACTTTGATTTCTTTTTCTAGAGCAACGATGTAGTCCTTGATATTGTTGGAATAATCATACTGAGTTATCATGGGTGAATCCTTTGAAGGGAGTGGAGTTGGAGGGGGAGTCAGCCATGTTTGTTGTTGTTGTTGTTCCTTGGGTGGCGGCGGGAGGGGGGGTTGATGATACATGGCGTCCTGCTGGGTAGACAAGTTGAGTTCTGGGGTCCTTGCTGTTATCTTTTAATTATGGTGTTGTTTCTTCTGTGATATCCTTTCATAGTATCACTGAAGTAGATACTGTGTAGCAATGGAGGAGAAGGCTTGTTTTCTCGGAGCTTGGGTTAAGTGATTGTCTGGCAGCGGAGGCAGTGTTTGGGTTAGCAGGGCTGTCTTCCTTAGATCTTCTAATTTTGTCAAGATTTGGGTTACATTCTTAGTATTCTTGGGTCATGTTGTGGTCTACGTGGGTTCATGTAGTTGAACTTTCACTTTAGGCCATCACAAGTTTTGTTGAGCGATGTTTTTTTGAGAAAGAAGAGCTGGTTGGATACCGTTGCTGCCGCTTATTTATTTACATTGTAATTATAATAAAAATAATAATACAGTGGTCGCTCAATAATCGTAAGGCTCGATAGTCATAATTTTTGAAAATCGTAACGATATTTTCATCAAAACATTGACTTGCTAATCGTAGCTTGACTCGCAAATAAGTCATTCGTCTGGGAGGCGTACTCACGCTCTGAGCAGCCCCAGCCTCCCTTCCCAGCCAGTGTGCCATTGTTTACCAGTGAGCGACGTTGCCCTCACTTGCTCATACGAAATATTTCATAATATTCCATATTTATGTGTGATAAAAAATCACACATAAAAGTGGGGAGTTGTAACAGTTGCTCTTTGCTGATGACACTGTTGCTCTTGGGAGATTCTGAAGAGAAGTTGCAGAGATTGGTGGATGAATTTGGTAGGTTATGCAAAAGAAGAAAATTAAAAGTGAATACAGGAAAGAGTAAGGTTATGAGGATAACAAAAAGATTAGGTGATGAAAGATTGGATATCAGATTGGAGGGAGAGAGTAGGAGGAGGGAATGTATTCAGATATTTGGGGGTGGACGTGTCAGCGGATGGGTCTATGAAAGATCAGGTTTAATCATAGATTGATGAGGGGAAAAGGGTGGTGGTGCACTTAGGAGTCTGTGGAGACAAAGAATTTGCCCTTGGAGGCAAAGAGGGGAATGTATGAGGGGATAGGTTTTCCAACGCTTTTTTGGGTGTGAAGCATGGATGTAAGTTCAGCGAGGAGAAGCTGGAGGCAGTGGAGATGTATGTCAAGGGCAATGTGGGGTTGAATATAATGCAGAGAATTCGATTTTGGGAAGTTAGGGAGGTCGGGTTACCAAACTGTTGTCAGAGGGCTGAGGAAGGGTTGTTGAGGTGGTTCGGACATGGGGAGGAATGGAGCTAAACAGAGTGACTTCAAGAATGTACAGTCGTAGTGGAAGGAAGGCGGGTAGGGTCGGCCTAGAAGGTTTAGGGAGGGGTAAAGGAGGTTTGGGTGCGGGGGCTTGGACTTCCAGCAGGCATGCCCCAGCGTCTTTGATAGGAGTGAATGGAGACAAAGGGTTTTTAATACTTGACGTGCTGTTGGAGTGTGAGCAAAGTAACATTTATGAAGGGGTTCAGGGAAACCGGCAGCCGGACTTGAGTCCTGGAGATGGGAAGTCAGTGCCTGCACTCTGAAGGAGGGGTGTTAATGTTGCAGTTTTAAAAACTGTAGTGTAAAGCACCTTTCTGGCAAAACGTGATGGAGTGAATAAAGGGTGGAAAGTTTTTCTTTTTGGGGCCCAAACCCCCTGCCTTGGTGGGAATCGGCCAGTGTGATAATAAAAAAAAAAAATTTTCCATTCATTTTAGTGCTTGCAACTACTAATAAGCTACCATGGCTCCAAAGAAAACTCCTAGTGCCAAGCATTTGGTAAAGAAGGTGAGAAATATGATTGAATTTAAGAAAACATCATTGAACAATATGAAAGTGGCGTATGTATGGCCAAATGGCCAGGATGTACATATAACAAACCCCATACAACCATGGCTTCCATCGTGGCCAAGAAAAAGGAAATCAAGGAAGCTGTTGTTGCAAAGGGGGTAAATATGGTGACAAAAATGAGATCACCAGTACTCGAAGAGGTTGAGAAGTTATTATTGGTGTGGATGAACGAGAAACAGTTAGCAGGAGATAGTCTTATGACGTCGATTATTTATGAAAAGGCTAGGCAGTTGCATGACGATCTGGTAAAGAAATTGCCTGCAACGGTTGAAAAATATGTGCATGAATTCAAAGAGTACATAGAGGCTGAAGGACTGAAACCTGAACTAGTGTTCAATTGTGATGAAACAGGCCTTTTTTGGAAGAAAATGCCAAAGAGGACCTACATTAATCAAGAGGAAAAGGGACTGCCAGGACACAAGCCTATGAAAGACAGGCTGACGCTCATGTTCTGTGCTAATGCTAGTGGGGATTTCAGAGTGAAGCCGTTACTAGTGTACCATTCGGAAAATTCCAGAGTGTTCAGGAAAAACAATGTTATGAAGAGTAAAATGTGTGTGTTTTGGAAATCTAATAGTAAGGCATGAGTCACGAGGGAAATTTTCGTCGAGTGGTTCAATGAAGTATTTGGCCATAGTGTGAAGAATTACCTCCTGGAAAAGAAATTGGATCTCAAGTGCCTCCTAGTAATGGACAATGCACCTGCTCATCCTCCAAACTTGGATGACCTAAGTTTGGAGGAGTTTGGGTTCATCACAGTAAAGTTCTTGCCCCCGAATACCACTCCTCTCCTCCAGCCCATGGACCAGCAGGTCATTGCAAACTTTAAAAAACTCTACACCAAAGTAATGTTTGAAAGGTGCTTTAACCCTTTGACTGTCGCGGCCGTATGTACACATCTTATGAGGTACAGTGTTTGACGTATATATACTCATAAATTCTAGTGGCTTCAAATCAAGAAGGAGAAAGCTGGTAGGCCCACATGTGAGGGAATGGGTCTGTGTGGTCAGTGTGCACCATATAAAAAAAATCCTGGAGCACGCAGTGCATAATGAGAAAAAAAAACTCCGACAGTTTTTTTTTTTAATTTAAATGCCGACTTTGTGGTCTATTTTCGTATAGTATTTATGGTTGTATTCTCGTTTTCTTGGTCTTGTTTGATAGAATGGAAAACATATTATAGAAATAGAGGTGATTTTGATTGATTTTACTATAAAAAGAACCTGGAAATGGAGCTCAAATTAGGGGAAATGTTTGATTTTTGCACCTGCTCATCCTCCAAACTTGAATGACCTAATTCTGAAGGAGTTTGGGTTCATCACAGTAAAGTTCTTGCCCCCGAATACCACTCCTCTCCTTTAAAAAACTTTAAAAAGCTCTACACAAAAGCTATGTTTGAAATTTGCTTTAATGTGACCTCAGACACTCACTTGACCCTAAGAGATTTTTGGAAAGAACACTTCAGTATTCTCCACTGCATAAGTCTTATAGGTAAGGCTTGGGAGGGAGCGACTACCAGGACTTTGAACTCTGCTTGGAGAAAATTGTGGCCAGATTGTGTCCACAAGAGGGATTTTGAAGGGTTTGAGGCAGCCCCTGATGAGCCTATGTCAGTTGTGAACTCTATTGTGGCACTGGGGAGTTCCATGGGGTTGGATGTGAGTTTGGAGGATGTGGAAGAGTTGGTGGAGGACCACAATGAAGAGCTAACCACTGAGGAGCTGCAAGAGCTTCAGCAGGAAGAGCAACAGATCACAGCTCAGAATCTTGCTGCAGAGGAGGAGGAAGAGAGATGGAAGAAGGTGCCTTCTTCAGAAATTAAGGAGATTTTTGAAATGTGGGGTAGGATAGAAAGATTTATGGAGAAACATCACCCTGAGAAGGATGTTGCAAGCCATATTGGCAACTTGTACAGTGACAGAGTCTTGGCCCATTTTAGGGAAGTTTTAGAGAGATGCCAGAAACAGAGCTCTCTGGACAGTTTTTTTGCAAGACAGGACTCCAGTGACTCTCAAAGTGGTCCTAGTGGCATTAAGAAACAGAGAAGAGAAGTAACCCCAGAAAAGCAATTGGTACCTGAGGTGGAAATAAATGGTATAAAATACCGACACAATGGAAATATAAACACATATGCAGTATCATGTGATCCCTCATTGACCACGCCTCGCCCACACAGTGGGCTTTTTCAAGTCACACACAGAACTAGTTCTGTGTGTGAGGGATCACAATGAGGGATCACATTATACTGCATATGTGTTTATATTTCCATGGTACCTGAGGTGTTGAGGGAAGGGGATTCCCCTTCCAAACAGTAAATAATCCAATCTCTCTCCTTCTCCAGTCTTCCATACACTAAGAAGAATCGCCAATAAAGGTAAGTGTTATTCTATTAATGTTTCATTCATCATGTGCCATTGTATTTCATGTAAAAAAATTTTTTGTTTTAATACTTCTGGGTGTCAGGAATGGATTAATTGTATTTTACATTATTTCTTATGGGGAAAATTTATTTGAAAATCATCTATTTCGATAATAGTCCCACTTCCAGGAATGGATTATGGACGATTATTGAGGGACCATTGTAATAATAATACATATATAGTAATAATATACTACATAATAATAATTATAATAATAGACGGCTTCAGAAGGCTGTCATTAGATGGCAGTGTTTACCACAACAAAGAGGGAGCGGTTGTGGCCGCCTCCACCTGTTACGTAATGGCATATGTTATTCATTCTAGAGAGTATATCAGGTTTCTATGTTATTTATGTTGTTTATTATTTCATATTAGATGAACTGTGATAGATAAATAAGCCATAGAGTTAGTGATAGTGAAATATTCAATGAGTATTTTGTCCTGTCTCCAGACAAACTCTCTTCAGCCGCCGCCGCCTCACATATATAATGACATATTTTATTCATTCTAGAGTATATATCAGGTTTCTTTGTTATTTATATTGTTTGTTATGTTATATTAAATGAACTGTGATAGATAAATAAGCCATATAGATGGTATTAGCGAAATTATTCAAGAAGTATTTTGTCCGGTCTCCAGACAAACTTTCGTCCACCGCTGACACCGCCCATACCACTACATGAATTACGTATTTTATTCATTTTAGAGCATATATCAGGTTTCTATGTTATTTATATTGTTTAATATGTCATATTAGATGAAGTGAGATAGATAAATAAGCCGTCGAGTTGATATTAGCGAAATTATTGAAGTACAGAATTCCACTGCAACGGGTTAATTGCATTTCAATTAATTTAAATGAGGAAAATTGACTGAAAACGAACAAATCCAGTTGCAAGCATGGTCATGACACGGATTAAACTCGCAAGTAGAGGTTCACGAGTTTTGTGATTAATCCGTTCCAGAGAGCCTGCCAAAAGTCGAAATTGCCGAATGGCGAAACCATTTTCCCCATAAGAAATAATGGAAATAAAATTAATCAGTTCCACACACCCAAAAATATTAAAATAATTTTTTTTTTTTTCAAATTAAATAAAGATTTGCATACTGAAAACAATGAGAAATCAAGTACATGCATATAAATAATAATAACATTACACTTACCTTTACTGAAGACTTCTGGATGGATGGAAGATGGGAGGAGGGGATAGGAGGAAGGTGTACACTATTGTTTGGAAGGAGAATCTCCTTCCATTAGGACTTCAGGTATGATGTCCTTATCTGGGGTTACTTCCCTTCTTTGTTTTTTAAAGACACTGGCACTGGGAACAACTTGAGAGTCACTGGAACCCTGTTGCACAAAATATCTGTCCAAAGAGCTCTGTTTCTGGCATTTTTTTAAGATTTGTCTGAAGTGGGACACAACAATGTCATTGTACATGTTGCCAATACAGCCTGCAACAGCTTTGTTAGGGTGAAGTTCATCCATAAATGTTTGCACTTCAGTCCACTTTGCACAAATGTCCTTAATCTGTTTTTCGGTAATCCACACCAACAATAACCTCTCCACTTCTTCGAGGATTTGTGATCTCCTTTTTGTCAGCATATCTACCCCTTTTTCATCAACAGCACACTATTTCCTTTCCTTTCGCCACGATCGAAGTGATGGTTGAATGGGGCTTGCCATACATCCTGGCAAGCTCTGTAACACGCACTCCACTCTCATATTTTTCAATGATTTCCTTCTTGAATTCGATTGTGTTCCTTACTTTCTTTACCAAAGGGCTTGCACTAGCTTTCCTTGGGCTCATGGTGACTTATTTAGCAGTTACAATCACAAAAAACAATGGATTATTACGTATGAACCCGCGGGGTGATGGTCACGTGTTGGTAAACAATGGCACACTGAGTGTGAATGGCGTGGGAGACTGGCTTTGTGTGCGCGGTGACGGGATGACGGGTACCAGACGGTCGCCGAATCACGAGTCTGATCACGAACCGCAAGGCCAAATTTTGCCGAAAAAACTTGCCGAAAGTCGGATTTCACAAAAGTCAGTGCCACCGAAACTCGAGGGTATATTATTGTTATTATTGTTATTGTTATTATTATTATTAATTCAGGGAAATGAAGCTCTATCATTATTATTATTATTATAATTATTATTATTATTATTATTATTATTATTAATTTAGGGAACTGAAGCTTTATCATTATTATAATAATACAGTAGACCGCCATTGAAGAATTGCTACACAATTTTATGTAACACGTCGTATAGTTAATTTAACATGGTTCAGTTTGTGGGAAGGAAAAAAAAATTATCTTTTGCTCAAGCGGCCACCTTGTTGTGTAGCAGCCAGGGAGCCCTCCCCTACCACTCCCCGACACCACCCCCACCATCCCAGCATTCATAATTCATACATGTCCAGTCTTTCTCTGCTACAAGGCTACAAGGCAGCTGTTTGTCGATTGTTATGATATTTTAATTACTATATCTTGTATCTGCCAAGCAATCATGACACCCAGTAGCCATACTAGTTTTGCTGAAAGTGGCACAATGAGGTATAAACACTTAACCCTTTGAGGGTTTCGGCCGTACTAGTATGGCTTACGACCCAGGGTTTTTGACGTACTAGTATGCCTAAATTCCAGTGCCTTCAAATCTAATGAGAGAAAGCTGGTAGGCCTACATATGAAAGAATGGGTCTATGTGGTCAGTGTGCGCAGTATAAAAAAAATCCTGCAGCACACAGTGCGTAATGAGAAAAAAAAACTTTGACCGTGTTTTTGGAATAAAAGAGTGACTTTGCACTGTATTTTCGTATGGTATTTATTGTTGTATTCTAGTTTTCTTGGTCTCATTTTATAGAATGGAAGACATATTACAGAAATTGAGGTGATTTTGACTGGTTTTACAATGAAAAGTATCTTGAAATTGAGCGCAAAGTAGCAGAAATGTTCGATTTTTATCAAAGTTCAAAAGTAAGCAAATCATGCCAAGCGTCCGATACACGTCAACTGGTGAGTCCAATATTCTTTCACAAGTGCGCTGATATTGTTTATACCATTTCTACACTAATGCAGTAGTCTGCATAACAGTAAATCTTCTATTTTTTGTAAGAATAAAAATTCAAAGTGGAATGCCAAAGAAATATAAGAGAGGCCTGGGGATATGACTAACGAACAGAGAACTTGTTATTTTAGTGCCAGGAATGTCTTTTTTGTTTATTCTGGACCCTATTCGGAAATTGGCATCTTTTGAAATTTGTGTGAAATTGGCAAAATTGCTAAATTCTGACCACTTTATTGGATGGTTGAAATTGGTAAATGGGTGGTTTCTTGTACTCATTCGATAGAAAAAATGGAGTTCTAGCGAAATAGTTATGATTTTTGTCGACTAGTACATTGGAATTGGTCGAAAATAGGGCTCAAAGTGGGCAAAATCGCCGATACGTAAACATCGTCAAGACCGCTAACTTCGCGAGAGCATAATTCCGTAAGTTTTCCATCAAATTTCATACTTTTGGTGTCATTATGATCGGGAAAAGATTCTCTATCTTTTCATAAGAAAAAATAATTATTTTTTTTTTTTTTTTTGAAATTTGGCCGACCCTGAGAACAAGTTTCATAGAGGGCCTGTTGACCCTCAAAGGGTTAAGTCTTAGAATTAACAAAGATATTAGACATGAGATAACCTGTAGCCGTAACTGAAGTGTTACTTTGTACACAGAAAAAGAGGTGAACATGCCTTTGTGTGACTGACTGAGTGACTTGACTGACTTACTGAGTAACTTGACTGACTTACTGAGTGACAGGACTGACTTACTGAGTGACATGACTGACTTACTGAGTGACTTGACTGACTTACTGAGTGACTTGACTGACTTACTGGATGACTAGACTGACTTACTGAATGACTTGACTGACTTGCTGAGTGACCTGACTGACTTAATGAATGACTTGACTGACTTTTTGAGTGACTTGATTGACTTGCTGAGTGACTTGACTTTAATAATATTATATTATTATTGCTGAGAAGAAAAAGAGAATGATTTCCTTGGAATTAAAGCATGAAATCATAGATAAACAAGAGAGGTGTCCAGGTTTTGGGTTGAGGGGGAAGAGCAGGGGGGGGGGAGCTGGCTCGTAACTCAAATATTGGCTCGTAACTCAGCAAAAAATCGCCCCAGGGATGGCTCATGTCTCAAAAAACTCGTAAGTTGGGACACTCATAAGTCAAGATTCCACTGTATTTGATTATTATTTTGAGTGCTGGTTCTCTCACTACCCACAGGCCAGGTGATTAATGGTAAAGAAGATGAATTCATTATAATGCAACAGTTTACTCACGACACTTCAACCACATAGTGGGCATTGTTAAGTTACAATTTATTTATTTATTTATTTAGTAATTTTAGCATACATACAGAGGTACAAAAAAATACAGGTAAGAGCAGCATGCCAAAGCCACTTATATGCATAGCATTATGGGCTGGCTTAAAATTAACTTAAGATTAACTAAGCAATGATGAAATCAGTGATAAAACATTATTGTAAACAGATAACTATAAAGCACAAATGAGTATTACAAAGACAGGTCATATGGTTGCATGCATTGCTGTTCATTCAGTAGAATGGAGTATTCTGTTAGGTAGTGTATTTAAAAAAATAACAAAGTTAGATTGGGTCCTAGGTTTAACATTTGTGTTATATAATTGTGAGTAACATATAGGATATACAATTTATAATTTTATTTTCGTCACTTGCACTGAACACCTTAAGTTATTATCATTTCAGTTACATTTCTAACTATACCTGATGCTTATGCCACTGTTACTACTGCTAATGTTCAGTTATTCAGTATTTATTTGGTTTTGAGTGAGTAAGTGATCTTTGAGAAGAGACTTGAATTTATAAACAGGTAGTGTTTCTTTTATATTTACAGGTAATGAATTCCAGATTTTAGGGCCTTTTATGTGCATTGAGTTTTTGCATAGCGTGAGATGGACACGAGGAACATCAAAGAGTGATCTCTGCCTTGTGTTATGGTCATGTGTTCTGTTGAGGTTGCAAGGAGATGTTTGAGGGGAGGGTTAATATCAGAGTTAAGTGTTCTATGTATGTAATAGGTGCAGTAATAAGTATGGATGTTTTGTATGGTGAGTAGGTTGAGTGTTTTGAATATTGGTGGAGTGTGCTGCCTGTAGTGAGAATTTGTTATCATTCTAACTGCAGCCTTATGTTGGGTAATTAGTGGTCTGAGATGGTTAATTGTTGTTGAGCCCCATGCACAAATTCCATAGGTGAGATAGGGGTAAATAAGAGAGTGATAAAGGGCCAGGAGGGCTGACTGTGGAACATAGTACCGTATCTTCGATAGTATGCCTACAGTCTTGGAAATTTTTGCGTACACATATTGGCTTCTGTTGCTGAGGTATGACTTGAGGTAGTTGAAGGAGTGCCCTCTAATACCATAGTGTGACAATTTTACGTGGAGCAAGTCATGGTCAACTGTATCAAAAGCTTTACGTAAGTCAATGAAGATCCCCAGTGGGACTTCTTTTTTCTCTATTGCAGTGTATATATGTTCTAGCATGTGTATAATAGCATCATTAGTATTTTTATTAGGCCTGAATCCAAATTGGCAGGGGTTGAGAATGTTTTGGGAGATGAGGTAGGAGTAGATTCGTTTATGAATTAATTTTTCGAAGATTTTTGAGAGAGGGTGTAAATTGGATATTGGCCTATAGTTATTCAACTCTGTTTGGTCTCCTCCTTTATGGATCGGGGTGACCCTTGCTATTTTGAGAGCTGTAGGGAAGGTGGAGGATTCAATGGATTTGTTAAAGAGTGTTGCAATGATTGGTGATAGTACTTGTGACACTTTTTTGTATATAAAGGGTGGTAAGGTATTTAAATCTCCTGCCTTGTTTTTTAGTGCGTTGATAATAAGGGAGACTTCGCATGGGTTAGTCGGAGCTAGGAACAGTGTGTACGGGTAGTTGCCAGTGAGGTAGTCATTTGGTGGGGTATCTGAGCTTGGGATTTTATTGGCAAGGTTTTGTCCTATAGTGGAGAAGAAATCATTGAGTCTGTTTGCTGTTTCTGTTGGTGGGAGTTGGGGTTCATCTGATTTTGCTAATTTTATTTCGCTGTTTCGTGATGTCTTTTTTTTTCCCAGAATTTCTGATAGGGTCTTCCAGGTCTTTTTTATATCACCTCGTAAGTTGGATAATCTGTTCTCATAACACAGTTTTTTTGCCCTTCTTATCAGGCTGGTTAGGACTGACGAGTAACGTTTTGTTTGGTCTCTGGTTATGTGACCCATTCTGTACTGTTTTTCATGTCGGTGTTTTGTATTTATGGATTTGAGAATGCTGGGTGTTAGCCAGGTACTGTTCAGTCTCTTAGCTGTCATCTGTTTAGTTTTTTTAGGGCAGTGCTTGTTATAGAGGTATTGGGTCTTTTTTAGAAAATTATTAAAACATTTGTCAATATCTGTATAGATTTCTAGCTCAGTGTGCCAGTCAATGTTTGTTACTGCTGTTGTGAAGTTATTAATGGCTGCCTCATTGTGAAGTCTGAAGGTGACTTTAGTAGTGTCTTGGGGTATTTTACCAAGAGTTGTTATGAGGAAAGTAGGGTAGTGGTCTGTGGTATTATCTGTAATTATGCCTGATTTTTTAAAGGGGATATGGTGTTGGTCCAGATGTGGTCAAGTAGGGAAACACTAGTCTCCGTAACTCTTGTAGGTTTTGTTACTGTTGGTAGCAACATGCAGTTACTCATTGTGTTTGTGAATTCAGTAACGTGTGGGTCCTGGTCTTGCAGGAGATTTATATTGAAGTCACCTGAGAGTAGTAAGTGATCTTTGTTCATGCGTGCATCAGTTATCATACTTCCTAGGTTTTGACTAAATTGGCTAATGTTTGATTGTGGAACTCTGTAGATGTTTATCACTGTGAGAGGTTTTTGTAGGTATTTGGATTTGAATTTAACTATTATATATTCCCCGTGTTCATCCCTTGTGCAAGTATTAGTGATACATTCTAGTTGGTCTGAGTAGTATATAGCTGTGCCACCCCCTTGTTGGTCTGGCCTACAGTTTGTGTATGGCTGTGTAACCAGGAATGGCATAGACATCTGTAGTATCAGGCTTTAGCCAGGTTTCAGTTAGTGTAATGATGGACGTATTGGCATGCAAGGAATTTAGTAATGCTAGGAGGTCATCGTAATGCTTGCTTAAAGATCTGATATTGTAGTTAAAGATAGTTATGTTGTTGTTGGCTCTGAGAAGTGCCTTTGATTGTTCTGCATGTGTAGTAATTACAGTAACTGTTTGAATCATTTAAGTCATTAAATAAGAGGTTGGTATCAGGATCAATGCTTGTAATCATAAGATTTGTAGTGAATCTATAGTTAGAATTAAGTATAAACAAAGTAAATATTCTAAAGCTAAAAAAATAGCACCTGAATTATTTAACAAATGTAAAAATAATGAGCTAAGGTAGTTTTTTAAAGCTAAAATAAAGGAGACAATATAAAAGGGACTAAAATAATTTGTGGTGAACAAATAAAGTGATGATCAAATAATGGAGCTTGGGAATATGATAGTAGGTAGTATTTTAAAGGTAATTCTTTAAAGTTAGAATTATAATATAAAATTATAATATAAAAGGGACTAATACAAGTTGTGGTGAACAATAAAGTGGTAATCAAATAATTGCACTAAGGTCTAATATAATGACTTTTGTGGAGACCACTGTGTGGATGTTATCGAATTACAATGACCTGAAGACCACTGTGGGTGAACATTAAAAAGGTATAAAATACCGACAGATTGTTAGGTAAGACACATATGCAACAGTTAGGTATCTTTATTTTGAAACGTTTCGCCTACACAGTAGGCTTCTTCAGTCGAGTACAGAAAAGTTGATAGAAGCAGAAGATACTTGAAGACGATGTAATCAGTCCATCACCCTTAAAGTTTTGAAGTGGTCAGTCCCTCAGTCTGGAGAAGAGCATTGTTCCGTTGTCTGAAACAATATGAAGTTGAAGTGACAGAATCGGGCCTTATATAGTGCCAGGAGGTGAGACGTAGGTTGATTTGGGAGGGCAGGTCCTTCTCAAACCCAGCCGTTCTCACTAGTAGAGGTTGTTGAAGTAGATGGTCTGTACCAAGATACCCTTGTGTTGCAGTGTCTGACAGAATGAACATTAAAAAGGTATAAAATACCGACAGATTGTTAGGTAAGACACATATGCAACAGTTAGGTATCTTTATTTTGAAACGTTTCGCCTACACAGTAGGCTTCTTCAGTCGAGTACAGAAAAGTTGATAGAAGCAGAAGATACTTGAAGACGATGTAATCAGTCCATCACCCTTAAAGTTTTGAAGTGGTCAGTCCCTCAGTCTGGAGAAGAGCATTGTTCCGTTGTCTGAAACAATATGAAGTTGAAGTGACAGAATCGGGCCTTATATAGTGCCAGGAGGTGAGACGTAGGTTGATTTGGGAGGGCAGGTCCTTCTCAAACCCAGCCGTTCTCACTAGTAGAGGTTGTTGAAGTAGATGGTCTGTACCAAGATACCCTTGTGTTGCAGTGTCTGACAGAATGAACATTAAAAAGGTATTATAACTGCCAGATTGTTAGGTAAGACACATATGCAACAGTTAGGTATCTTTATTTTGAAACGTTTCGCCTACACAGTAGGCTTCTTCAGTCGAGTACAGAAAAGTTGATAGAAGCAGAAGATACTTGAAGACGATGTAATCAGTCCATCACCCTTAAAGTTTGAAGTGGTCAGTCCCTCAGTCTGGAGAAGAGCATTGTTCCGTTGTCTGAAACAATATGAAGTTGAAGTGACAGAATCGGGCCTTATATAGTGCCAGGAGGTGAGACGTAGGTTGATTTGGGAGGGCAGGTCCTTCTCAAACCCAGACCTGCCCTCCCAAATCAACCTACGTCTCACCTCCTGGCACTATATAAGGCCCGATTCTGTCACTTCAACTTCATATTGTTTCAGACAACGGAACAATGCTCTTCTCCAGACTGAGGGACTGACCACTTCAAAACTTTAAGGGTGATGGACTGATTACATCGTCTTCAAGTATCTTCTGCTTCTATCAACTTTTCTGTACTCGACTGAAGAAGCCTACTGTGTAGGCGAAACGTTTCAAAATAAAGATACCTAACTGTTGCATATGTGTCTTACCTAACAATCTGTCGGTATTTTATACCTTTTTAATGTTCATTCTGTCAGACACTGCAACACAAGGGTATCTTGGTACAGACCATCTACTTCAACAACCTCTACTAGTGAGAACGGCTGGGTTTGAGAAGGACCTGCCCTCCCAAATCAACCTACGTCTCACCTCCTGGCACTATATAAGGCCCGATTCTGTCACTTCAACTTCATATTGTTTCAGACAACGGAACAATGCTCTTCTCCAGACTGAGGGACTGACCACTTCAAAACTTTAAGGGTGATGGACTGATTACATCGTCTTCAAGTATCTTCTGCTTCTATCAACTTTTCTGTACTCGACTGAAGAAGCCTACTGTGTAGGCGAAACGTTTCAAAATAAAGATACCTAACTGTTGCATATGTGTCTTACCTAACAATCTGTCGGTATTTTATACCTTTTTAATGTTCATTCTGTCAGACACTGCAACACAAGGGTATCTTGGTACAGACCATCTACTTCAACAACCTCTACTAGTGAGAACGGCTGGGTTTGAGAAGGACCTGCCCTCCCAAATCAACCTACGTCTCACCTCCTGGCACTATATAAGGCCCGATTCTGTCACTTCAACTTCATATTGTTTCAGACAACGGAACAATGCTCTTCTCCAGACTGAGGGACTGACCACTTCAAAACTTTAAGGGTGATGGACTGATTACATCGTCTTCAAGTATCTTCTGCTTCTATCAACTTTTCTGTACTCGACTGAAGAAGCCTACTGTGTAGGCGAAACGTTTCAAAATAAAGATACCTAACTGTTGCATATGTGTCTTACCTAACCACTGTGGGTGTTATCAAGTTACAAGGACATGAAAACCATTGTGTGGGTGTTATCGAGTTGGAGTGGAACCTCGAATGTATTGCTTATCGAACTCTTCGGAAATTGACTGCGTTTTTCGAACCAACGTTGTCCCCATTGTCGAACTCACCCATTTTTTCAAACCGCCGGGTACCGGATCTGTCCGCGTCCCCACGCAGGCGCCGTAAGCCAGTCTGGCTTCGTTGATGCTTGAGTGAACACTAACCTGCAGTCTCATTCAAACATTTTACGATTAATTCATTGTGTTTTGTGCTTGTGGGACTGTGAAATAAGCTACCATGGGCCCAAAGAAACTTGCAAGTGGTACCCCTGTGGTAAAGAAAGTGAGAAACACCATAGATGTGAAGAAGGAAATAATACAGAAGTATGAGAGTGGTGTGAAACTTGTTGAGCTTGCCAGGATGTATGGGAAAAACAAGTCGACCATCGCTTCTATCCTGGCAAAGAAAGAACAAATCAAGGAAGCTGATGTTGCAAAAGGTGTTAATATGCTAACCAGAAAAAGACTGCAGACAATCGATGAGGTTGATAAGTTGTTGCTGGTGTGGATCAAGGATAAAGAGATGGCAGGTGATAGTGTGTCAGAGACGATCATTTGTGAAAAGGCAAGGAAGCTGCAGGCAAATTCAAAGATTAAGGAGATTTGCACCAAGTGGAATGATGTCTAAATGTTTGTGGAGAAGTACCACCCTGAGCAAGCTGAAACAAGCCATCTTTGCAACAAGTTCAGTGGCAACCATGTCCCATTTTAGGGAAATCATGAAGAGGCGCCAGAAACAGAGGACTGTGGACAGTTATTTTGTGAGACGGGGGTCCAGTGACTCTCAAGCTGGTCCTAGTGGCATTAAAACACAGAGAAGGGAAGTAACCCCAGAGAGGGCTTTACCTGAAGTCCTCATGGAGGGGGATTCTCCTTCCAAACACTAACCCCAACTCCCTCTCTCCTCCTCCCTATCTTCCAGATGCCATCACCAATCTTCAATAAAGGTAAGTAAAAATATTATTGTATATGTTTATTTAACCCTTTCAGGGTTGACAGGCCCTCTCCCAGACTTGTTCTCAGGGTCGAAAAATTTTTGAAAAAAAAAAAATTATTTTTTCTTCTAAAAAGATAGTTTTTTTTTTCTAAACATTATAGGCTAAAAAAAAACTTTTTTGCCTTCAATATTTGCTAAGATATGGAGGCGTGAAGTTGACAGAAAGTGAACCGTACATGGCATCATCGCTGACTGCCGGTCACCCTGTAATAGTTTATTTTGACTCACGAAATCGTAATGACACGATTGCAAACAAACCATACCATGGGCGAGGATAGAACCCGCGATCAGAGAGTCTCAAAACTCCAGAGCGTTGCGTTAGCCACTGGACCAGCTCGCCACAATAAGATATACCTAGTTGGACGAATCTTATTGTGGCTAGCTGGTCCAGTGGCTAATGCGATGGTCTGGAGTTTTGAGACTCTCTGATCGCGGGTTCTATCCCTGCCTGTGGTATGGTTTAATCATTTATTTTGTTTTGTTTTTTGTTTACTTTTTTCTATTATTTTTGATCTTTTTTTTCAAGCAACTTTTATGGCCTGTGAGACCAATATGAGCACTATTTTGTAAGTTTTTTCTCTTTCTATACTACACAATAGCTGCACAAACACTGTTGCCACTATATTGTTTACAAAACTTGTTTGCACAAACGTACAATATAAAAAGTTTATTACTATTTTTCTATATTTTATATACACATATACAGTCACAAGACATATTTCTAGAAGTTCTGGAGCCTGTGGAAGTCTTTGAAACATGGTGCCATGCACAAGGGTGTTTTACACTCCTAACACATAAAACGAGTGTCTCTGCATTGTTGTGGGTTTTTTTTTTTTTTGTATGTGCACAGACATAACACCTCTTCTGAGTCTTTTTCTTGAAAGCAGTAGCAGGAAGTTTCACTAGGAAGTGATCACCTTGCTTCAGACAAGAAGGTAGTTGTTGATAATTTAGTGGGCGGTTTTCTATTGCAGGTGTTGTTCCTTGGTACTTTAATACTATTTGTCTGATGACAGACAAACAAAATTCGCCATATGGTAGTTTGTTTTTGGTCCTCATCTTATACATATTATAAGCACTGAGCATGGAAATGTCCAGAATATGGAAAAAGAGTTTTATGTACCACTTATACTCTTGCGAACACAATCAGCAAACTCAATCTGCATGTCACATTTGTTCACTGAGTGCATATTGAGGGTGTAGTGAATCACAGTTGCAGGTTTTAGAATGGGTTCATTGGTCTCTCTATTCTTCTTGCCAGTGTTTGTCATTTCGTTAGGGTGAACTAATGACAACAGTGTGACATCTCGTTTGTCATTCCACTGATATGTCATGATGTCATTGGCAGCAAACACCTGTGCCTCACCTCTATGACTGCCAGCGTCAAACCTGGGCATATGCTTACGATTTCCACACACTGTGCCACACACATCTGTCATGTTAACTCTCAAAAAAATCACTGAGTGAGGGGCTTGTGTACCATTTATCGGTATATAATACATGCCCTTTACCAAGATATGGCTCCATCATTGTTTTAACCACATTACCAGAGATGCCCAATAACTTCCTGGTATTTTGCAATGTATTACTTCTAGTGTACACGATAATATCCAATACAAGACCACTGTAGCAGTCACAAAGCACAAATAACTTTATACCAAAGCGTTTCCTCTTGCTTGGGGTGTACTGCTTGAATGAGAGTCTTCCTTTGAACAGAATCAGACTCATCAATAACAAGCTTCCTGAAGGGATAAAAATACATATTGAATTTCTCTTTCAGATACACAAACACATTCCTAATCTTATATAACCTGTCATTTCTGTCGCCTGGTTTTGTCTGAGAAGTGAAGCATACATAATAGTAGCACACATCGATTCACTCGCATTATATCACTGAAACCTGGGGTTGCAATCAGGCGGTCTGTTGACCAGTATGATTTGACACTGCTAATACACATGTGGCATAAGCATTATTGTGGCAAAGAAAAGATACATCTCCACAGTTGTCTCCTTCCACTGGTGTAGGCGTGATCTTGGTGAAAGTATTGTTTGCCATGGTGTACTTGAAGTATCTGTTGCTTTTCTTGACAATAATTTCCATCAGGGGTTTGTCAAAGAATAACTCAAAAACATTCTAGTTCAATGGCATTGTTCCCAAGTGTACAAGATGGCTGTATTCCATTTTGAGTTTCTCAAAGATTTTGGATAGCAATGGTAAGTTTGATATTGGCCTATAGTTGTTTAAATCTGTAGGGTCACCACCTTTATGTATTGGAAAAACAGTGATTATGTATGAGTGAGGTGAAAGTGTTGAATAATGATGAAAGTATTTTCTTTTTTAGGATTTTCTTTCTTTTTGGGTCACCCTGTTTCGGTGGGAGATGGCTGACTTGTTTAACCCGTAAACGGTCCAAACGTATATATACGTTTTTACCGCTAGTGCCCCAAACGTATATATACGTTTTGTGTGTCCTACATTTAACATTGCCATGATAAGCCTGAGTCGCCTAGACATGTGAGAATGGGTGTGAGCACTCACTGTGCACCATATTAAAATAATTGGGGATGCCTGGGTACCATATGCTCTTTTTTCCTATTAAAAAGCAACAATGTTTTTTTTCTCAAAAAAGTTGGGGCAGTAGTGAACGTATATATACGTTTGGACCGTTTACGGGTTAAAAAAAAAAATGTACAGGTCTCCCTCAACATTTGCGTTTTCAGCTTTCGCGGGCTTCACACATTCACGAATTCCCAACCGCCAAATTCCCAGCCGCCAAATCATATTTAAGTTTCCCGCCACCCGCGAGTCCCTACTACCCTCCCTCCGACCCCCACAACTGGCAGCCAGCCCTCCCACCACTAAGTGTGGTTAGTGTTGTGTTTGTTCATTATTTGCTTTTAAACTACAGTATAAATAATGTCAACCCATTCATCACTGAATATTGGAATGGCTATTCGGAATAGGTATTGGACGGTGACATCATATGTTTACTCTTGAACATGGCAAAGAATCAAACATTTCTGCTACTGCTAATAATAATAATAATAATAATAATAATAATATGATAGAATTGAAGGAAATTGTACAAAAATATGAAGGTTGAGGCAGTGGTGGAAGAAGTGGTTGATGCATCGTCAGTCAGTGTGGCTTTGTTTATGCTGGAGTGAGCATTAGTCTCCACACTCTTCCAAACATTTCACAATAATTCATTGTGTTTGGTGCTTGTAGACTGAGTGCAACTGGAGTGGTAGAGGCAGTGGTAGAGGCAGCGGTTGAGGCAGCGGTTGAGGCAGCGGTTGAAGCAGCAGTTGAGGCAGAGGTTGAGACAGCGGTTGAGACAGCAGTTGAGACAGCGGTTGAGGCAGCGGTTGAGGCAGCGGTTGAGGCAACAGTTGAGGCAGCGGTTGAGGCAGCGGTTGAGGCAACAGTTGAGGCAGTGGTATTTAATAAGATATATGTTATTAATAATAACACATTTTATTATTAATAACATGTATTATTATTATTAGTATTGGCAACATGTTATTGAAAGCCGCTGCCTCAACCACTGCCTCAACCACTGCCTCAACTCAACCACTGCCTTAACCACTGCCTCAACCACTGCCTCAATCACTGCCTCAGCCACTGCCTCAACCGCTGCCTCAACCACTGCCTCAACCACTGCCTCAACCACTGCCTCAACTGCTGCCTCAACAGCTGCCTCAACCGCTGCCTCAACCGCTGCCTCTACCACTGCCTCAACCATTGTCTCTACCACTGCCTCAACCATTGTCTCTACCACTGCCTCAACCACTGCCTCTACCAGTGCCTCTACCACTCCAGTCGCACTCAATATACAAGCCCCAAACACAATAAATTATTGTGAAATGTTTGGAAGTGTGTGGAGACTAATGCTCACTCCAGCATAAACAAAGCCGCGCTGACTGTCGATGCATCAACCACTTCTTCCACCACTGCTTCATCCCTCGTGTTTTTGTACTATTTCCTTCTTCAATTCTGTCGTATTAATAATAATAATACGATAGAATTGAAGAAGGAAATTGTACAAAAATACGAGGGTTGAAGTAGTGGTGGAAGAAGTGGTTGAGGCATCTTTAGTCAGTGTGGCTTTGTTTATGCTGGAGTGAGTATTAGTCTCCACACTCTTCCAAACATTTCACAATAATTAATTGTGTTTGGTGCTTGTAGATTGAGTGCGACTGCCACATAATTAACCATGGGCTCAAAGAAACTTGCTAGTGCCAGCCCTTTGGTAAAGAAATTGAGAAACACAATTGAATTGAAGAAAGAAATTGTACCAAACTACGAGCAGTGCGCCGCAATGTTTGAGGCACTGGTGGAGGCAGTGGTATTTAATAACACACATGTTATTAAACCATAACATGTACGTATTTAGCACAATATTTTATGACATTTTCATGTATATTTTATGATTGTTCATGGTTCAATAAGTTAAGGAAGCAGTATTGTATTATATTTCCCTACAATATATTGGGGCACCAAACATTCATGAGGCTTTTGATCCCCTAACCCTTGCGAATGTTGAGGGAGACCTGTACAATATATTTGTTGTGTGTATGTAAAACTATAATTTATCTCTATAAAATGTATTTTTTTTTTTTTTGTGAATATTTTTGGGTTTCTGGAACGGATTAATTGTATTTCCATTATTTCTTATGGGAAATATTGCTTTGCTTTTCAAACTTATTGAATTTAGAACTAGCTCCTGGAATGGATTAAGTTTGAAATTTGAGGTTCCACTGTACAATGACATGACCGCTGTGTGGGTGTTATCAAGTTACAATGACATGAAAACCACTGTGTGGGTGTTTTCAAATTGCAGTGCTTTAAGACTACTGTGTGAATTGAGTGTTCATCAACAAATGATCGTGTTATGCTGTATTTCTCTACCATAGTAGTAATATTTTATACCATTATTCTTCAGATTATTAGTGGTTGAGGAAAGTGTACTGTTAACGTCCTTCTGTGAAACATACAAGTTATCTGGTAGAGTTAAAGATAAAGATTTTATTTCTTTGCAAGGTTACAGTGTGTATTTACAATTTTGATTAAAGTACAAAGAAAGCCACTATCACGCTGGGGCATTTCTGACAGACTTATCAGGCGGGTGTGTTGATTCTTATATATAGTAGCTTTTGTGAACAGGTTTTTTTTTCTGTTTTATGTCATCTAAGGTTTGGATGTCTTTGTTGCCGTTTGATTATTAAACCATTCTAGGTGTAGTTAACCTCAAGAGACTGTTAATTGCAGAACATAACACCCATACTGCTATCCTGTTCAATGAAAATGGTTGGAAATGCTGTACATAACCCAGGTCAGGGATACAATATAATGGTTAATGTAATTATTGGAGAGTGATACTTGTTACTCTCTGGTAAGGCTGCTCAATACTGAATGATGGCCACCATTTTTAAATGTTCTACGAATTAATAATAATTTTTTTTATTATTATTAACACATCGGCCGTTTCTTGCCAAGGCAGCGTGGCCCAAAAAAGAAAAGCTTTCATCATTTGCTCCATCACTGTTTTGCCAGAAGCATGTTTACACTACAGTTATAAAACTGCAACACTAACACCCCCTCCTTCAGAGTGCCAGCACTGTACTTTCCATCTCCAGGAATCAGGTCCAGCCTACCAGTTTCCCTGAATCCCTTCGTAAATGTTACCTTGCTTACACTCCAGCAGCACGTCAAATCCTAAAAATCCATTTGTCTCCATTCGCTCGTATCTAACATACGCATGCTTGCTGGAAGTCCAAGCCCCATGCACACAAAACCTCCTTTACCCCCTCCAACCTCTCCTAGGCCAACCCCTACCCCGCCTTCCCTCCACTACATTTTTATACACTCTTGAAGTCATTCTATTTCATTCCACCCTCTCAACATGTCCAAACCATCTCAATAATTCCTCCTCAGCCCTCTGGATAATAGTTTTGGTAATCCCACACTTCCTCCTAATCTCCAGACTACGGATTCTCTGCATTATATTCACACCACACATTGCCCTCAGACATGACATCTCCACTGCCTCCAGGCTTCTCCTTGTTGCAACATTCACAACCCATGCCTCACACCCTTACAAGAGCTTTGGTATAACTATGGTGGCCCGGTGGCCTGATGGCTGAAGCTCTCGCTTCACACATGGAGGGCCTGGGTTTGATTCCTGGTGGGTGGAAATATTTTGACGTGTTTCCTTACACCTGTTGTCCTGTTCACCTAGCATCAAATAGGTACCTGGGTGTTAGTCGACTGGAGTGGGTCACATCCTGGGGGACAAGATTGAGGACCCCCAATGGAAGTAAGTTAGACAATCCTTGATGATGCACTGACTTTCTTGGGTTATCCTGGGTGGCTAACCCTCCGGGGTTAAAAATCCGAAGAAAATCTTATCTTATACTCTCATACATTCTTCTCTTTGCTTTCATAGATAAAGTTCTTTGTCTCCACAGACTCTTCAGTGCACCACTCACCTTTTTTCCCCTCATCAATTCTATGATTCACTCATCCTTCATAGGCCCATCTACTGACACGTCCACTCCCAAATATCTAAACACATTCACCTCCTCCATACTCTCTCCCTCCAATCTGATATCCAATCTTCCATTACCTAAGTTTTTTTTTTGTTATCCTCATCACCTTACTCTTTCCTATATTCACTTTTAATTTCCTTCCTTTACATACCCTACCAAACTCATCAACCAACCTCTGCAACTTCTCTTCAGAATCTCTCAAGAGCATGCTGTCATCAGCAAAGAGCAACTGTGACAGCTCCTGCTTTGTGTTACATTCTTTATCTTTTATGCCCACACCTCTTGCCAACACCCGAGCATTCACATCTCTTACAATAATAATAATAATAATAATAATAATAATAATAATAATAATAATAATATTTTGAGCATGATGCAGTGTTTGAACAGAGATGGGTGACATTTTAGTTGTACAGTGGACCCCCGCATAGCGACTTTAATCATTGCAAGAGGGCTGATTGTTATGCGAAATGTTCAGTATGCGAATGAATTTTCCCCATAAGAAATAATGGAAATCAAATTAATCCGTGCAAGACAGCCAAAAATATGAAAAAAAATTTTTACCACATGAAATATACATTTTCCTACACACAAAGAGAAGGATACATGCACAATAGTAGAGTAGTACATGCACAATATATATTGTGCATGTACTACTCTACTAAATGAAGAATAAATGACACTTACCTTTATTGAAGATGCAGCAATGACTGATGAGACACTGTGTCCTGGGAGTGCCTTTTCCTCCTGAGTACTGTAGGTCCTGTTTGGCATTTTCTTCCAGAACAGGCCTTATCACCTGTGTATGTCACTACGATTCTTAAATCTCTCAAACCAACCTTTGCTGGCTTTAAATTCACCAATATGAGCACTAGTTCCAGGCATTTTTCCCTGTTCACCTGGGTGTTAGTCGACTGGTGTGGGTTGCACCCTGGGAGACAAGATTAAGGACCCCAATGGAAATAAGTTAGACAGTCTTCGATGACACTGCTTTTTTGGGTTATCCTGGCTGGCAAATCCTCTGGGGTTAATTGTTTCTTGGTATTCTCAATAAGCCACACCAACAACGGTGCTACAGCAGCAGCAGCAGCTGACGGTGGTACAACAGCAGCAGACGATGCTACAGAACCCAACAGACGATGCTACAGCAGCAACAGACAATGCTACAGCAGCAGCAGACGATGCTACGCAGCAGCAGACGATGCTACAGCAGCAGCAGATGATGTTACAGCAGCAGCAGATGATGCTACAGCAGCAGCAGACGATGTACAGCAGCAGCAGACGATGCTACAGCAGCAGCAGACGATGCTACAGCAGCAGCAGACGGTACTACAGCAGCAGCAGCAGCTGATGGTGGTACAACAGCAGCAGCAGCTGACAGTGCAGCAGCAGCAGCTGTACCACCAATAGTAGCGATGGTTGATTGGGGTTTATTATACAACCTGGCCAGCTCGGAGACACGCACTCCACTTTCATACTTATCAATGATCTTTTTCTTCATCTCTATAGTAATTCTCACCCTTATTGCTGTAGGGTTGGCACTAGAAGCTTTCTTGGGGCCCATGGTCACTTATTTTCCAGAAAAAATCACCAAAAACACTGTAATAATACGAAATGTTCCGATTGTATGCTTGGATGTTACCGAGGAGGCTGGCTGGTAAACAATGCCACCGGCGGAATATGTGAGCGTGGCTCAGGCCGCACATTGGACGCGTCTCGGACGAAGAGCGGTGAGCGGGTTTTTGGGCGGTATGCGAGGCAAAATTTTTGCGAAAAAAGCGAGCGGTATGCGGATTGTACGGTATGCAATGCGTGCGGTATGCGGGGGTCCACTGTACTTTCAGAAAGCCCATAGTTATGCAGAGCATTTCAGGTAAGCTTAAACCTAACTTAACCCATTTACTGTTCAAATGTAGATCTACGCTCTCTCGCCCAGCGCTCCAAATTTTTTTTTTTTTTTTTTAAATAGAGTTCATTTTTCTACATGTAATAGGATAAAAAAAATTTTAGGGTCAGTACTTACTGAGTTATGAGGCCACGAAGTTGGCGTTTGACGCTCGCCTGACAGCAACATGGAGTGCTGCTGCTTGCAGAAATGGTACATATATGTTGTTGTTTTCATTTTTGTTGTTTTATTTTATTAGTTTTTCTTTCTTTCAACACACCGGCCGTATCCCACCGAGGTGGGGTGGCCCAAAAGGAAAAACAAAAGTTTCTCCTTTTACATTTAGTAATATATACAGGAGAAGAGGTTACTAGCCCCTTGCACCTGGCATTTTAGTCGCCTCTTACAACATGCATGGCTTACGGAGGAAGAATTCTGTTCCACTTCCCCATGGAGGTAAGAGGAAATAAACAAAAACTAAGAACTAGTAAGAAAAATGGAAGAAAACCCAGAGGGGTGTGTATATGCATATATGCTTGTACATGTATGTGTAGTGTGACCTAAGTGTAAGTAGGAGTAGCAAGACGTACCTGAAATCTTGCATGTTTATGAGACAGAAAAATGGACACCAGCAATCCTACCATCATGTAAAACAATTACAGGTTTCCGTTTTACACTCACTTGGCAGGACGGTAGTACCTCCCTGGGCGGTTGCTGTCTACCAACCTACTACCTAGGTTTATTAGTTTTTATGGTATGATAATTATGTTTTATAGTAGATCTTCTGATTTCATAGCCAATTGTTGTATAGACAAATATTATATACAAAATTATTAATCATATTTCACAAACATACATGTACACACTAATAGGTGATTTTGTACACCTGGCTGAATCACATTCTATTATCTACAACTATGTACAAGTATTTGCATGTCCCAGTTAAGTTTCTGGAACTCCAGGATTGTATAATACTCCATGAAGCATTGATTTATATACAGAGTGCCACCCCACATTGCTGACACATTGCTGTTGGGGTCATTATGTGGTGTTAGCACACACACAACCCTTTTTCTGAGAATACTTCATTTTGGGATAGACGGTATCAGTATCAGGTAGTGACAGTTAGTGAGGATTCGGTTTGGCACTTCCCCAACTGGTTGTGGTTGGGGGACATGTCACTGTTGGGGGCAGGTACAAGTGTGATACTATATGTACTTTTTTACTATCTGTTTTATGACATTCAGGGTGAATTCTGCATAATGAAGTCATTTTCCGGTCTTTATTTCATACATATTGAAGGCATTGAGCATTGCAATGTCTATGAAGTGGAAAAATACTTTCATGTACCACTTATGACTCCTACGCAGAGTCAACGAACCCTATCATCATGTCATACTTGTTGACTAGTCGACGACAGTCGACAACAGCAGCTGGCTTTACAATGCGTTCATTGGTGTCCCGGTTCACTTTGTACCATCTCATTTCTGTGGATAGTTGACAGCAGTGTCACATCCCGTTTGTCATGCCACATCAGTGCCAAGATGTCATTGGCATGAGACTCTTGCACTGCACCTTCAGCACTGCCTCCACTGAACCTTGGCATATGTTTTCTTTTTCTTCTCACTGTTCCACATATATTGGTATTGTTCACACAGAGGAAATCAGCCAGCATAGGGCTTGTATACCAGTTGTCTGTGTACAGTGTGTGACCCTTACCAAGGTATGACTCCATCATCTTGCAAACAACGTCACCAGAAATGCCAAACATTTGCCTGGCTTCATCAAGTGTTTCTCTCCCGGTATAGACAATGACATCCAACACTATGCCACTCTCACAATCACAAATAATGAAAAGTGATTATGTTTGCTTGGTATATATTGTTTGAATGACAGTTGTCCCTTGAACAGAATCAAGGACTTGTTGGCAACAATGTTCTTGAAGGGATAAAAGTAGGCACTGAATTTCTGCTTCATATACAAAAATACTTCTCAGATTTTGTATAGAAGGTCATTTCTGTTGGTCCTACTCTTGTCTGAGAAGTGCAACATTCATAGCAACAGAGTGAATCTGTTGTAGGGAAGGAGGTCATGGAAGACAGTAGTACATGTACTGGCAAAGTAGTCTGTGGATCAGTACTGTGCTATATTGTGCTTATATGTATGAGACATACTCATCACAGTGCCAAGGAATAAATACATTTTGGCCACAGTTGTATCTTTCCACCTGCGCAGCCGTGGTGATTCTGCAACCTTTGTGTTGTCCATTATACAGCTGTAGTAATTGTTTGTCTGGGTGACAATCAAGTTCATCATAGGCTCGTCAAAGTATAATTGGAAATACAGTGGAACCTCAAATTTCGAACTTAATCCGTTCCAGGAGCTAGTTCTAAATTCAAAAAGTCTGAAATTCGAAGCAATATTTCCCATAAGAAATAATGGAAATACAATTAATCTGTTCCAGAAACCCAAAAATATTCACAAAAAACACATTTTATAGAGATTAATTACAGTTTTACATACACACAACAAATGCTATAGTCTTTAATTATGTATAGTAATATAAAATAACATTTTTACTTACCTTTATTGAAGATTGGTGATGGCATCTGGAAGATAGGGAGGAGGAGAGAGGGAGTTGGGGTTATTGTTTGGAAGGAGAATCCCCCTCCATGAGGACTTCCGGTATCAAAGCCCTCTCTGGGGTTGCTTCCCTTCTCTGTATTTTAATGCCACTAGGACCAGCTTGAGAGTCATTGGACCCCAGTCTCACGAAATAACTGTCTACAGTCCTCTGTTTCTGTCTCACAAAATAACTATCCACAGTCATCTGTTTCTGTCTCACAAAATAACTCCACAGTCGTCTGTTTCTGTCTCACAAAATAACTGTCCACAATCGTCTGTTTCTCACAAAATAACTGTCCACAATTGTCTGTCTCACAAAATAACTCCACAGTTGTCTGTTTCTGTCTCACAAAATAACTGTCCACAATCGTCTGTTTGTCTCACAAAATAACTCCACAGTCATCTGTTTCTGTCTCACAAAATAACTGTCCACAGTTGTCTGTTTCTGTCTTACAAAATACAGTGGACCCTCGCATACCGTTGGCATCACATAACGTTGCATCCGCATACCGATACATTTTATTGCTAAAATTTTGCCTCGCATACCGCTGAAAAACTCGCTCAACGCTATTGGTCCGAGATGCGTCTAATGTGCGGCCTGAGCCAGCCTCACATGTTCCGCCGGTGGCATTGTTTACAAGCCAGCCTCCGCAGTAACATCCAAGTATACAATCGGAACATTTCGTATTATTACAGCGTTTTTGGTGATTTCATCTGCAAAATGAGTGACCATGGGCCCCAAGAAAGCTTCTAATGCTAACCCTGTGGTAAAAAGGGTGAGAAATACTATCATACCACAGTCAGCTGCTGCTGCACCACGGTCAGCTGTTGCTGGACCAGTCAGCTGTTGCTGGATCAGTCACCTGCTGCTGCACCACGATCAGCTGTTGCTGGACCAGTCAGCTGTTGCTGGATCAGTCAGCTGCTGCTGCACCATGGTCAGCTGTTGCTGGACCAGTCAGCTGTTGCTGGATCAGTCAGCTGCTGCTGCACCACATTCAGCTGTTGCTGGACCAGTCAGTTGTTGCTGGATCAGTCAGCTGCTGCTGCACCACATTCAGCTGTTGCTGGACAGTCAGCTGTTGCTGGACCAGTCAGTTGTTGCTGGATCAGTCAGCTGCTGTTGCACCACCATCAGCTGTTTCTGAACATGACTCGTCCCGAACCTGTCCGTCCAGCCTGAGCGCCTGCCTTGCCGTCATTGTTTACAAGCCAGGGTGGCCGGTTGCATGCATACATTTGATGCATTTTGTATTATTCCATTATTTATAGTGCTTGTAACTGCTAAGTAAGCCACCATGGGCCCAAAGAAAGCTTCTAGTGCCAACCCTGTGGTAAAAAGGGTGATAAATACTCGTACCACAGTCAGCTGCTGCTGCACCATGGTCAGCTGTTACTGGACCAGTCAGCTGTTGCTGCACCACAGCTGCTGCTGCACCATGGTCAGCTGTTGCTGCACCACAGCTGCTGCTGCACCATGGTCAGCTGTTGCTGCACCACAGCTGCTGCTGCACCATGGTCAACTGCTGCTGCACCACAGCTGCTGCTGCACCATGGTCAGCTGCTGCTGCACCACAGTCAGCTGTTGCACCACCATCAGCTGTATTACTCGAAGATGTGGAGAGAGTGTTGTTGGTGTGGCTTAATGTGAAACAATTACCGAGAAACGATTAACCACGGAGGGTTAGCCACTCAGGATAACCCAAGAAAGTCAGTGCATCATCGAGGACTGTCTAACTTATTTCCATTGGGGTCCTTAATCTTGTCCCCCAGGATGTGACCCACAACAATTGACTAACACCCAGGTGAACAGGAAAAAATGCCTGGAACTAGTGCTCATATTGGTGAGGTTAGTGGGGAGGATGTGGAAGAGTTGGTGGTGGAGGACAATGAAGAACTAACCACTGATGAGCTGCTAGATCATCTTCAACAGTAAGAGGTCACACCTGAGGAAACTGCTCCGGAGGGGATAGAGAAATTGAAGAAGTTGCCTACTTCAAAGATTAAGGAAATGTGTGCAGTGTGGCTTAAAGTGCAAACCTTTTTTGATGAAAATCACCCTCACACAGCTATTGCAAGCCGTGCTGGTGACTATTATACTGACAGTGTTGTGAAACACTTCAGGAAAGTCATAAAGGAACGAGAGGTACAGGCCTCTATGGACAGATATGTTGTGCGACAGAGGTCCAGTGACTCTCAAGCTGGTCCTAGTGGCATTAAAAGAAGAAGGGAAGTAACCCCGGAAAAGGACTTGACACCTCAAGTCCTAATGGAAGGGGATTCCCCTTCTAAACACTAAGACCATCAACACTCCCCTCCTCCCATCCCATCAATCATCACCAGATCTTCAATAAAGGTAAGTGTCATGTGACTGTGCATGTCTTCTTCAGTTTGTGTGTATTAAAATTAATATTTCATGTGGTAAAAATTTTTTTTTTCATACTTTTGGGTGTCTTGCACGGATTAATTTGATTTCCATTATTTCTTGTGGGGAAAATTAATTCGCATAACGATAATTTCGCATAACATTGAGCTTTCAGGAGCGGATTAATAGCGCTATGCGAGGGTCCACTGTAGCTGTCCACAGTCCTCTGTACATCCTGGCAAGCTCAACAAGTCTCACTCCAATCTCATACTTCTGTATTATTTCCTTCTTCACATCTATGGTGTTTCTCACTTTCTTTACCACAGGGGTACCGCTAGCAAGTTTCTTTGGGCCCATGGCAGCTTATTTCGCAGCCCCACAAGCACTAAACACAATTAAATAATCGTAAAATGTGTGAACGAGATCGCAGGTTAGTGTTCACTCAAGCATAAACAAAGCTAGACTGCTCAGGGCACGTGCGCTGGGACGTGGACAGAGCGGGCCAGTGGACAGGTTCCGTACCCGGCGTTCCAAAAATAGGGGCGCGTTTGATAATAGGGACACAGTTTGTCCGAAAAAATGGTCTTATTTTCGAAACGTTCGATATGTGATACGTTCGATTTTTGAGGTTCCACTGTAGTCTAACTCTGTAAACTCTTTCATGATGGGACATTTTGGCAGGATGCCACTTCCACTGGCATTAAAAACAAAAGTATGTGGCACAAATGTACTCTGTCCAGTTCCATTCATGGTCGGATGGTGCAGGGTGGACCTATGGCATGGGGCATGGGGGAACAGGAGGAGGGACAGGAGTGGAGACAACATATGGTTGAGGGGGCTTCCGGGCTGTCCTTTGTCTGCCCACTGTGCCATGCGGCCCAAGCACCATGCCACCTACCACCACCTCTTCTGTCCCCTCATATTCTCCTTCATGATCAGTGTCACTATCAGTGGCCGGAGTTTTTGATTGTGACCTCCCACGACCCTTGGGGATTGCATATGGCACACTGCCTGAACGTAGGCGACGATACTTAAAGGTACGCTTCACTGGGGAATAATGTGTATCACTATCACTCATTGAAGAATCGTCTGAGGGCATAAAATCAATCTTATCATCACTTATATTACTTTCACTATCATCATCATCACCAAAATTGTGAGAAAATTATAATTTCCACATGTGTAGTTGCCTCTGAGCAATAACACTGGCCACCCCAGAGGTGCTTGGCAGAAGGTCTGGTGTGGCCACACTGGCCACCCAGAGGTGCTTGACTGAGGGTCTGGTGTGACCACATTGGCCACCCAAGAGGTGATGGGCTGAGGGTCATCTGGGTTGTCGTCAATATTTTCACTAATTCCTCGATCATTGGTGGCCACATCGGTGTCGGATCCACTAAACTCGTGGTCTGTATAACTTTACTTGAATAAGAGTGTTAGTACAATGAGGTTTGAGTGAGTCATGGGGGTTTGCCATGATGTTGGCCGAAGATGGTGGTGAAACTAGCTGGTGCTACCATGCAGTACCTCAGGGTCCCCGATTTTTTTTGTACTGCGCACACTGAGTGCGTAGACCCATTCTCTCATGTCTAGGTCACTCAGGCCTATTGCACTAAATTTGAAGCCAGGAAAAATAGAACGTTGTTCTATGGAGCACTAGTGGTAAGAACGTAGATCTACGTTTGGACAGTAAGGGGTTAAGACTACAATGGTAATAACTAATTAATTGCTTAAATATAAAAACATTAATGGCCTATAAACACTAAATTTAGGAATAACAAGGAAAATGACATGTGTTAAGAATGGGTATTCCAGGTGATATAGTGTACCAATGAAGGAAAGAATCACAATATTACCTTGTGTACATACTACTACTATGCTTCATAAATCTGTTGATTAGTTTAACTTCTGTGCTGGTGAGTAGTATGTGAGTGTAACAGTTCATTGTAGTGATGAGTATAACCTGTGGTCTGGGATCACTATGGTACTCTGTAATACAGTGACTTAACACCATGGTCTGCTAGTCTTCATTGAAACTTTGAATCCTAACTACATACTTTATTTTGCCATTTTTTATATATTACACTTAAACATTAATCCAGTTGAACTGCAGTACTGTTTGTTGGTAGTTCAGTATCAGTGTTTGGTAGTATCAGTGTTTGGTAGTATCAGTGGTAGTATCAGTGTTCGGTAGTATCAGTGTTCGGTAGTATCAGTGTTTGGTAGTATCAGTGTTTGGTAGTATCCGTCTTCGGTAGTATCAGTGTTCAGTAATTCAGTACAGTATCAGTACTCACCTATTTTTGGTTGCAGGGGTAAAGTCATAGCTCCTGGCCCTGCCTCTTCACTGGTCACTACTAGATCCACACACACCCTGCTCCATGAGCTGTATTGTATCTCTTCTGAAAGCTATGTTTGAATCCTCTCTCCACTACATCAATCTCAAGATTATTCCACTTCCCTGACAACTCTATGACTGAAGACATACTTCTTAACATTCCTGTGACTCATCCGAGTTTTCAACTTCCATTTGTGACTCCTTGTTGCTGTGTCCCATCTCTGAAACATTCTGTCCCTCTCCAGTTTGTCAGTTCCTCTCAATATTTTATGTCATCATGTATTCCCTATCCCTCCTGTTCTCCAGTGTTGTCAGGTTGATTTCCCTTAACTTCTCCTCATAGGACGTATCCCTTAGCTGCAGGACTAGTCTTGCTGCAAACTTTTGCACTTTCTCTAATTTCTTGATATGCTTGACAAGGTCTGGGTTCCATGCCTGTGCTTCATACTATGGTATAGGCCTAATGCAGCAGTTATTTGGTTGATGCGTGCCTCAAGAGATGTGCTCGGTATTTTACTCGCCCCAAGATTCTTTTCCTTGAGTGAGGTTTGTGGTCTTTGGCCTCCCTAGCCTGTATTCTGTCTGCAGCCTTCTTTGTGATCTGGACAGGCTGCAAGCCTGTTCAGATCCCTCTGTAGTCCTACCTGATCCTCATCCACTTGAATTCTCCACATTAGATTCCAACAGGGACACCTCTGAATGTATCCCTTCTGTCATATCATTCACACATACCAGAAATGGCACTGACCCTTGCACTGACCCCAGTGGAACTCCATCATAGGTGCCCACTCTGACACCTCATTGCATACCCTCACTCATTTCCTTCCTGTCACTGTTCAGATTCAGTATCATTGTTCAGTAAATGTTCAGTATCAGTGCTCAGTAAGTGTTCAGTAGTTCAGTATCAGTGTTCAGTAAGTGTTCAGTAGTTTAGTATCAGCATTCAGTAGCTCAGTATCAGTGTTCAGTAATTCAGTAACAGTAAGCATTAACAGTGTTCAACGTCAGTCTTCAGTAGTTCAGTACAGGTCTGCCATCACTAATCCGGCATCATCGGGACCTGTAGGGTGCCGGATTAGTGACTTTGCCGGATTACAGGATGGTTAGGTTAGAATACACTTAACCCAACATCAATATTTATGCATTGGCAATTTCATCCAATTTATGCCCTATTTTTGGCCCGTTCCATTGATCCAATCTACCAAACTCATAGCTATTTTGCTAGTATGCCTTCTATTGTCAACTGAGTACAAGAACCTGCCCATTCACCTCTTTCAACTACCCAATAAAGTGGTCAGCAATTGGCAATTTGGCCAATTTCAGTAATATAAACAGGGCAGACATTCCTGGCACTAAAATACTATTTTCTCTGTTCATTAGTCACTTCTCCAGGTCCCTCTTATATTACTCTTGCTTTCAATTTTGAAGTTTTATTCACACAAAAATAGAAGATTTACTGTTATGCAGAGTACTGCATTATTGTAATAATTATATAAATAATGTCAACCCATTCATGACTGCATATTAGACTGGCCAGTTGGACATATTGGACAGTGACGTAATTTATTTACTCTTGAACATGGCAAAAATCGAACATTTCCGCTACTTTGAGCTCAATTTCAAGGCACTTTTCGTTGTGAAACCAATCAAAATCATATTTATCTCTGTAACATATCTTCCAATCTATCAAATGAGACCAAAAAAACGAGAATACAACCATAAAAACCGTATGAAAATACAGTACAGTGGACCCCCGGTATTCGATGGCATCGGTATCCGATAAATCCGGTATTCGATGCATTTTAACGCAAAAATTTTGCCTCGGTATCTGATCAAAAACCCGGTATTCAATGTGATTCCTATGAGACGTGTCCACATGTGGCATGAACTGCCCCGTGTGTGCCAGTGTTTACAAGCTAGGCAGTGTGCGCACATCTAAGGATACATTCGGTAAATTCCATATTATCACTGTTTTTGGTGCTTGTTTCTACAAAATAAGTCACCATGGGCCCCAAGAAAGCTTCTAGTGCCAACCCTGTGGTAAAAAGGGTGAGAATTAGTATGGAAATTAAGAAAGATTTTGAAGGGTTTGGGGCTAACCCTGAGAAGCCTATGCCAGTTGTGGAATCCATTGTGCCTACTTCAAAAATTAAGGAAATGTGTGCACAGTGGGTTGAACTGCAAACCTTTATGGATGAAACTCACCCATTTGACCATAAACAGAAATATCAATCTCAATTTCAAAATAATGAATCTTAACTAGTCATAAGTTGGCCTGTGATACTCTAATACTGAAACTATGTATAGTGCCAAAACAAAAGCATTCACATTGCTAAACTCACAAACTAGTATTTAGTCACTTACCCATAATACCAACTTACCTCATAATTTTGTAATATTTTAAACTTAAGATTTGATTTAAGTCTGCCCGAAATGCCTAGCCATGCTAGGTGTTCTAGTGGTACACTCTGTAATTATTATTTTACTACATGTAAACCACACAATAACCAAATTCTGTAAACTCAGCATTGTAATCCTTATAGAGAATAAACTTTGAACACAGCTATTGCAAACCATGCTGGTGACTATTACAATGACAATGTTATGGCCCATTTTAGACAAATCTTAAAGGAACAGCAAGAGAGGTCCAGTGACTCTCAAGCTGGTCCTAGTGGCATTAAAAGAAGAAGGGAAGTAACCCCAGAAAAGGACTTGCTACCTCAAGTCCTAATGGAAGGGGATTCCCCCTTCTAAACTGTAACAACTTTGACACTCTCCCCTCCTCCCATCCCATCAATCATCACCAGATCTTCATTAAAGGTAAGTGTCAATTATTCTATTGTTATTATTCTATTGTTATTGTTGTTACTGTAATTATTCTGTTGCATTAAACTTAATATTTCATGTTGTAAAATTTTGTTTTTCATACTTTTGGGTGTCTTGCACGGATTAATTTGATTTCCATTATTTCTTATGGGGAAAATTGATTCGCTTTTCGATATTTTCAGTATTCGATGAGCTCTCAGGAATGGATTAATGTCGAATACCGGGGGTCCACTGTATATTGCTTAGGGGCGGCTAATGGCTGAGAAGTGAACTCCATTATTAATCGTCTGATTTCTTTCATTTTTGGTGTAAGTTAAGAAGCATCTTTCTAGCATACATTGCCTAAGTTTCAAAAAGATTGCACAACAAACAACTGAGAAAAAATATTTGCCAAAAATCATATATGGCAAGTCCAAGCCAGGTACTGGAAATAAGTCATGTTGACTTTTGGGTTATCCTAGATTCTCTACACATATGCTGCTATGTATGATATTCTTTGTAAATGTATTTGTGTATACCTGAATAAACTTACACACAAGTAAAAAAACAAATTGTGACGTTTCAAAAATAACTTCACGAGTTTGTAAAACAATCATTCTTTTATGTTGTCTGTGAGATTCATTGTATTCTTATCATTATTAATGTTGCTATTTTAAGATAAAATGAATTACTTCTGAGATAACGAAAGTGAGTGCTTACCAAAAAAAAAAAAAAATGAGAAAATAGCTTTTTTGTTTCAGTTTTATGGTTAGTTTAATGTCTTTATTATGCACCCCATACCAATCCTGTGGGCGGTAGTCAAAAGATTACAGAGATACATAATGGGTCCAGGGACTGGACCCCAAAGTTATGATAGTTGAACTAGTTACAAAGGTAATGAACTCCAGGTAGATCTGGTCACAATCATGGCAAGTTACAAAGGTAATGAATCAGCCTCACTCCTATACATGGTTACAGTCATGAACAAATTACAAAGTAATGAGCCAGTGATACGTCCACACCTGGTCACAATTGTAATGAGTTATAAACACAAAAATTAAGTGGGTTATACACCCACACGAGCGCGCGCACGCACACATACACACACGAGGGCGCACGCACAGACACATGCACATGAGATACAAATATATGCATACACACAAGCGCACGCGCACACCACACACATGTACGTACGTGTGTGTACATACGTGGTAATGCTTTATTTACAACTAGCAAAGTCAGGGTATTTCTCCAGAATGGTCTGTAATATACCACTTTGGATAAAATACTTTGCCATTTCTTGAACATTTCTGAGTGAGTTGTCTCTAAATTCATTAATCTGATCGCACTCCAATACATAATGACGCAAGGTGTGACAATAGTCCATCTGGCAAAGTTTACATTTCGTTTGGTCTACCTCTGGTGGTGGTGATTATAAAGTCACTTAAAAATAATTCAGGGAATCTGTCTCATGTCCCACCATTATTGTACAAGCGAGTGGCCCATGTCCTTTCGCATGCTATTTCATTACTTTTTAACAAGTCACTAGAAACTAGCACCTTCCCGAAACTACTCAAGACGGCAAGGGTTGCACCAATACATAAAGGTGGTGACCCTACAGATTTAAACAACTATAGGCCAATATCAAACTTACCATTGCTATCCAAAATCTTTGAGAAACTCGTGCACAGGAGACTATATTCATTCATAACGGCACAAAACATACTCAACCCCTGCCAATTGGATTCAGGAAAAATAAAAGCACTAATGATGCAATTATAAAAATGCTAGATCTGCTTTACACAGCATTGGAAAATAAGGAATATCCACTAGGAATTTTTATTGACCTAAATATATATAATTACTTCATGTTAAGCACTAAACCCAAGTGAGTCATTAAGAGCAACAAGTCGTGGAGGCTTGATCCTCCATCTGCTGAGCGAGAGACAAAAGCACTTCCTATTTGTACTCACCTATTCTTCTTATTGACCTAAGAAAAGCTTTTGACACAGTAGACCACGGCATCCTACTCCACAAACTTGACCATTATGGTATAAGAGGCCATGCGCTTGCATATTTCAAATCTTACCTTACTAATAGGTATCAGTATGTCACCATTAAAGACACAGCATCAACAACATGGCCACTTGATACTGGAGTTCTGCAGGGAAGTGTCCTTGGTCCCCTGCTCTTCCTCACATACATCAGTGATCTTCCAAACACATCCCAACACCTGAACCCCATTCTCTTTGCTGACGACACGACTTATGTCATCTCTCACCCTAATCTTGCCACCCTCAACACCATTGTTAACGAGGAGCTGATCAAAATATCGACTTGGGTAACAGCCAATAAACTTACGCTTAACACTGACAAAACCTACTCTATTATGTTTGGTAGCAGAGCAGGAGTTGCGCAAATTAACATTAAGATCGACAACACTCTAATTGCCAGACATAATGAGGGCAAATTCCTAGGCCTATACCTCGACAACAACCTGAATTTCAGCACCCATATCCAACACATAAGCAAAAAAGTATCCAAAACGGTTGGGATCCTCTCCAAGATACGATACTACGTGCCGCAAAATGCCCTTCTCGCACTATACCACTCACTTATTTATCCATACCTCACCTATGCTATTTGTGCTTGGGGATCAACTGCAGCAACACATTTAAAGCCAATAATAACCCAACAAAAAGCCACAGTAAGAATAATCACTAAATCCCATCCCTGGCAACCTCTCCCCCCACTCTTCAAAGATCTAAACTTACTCCCTGTTCAGTACATCCACACTTACTACTGTGCAATCTACATCTACAGGACCTTAAATTCCAATATTAACCTTGACCTAAAATGCTTTCTTGATAGTTGTGACAGAACCCACAGGCATAACACCAGACACAAACATCTCTGTGACATTCCCTGTGTCCGACTAAACCTTTACAAAAATTCAATGTATGTCAAAGGCCCTAAAATCTGGAATACCCTACCTGAAAACTCTAGAACTGCAGACACATTCATCACCTTCAAAACTACCATTAGAAAACATCTTATCTCCCTGATACACCCCATCAACTAATTACACAAATACCACCTTGTGGTTCACACTTACACTCACTCACCCATTTGACCATAAACAGAAATATCAATCTCAATCTTAAAATAATGAATCCTAACTAGTCATAAGTTGGCCTGTGATACTCCAATACTGAAACTATGTATTGTGCCAAAACAAAAGCATTCACATTGCTAAACTCACAAACTAGTATTTAGTCACTTAGCCATAATACCAACTTATCTCATAATTTGTAATATTTTAAATTTAAGAATTTATCTAAGTCTGCCCAAAATGCCTAGCCATGTTAGGTGTTCTAGTGGCACCCTCTGTAATTAGTATTTTACTACATGTAAACCACACAATAACCAAATTCTTTAAACTCAGCATTATAATCCTTATAGAGAATTAACTTTGAATTGAATTGAATTGCCATCGATACTTGTAACCCAGCTGGAGCCGGGCAGTAGCGACATCCAAGAGTCTGCTTATCTTGTTGTATGCACCATAGACATGTGGCTCCTCCTGCATGATGGAATGATGATTGATGGACTGACTTGTGTCAATCTCCCTAAGTCTTAAGTCAATAAAGTTCAGTCGAAGTTCTTTTCGTATTATTGTTCTCAAACTGCTAACTGACAACCCAAGATTGTAAACTAACCCCTCTTTGAAAGCATACAGCTTAGCCAATTTATCAGTTCTATCATGCATCTGAAGACCAATGTGAGATGGAATCCACAGCATGTGCACTCTGACTCTGCTGTCCACAATCTTACCATATCTATGTCTGGCTTCTGACACAAGCATGCCACAATTTTTGCTTAATGAGTTGAGAGCATTTATGTATGACAGAGAATCGGTTACAATTAAAGTGTCAACCTTAGATATACGGACGCATTTGAGTGCAAGGAGTATGGCAAACAGTTCTGTTTGAAGGGTAGAGGCCCAGTTATTGATGCGTGCTCCAATTTCTTTATGAGAGCCATCACTCTGTATGACAGCAGCACTACCAGCTGCACCAGTGGACTGGTGAACAGAAGCATCAACGTAAGTAATTTGTGAAAGAGTATTCTCTGTGACTAAGTTATCAATACAGCTTAAGGCATCATGTTTGGCTTCAAGACGAAGCTTTGGTTGTGATTTAAGAAGAGTTTTGGGGGGAAATGGAGGAATGGTAGTTTGGAATGGGGTAATATCCCATGGAGCAGGGAAGTGTCTCTGTTGCCTAACTTGACATAGATCATGTAGCTAGTTCATGCGGAGGTCGGTTCCAGTTTTTTCGATCTATCTGGAAGGATGTTCACCAGTGCTGAGGAAAGTTTGGAGGGCTTCTGTGCAGGGGTTTGAATGGGCTAACCTAAGCATATTGACCCCAATTAGGATATTTCATTTAGTAACACCATCTCTAATGCTTGGAATACAGTGGACCCCCGCATAACAATATTAATCCGTTCATGAGAGCTCATTGTTATGCGAAATTATCGTTATGCGAATGAATTTTCCCCATAAGAAATAATGGAAATCAAATTAATCCGTGCAAGACACCCAAAAGTATGAAAAAATTTTTTTTACCACATGAAATATACATTTTCCTACACACAAAGAGAAGGATACATGCACAATAGTAGAGTAGTACATGCACAGTATATATTGTGCATGTACTACTCTACTAAATGAAGAATAAATGACACTTACCTTTATTGAAGATGCAGCAATGACTGATGAGACACTGTGTCCTGGGAGTGCCTTTTCCTCCTGAGTACTGTAGGTCCTGTTTGGCATTTTCTTCCAGAACAGGCCTTATCACACTGTGTATGCCACTACGATTCTTAAATCTCTCAAACCAACCTTTGCTGGCTTTAAATTCACCAATATGAGCACTAGTTCCAGGCGTTTTTTTCCCTGTTCACCTGGGTGTTAGTCGACTGGTATGGGTTGCATCCTGGGAGACAAGATTAAGGACCCCAATGGAAATAAGTTAGACAGTCTTCGATGACACTGACTTTTTTGGGTTATCCTGGGTGGCTAACCCTCTGGGGTTAATTGTTTCTTGGTATTCTCAATAAGCCTCACCAACAACGGTGCTACAGCAGCAGCAGCTGACAGTGCTACAGCAGCAGCAGCTGACAGTGCTACAGCAGCAGCAGACAATGCTACAGCAGCAGCAGACAATGCTACAGCAGCAGCAGACAATGCTACAACAGCAGCAGCAGCAGCAGCTGACGGTGCTACAGCAGCAGCAGCAGCTGACAGTGCTACAGCAGCAGCAGCAGCTGACAGTGCAGCAGCAGCTGACAGTGCTACAGCAGCAGCAGACAATGCTACAGCAGCAGCAGACGATGCTACAGCAGCAGCAGACGGTACTACAACAGCAGCAGCAGCTGACGGTGGTACAGTAGCAGCAGCAGCTGACAGTGCTACAGCAGCTGACAGTGCAGCAGCAGCAGCTGACAGTGCAGCAGCAGCAGCTGACAGTGCTACAGCAGCTGACAGTGCAGCAGCAGCAGCTGACAGTGCAGCAGCAGCAGCTGACAGTGCAGCAGCAGCAGCTGACAGTGCTACAGCAGCAGCAGACGATGCTACAGCAGCAGCAGACGATGCTACGGCAGCAGCAGATGGTACTACAACAGCAGCAGCAGCAGCAGCAGCAGCTGATGGTGGTAGAGCAGCAGCAGCAGCTGACAGTGCTACAGCAGCAGCAGCAGCAGCTGACAGTGCTACAGCAGCAGCAGACGATGCTACAGCAGCAGCAGACAATGCTACAGCAGCAGCAGACGGTACTACAACTGCAGCAGCAGCAGCAGCTGATGGTGGTACAGCAGCAGCAGCAGCTGACAGTGCTACAGCAGCAGCAGCTGACAGTACAGCAGCAGCAGCAGCTGACAGTGCTACAGCAGTAGCAGACGATGCTACAGCAGCAGCAGACGGTACTACAACAGCAGCAGCAGCAGCAGCTGACGGTGGTACAGCAGCAGCAGCAGCTGACGGTGCTACAGCAGCACCAGCAGCTGACGGTGCTACAGCAGCACCAGCAGCTGACAGTGCTACAGCAGCAGCAGCAGCAGCAGCTGACAGTGCAGCAGCAGCAGCAGCAGCAGCTGACAGTGCTACAGCAGCAGCAGACGATGCTACAGCAGCAGTAGACGATGCTACACCAGCAGCAGACGGTACTACAGCAGCAGCAGCAGCAGCAGCTGAGAGTGCTACAGCAGCAGCAGCAGCTGACAGTGGTACAGCAGCAGCAGCTAACAGTGCTACAGCAGCAGCAGCATCAGCAGTTGACCATGGTACCACAGTATTTCGATAATATTTCTCACCCTTTTTACCACAGGGTTGGCACTAGAAGCTTTCTTGGGGCCCATGGTCACTTATTTTGCAGATAAAATCACCAAAAACACTGTAATAATACGAAATGTTACGATTGTATGCTTGCATGTTACCGCGGAGGCTGGCTTGTAAACAATGCCACCGCGGAACATGTGAGGCTGGCTCAGGCCGCACATTAGACGCGTCTCGGACGAATAGTGTTGAGCGGGTTTTTTAGCGGTATGCGAGGCAAAATCTTAGCGATAAAATGTATCGGTATGCGGATTTAACGTTATGTGATGCCAACGGTATGCGGGGGTCCACTGTATTAAGTTCTTTCCACATATTTAAAATTTTGGCAGTATGTGGGCATCCTAGGATGATTCTCATTGCTTTGTTTTGCAGTTTTTCAAGCCCTCCAAGTAGTGGTGCTGCATAATCAACCAATGATCTAATACATGTATAAGCAAGATACAGTGGACTCCCGGTTCATGATATTAATCCGTTCCTGAGAGCTCATCGTAAACTAAAATTATCAGAAAGCGAATCAATTTTCCCCATAAGAAATAATGGAAATCAAATTAATCCGTGCAAGTCACCCAAAAGTATGAAAAAAAAAAACTTACCACATGATATATTAAGTTTAATGCAATATAATAATTACAATAACAATACAGTGGACCCCCGCATACCGTTGGCATCACATAACGTTAAATCCGCATACCGATACATTTTATCGCTAAGATTTTGCCTCGCATACCGCTAAAAAACCCGCTCAACGCTATTCGTCCGAGACGCGTCTAATGTGCGGCCTGAGCCAGCCTCACATGTTCCGCTGGTGGCATTGTTTACCAGCCAGCCTCCGCGGTAACATCCAAGCAAACAATCGGAACATTTCATATTATTACAGTGTTTTTGGTGATTTTATCTGCAAAATAAGTGACCATGGGCCCCAAGAAAGCTTCTAGTGCCCACCCTACAGGAATAAGGGTGAGAATTACTATAGAGATGAAGAAAGAGATCATTGCTAAGTATGAAAGTGGAGTGCGTGTCTCCGAGCTGGCCAGGTTGTATAGTAAACCCCAATCAACCATCGCTACTATTGTGTCCAACAAAACGGCAATCAAGGAAGCTGTTCTTGCCAAAGGTTCAACTGTGTTTTCGAAACAGAGATCGCAATTGATGGAAGATGTTGAGAGACTCTTATTGGTATGGATAAATGAAAAACAGATAGCAGGAGATAGCATCTCTCAAGTGATCATAAGTGAAAAGGCTAGGAAGTTGCATGAGGATTTAATTAAAAAAATGCCTGCAACTAGTGATGATGTGAGTGAGTTTAAGGCCAGCAAAGGTTGGTTTGAGAGATTTAAGAAGCGTAGTGTGATAAGTGTGATAAGGCATGGTGAGGCTGCCAGTTCGGACCACAAAGCAGCTGAAAAATATGTGCAGGAATTCAAGGAGTACATAGACAGTGAAGGACTGAAACCTGAACAAGTGTTTAATTGTGATGAAACAGGCCTGTTTTGGAAGAAAATGCCAAGCAGGACCTACATTACTCAGGAGGAAAAGGCACTCCCAGGACATAAGCCTATGAAAGACAGGCTTACTCTATTGATGTGTTCCAATGCTAGTGTATCACTCAGAAACTCCCAGAGCATTCAGGCAAAAGAATATCTTCAAGGCTAATTTGTGTGTGCTGTGGAGGGCAAACAGTAAGGCATGGGTCACTAGGGACTTTTTCTATGACTGGTTACACCAAGCATTTGCCCCCAATGTGAAAGATTACCTAACTGAAAAGAAATTAGACCTTAAGTGCCTCCTGGTGTTAGACAATGCCCCTGGTCATCCTACAGACGTGGCAGAGCGACTTTATGGGGACATGAGCTTCATTTAGGTGAAGTTTTTGCCTCCTAATACCACTCCTCTCCTGCAGCCCATGGACCAGCAGGTTATTGCAAACTTCAAAAAACTGTACACAAAAGCTCTGCTTGAAAGGTGCTTTGTAGTGACCTCAGAAACTCAATTGACTCTAAGAGAGTTTTGGAGAGATCACTTTAATATCCTCAATTGTGTAAACCTTGTAGGTAAGGCTTGGGAGGGAGTGACTAAGAGGACCTTGAACTCTGCTTGGAAGAAACTGTGGCCAGAATGTGTAGACCAAAGGGATTTTGAAGGGTTTGAGGCTAACCCTGGGAATCCTATGCCAGTTGCGGAATCCATTGTGGCATTGGGAAAGTCCTTGGGGTTGGAGGTTAGTATGGATGATGTGGAAGAGTTGGTGGAGGAGGACAACGAAGAACTAACCACTGATGAGCTGCTAGATCAACTTCAACAGCAAGAGGCCAGACCTTAGGAAACTGCTTCGGAGGAGGGGAGAGAGAAATTGAAGAAGTTGCCTACTTCAAAGATTAAGGAAATGTGTGGAATGTGGCTTAAAGTGCAAACCTTTTTTGATGACAATCACCCTAACACAGCTATTGCAAGCCATGCTGGTGACTATTACACTGACACTTGAAACACTTTAGGAAAGTCATAAAGGAACGAGAGGTACAGGCCACTATGGACAGATATGTTGTGCGACAGAAGTCAGTGACTCTGAAGCTGGTCCTAGTGGCATTAAAAGAAGAAGGGAAGTAACCCCAGAAAAGGACTTGACACCTCAAGTCTTAATGGAAGGGGATTCCCCTTCTAAACACTAAGACTCTCTCCTCCTCCCATCCCATCAGTCATCACCAGATCTTCAAAAAGGTAAGTGTCATGTAACTGTGCATGCCTTTTTCAGTTTGTGTGTATTAAAATTAATATTTCATGTGGTAAAATTTTTTTTTTCATACTTTTGGGTGTCTTGCACGGATTAATTTGATTTCCATTATTTCTTATGGGGAAAATTAATTCGCATAACGATAATTTCGCATAACAATGAGCTCTCAGGAATGGATTAATATCGTTATGCGGGGGTCCACTGTAATAGCAATAGAATAATCACAATAGAATAATTGACACTTACCTTTAATGAAGATCTGGTGATGATTGATGGGATGGGAGGAGGGGAGAGTGTCGAAGTTTTTAAGCTTGAGAGTCACTGGACTTCTGTCGCACAACATATCTATCCATAGAGGCCTGTACCTCTCGTTCCTTTATGACTTTCCTAAAGTGGTTCACAACATTGTCAGTGTACAGGTTGCCAACACGGCTTGCAGTAGCTGTGTCAGGGTGATTCTCATCAAAAAAGGTTTGCACTTCAAGCCACTTAGCACACATTTCCTTAATTTCAATAGTCATTAGCACCTTGGTCTCGATGGGTTGGCACTAAAAGCTTTCTTGGGGCCCATGGTGACTTATTTTGCAGAAAAAAACACCAAAAACAGTGATAATATGGATAATATAGAATGTACCTAATGTGTCCTTAGATGCGCGCACACTGGCTGGCTTGTAAACACTGGACATGTCTTGTACGTATCATATCGCATACCGGGTTTTGTAACGGGACCCGAGGCAAATTTTCTGCGATATGCATCGGTTACTGGATTTATCGGATACCGATAGCATCGCAAACCGGGGGTCCACTGTACATCATTTTCACAATTTTAACATTAGCTCTGTACCTGGGATGAAAACCTGCCACAACTCTAAGTGCTCTCAGCCTTTCCTTGTATTGGTGACAAAGTCTCGTTACAACAGGTCCAAGTAGTGGAACCTCAAAGCCTAGATACCTGTATCTGCTTACATATTCTAGAAGAGACCCATCATGCAACTGAATCTGATGAACTGTGCCTCTCTGTCGAGAAGGACGCCTGTTGAGTATCTTTGTTTTATCCCCTGAGATTATTAAACCCAGGTCCTGACATGAGGCTAGTACATGATTAAGAATGTTTTGGATGTTGGAGAATCTGGTGGTGCGAATCATTATATCATCAGCAAAACTAATCATATAATGATGGGGCTGGCTAGGCATAGCATTAAGTAAGGCATTAATCAGAATATTGAATAGGGTGGGACTAAGCACACCTCCCTGTGGGGTTCCTAATTCAAAATCTTTAGTTACACTTCTATGTCCCTGGAACAACACAGACGACTTTCTGTTGGACAGGTAACCTCTAATCCAGCGGATGATTACATGTCGGTTGGCTACATCAAAAGTGGATTTAAGGTCAAGGAAGGTAGTGTATGAGCTGTCAGTGTGCAGAGTGAGAAAGGTGGTAATGCAATGATGCACACTCCTTCCATGCATGAAGCCATGCAACCGGGGAGACAAGAATTGCTTAATTCTGTGCATAAGACGATTAAGAATCATCCTTTCAAATGTTTTACACAAGCAGCTAGTATGGGATATTGGGCGAAATGAGTTTTGTTGATTGGGCTTCGTAATGGGAATAATGAGGCTGTTGGTCCATAATTTAGGGAGCTCCCCAGTGACATAGCTCATGTTATATAATTCAAGTAAAGGATTACCTGGTACTCGACACAGCAATCTGAGTATGTTGTAAGTAATACCATCCTCACCAGGTGACGTGGAGTTGCCCTTAGTGCTGCATCAAGTTCTTAATTAGTGAAAGGAATGTTGCAGTCATCTGCCTTGCTGAGCATAAAGCAAACAAATCTCTCCCTTGCATCATATTTGTCCATTAATTTTGCCTGTGTGGTACTGGGAAGATTGCCATAGCTAGATGTAGCAGCCCAAGGACTGACTAACTCATTCGCCCTATGCAAGGGATGAGGGTGCGCGATCTGCCCAGTTCTGCTACCCTTAATTCTATTTATGTCCCTCCATGCCCGGCTAAATGGGGTGTGAACATTGAGACTATTGACAAATTGTTCCCAGTCTGTTTGCCGCAGCTCTGTCATACACTCTCTGGCAACAGCAAGGGCAGTTTGGAAGAGGCTCAGCATTTCAGGGGTACGATGGTTTCTATAGGCTAGGCCTAGTCTGCGAGCAGTACGTTTCAATGTTCGAAGTTTAGAATCATTGTAATAGGTATGGTTTTTATATGACTTATGATTATTATGGAAGTCATTAGGATTTAGAGTAGTAGGAGGTTTCAGAGGCGGCTCTAAGAAGTTCTGAATACTGCTCACAAGGTCATTGTTAAAAGTCTCGACAGAGGTACACTCATAGGAATTATACCAGTCAGTCACATGTGCAACAAAGTCGTCATGCTGATCAGGGGGAACATTAAAACGTTTCCTTTTGAATATCCCACCAGGGGCGATAGTATTACCAATATCTAGAGAGGTTAGCCTTGGGAAATGATCTGATGATATATCTGTTACAATGGAAGACTTGCAGCTGGCAAAAGTAATGTTGAAGCCCAGGCACAGATCAAGGACGCCTCCATAGATATGTGTGGATTCAAGATCACCAACAATTTGAACATTATCATGACTGTTTAAGAGTAACAACAGTTGATTACCATTACGATTACCAAACTGAGAGTTTCCAATGCTTTTGTGTCTTGCATTATAATCACCAATAGTAAGAGTAGGTTCAGACTGAGCACAAGTTGGGAGCTCCAAGTAATTAAACTTATCAGCAGGAACATACAAGTTAAATATGTTGAGAACAGAGTTCCCAATATAAATCCTAACACTGTGATACTGAAGTTGATGGGGAAGTGATTTTTTAATATATAGAACACAAGAATTAGTAGATTTGAGGTTACATGCAACAAATGATGGCAATTTGGGGGGCTGTGATTTTTCAGGGACTCTGCACTCTTGTAGACACACAGTATCAATGGATTCAGTAGTTACTTTATGATGAAGGTCAGAAAATCTTTTTCTAAGTGACGCAATATTCCAACTTAAAATGGAGAGTTTATACGAGTTTGGTTCCATCATAAAAGTCCAGGGATAGAATTCAGTTTCTCAACAAAATAAAAAAAACTTACTAAATAGCAAACAGACATAATCAATATCAATATCATCAGTATTATCCTTATCCATGAGTGTCTTAAGTGCACTTCCACTATGGAGACCTCTTGGGAGTCTTTGTTTACAGAGGGCACAGCACTCTTTGTCTGTGAATGTATGGAAGGTGACACTATCCCTCACACTCGCCTCTCCACTTTTATTACACTCATCACTATCATCACATGTACCACTTCCCTCATCATTATGACCAATGATACATACACCATTATCAACAACTGGGTCATCTCCACACTCAGTATCTATCAGTACATTACACTAATCATTTTGACTATCATGATGTTCTTCACTGCCCTTATCATCTTCACTGTGATTGTAAACACCACTATCAGATTCATCATTTATGTAATTATTAACACCATTCCAATCATCAGTTTGTTCATCATCACCACACTCATTTTCATAATGGCTGATGTACTCATTTGCAACCTCTGTAAGTTTTTCCTCGTGGTGCTCAAGTTGTTGTTTCAAACACTATTGTTGCTCTCCAGTACTGTTATGCACAGCTGCATGTTGTGTACCACCCCCAACAAGACTAGCTTCATCTGGAGGTATTAAGTCCCAGTCAGCTGAGCCAGGTGGCTGACTGACAGCTGACTCAGCCAGACAGGTGGTGTCAACACCAGCAGCATTACTAGTGTTGATAGCAGACGTGATCGTGCTCTGTTGATGTACTCCCAGAGTGACTCGCTCAACCACATTGTGTGAAATCAGGCATGGGTCAGTATTCAGACATGAAGTATCTGGTAGGCCTACTGCCTCCTCATGGGGGGTGATGGGTGAGGCGGGAGCCCTGCGGCTGGCGATGTGGGCAGCTTTCACTCTGCAGTCAGCATGAGCAGCTGTGACTGCTGGAGTCTTACAATTGATACATTGTAATGCAACAATCTGGTGTTTCTTGATCATATCATAGCATTGGTGAGAAGGATGGGCCTTGGCACACACTGCACACCAATGTGACTTAGTAGGGCATTTCCAAGCAATGTGACCCCAGCGCTGACACTTGCAGCATCTACGGTGAGGTGGTTTGTACAAGGCTTTTTTGTAACTCCTGTTAAGCACTGCACGAGAGTAGATATATGATGGTGGAGTCCCTTGGCCAATCCACTCAGCCAATATCAGATCATTTGGAAGTCGATGAGGGTTTGCAACTTGATCTGACAACAGGAATTTAGGATCCAAGTATTTATTGACATTGTGGATAACAATAAGCACTTCAGGTGATCTTGGTGGGACAGCTTGGAGTTGGATGTTAACATATTTATGAGTAAGAAGTTTTTCTATGAATGCTGGGTCGTTAGTAACAAAAACGTAATTATCCTCGTCATGACGAAAGTGAGTCCAGAGGTTTTCTTCTGGGTTGTCTAGTGTAGCTTCGTAAAACCATCTAAACTTGACCTCAAACTCAGTGTTAGCAGGGAAATCAAGCCTAACCGTTGTGCGATGGCTGTTGTTGCTCTCGTTGTTTCTTGTAGCAAGCCTCCTCCTTTCTTTTTTCAAAGCTTGCTTCCTTCTATAATGTTTGAATTCGCCTTCACCATCATTTACTTCGTTCACATCCATAGGTCACTTCTAGTTCGGCTGCTTGAGGTGGAAGAGTCAGTCTGTTACTCTTGGGTCAGCAAAACTGCCTTTATTCCATAAGAGAGAAGGGACAAGGAAGGGATATTCACCTCGCTAGGCACAGGCAATATGGGTGTAATGGCCTGCAGGTTGCAGTGCCATTTTCAAGGTCATTCACCAGGCCACAGTCATCTCGAGAGTTACCAACACTGTACTACCCGTTAATTACTCCAAACCCGCAGCACTTAACACATCTAGCACATGTTTCTTGGAATTACAGACAAATTTTCACTCTGTGGACAAACAAATCAGCACAAACTTACTATGTTTATAGATGAACCTCTGGTACGTTACAGTTAAAAAGCCGTCTCCGAAGGAGTTACCAGGTACTGCAATGCTCCTTAAATTGTTCTTAACCACTCTTGTTCCAACTATGCAGCATTCCTCCCAGAAACACTCAGTGCATAGAAGAATAACAGGTCATCTTCCTCAGTTAGAGATATGACACATTTTGTACAAGCGGCACAGTCGGATTCACCTGGCAGGCCTCAGTCAGGTCTGGATCACCAACTCACGCAGGATGGGAGATTCGTCCGTATTTCTCAGGTAGGCAGAGGTGACTAGCTGTGCGGAACTCAGATATTCGAGTACCAGCAGAGCAGCAAAATACACCTCTACACTGCACATTGATAGAGGGGAACGGCTGAGTTTAAAGGCGGAGAGTTGGGGATACAGGAGAATAGCAGGGGTAACTGAGCATGCACATTTGCCTCTCTTCACATAGTCAATATGGGCGAAAGTCTCAGGCAGGTGATGCAGTGCCTCGCTCAAGATTGTTGACTGAGGCAGACTTCTCGAGAGTTACCAAACACTGCAATACTCGTACAAATAGTTACTCACTCCAAACTTGCAGAACTTCTAGCACACGTGTCTTGGAATGAAAGACGAATTTTCAGTGTGTGTGCACACCTGGGTTACCAACTCACGTAGGATTGCACACTTGTCGTTATTCCTCAGGTTGGTAAAGGGATGAGCTGTGTGCATTTTTAGAGGCATGAGTAGCAGTTGGCTAGCAAAATTCAACTCTACACTGTATGTTGATAGAGGCGAAAGGCTGAGGTCAAATGAAAGGAAGAGGGGAAGCAGAGGCCTGTGATGGCCTTTTCAAAATGGAAAACTGTTTCCAGTGTTTCACTAGGTATATCCCTAGTCACAACTCACACATAAGAGTTTTCACAACACTAAAGCTGTCTTCCAACAGTATGAGCTTTAATGATGACTTATCAGTCAGGAGAAATGGGTTGGCCTGCAAATTAGTAGGTCCAGATCATCCCCCAGCACACGTCTACTCCCCTCAACCATGGTGCATTGCAGTTGTATAAAGCAGTTAGCCCTGTACTACACTCTGTTTTCTCTAATATAAGCCCCCAAGACAGGGCTAGGAGGATGGTAAGTGTATCCTATATCCTCTTCATATCTCCGATGAACCGCTCAGTATTATGCCATATATTATTCATTCTGGAGTATTTACCAGTTTTTATGTTATTTATATTGTTTATTTTGTCAAATTTGATCAATTGTGATAGGTAAATAAGCTGTAGTGTTGATATTAGTGTATTAATGAAGCATATTCCCCTGCATCACGAGACTGAGCTCATGGCAACTGACAGTGGCTTCAAAGTCACCTTATCTTTTATGGACAGTGTACCGTGTATGTGCTTTACACGAGAAGCATTTCTTTTATTCGTTGGAACCATGGCTAGGGCTAAAAGTAAGCAGGTTATAACAATAAATGGAGAAAAAGAAATTGGAATAACTTGTGCAGCAAGTAGTACCACCAAACAGTAGCAGCAGGTTGGTGTGGCAACCCTGGAAATTTGAAATTGTGCTAGCCGAAATTAGTGCCGAATTACTGATGGAACCGAAAAACTGATTGCTGGATTAGTGATGGCTGACCTGTATCAGTCTTCAGTAGTTCAGCATCAGTCTTCAGTAGTTCAGCATCAGTCTTCAGTAGTTCAGCATCAGTCTTCAGTAGTTCAGCATCAGTCTTCAGTAGTTCAGCATCAGTCTTCAGTAGTTCAGCATCAGTCTTCAGTAGTTCAGCATCAGTCTTCAGTAGTTCAGTATCAATGTTCAATAGTTGTATTTTTACTTTCTCTTAAAATTTATTTTAGCATATTGTGTAATAATTGTGACTGGTAATATTATAGTTACGTATATTTTATGTCACACGTGTTATGTTGTATTGTGTTGTGTTTACTCTCATTTCAATATTTCATGCTCAGGGTCGTCTTGATCTTATATTTGGTCGTCCTGCGCTCTTCCCTCCCGCCAAAGCTACACAGTCGTACATCTTCACATTCCGATGGTGGGGCGACACAAGACCCTGCATTTTACGGTAATATATGTACTACAGTACATTAATATCTTCTTCATTTTTACATTAACTATCAACAATAACTTGTTGATAGTTATTTAAAAATTAAAAAAAAAATTCTTATGAGCAATACAGATTAGTTACAGTAGATGTATATGCAAATTGATTTTATTTTGAATTTGATCTTATAGATATAATTTGATAAAATAAAGGCAAACTAAATCATTATAATTATAAGCACAGTGAGACAGACAACTTGCAAATGAAGAATTGGTCAATTACATGAATTACTGTACATTGAAATGTCATCAACTCAAAGACCTGCATTGTATGAAGTGGTTGAACTGAGGTAGTGATATCAAAGTATGAGAATTTACAGGCATTTACTAGATGGTGACAGATGGGGAAACTTTTTCAAATTTTAAGGCAGATTTAAAAATTTTTGTGCCTTTTACTGCTTGGAGTTTATGAACAGGTTGAGTTATGTATGTGAAATGTCAAGAGAAATATTTGTTGCTTGTATTGCATTCATATGTTGTGTTACAGCATGCTAAATAGCAATTAAGTTCTGGGTTAATGTTCGTATTGAGTGTTCTGCAGATGTAGTGTACACAATAGAAAGTGTGAATATTTTATACATTAATTAAATTTAAAAATTTGAACAAGGGGAGTGTATTGTCTGAAACTTAATGAATAATTGTTATTTTTGAGAGAGACTTTTTTTTTTTTTTTTTTAAGAAATGTCTTGGATGTGTGTGATGAATTTGTTTGCTGTACAGATGTACTCCCAAGAATTTATCCTCCTGCCTATCAATTGATGTATTACTTTTGCTCAAATAAACATCTTTTGTTTCCAAACATTATATAAAAGGTCTTGTCATTGTTGAGTGTGAGTTTTAGTAATTGTTAGTAGTAGATATTTTAGCAAGTTTGGCAAGTTGTCATCAGCAAACTGAATTGGTTAAAGTCCCTTTGAAGCAATTGGGAGGTCATTGATATTGATTAGGAATAACAGAGGGTCCAGGACATTACCTTGTGGAACCCCAATGGTGATCGACCAGGTTGTTGAAGAACTGTCATTAATGGTCACATGTTAGTGTCTGTTACTCTGGTAAGATTTCATGTATGAGAGAGCATATCTTTTTATTCAATAATATTTTAATTTGAGCAGCAGATTATTTTGATCTACTGTCTCTCTATCTCTGTCTCTCTCTCAGGTTATGTTAGGGAAGTTTTGGCTTCAGTTGATTCCATTAGTGTTGTAACAGTTGGGGATAAGTCATGAAAAACTTTCTTGTATATTAGTGGTGGTATATATGAACATTGTTTCTAGTCATGTATATTAGTGGTGGTATATATGAACATTGTTTCTAGTCATGTATATTAGTGGTGGTATATATGAACATTGTTTCTAGTCATGTATATTAGTGGTGGTATATATGAACATTATTTCTAGTCATGTATATTAGTGGTGGTATATATAAACATTGTTTCTAGTCATGTATATTAGTGGTGGTATATATGAACATTATTTCTGGTCATGTATATTAGTGGTGGTATATATAAACATTGTTTCTAGTCATGTATATTAGTGGTGGTATATGTGAACATTATTTCTGGTCATGTATATTAGTGGTAGTATATATGAACATTATTTCTGGTCTTGTATATTAGTGGTGGTATATATGAACATTGTTTCTGGTCTTGTATATTAGTGGTGGTATATATGAACATTATTTCTGGTCTTGTATATTAGTGGTGGTATATATGAACATTATTTCTGGTCTTGTATATTAGTGGTGGTATATATGAACATTGTTTCTGGTCTTGTATATTAGTGGTGGTATATATGAACATTGTTTCTAGTCATGTATATTAGTGGTGGTATATATGAACATTATTTCTGGTCTTGTATATTAGTGGTGGTATATATGAACATTATTTCTGGTCTTGTATATTAGTGGTGGTATATATGAACATTGTTTCTGGTCTTGTATATTAGTGGTGGTATATATGAACATTATTTCTGGTCTTGTATATTAGTGGTGGTATATATGAACATTATTTCTGGTCTTGTATATTAGTGGTGGTATATATGAACATTGTTTCTGGTCTTGTATATTAGTGGTGGTATATATGAACATTGTTTCTAGTCATGTATATTAGTGGTGGTATATATGAACATTATTTCTGGTCTTGTATATTAGTGGTGGTATATATGAACATTATTTCTGGTCTTGTATATTAGTGGTGGTATATATGAACATTATTTCTGGTCTTGTATATTAGTGGTGGTATATATGAACATTGTTTCTGGTCTTGTATATTAGTGGTGGTATATATGAACATTATTTCTGGTCTTGTATATTAGTGGTGGTATATATGAACATTGTTTCTGGTCTTGTATATTAGTGGTGGTATATATGAACATTATTTCTAGTCATGTATATTAGTGGTGGTATATATGAACATTGTTTCTAGTCATGTATATTAGTGGTGGTATATATGAACATTGTTTCTAGTCATGTATATTAGTGGTGGTATATATGAACATTATTTCTGGTCTTGTATATTAGTGGTGGTATATATGAACATTATTTCTAGTCATGTATATTAGTGGTGGTATATATGAACATTGTTTCTAGTCATGTATATTAGTGGTGGTATATATGAACATTGTTTCTAGTCATGTATATTAGTGGTGGTATATATGAACATTATTTCTAGTCTTGTATATTAGTGGTGGTATATATGAACATTGTTTCTAGTCATGTATATTAGTGGTGGTATATATGAACATTGTTTCTGGTCTTATATATTATTGGTGGTATATATGAACATTATTTCTAGTCATGTATATTAGTGGTGGTATATATGAACATTATTTCTAGTCATGTATATTAGTGGTGGTATATATGAACATTATTTCTGGTCTTGTATATTAGTGGTGGTATATATGAACCACCAGGCCCGGTGGCCTGGTGGCTAAAGCTCCCGCTTCACACACGGAGGGCCCGGGTTCGATTCCCGGCGGGTGGAAACATTTCGACACGTTTCCTTACACCTGTTGTCCTGTTCACCTAGCAGCAAATAGGTACCTGGGTGTTAGTCGACTGGTGTGGGTCGCATCCTGGGGGACAAGATTAAGGACCCCAATGGAAATAAGTTAGACAGTCCTCGATGACGCACTGACTTTCTTGGGTTATCCTGGGTGGCTAACCCTCCGGGGTTAAAAATCCGAACGAAATCTTATCTTATCTTATCTTATCATGTATATTAGTGGTGGTATATATGAACATTGTTTCTGGTCTTATATATTATTGGTGGTATATACAAACATTGTTTCTGGTCTTATACAGTAGGGCCCCACTTATAAGGCAGGTTAGGTTCCAGGCTACCGCCGTAAAGTGGAACACTTTTTTTTCCACTTATAAATGTATATAAATACAGTGGACCCCCGCATAACGATGGCATCACATAGCGATTATTTCGCATACCGCTTACTTTAATTGCAAAAATTTTGCCTCACATACCGCTTAAAAACCCGCTTACCGATTTTCGTCCGAGACGCGTCCAATGTGCGGCCTGAGCCACGCTCACATGTTCCGCCGGTGGCATTGTTTACCAGCCAGCCTCCGCGGTAACATCCAAGCATACAATCGGAATATTTCGTATTATTACAGTGTTTTCGGTGCTTTTTCTGGAAAATAAGTGACCATGGGCCCCAAGAAAGCTTCTAGTGCCAACCCTACAGCAATAAGGGTGAGAATTACAATAGAGATGAAGAAAAAGATCATTGATAAGTATGAAAGTGGAGTGCATGTCTCCGAGCTGGCCAGGTTGTATAATAAACCCCAATCAACCATCGCTACTATTGGTGGTACAGCTGCTGCTGCTGCTGCACTGTCAGCTGCTGCTGCTGATGCACTGTCAGCTGCTGCTGCTGCTGTAGCACCGTTGTTGGTGTGGCTTATTGGGAATACCAAGAAACAATTAACCCCAGAGGATTTGCCACCCAGGATAACCCAAAAAAGTCAGTGTCATCGAAGACTGTCTAACTTATTTCCATTGGGGTCCTTAATCTTGTCTCCCAGGATGCAACCCACACAAGTCGACTAACACCCAGGTGAACAGGGAAAAATGCCTGGAACTAGTGCTCATATTGGTGAATTTAAAGCCAGCAAAGGTTGGTTTGAGAGATTTAAGAATCGTAGTGGCATACACAGTGTGATAAGGCCTGTTCTGGAAGAAAATGCCAAACAGGACCTACAGTACTCAGGAGGAAAAGGCACTCCCAGGACACAGTGTCTCATCAGTCATTGCTGCATCTTCAATAAAGGTAAGTGTCATTTATTCTTCATTTAGTAGACTAGTACATGCACAATATATACTGTGCATGTACTACTCTACTATTGTGCATGTATCCTTCTCTTTGTGTGTGGGAAAATGTATATTTCATGTGGTAAAATTTTTTTTTTCATACTTTTGGGTGTCTTGCACGGATTAATTTGATTTCCATTATTTCTTATGGGGAAAATTCATTCACATAGCGATTATTTCGCATAACAATTACCCCTCTTGCACGGATTAAAATCGTTAACCGGGGGTCCACTGTACTTGATAAGTTTACACAAACATATATTAAGTTAGTAAGTTTATTCAGGTATACACAAATACAGTTACATAGATTATCATACATAGCAGCATATGTGTAAAGTACCTAGGATAACCCAAAAAAGTCAGACTGTGTGACTTATTTCCACTGGGGTTAGCAATAGAACTAGGCATTAAAAAACAATAATAAAAATAAAATACACATATAGTACAATTATTACTTACCTTAAAATATTTGTAGTCTTAATCTAGGGTTAGATGAGTAGTATTTATTGTAAGAAATCAAGTGTGGTATGTATGGTAGCCAGCTGGGCCACCATACCAGGCCACCCCACCTACACTTAATATTCTATAACATTTAAGTGTCCAGCGCGATAAAATGCATTACTTACCTTAAAATATTTGTAGTCTTAATGTAGGGTCAGAGATGAGTAAACAAGATAAAACGAATAAATGAGAGAGAGAGAGAATGAATACATGAGAGAGGACACTTGTGGAGTTATGTAAACAAACCAGGCAAACACGAGTTTTGTAAACAAGCCAAGCAAACACGTCTGGTTTGTGTACAAGTTACATTGTGTACAAAATGTCTCTACGTTGATACTGTAGAATAAATAAACTGGAACACTCCCATTCTCATGTAACACCATTTTTAGAAGAAATGACGCTCTGAGTGAAGGCATACGAAAGGAATAATTTTCTACAGTTACGCCCAGTAACACATTTTCTCATATGTTGGACTAGAGAAAACGTTATTCTTGCTGTCACTTGTACAAGTTGTCTGGCTACCACATCTCGCATTTATGTTTATTTATTCTACTGTGGGGTGTATTTATCATCTTTATATGTTATGTATCGTGTTTATTATATAATTTTGAAAAAAATGTCATAGCTGGATTAATGAAAATGTGTATATTAACGTACTATACAACATTTAATGAGACTTGGTGATTATTATTATTGTCATTACGAATATGGCGTCACTTGTACAAATCGTCTGGCTACCACATCTCATATTTATGTTTATTTATTCTACTGTAGAGTGTATTTATAATCTTTATATGTTATGTATCATGTTTGTTATATAATTTTGAAAAAAATTCCATACATGGATTAATGAAAATGTGCTAATATATTAACGTAATATACGACATTTAATGAGACTCAATAATTATTATTGAGTATTATCATCATTACTAATATGGCGTCTTTAGACATAAGCCACTCTTACTGATTTTAATGTTTACCTGCACGCCAGCATATAGGTATACGTAAGTATAATCATCAGAGTAGTACATGTATATATAAAATATGAAATAACTTTTAAAAATGCTTGAAATTTTGGAGTTTCTAGACACAATGGAGAGACATAGTGCTTACGTAGCTCACGGAGAATATAAACAAATAGGGTGGGGTGCGATGGCCGTATTAGAAAGTCAAGTGGGGGAGCCATATAGAGTTTAGGTCATAATTTGAAATGACCGTATTAGCGGAATGCCACAAAGCGAAACGCCATAAAGTGGGACCCTACTGTATATTAGTGGTGGTATATATGAACATTGTTTCTGGTCTTGTATATTAGTGGTGGTATATATGAACATTGTTTCTGGTTTTGTGTATTAGCGGTGGTATATATGAACATTTTATCTGGCTTTGTTTTTCAGCTAAATAACTATAGATTAATAGGGAGGAGGAGGAGGAGGAGAGGAGGAGAAGAAGAATACGTAATAATAATAATTTATTTTATTTTATTTATTATTAATTTGGACATGATACATAGATGTACAAAGAAATACAGTGGTTAAGTGTAACATGCCAAAAGCAGTATGCAGAGCATTATGGGAGGAAGTACACTCTACTCAGCGCGAACAAAAAATATTGTCGAAAAATTTACAAATTGAGTTAATCTTATGGAAAAATAGCTTAACTCTCTGGCAACACAATGGTACCAGAATCATTGTTCTACGACATTCCTACAAGGAATTATGGTCATTTAAAACACCTAGGGTGATGTCACCACCCGCGGCAGGTGTGCTCACCTGCTGTCAATTTTCATTTTTTTTTTTTCTGTTTTTTTTCGTGTATTTATTGTATTATTCTTTCTAAGATAATAATTGACGATTTGACATCATAACACAGTGGGTGGGACTTATACGTAGACTTCCAGCCAACCAGGAACCTTCTGGCACCATTTTGCTGACGTCATGGAAAATTCCAGGCTCGGGGTGGCCGGGGAATATGCTTCAATATAACGCTATTGTAGCTTCTATGGCTTATTTATCTATCACAATTGATCTAATATGACATAATAAACAATATAAATAACAAAGAAATATGGTAAATACTCCAGAATGAATAATATATGGCATATTCTCAGAGCGTTCCCTCGGGAATATAAGATTCCCATCCTCAGGGACGGGCTTCCATTCTCCTTCTTTCACCTCCAGGGTTCTTATATTAAAGAAAACGAACATGGGGTAACTATGATATACACTTGTAATGCTGAGAAAAATGCTATTTTCTCGAAAAAAAAAAAATCGGTTGTCCGGCTGTTTCGCAGATTATCTCAGAAGTAAGTTATTCACATATGTAAGCCAGTATATTCGTTAATAATAGCAGGAATGTAATGAAATTCACAGAGAACATAAAGGAAAGATTGTTTTACAAGCAAATGGAGGCTTTTTTGAGATATCTTAATTTGTTTTTTATTTTTGTGAGGGCAAAAGTCAGATATTTGGCTGAATGTCAAAACCATACAAACTTTATTTTTTTTTAAGAATGAAGAAAGGATAAATTACAGTTTGGACTCCATTTGAAATACAGTTTAGCATTGTTTTATGTGTAGATAATGCCAAAACAGCTTCTCCAAGTCCCATTACGAAAAGACTGTTCAATATGTACGATTGTTAGTAAATAATTTTTTTCCCAATTGTTTTTTGAGCTATCTTAGTGAAACTTGGTCACATTACTATTGAAAGGTGCTTCTTTACGTACAAAAAAAAATGAAAGAAATCAAACGAAAAATAAAGAAGTTCAGGTGCGGACGCTTCTTTCCCCCTTATGGGCAGGCTTAAAATTAACTTAAGATTAACTAAGCAATGATATATTCGGTGGTAAAAATTATAGTAGACAAATAACAATTAAGCACAAATGAGTATTTCAAAGACAGGTCATATGGTCATTTGCTGAGTTGCTGTGCATTCAATAGAAAGGAGTATTCTGTTAGGTAATGTAATTAAAAAAACAAAGTGTGATAGGGTCACAGGTTAAACATTTATGAGATACAGTTATTCAGTATTTATTTAGTTGTGGGTAAGTAAGCGATTTTTAAAAAGACTTGAATTTATAAACAGAGTGTTTCTTTTATATTCACAGGTAATGAATTCCAAATTTTTGGGTCTTTTATGTGCATTGAGTTTTTGCATAGTGTGAGATGGAGACTAGGAACATCAAAGAGTGATCTGTGCCTTGTGTTATGGTAATGTGTTCTGTTGAGGTTGGTAAGGGGACGTTTGAGGGGAGGGTTTATATCCGAGTTAAGTGTTCTATGTATGTAGTAGGTGCAGTAATAAGTATGGATGTTTTGTATGGTGAGTAGGTTTAGAGTTTTAAATATTGGTGGAGTGTGCTGCCTATAGTGGGAATTTGTTATCATTCTGACTGCAGCTTTTTGTTGGGTAATTAATGGTCTGAGATGGTTTATTGTTGTTGAGCCCCATACAGAAATTCCATAGGTAAGATAGGGGTAAATAAGTGAGTGATATAGGGCCAGGAGGGCTGACTGGAACATAGTACCGTATCTTCGATAGCATGCCTAAGGTCTTGGAAATTTTCTTCGAAATTTGTTGTACATGTGTTTGAAATTTGAGTCTATTATCAAGGTGGATTCGTAAGAATTTTCCTTCTGTGAGCTTTGTGATAGGTGATCTGTTTATCATTATGTTAACCCTTTCAGGGTTTCGGCCATACTAGTACGGCTTACGCACCAGGGTTTTTGACATACTAGTACACCTAAATTCTAGCACCCTCAAATCTAGTGAGAGAAAGCTGGTAGGCCTACATATGAAAGAATGGGTCTATGTGGTCAGTGTGTGCGGTATAAAAAAATCCTGCAGCACACAGTGCGTAATGAGAAAAAAACTTTGACCGTGTTTTTGGATTAAACAGCGACTTTGCACTGTATTTTCGTATGGTATTTATTGTTGTATTCTAGCTTTCCTGGTCTCATTTTATAGAATGGAAGACATATTACAGAAATTGAGATGATTTTGACTGGTTTTGCAAAGAAAACTACCTTGAAATTGCGCTCAAAGTAGCAGAAATGTTCGATTTTTACCAAAGTTCAAAAGTAAACAAATCATGCTATGCATCCAATACACGTCAACTGGTGAGTCTAATATTCTTTCATAAGTTTGCTGATAATATTTATACCATTCCTACACTAATGCTGTAGTCTGCATAACAGTAAATCTTCTATTTTTTTGTGAGAATAAAAATTCAAAGTGGAAAACAAAAGAATGTAAGAGGGGCATGGGGCCGTAACTAATGAACAGAGGAAATGTTATTTTAGTGCCAGGAATGTCTTTCTTGTTTATTCTGGACCCTATTCGGAAATTGGCATCTTTTGAAATTTGTGTGAAATTGGCAAAATTGCTAAATTCTGACCACTGTATTGGATAGTTGAAATCGGTAAATGGGTGGTTTCTTGTACTCATTCGATAGAAAAAATGGAGTTCTAGCGAAATAGTTATGATTTTTGTCGACAAGTACACTGGAATTGGCTGAAAATAGGGCTCAAAGTGGGCAAAATCGCCGATGCGTAAACATCATCGAGACCGCTAACTTCACGAGAGCATAATTCCGTAAGTTTTCCATCAAATTTCATACTTTTGGTGTCATTATGATCGGGAAAAGATTCTCTATCTTTTCATAAGAATTTTTTTTTTTTTTTTTAAATTTGGCCGACCCTGAGAACAAGTCTCTGACAGGGCCTGTCGACCCTGAAAGGGTTAAGAGGGACATCTGTAGCTCTGTTTCCAAACTGAATGAAGTAGGTTTTGCCAATGTTGAGAGTAAGTTTGTTAGTCATCATCCAGGTAGATAGTTTCTGTAATTCGGTATTTACAGTATTGGCTAGCATAACTGGGCTAGGGTGAGAGAAGACGTATGTAATGTCATCTGCAAATAGTGTGGGTTTGAGTAGTTGTGATGCATTTGGTAGGTCGTTTATGTAAACGAGAAAGAGAAGAGGGCCAAGGACACCTCCCTGTGGGACACCAACTGTAATTGGCTGTGTGGAAGAGTTTGCTTCATTTTTTTTTTTCAACAAACCGGCTGTATCCCACCACGGCAGGGTGGCCCAAAAAGAAAAACGAATGTTTCTCTTTTTAAATTTATTAATTTATACAGGAGAAGGGGTTACTGGGCCCTTGCTCCTGGCATTTTAGTCGCCTCTTACAACATGCATGGCTTACGGAGGAAGAATTCTGTTCCACTTCCCCATGGAGATAAGAGGAAATAAACAAGAACAAGAACTAGAAAGAAAATAGAAGAAAACCGAGAGGTGTGTGTGTGTATATATATGCTTGTACATGTATGTGTAGTGTGACCTAAGTGTAAGTGTAAGTTACAAGACGTACCTGAAATCTTGCGTGTTTAAGAGACAGAAAAAAGACACCACCAATCCTACCATCATGTAAAACAATTACAGAATTCCGTTTTACACTCACTTGGCGGGACAGTACTACCTCCCTGGGCGGTTGCTGTCTACCAACCTACTACCTACATTTGCTCCATTTGTGTACACATATTGGCTTCTGTTGCTGAGGTATGACTTTAGGTAGTTGAAGGAGTGCCCTCTTATACCATAGTGCGACAATTTTATGTGGAGCAAATCATGGTCAGCTGTATCAAAAGCTTTATGTAAATCAGTGAAGATCCCCAGTGGGACTTCTTTTTCTCTAGTGCAGTGTATATTTGTTCTAGCATGTGTGTAATAGCATCATTCATATTTTTATTATAGGACCTGTCTTTGTAATACTCATTTGTATTTTATAGTTATCTGTTTACAATAATGTCTTATCACTGATTTCATCATTGCTTAGTTAATCTTAAATTAATTTTAAGCCAGCCCGTAATGCTATGCATATAAGTGGCTTTGGCATGTTGCTCTTAACTGTATTTTTTGTACCTCTGTTTGTATGCTAAAATTTCTAAATAAATAAATAAATATTAGGCCTGAATCCAAACTGACAGGGGTTGAGTATGTTGTGGGAGATGAGGTAGGAATAGATTCGCTTATGAATTAATTTTTCGAAGATTTTAGAGAGAGGGTGTAAGTTGGATATTGGCCTATAGTTATTCAAGTCTGTTTGGTCTCCTCCTTTATGTATTGGGGTGACCCTTGCTATTTTGAGAACTGTAGGGAAGGTAGAGGATTCAATGGATTTGTTAAAGAGTGTTGCAATGATTGGTGACAGCACTTGCGACGCTTTTTTGTACATAAAGGGTGGTAAGGTATTTAAATCTGTCTTGTTTTTTTAGTGTGTTGATAATAAGGGAGACTTCGTATGGGTTAGTCGGAGCTAGGAACAGTGTGTTTGGGTAGTTGCCAGTGAGGTAGTTATTGGGTGGGGTATTTGAGCTTGGGATTTTATTGGCTAGGTTTTTTCCTATGGTGGAGAAGAAATCATTGAGTCTGCTGTTTCAGTTGATGGGAGTTGGAGTTCATTTGGTTTAGTTAGTGCAGTTGCACTATTTTGTGATATCTTTTTTGTTCCTAGAATTTCTGATAGGGTTTTCCAGGTCTTTTTTATATCACCTTTTAAGTTGGATAATCTGTTCTCATAATACAATTTTTTAGCCCTTCTTATCAGGCTGGTTAGGATTGACGAGTAACGTTTTGTTTGGTCTCTGGTTATGCGACCCATTCTGTACTGTTTTTTGTATAGGTGCTTTGTATTTATGGATTTGAGGATGCTGGCTGTTAGCCAGGGACTGTTCAGTCTCTTAGCTGTCATCTGTTTAGTTTTTTTAGGGCAGTGCTTGTTATAGAGGTATTGGGTCTTTTTTAGAAAATTATTAATACATTTGTCAATATCTGTATAGATTTCTAGCTCAGTGTGCCAGTCGATGTTTGTCATTGCTGTTGTGAAGTTATTAATGACTGTGTTATTATGAAGTCTGAGAGTGATTTTAGTAGTGTCTTGGGGTAATTTGCCTAGATTAGTTATGAGGAAAGTAGGGTAGTGGTCTGTGGTATTATCTGTGATTATGCCTGACTTTAAAGGGGATATGGTGTTGGTCCAGATGTGGTCTAGTAGGGAAACACTAGTCACTGTAATTCTTGTAGGTTTTGTTACTGTTGGTAGCAACAAGCAGTTACTCATAGTGTTTGTGAAATCAGTAAAAACAATTCCATATAAACAAAGTCCACTCCTGACAGTGACTTGATAAGATGAGATAACATCTGATAAGAGCTGACTTTTGATGAGCATACACGAGGGTGGGGGAGGGTGCAGCAGATAAGAGAAGATTAGATGTGACATTTGATGTACATCTCCCTCGCTTTGTTTTCGCTGGTACACAAACATGTCTATTTGTCTGTCAAGCTCCCTGTCTGTCTGTTTATCTGTCTAGCTCTCTGTTTAGAGAGAACCACAAGACTGCGTCATCACGTTTACTCACATCTTCAAGCAAAGTATAGCATTTTGTCTGGATTTTTTGGGTTATCCTGGGTAATTTATACTATGTATTCTTGTATTTATGTGTACCTGTGAGACAGAGATAGAGAGAGACAGATTGAACGAGATAGACAGAGACAGATAGACAAAGGCAGAGACAGATAGACAAAGGCAGAGACAGACAGATAGAGACAGAGACAGACTGATAGAGACAGACAGATAGAAACAGAGACAGAGATCGACAGACCCTAAACTTGGGGTTAACATCACTTTCCCCTTAAAAGAGGAGTGCTAGTATGGCATTACATCAGTGAATCCTTGTTGTTTGCCACATTGTTTGCTCTAGCTGGTGCTCAATTTAACTGGTGCTCCCACAGGGTACTAAGTGGTCCCAGATTTTTATTAATACTGTGCACACCTAGTGTTAAGACCCATTCTATGCTGACCAGGCATCTCAGGTGAATCGTGCCAAATTTGGAGGCAGGAAAATTAAAACGTATATATACATTTGGGGCGCTATGCGTATGAACGTATATATACGTTTGGAGTGTTTAAGGGTTAATTGAAAAATGTTGCATTGGCAAAACAATGTAAAGCAAAGCACTGTAAAGTGAGACATGGTAAAGCAAAGCACTGTAAAGTGAAAAACAGTAAAGCAAAGCACTGTAAAGTAAAACATAGTAAAGCAAAGCACTGTAAAGTGAAACACAGTAAAGCAAAGAACTGTAAAGCAAAACACAGTAAAGTGAAGCACTGTAAAGCAAAACACAGTAAAGTGAAGCACTGTAAAGCCAAACACAGTAAAGTGAAGCACTGTAAAGCCAAACACAGTAAAGTGAAGCACTGTAAAGCAAAACACAGTAAAGTGAAGCACTGTAAAGCAAAACACAGTAAAGTGAAGCACTGTAAAGCAAAAACACTGTAAAGCAAAAACACAGTAAAGTGAAGCACTGTAAAGCAAAACACAGTAAAGTGAAGCACTGTAAAGCAAAAACACAGTAAAGTGAAGCACTGTAAAGCAAAAACACAGTAAAGTGAAGCACTATAAAGCAAAAACACAGTAAAGTGAAGCACTATAAAGCCGAACACAGTAAAGTGAAGCACTATAAAGCAAAACACAGTAAAGTGAAGCACTATAAAGTGGGGTCCTGCCTGTAATTAGTTACAAGGTGGCAGAGTACTCAACCTGCCCTTGGATACTTGCTCATATAAACACACTGGGGTTTTGTGAGTTGTAAAGAGTGTAAACAGTCATAATGCAGCGTGAAATATCCAGACACATTATTACCCAGCAGAAGAGTAAACCATTCTTTCATAGGCTTATACCCAGGCAAAAGTGCAGGACAGGGCATGGTAGGCAGGCAGGTGGGTAGGTAGGGTGGCAGGCAGGTAGGGAAGGAGGCAGGCTGGGTGGCAGCCAGGAAGGCAGCCAGGCTGGGTGGCAGCCAGGAAGGCAGCCAGGCTGGGTGACAGGCAGGAAGGCAGCCAGGCTGGGTGACAGGCAGGAAGGCAGCCAGGCTGGGTGGCAGGCAGGAAGGCAGCCAGGCTGGGTGGCAGGCAGGAAGGCAGCCAGGCTGGGTGGCAGGCAGGAAGGCAGCCAGGCTGGGTGGCAGGCAGGAAGGCAGCCAGGCTGGGTGACAGGCAGGAAGGCAGCCAGGCTGGGTGGCAGGCAGGAAGGCAGCCAGGCTGGGTGGCAGGCAGGAAGGCAGCCAGGCTGGGTGGCAGGCAGGAAGGCAGCCAGGCTGGGTGGCAGGCAGGAAGGCAGCCAGGCTGGGTGGCAGGCAGGAAGGCAGCCAGGCTGGGTGACAGGCAGGAAGGCAGCCAGGCTGGGTGGCAGGCAGGAAGGCAGCCAGGCTGGGTGGCAGGCAGGAAGGCAGCCAGGCTGGGTGGCAGGCAGGAAGGCAGCCAGGCTGGGTGGCAGGCAGGAAGGCAGCCAGGCTGGGTGACAGGCAGGAAGGCAGCCAGGCTGGGTGGCAGGCAGGAAGGCAGCCAGGCTGGGTGACAGGCAGGAAGGCAGCCAGGCTGGGTGGCAGGCAGGCAGCCAGGCTGGGTGACAGGCAGGAAGGCAGCCAGGCTGGGTGGCAGGCAGGAAGGCAGCCAGGCTGGGTGACAGGCAGGAAGGCAGCCAGGCTGGGTGGCAGGCAGGAAGGCAGCCAGGCTGGGTGACAGGCAGGAAGGCAGCCAGGCTGGGTGGCAGGCAGGAAGGCAGCCAGGCTGGGTGGCAGGCAGGAAGGCAGCCAGGCTGGGTGGCAGGCAGGAAGGCAGCCAGGCTGGGTGGCAGGCAGGAAGGCAGCCAGGCTGGGTGACAGGCAGGTAGGCTGGGTTGCAGGCAAGAACTCAGGCTGTGTGGCAGGCTGGCAGGTAGGGAGGCAGGCTGGGTAGTAGGCAGACTGGTAGGTAGACAGGCAGGCAGGTAGGTAGACAGACAAGCAAGCAGGCAGGCAGGTAGGTACATAGACAGGCAAGCAGGCAGGTAGTTAGGTAGACAGGCAGGCAGGTAGGTAGACAGGCAGGCAGGAAGGTAGGTGGGTAGATACAGGCAGGCAGGTAGGTAGGTAGACAGGCAGGTAGGTAGGCAGGCAAGTAGGTATGTAGGTAGGCAGGCAGGTAGGTAGGTAGACAGGCAGGCTGGATGGCAGGTAGGGTGGGTGGCAGGCAAGAATTCAGGCTGTGTGGCAGGCTGGCAGGTAGGGAGGCAGGCTGGGTAGCAGGCAGACTGGTAGGTAGACAGGCAGGCAGGTAGGTAGACAGACAAGCAGGCAGGCAGGTAGGTAGGTAGACAGGCAGGCAGGCAGGTAGGTAGGTAGACATGCAGGCAGGCAGGTAGGTAGGTAGACATGCAGGCAGGCAGGTGGGTAGGTAGACAGGCAGGCAGGTAGGTAGGTAGACAGGCAGGCAGGAAGGTAGGCAGGTAGATAGACAGGCAGGCAGGTAGGTAGGTAGACAGGCAGGTAGGTAGGCAGGTAGGTAGGCAGGCAGGCAGGCAGGCAAGTAGGTATGTAGGTAGGCAAGCAGGTAGGTAGGTAGACAGGCACGCTGGATGGCAGGTAGGGTGGGTGGCAGGCAAGAATTCAGGCTGTGTGGCAGGCTGGCAGGCTGGGTAGCAGGCAGACTGGTAGGTAGACAGGCAGGCAGGCAGGCAGGTAGGTAGGTAGGTAGACAGGCAGGCAGGCAGGTAGGTAGGCAGGCAGGCAGGAAGGTAGGTAGGTAGGTAGGCAGGCAGGCAAGTAGGTATGTAGGTAGGCCCTGCCTGGGCCATCCCACGAGAGAGAGCTGGGAGGCCTTGTGTCTTGCTGCTAGGCCGCTGTGAGAGTGAGGGTGAGGCAAGTCTGGGCATACTGAAGTGGCAAGGCCTATAGGTGGCAGCACTAGCATGGCGCAAAATATGAACTAAGCTGGCAGACAGCATGGGCTGTCTGTGCAGACAGTACAGGCTGTCTACATGTGTACCTTTAAAAATAGGTTAGACATGTTCCTGAGTAGGCGTGAATTAGACTTTCTTAGCTTGGGCCAGTTGACTTGCAGCAGTGCTCCATTTTTTTGTTCTTGTGTCAATGGATTTGAGGATACTGTCATCAGCCGTAGGCTATTTAATCTCTTTGTCATCTGTTTTGTTGTTAATGGACAGTATTGTAGAGGCTTGGTATTGTGTGAAGGAATATGTAAAGGTCATGTTATGTGCACTCTTACTGCCTCTGTCTGTGTTAGCTGTCATTGTCTGTCATAAATACTGTCCTTATTACTTTATTATCTGGAAATTAATCAGTGTGTTGTGTATTATAATTTCTGCACCTGAGAGCAGAATGAACTTAAAACAGTGCTTGACAGAGGTTATGGATTACAATGTGTGTTGATGCGCTACATGTATATAACCTATATGACTAATAATAACAAGAGCTTTTAGAGAGAAGAGTGGCAGTAATGATGTATATACGTAATAAATTTAGAGAGAAGAGTGGCAGTAATGATGTATATACGTAATAAATTACAGTATACAGTTGACCCTCTAGTATCATGCAAGTTATTTTCATGAAAATTTGTGCTTTATTCCAGCGAGTGTTATTTAAAGTGAAGAACATGTGGGGAAAAATTGTGCAACATTGCTAAGCTCTCTGTGAGAATATATACCTGAAGTGTACCTATGGCTTACTGTCATTCTTCTTCTCTCATCTACTTTCACTACACACTTTGAAACACATGTTACCTCAATTTTCTTGATAATTGTAAGAGTTTCATTCTTGATTTTTTTATTGTCATGCATTATCCAAGGGTCTACTGTATTTAATTCCAGTGTTATGTATTTTATTGCATGTGATAGAGGTGATGTCTTCAATGTACAGAAAGAGAATTAATAACTGGTATATACTCTTAACACCAACAAAACTTAAATTTTTTTATTCATATTATCAATTCAAAATCCAGAATATTTAGATTAAATTCTTAATTTCTTTTAATTGCTTTCACAGACTTCCTCCAGAGAAGAGTGAAGCAAGAATCACGTACTACGTCACCTGTGGCCCACATTCATTTCGACAGTATTTGTGTGACAGCAAGAGCTTGCATGTGAATCTCAAAATTGGTGGTGGAGATAATGTGGAATCAGCAGAAGATGAAAGATTATTTGGGAGACAAATGCAAAGCCCAAGAAAAGTAGAATGTGACACACCTCGGCAAAGATTACTCAGGAGGCAGTTAAGGCTGAAGAAAGGTTGGCAGGATGGCGATGCAATAGGGAACTTTATACTACCAGATCTGAAACTGAATTCAAGAGGGGACTATGTCTACGAAGGTCGAATAATAGATTCTTCTGCTGATATAATTGGCACAGTGGTTGTGACTATGGTATTTCTGAAAGGTACACTTGAAGATTTCCAACAGATAAAGATCCAGAATGAAGAGCAAACTTTCCTCAAAGAAAATATTACCAAAGAAAAGACAGATGACACTCGCTCTAAATCACGTGCTTCTGGAATTCCTGTTTTGGGCTCGCATGGTGGTAAATCTTTGAAAGCTTCACCGGAAGGTAATAAACCAAGAAGTCGCAGTGGCAGCTTTAGAGAATCACTCAGGCAAAAGTGTGAAAGATTGAAGTCTCCCAAGAAACCACAGCAAAATGAATATAATTATGGTACTCTGGAAAAGGAAAATCAGGCACCTCATAGGAAGAGGGCTGGCAGTTTTACAATGGTGGGAAGAGAAGGGACGACACAACATGATCAACTCAGCGTTAAAAGACACGATAGTGTACAAGCTGGACGTAAAGATGGTTCTCAAATTAAAGAGAGAAATAATTCACATTTAGTTCAAGGTAGTTTTGCAGAATTTCAGGAAGAAGGTTTGCAGGTGGGAAAGGAAGATTCTTCACGATTGATGCAGCAAGCAAATTCACAAGTTGAACATGAAGAAAATGCACAAGTAATGTCGTATGGAAGTCCTCAGGTCATGCGCCGTGTAATACCCAAGTTAAACACCTCGGAAGAACTCTTACACTATACAACAAGATAGCCCACAAATTATACGGCGAGACAGAAAACACCAAGATGGTAACTTTACCAGAGAGCGTCCTGCAAGTTGGGGTCTGTATCCTCTCTTAAGTGGGGCTGATCCACATTCTTTAGTTGGTACGTCCTTAAGTTCTTAACTGCATTGGTTTAATTTTTCTTATTTCTTAACTTATATTTTCATCTTTGATGAGTTTGCTTTATTTCCTTCGTAATGTTTCTTTCCTAATATTTATTGGTTAAGTTTCCTGCATGCTTTACATCATGAGCAGTCAAGGATTATCTATATATGTATACATTTTTGTAAATATTTTTTCTTAGTACAGTAGTGATGAACAACTTCATACTTAGAAGTTTTCTTATAAAAAGTAATATTATTATTTCTCAAGTGCAGTTTGCCATGAAATATAAAAAAATCCTCTTGGTGAATAAATATGTACATTCAGTGGTCTCTTAACCCTTTCAGGGTCAGCAGGCCCTCTCCTGAACTTGTTCTTAGGGTCAGAAATTTTTAGAAAAAAAAAAAAAATTCTTATTCAATGATAATCTTTTCCCGATCATAATGACACCAAAAGTATGAAATTTGATGGAAAACTTACGGAATTATGCTCTTGTGAAGTTAGCGGTCTCGACGATGTTTACGCATCGGCGATTTCACCCAATATGAGCCCTATTATCACTCAATTCCAATGTACCTGTCAACAAAAATCATACCTATTTTGCTAGAACTCCATTTTGTCTATCGAATGAGTACAAGAAACCACCCATTTACCAATTTCAACTAACCAATAACGTGGTCAGAAATTGGCAATTTTGCCAATTTCACACAAATTTCAAAAGATGCTAATTTCCAAATAGGGTCCAGAATAAACAAGACAGACATTTCTGGCACTAAAATAACATTTCCTCTGTTGATTACGCACGTCCCCAGGCTTCTGCTACATTTCTTTTGTTTTCCATTTTGAATTTTTATTCTCACAAAAAATAGAAGATTTATGTTATGCAGACTACTGCATTCATGTAGAAATGGTGTAGAAATGGTAAAAATTGGCAAAAATCGAACATTTCTGCTACTTTGAGCTCAATTTCAAAGTACTTTTCTTTGTGAAACCAATTAAAATCATCTCAATTTCCATAATATGTCTTCCATTCTATAAAATGAGACCAGGAAAACTAGAATACAACCATAAATAGCATACAAAAATACACTGCAAGACGCTGTTTTGAACCAGAAACACAGTTTTTTTCTCATTATGCACTGTGTACTGCAGGATTTTTTTTATGCTGCGAACACTGACCACATAGACCCATTCTTTCTTATGTAGGCCTACCAGCTTTCTCTTGCTAGATTTGAAGGCGCTAGAATTTATGCGTACTAGTATGGCACCAACCCTGGCATGCAAGCCGTACTAGTACGGCACCAACCCTGATAGGGTTAATCCTTTGACTGTTGCAAGCCCCTTTCTGAAACTGTCATTGTATGTCGCAAAATTTTTGGGAAAAATATTTTTTTTTGTCTTATGAAATGATAGAGAATCTTTTCCCGATGGTAATGACACCAAAAGTATGAAATTTGGTTGAAAACTCTCGGAATTACGCTCCCGCGAACTTATCAGTCTCAGCGACATATACGCATCGGCGATTTCGCCGACTTTGGGCCCTGTTTTTAGCCAATTCCGTTGTTCCAGTTGACCAAACTCATAGCTGTTTCAAGAAATTGCCCATTTACTGATTTGAACTAACCAATAAAGTGGTCAGAAATTGGCAATTTGGCCAATTTCACACAAATTAAAAAAGATGCCAATTTCAAAATAGGGTCCAGAATAAACAATGTAGACATTCTTGGCACTAAAATAACATATCCTCTGTTCATTAGTCATGTCTCTAGGGCCCTCTTATATTACTATTGCTTTCTATTTTGATTTTTTATTCTTATATAAAATACAAAATTTACTGTTATGCAGACTACTGCATTATTGTAAAAATGGTATAAATATTATCAGTGCACTAGTGAAAGAATAGACCCCCCCAGTTGACGTGTATTGGACGTGTGGTGCGATTTGCTTACTCCTGAACATTGTTAAAAATCGAACATTTCCGCTAATTTGAGCTCAATTTTAAGGTCGTTTTCATCATGAAACTAATCAAAATCATCTCTATTTCTGTAATATGTTTTCCATTTTATCGCATGAGACCATGAAAACAAGAATACAACAATAAATACTATACGAATATACACCTCAAAGTCGGCATTTTAAACCAAAAAAATGGTCAAAGTTTTCTTTCCCTCTATGCACTGCATGCTGCAGGATTTTTTTTATGTGGTGCACACTGACCACACAGACCCATTCTCTCACATGTGGGCCTACCAGCTTTCTCCTGCTTGATTTGAAGCCGCTAGAATTTATGCATATTAATACGTCCAAAACCCTGGCTCGTAAGACGTGTGTATACAACCAAAACAGTCAAAGGGTTAATTAGGTAGACCCTCCTAGTACTGGGTAGAGCCTCTCCTATGTCCCCAGAACAGCCTGAATTCTTAGTGGCATGGATTCAAAAAGTGCTGGAAACATTCCTTAGAGATTCTGGTCCATGTTGAGATGATAGCATCACACAGTTGCTGCATATGTGTCAGCTGCATATTCATGGTGCAACTCTCCCATTCTACCACATCCCAAAGGTGCCTCATTGAAATGATCTGGTGACTGTGGTAGCCATTGCAGTACACTGAATTTGTCATATTTGTGGAACCAACTTGAGATGACATGTGCTTTTGGACATGGTGCATTATTCTGCTGGTAGACTGTTGTCATAAAGCGATGAACATGATCAGTGACGTTTCTTAGGTAGGCTGTGGCATTTAAATGGTGCTTAATTCTTTCATTGTCCAGACCCCAGATCTGAAACTTGTCCACAGCATTCAAGATATACCTTTGTTATACCTTTGAAGAGATTCGAGAGTTTATCTACTCTGAGCCTGGCCATGGGCCAGGCTCGTCTGGTGTGCTTGCCTTGTCAACCAGGCTGTTGCTGCTGGAGGCCCATTGCCCCACATATCCATCACAGCCTGGTTGATCTGGCACCTGGTGAAGATACTTGTCCAGTTTCCTCTTGAAGGCTTCTACACTGATTCCAGCCGTGTTTCTGATATCTTCTGGGAAGATGTTGAATAGTCTGGGACCCTGGATGTTGATACAGCATTCCCTCATTGTTCTCACCGCACCCCTGCTCTTCACTGGGTTTATTTTACGCTTCCTCCCATATCTCTCACTCCAGTATGTTGTTATGGCAGTGTGCAGATTTGGGACCAAGCCCTCGAGTACCTTCCAGGTATGTATTATCATGTACCCCTCTCTCCTCCGCTCCAATGAATACATGTTCAAGACTTGAAGGAGTTCCCAGTAATTTAGGTGCTTTACAGGCTCAGTGTGAGCCATAAACGATCTCTGTATTTGTTCCAGCTCAGATATTTCTCCTGCCTTCAACGGGGCCGTCAGCACTGAGCAATATCTAAGTGAGGGAGCACTAGCGATTTGAAGAGTGTCACCATCAGCATTATTTCCCTTGTTTTGAAAGTTCTCAATACCCACCCTGTCATCTTCCTGGCTGTCGTCATCTTTGTCTTGTTATGGTTTTTAAAAGAAAGGTCTGCTGACATAATTATTCCTAGGTCTTTTACGTGTTCCTTACGTTCTATTTGGTGACCCTTTTGGGTTTTTGTATATAGTGCTCCTTTTGAGTTCTTCATTCTTTCCATACCTAAGCAGCTGGAGCTTATCACCATTGAACGTCATGTTGTTCTCCACTGCCCACTGGAAAACCCTGTTTTTATCTTCCTGTACTTTTTCAGTGTCCTCTACCGTACTGACTTTGATGCTTATTTTAGTGTCATCTGCAAATGATGATACAAAAGTATGTCGGGTGTTTTTGTCTATGTCTACTATGAGGATGAGAAACAGCAGATGTGCCAGGACAGTGCCTTGGGGCACTGAGCTTTTGACCTCGCTGATGCTGGATCTTGCTCTGTTCACTACTACTTATTGTGTTCTGTGTGTTAGGAAACTGAAAATCCATCTGCCTACCTTTCCCGTAATGCCCATGGCCTTCATTTTGTGCACTATCGCTCCATGATCGCATTTGTCAAACGCCTTTGCAAAATCTGTGTAAATCACTTGCGTTTTGCTCGTCTTCCAGTGCCTCCGTAATTCTGTCATAATGGTTCAGCAGCTGTGACAGACATGATCATCCTGCTCTAAAACCATGCTGGTTCAGGTTATGTTGGTTGTGCTGGTCCATGAAACTTGTAATCTGCCATCTCATCACTCTCTTTGAAGATTTTTATGATGTGCGAGGTTAGGGCTACTGGTCTGTAATTTTTAGCTAGTGCTCTACTACCTCTCTTATGCAAGGGAGCTATGTCTGCACTCTTTAACCCTTTGACTGTTTTGGTTGTATATATACTTCTTACGAGCCACCGTTTTTGACGTATATATATTCATAAATTCTAGGGGCTTCAGATCAAGCAGGAGAAAGCTGGTAGGCCCACATGTGAGAGAATGGGTCTGTGTGGTCAGTGTGCACCCTATAAAAAAAATCCTGCAGCATGCAGTGCATAATGAGAGAAAAAACTCTGACAGTTTTTTTAATTAAAATGCCGACTTTGTGGTCTATTTTTGTATAGTATTTATGGGTGTATTCTCGTTTTCTTGGTCTCATTTGATAGAATGGGAAACATATTATAGAAGTAAAGATGATTTTGATTGGTTTTACTATGAAAAGAACCTTGAAATGGAGCTCAAAGTACGGGAAATGTTTGATTTTTGCCGATGTTCAAAAGTAAACAAATGATGTCATTTTCCAATAAATGTCCAAGTAGCCATTCTAATATGCAGTCATGAATGGGTTGATGTTATTTATACAATTATTACAATATTGCAGTAGTCTGCAAAACAGGAAATATTTTATTTTTTGTTTACCTGGAGACCTGGAGTTTACCTGGAGAGAGTTTCGGGGGTCAACGCCCCCGCGGCCCGGTCTGTGACCAGGCCTCCTGGTGGATCAGCGCCTGATCAACCAGGCTGTTGCTGCTGGCTGCACGCAAACCAACGTACGAGCCACAGCCCGGCTGATCAGGAACTGTCTTTAGGTGCTTGTCCAGTGCCAGCTTGAAGACTGCCAGGGGTCTGTTGGTAATCCCCCTTATGTGTGCTGGGAGGCAGTTGAACAGTCTCGGGCCCCTGACACTTATTGTATGGTCTCTTAACGTGCTAGTGACACCCCTTCTTTTCATTGGGGGATGGTGGCATCGTCTGCCAAGTCTTTTGCTTTCGTAGTGAGTGATTTTTCGTGTGCAAGTTTGGTACTAGTCCCTCTAGGATTTTCCAGGTGATATTAATCATGTATCTCTCCCTCCTGTGTTCCAGGGAATACAGGTTTAGAAACCTCAAGCGCTCCCAGTAATTGAGGTGTTTTATCTCCGTTATGCGCGCCGTGGAAAGTTCTCTGTACATTTTCTAGGTCGGCAATTTCACCTGCCTTGAAAGGTGCTGTTAGAGTGCAGCAATATTCCAGCCTAGATAGAACAAGTGACCTGAAGAGTGTCATCATGGGCTTGGCCTCCCTAGTTTTGAAGGTTCTCATTATCCATCCTGTCATTTTTCTAGCAGATGCGATTGATACAATGTTATGGTCCTTGAAGGTGAGATCCTCCGACATAATCACTCCTAGGTCTTTGACGTTGGTGTTTCGCTCTATTTTGTGGCCAGAATTTGTTTTGTACTCTGATGAAGATTTAATTTCCTCATGTTTTACCATATCTGAGTAATTGAAATTTCTCATCGTGAACTTCATATTGTTTTCTGCAGCCCACTGAAAGATTTGGTTGATGTCCGCCTGGAGCCTTGCAGTGTCTGCAATGGAAGACACTGTCATGCAGATTCGGGTGTCAATCTGCAAAGGAAGACACGGTGCTGTGGCTGACATCCTTGTCTATGTCGGATATGAGGATGAGGAACAAGATGGGAGCTAGTACTGTGCCTTGTGGGACAGAGCTTTTCACCGTAGCTGCCTCGGACTTTACTCTGTTGACGACTACTCTCTGTGTTCTGTTATGAGGAAAATTATAGATCCATCGACCGACTTTTCCTGTTATTCCTTTAGCGCGCATTTTGTGCGCTATTACGCCATGGTCACACTTGTCGAAGGCTTTTGCAAAGTCTGTTATATATTACATCTGCATTCTTTTTGTCTTCTAGTGCATTTAGGACCTTGTCGTAGTGATCCAGTAGTTGAGACAGACAGGAGCGGACCTGTTCTAAACCCATGTTGCCCTGGGTTGTGTAACTGATGGGTTTCTAGATGGGTGGTGATCTTGCTTCTTAGGGACCCTTTCAAAGATTTTTATGATATGGATGTTAGTGCTATTGGTCTGTAGTTCTTTGCTGTTGCTTTACTGCCCCTTTGTGGAGGGGGGCAGTCTGTTGTTTTTAGTAACTGGGGGCCCCCCCGTGCCCCATGCCCCCCTTTATGGAGGGAAAAAGGGCTCTGATGGGGCTTTTTCAGTTTTTTGATGAACACAGATTTTCCATGAGTCGGGCCCCTGGGGAGAGGCTGGGGCATGTCATTTATGCCTGTTCAAGTCTTTTGCGTCGGGGATAACATGGGGATAGGCTTGTGTTAGTAAAAATTTTGGGCTCTCTCAAAAAAAATTTTTTTTTTGGGTTTTGGATCTCATTTGGGTTTAGCGGCTTGCTAAAAACTGGTCATTTTGGGGACTTGAGTAGCTCACTCATTTCCTTGTGTCTCGTGTGGACCCATTTGTTTAAGTAGGGGCCCAATACTGGACGTTGTTCTGTTTTTGATTTGGCATAGGGAAGAATATTTTGGGGTTTTTTCGTTTCATTTATGGCTTTTAGTTTTCCCGCATTCCGACTCCTAAAGGTTTTTTGCTTAATTGATGTTTGCTTTTTCTCTGCCCCTGTCCCCCTGCGCATTTCAATTATTGCCTCTTTTAGCCCCCTCAGTTATTTTTTCCCCTCCCCGTAAAGGGAGCGCCTGTTCTTTCTTTTTTACATCTATTTCCTCCTTTTTCTTAGAGGAATCCCTTTGTGCATACATGAGTGCCCCGATTTAATCGTTCTAGGCAAAATTTTGGGTTGTTTGTTTAGTATATCCCCCCTTATATGGGTTGGACGGGGTTTACTTGGTCCCACTTTATGTTTTTGTTATTGAAGTTGTTTTGGGAATCTCCCTCGGGGTATTTCCATTTTGCTTCTGGGGCTCCTGCATAAGTCTGAACCTCAATTTTTTTGGATCTGATTTATTTTGTTTTTGTTGGTGACATTTCTTATCGTCATCATTGTTAGTGAAGATGGGGGGTTTCGTGTTTCTCCATCTTGTGTCTATTTTTTTGCTGGTTTAAATTGAATTTTGGCAAGATTTAAAAGCTCGTGTGGGTGGAGTTTTCATCAGAGCTGCCCTGGTGTTTTTCTGCAAAAATATTATTTGCTTATTCCTCCTTTTTTGGTGCCTTAAGTTGAAACCCCCAGGAGCAAGATTTTGGGTGCAGGGCGGAAATTTTCCAGACAGTGGTAAATTTTTTAACACTGTTCCGGGAATTTGCGGGGGATGTTGCACCCGGGAGGCTTGTAGACTCCCCAAAATGACTGGTTTTGGTTCTCGACCTTTACTGCTAAAATTTCCCACACGTCTTTTGAGGCTTTAAGCAGTTCTGTGAAAACAAGGACTCTGCAATTACGGCCAAACCCCCCCTTTTGCCTGTTCCTCTGTCACATCGTATGGGTTGTAACCTGGGACCCCATACTCGTTGCCCAATGACCCCTTTTTGTGGGTCTCATGAAAGCCGCGAAAAATTGCCTTTTCCTCTGCAAGCAGTCCCCGGGTGAAAGGTATTTTGTTGTTTTAGCTGGCTTGACCTGTTATTTGCAAAAAGAATGTTATGGACGGTGGGATTGTTGGGACTGGGGGGGGATTTTTTTTCCCCCATTTGTTCTGATTGTTTGGGTTTTGGGGTGGAGGCCCTCGACTGTGGGGTTCCCTCCCGGAATGATGGATTTGGTGTACGATTTCTGCCATTTCCTGCCCGTTTTTTTTCCTTCCTGGCACTAAAAAAAACCCCCCTCTTGAGTGGTTTTGGGTACCCAGGTTTTCCCCCGGCCTGGGTGTTTTTTATCTTTTTTTCCCCCCTTTTGATGGTTTTGCCTGGCAAATTTTTGTTATAGCACAGTCTTTCCTGTATGAAGAGGTAAAAAAAACATTTCAGGGGGAAAAGCTACAGGAAGGGGTTTGATTTTCCTTTTTCTATGGCATGGCATTTTTTGGGGGTCATGTTGCATGTCCCATCGTTTTTCCAATTTCCCTGCCAGCAATACCAATGATAGTAGTGCACAGTCTTGGTTTCCCCTTGCCGGGTTTCTGTGACTGATTTTCCCGTTGGTGCATGTTTCCCTGCTTCTTTATCCCCCCTAGCACCAAAATGGAGCTCCCACCATTGTTTTTGGTAATTTATCCCCCTATTGCTATTGGAGCCTCTTTTTTGCTTTTCCCGCGGTATTTTAGTTTGCAATATTGTTTTTCTTATCTTTGACTAAATTGTTTCCCTTATGGGCCCCGTCCCTATGAGGTCATTTATTTGATTTTTTCCCGCGTTAATTCCCGACTCCCCGGACAAATCTCCAGCTTTACCTTTTTTGTCTCCCCGGGCAGTATCTCCAGCTTCCCATTTCTGTCTCCCAGGACGCACCTCGCTTCACCATTACTGTTCCCCGGCAGTATCTCGCTTTTACCTTTTTTCTGTCCCCCAGGACAGCCCCCAGCTTTACCCTTTCGTCTCCCAGGACAGTATCTCCAGTTCACCATTCTGTCTCCCCCGGGCACACCCCCAGCTTCACCATTACTGTTCCCCCGGCAGCCCTCCAGCTTTACCATTACTGTCTCCCGGACAGCCCTCCAGCTTCACCATTACTGTCTCCCAACGCACCCCCAGTTCCCATTTCGTCTCCCCGGACAGCATATCCCCCACATTTACTGACTACCAGGGCATCACCCCAGCCCTTTTGGGGGAAAAGGACGCTTTTTCTGTATAATAATTGCTTCTCTTTGTATATTTCGACTGCTGGGAACTACAGGTTATATGAAATTCACAGTAACGTCTCGTATTTCAAGAAAAGAAACTAATAAAGCACTCCACTCCCTAAGTACCCCTTTAAACGGTTAGTTGTACTACAACCCGTATTCTGCTAATTTATGGTATACTAATTTTATGCGATACACTGGAAGCAGGAAGATTATTAAAAAACAGCTGACCTGTGGTAATTTTTGGCACTTCTGGCACCTGCCCCTATAGGCTTTTTAAAATTCATTTACAAATTCACCCGTTTTCAAATGCACTTTGCCCTTTTTCATCAATATCTAGGGGGCCATGATTACACTATACACTTTTTATACTCAATGTTTTAAAGGGGACTTTTTTTTTCCCCTGACTGAAAAATTCTTTTTATTTTTTTTCCCCGGGGCAGGCCCAGATTCCCCTCTGGCAGAAAACTCTGTGGGCACACTAATTCTCCTTTTTGACTCAGTATAAAAGTTTTCCCCCCCAAGTTTTTGTTCCAGGGTAGAGGGTGTATCGAAGGATTGATGACACAAATTAAAAGTTCTGCCGAAGAGCGCCGTGAAAACACAAAAAAACCCGGGAGCACAACGAGGCACGCTGACACGCTGGCGTATAAAATCAGAGTAAAATCAAGGGGCCCGGAACGTGACTGATGAACATAGAAAAAGTTATTTTAGAGCCCGGGAAATTCTGCATTTTTCTTCTGGACCCTATTTTGAAATTTTCATTTTTTTAATTTTTGGAAATTGGCCCCAAATTTCAAATTTTGACCACGTTCTTGGTAGTTGACATCTTTAAAAAGGGGATTTTTGTATTCTTCTATAGGAAAAATGGAGTTCTAAAGAAAACTATGAGTTTTTGGTCAACTGGAACAATGGAATTAATAAAATAGGGCTCAAAGTGGGCAAAATCGCCGATTCGTAAATATCGCCGAGGTTGCTAACTTCATGAGAGCGTAATTCCATCAGTTTTCCATCAAATTTTGTTCTTTTGGTGTCATTACAATCGGGAAAAGATTCTCTATCATTTCATAAGAATTTTTTTGGGGGGAGGGGGGGGATTTTGCGACGCCTGGAGACACCTCAGGATTTGGGGTTGCGACAGTCAAGGGGTTAAGGCCTTCGGTATTTCGCCTGGATCTGTGAAATGGTAGAGAATCTTTTTCCACAGGTAATGAAACAAAAAGTGGAAAATTTGATGGAAAACTGACAAAATTACACTTTTATGAATTTTACTACATCAGTGATATTTACGCATCACTGATTTTGCCCACTGTGAGTCTTATTTTAGGCCAATTTACGTTTTTCCAGTAAACCAAATTCTTAGCTATTTCGCTAATATGTCTTTCATTGTATCGACTGAGCAAAAGAAACCACTCAATTAACTATTTCAACTACCCAGTAAAGTGATCAGAAATTGGTAATTTGGCCAATTTCACACAAATTTCAAAATATTTCAATTTCAATATAGGGTCGAGAATAAAAAAATGCAGGCATTCCTGGTGTTAAAATAATATTTACTCTGTTCATTAGTTCTGTTCCCAGGCTTTACACATGAATTCCATTTTCATTTTTTATTCACACATCACACACAAAAAATAGATTTAATGTTATGCAATATTGTAATAATCATGTAAATAATATCAGCGCATTTGTAAATGCATGTTAGATCCACCAGTTGGACAAGTGATGTGATTTGTTTACTTTTGAATATTGGCAAAAATCAAACTTTTCTGCTTCGAATTCAATTTAAACCTATTTTCAGTCCTGAAACCAATCAAGACCATCTCTATTTCCGTAACATATCTTTCATTCTGTCAGATGAGACCAAGAAACTGAGAATACAACCATAAAAATGATACAGATATACACCGCTAATTCGCTGTTTTAACCCTTTCAGGGTTGACAGGCCCTCTCAGAGACTTGTTCTCAGGGTTGGCCAAATATAAAAAAAAAAAAAAAAAATTCTTATGAAAAGATAGAGAATCTTTTCCCGATCATAATGACACCAAAAGTATGAAATTTGATGGAAAACTTACGGAATTATGCTCTCGCGAAGTTAGCGGCCTCGATGATGTTTACGCATCGGCGATTTTGCCCACTTTGAGCCCTATTTTCGGCCAATTCCACTGTATTAGTCGACAAAAATCATGAATATTTCACTAGAACTCCATGTTTTCTATCGAATGAGTGCAAGAAACCACCCATTTACCGATTTCAACTATCCAATACAGTGGTCAGAATTTAGCAATTTTGCCAATTTCACATAAACTTCAAAAGATGCCAATTTCCAGATAGCATCCAGAATAAACAAGAAAGACATTCCTGGCACTAAAATGACATTTCTTCTGTTCATTAGTCACATCCCAACGCCCCTCTTACATTCTTTTGCTTTCCACTTTGAATTTTTATTCTCACAAAAAAATAGATTTACTATTATGCAGACTACTGCATTATCGTAAAAAATGGTATAAATAATATCGGCGCACTTGTGAAAGAATATTAGACTCACCAGTTGACGTGTATTGGACGCTTAGCATGATTTGTGTACTTTTGAACTTGGGTAAAAATCGAACATTTCTGCTACTTTGAGCTCAATTTCAAGGTACTTTTCATTGTAAAATCAGTCAAAATCATCTCAATTTCTGTAATATGTCTTCCATTCTACAGAATGAGACCAGGAAAACTAGAATACAACAATAAATACCATACGAAAATACAGTGCAAAGTCGCTGTTTTAATCCAAAAACACGGTCAAAGTTTTTTTTTTCTCATTACGCACTGTGTGCTGCAGGATTTTTTTTATACTGCGCACACTCTCCACATAGACCCATTCTTTCATATGTAGGCCTACCAGCTTTCTCTCACTAGATTTGAGGGCGCTAGAATTTAGGCATACTAGTATGTCAAAAACCCTGGTGCATAAGCCGTACTAGTACGGCCGATACCCTGAAAGGGTTAAACCAAAAACACTGTCACAGGTTTTTTTTCTCATGCGCTGCATGCTGCAGGATTTTTTATGTGGTGCACACTTACTGCATAGACCCATTCTCTCATATCTAGGCCATGTTTAATGCCCACAGCTTATCTGATTGAGCCGAGTTTATAGCGAAGCACTACAGCACCGACAGTGACCTCAAATCTGTATTACTAGAGCACAGACAATGACAGTGTTAACTGGTATTATGGGGCCTAATATTTTTTTTAACATGCCGGCCATCTACTGAGGCAGGGTGATCCAGAAAAGGAAAAGGCACTTTCACCATCACTCAAAATCACTGTCTTTGCAGAGGTGCCCAGACATAACAGTTTAGATGTCACTCCAGACTGCCAATATCCCAAACCCTTCCTTTAACCCTTTTTCACTGTTGGTCCCATAATATTACGGTTTGGAAGCCAGTGTCAGTCCCATAATATTGCGCCAAAATTCTAGGGATTTCCAATATTGCAAGAGATAGCTGGTAGGCCTACACATGAGAGAATGGGTCTGAGTGGTCAGTGTGCACAGTAACAAAAACTCCTGTAGCATGCAGTGCATAATGAGAAAAAATTGCGACTGTGTTTTTGGTTTAACCCTTTCACTGTCGAGACCCCTGCTCACAAACTTGCTCTCGATGTTGAAGAATTTAAAAAAAAAAATTCTTATGAAATGATACAGAATCTTTTCCTGGTGGTAATGACACCAAAAGCAAGAAATTTTGAAATGGAAAACTTACGGAATTACGCTCTTGCAAAGTTAGCGGTCTCGGCGATATATACGCATCAGCGATTTGCCCACTTTGAGCCCTATTTTTGGCCAGTTCCATCGTTCCAGTCGACTAAACTCATGGCTACAGTCGACCTTCGGTTTTCGTGTTTAACCCTTTGACTGTTTAAGCCATATATATACATCTTACGCGCCACTGTTTCTGACGTATTTATACACATAAATTCTAGCGGCTTCAAATCAAGCAGGAGAAAGCTGGTAGGCCCACATGTGAGAAAATGGGTCTCCATGGTCAGTGTGCACCATATAAAAAAATTGCGGAGCCAGTGGTGCATTGTGGGAATGCCATTTCAGTTGTCCTTTTTCAGCATGCTTAGCGGTAAGAAATATGTGACTCCCCAGCAAATCTGGGACTCTTCTCTTCCCAAGTGATGCTCTAACACAGATGGAAGTGTCAGTGAAGATCATTTCCATGATTTCGAGGAGTTTGAGACCAAAAGCAATGGAGGAGGAGGAGGAAGAAGAGGAGGAAGAAGAGGAGGAGGAGGAGGAGGAAGAAGAGGAAGAAGAGGAAGAAGAGGAGGAGGAGGGGGAGGAAGAGGAGGAGGAGGAGGAGGAGGAAGAGGAAGAGGAGGAGGAAGAAGAGGAGGAGAGGAGGAGGAAGAAGAAGAGGAAGAAGAAGATGTAATAATATTGTTCCCTTGAAGCAAGAAAAAAAAGAGTCTACCCCATGACAGTGACAAGATAAGGGGAGATAACATCTGATAAGAGCTGATGTTTGATGAGCGTAAACAAGGGGGGGGGGGCAGCTGATAAGAAAAGATTAGATGACCATCGCCCTCCCTTTGTTTTTGCTGGTACACAAACATTTCTGTGTCTGCCAAGCTCCCTGTCTATCTGTCTAGCTCTCTGTCTCAGAGAGAGCCACAAGACTGTGTCATCATCACGTTTACTCACATCTTCAAGCTGAGTTTGGCACTTTGTCTGGAATTTTTGGGTTGTCCTAGGTAATTTACAATATGTATACTTGTATTTATGTGTACCTGTGAGACAGAGATAGACAAACAGATTGAAAGAGATAGAATGAGGGAGAAAGATAATTAGATAGAATGGAAGGGAAGCAGCATCCAACCCCATTGTTTTGACAGGCAGTAGGGGGAGTGAGTAATGAGATAATATGTCATTTTGACAGCTGCCGACTCCTGACTCAAAACAGTTCTAAGCCACACACTCGCACACAAGACAAGCTTGCTGAATGAAGATAATAGCAGTTATATGAAAGTATCTAGTGACTATGTATGTGTATATATATTATAGAAACCAGAAGGAAGGAAGAATGTAAGGCAGGAATGAAGGAAGGACGAGATGAAAGGAAGGTAGGAAAGGAATGCAGGAATGTAGGAAGGAAGGTAAGAAAGGAATGCAGGAAGGAATGAATGATGACACACGACCATTTACCTAGGATAACTACATAACACAACTGCCTGCTAATACTTTGAAGAAAACTGCTCAGACGAGGTGTTTTGTCTTTGCACATAAAAAAAAGTCCACAAAAATGCACACACACTGGTTTTATGTGTGAGGAGTGTAAAACACCATTGTGTATGAAAACATGTTTCACAGAGTTCCACAAGCTGCAGAACTTCTAGGAATATGTTCAGTGACTGTACATTGGTATATATATTATAGAATAATAGTAATAAAAAATTTTTTGTATTGTTTGTTTTTGTAAACAAGTTTTGTAAACAACATATTGATAATTATGTTTGTGTGCTTATTGTGTTGTATACAACGAGTGTATATATGTACATTGCACCTTACTTTGGTCTCATAGGCCACATAAGTTATGTGAAAAAATAAAATAGTGAAAAAAAACAAAAAACCTTCAAATACTAGTAAACTAAAGTTTACCGGGTGAGCGGCAGTCGCTGCTGTTGCCATACATGGCTCATTTTCTGCAAACTTCACGCTTCTATATCTCGGCAAGTACTGATGGCAAAAAAATTTTTTTTTTGGACTAAAACACTCAGAAAAATAATCTTAACATTTTCATAAGAATTTTTTTTTTTTTTTTTTTTTTTTTTTTTCAAATATTTTGCGACATAGAATGGCAGTTTCAGAAAGGGGCCTGCGACAGTCAAAGGGCTAATCCGTTCCAGAGCAATTGGCGAAAACGGAAACCGTTTTCCCCCTAAGAAATACAATGTAAATCCAATTAAACCGATCCAGACACCCAGATGTATTAACAAAAAATTTTTTTACCTTAAAAACAGATTTACATGTACAAAAAATGAACATTCAACATGACACTTACCTTTACTGAAGGCTGTTGTTGATTGATGGAGGGGAGAGGGAAGATGTTATTCTTTGGAAGGGGAATCCCCCTCCATAAAGACTCTAGGTACCAAGTCCTTATCTGGGACCACTTCCCTAACTTAAACCCCTTGAATGTCACAACCTGGTGTCGCAAAATTTAAAAAAATAAAAAAAATTCTTATGAAATGATAGAGAATCTTTTCCTGATTGTAATGACACCAAAAGAACGAAATTTGATGGAAAACTTACGGAATTATGCTCTCATGAAGTTAGCGACCTTGGTGATAATTACGAATCAGTGATTTCGCCCACTTTGAGCCCTATTTTCGGCTAATTCCATTGTCCCAGTCGACTAAACTCATAGCTTTTTCTTTAGAACTCCATTTTTTTCTATCAATTGAGTACAAGAAACTGCCCATTTACTGATTATAACTACCCAGTAACTTGGTCAGAAATTTGCAATTTGGCCAATTTCACAAAAATTGAAAAATATGACAATTTCAAAATAGGATCCAGAATGAACAAAGCAGACATTCCTGGCTCTAAAATAACATTTTCTTTGTTCATCAGTCATGTCTCCAGGCCCCTCTGATATTACTCTTGCTTTCTATTTTGAATTTTTATTCAAACAAAAAATAAAAGATTTACTGTTATGCAGACTACTGCAATATTGTAATAATTGTATAAATAACATCAACCCATTCATGACTTCATATCAGAATTGCTACTTGGATATTTATTGGAAAATGACATCATTTGTTTACTTTTGAACATCGGCAAAAATCAAACATTTCCCCTACTTTGAACTCCATTTCAAGGTTGTTTTCATAGTAAAACCAATCCAAATCGCCTTTATTTCTATAATATGTTTTCCATTCTACCAAGAAAATGAGAATACAACCATAAATACTATACTAAAATAGACCACAAAGTTGGCATTTTAATTAAAAAAAACAGTTGGAGTTTTTTTCTCATTATGCACTGCATACTGCAGGATTTCTTTTATATAGTGCACACTGACCACACAGACCCATTCTCTCGCATGTGGGCCTACCAGCTTTCTCCTGCTTGATTTGAAGCTGCTAGAATTTATGAGTATATATACGTCAAAAACAGTGGCTTGTAAGACGTATATATACGACCAAAACAGTCAAAGGGTTAAATATGGATTTACATGCAGTAAAGAATGATAAATAAATATAAAGCACTAATAAAATGTATAAATGAACATTTAACATCACACTTTTATTGAAAACTCTTGTTGGTGTATGGCAGACAGGGAGGAGGAGATAGGGAGGCTGAGTTAATTGTCGGAGACAAGATAATGTGCTTCAGTATGACACTAATATCAACTCTATGGCTTATTTATCTGTCACAATTCAAGTAATATGACATAATAAACAATATTAACCCGTAAACGGTCCAAACGGATATATATGTTCTTACCGCTGGTGCCCCAAACGTGTATAAACGTTTTATTTTTCCTGCCTTCAAATATGGCATGATTGGCCTGAGATGCCTTGTCAGCATAGAATGGATCATAACACTCATTGTGCACTGTATTAAAAAAATCTGGGACCACTTAGTACCTTGTGGGAGCACCTGTTCAAATGAGCACCAGCTAGAGCAAACAGCACAGCAAACACCTGGGATTCACTGATTTCATGTATTAAATCTCCCATTTTAAGAGGAAAGTGATGTTGACCCCAAGCTCAGTGGCTTTGCGGTGGATGTGGCCATAAGTGGTCGAGGAAATATCAAATACAGTGGACCCTCGCATAACGCTATTAATCCGTTCCTGAGAGCTCAGTGTTAGGCAAAATTATCGTTAGGCGAATGAATTTTCCCCGTAAGAAATAATGGAAATCAAATTAATCCGTTCCCGACACCCCAAAGTATGAACAAATAAAAATTTTTACCACATGAAATATTAATTTTAATACACACAAACTGAAGAAGACATGCACAGTTACATGACACTTAACTTTATTGAAGATCTGGTGATGATTGATGGGATGGGAGAAGGGGAGAGTGTTGATGGTCTTAGTGTTTAGAAGGGGAAACCCCTTCCATTAGAACTTGAGGTGTCAAGTCCTTTTCTGGGGTTACTTCCCTTCTTCTTTTAATGCCACTAGGACCAGCTTCAGAGTCACTGGACTTCTGTCGCACAACATATCTGTCCATAGAGGTCTGTACCTCTCGTTCCTTTATGACATTCCTAAAGTGGTTCACAACACTGTCAGTGTACAGGTTGCCAACACGGCTTGCAACAGCTGTCTGAGGGTGATTTTCATCCATAAAGGTTTGCACTTCAAGCCACTTTGCACAGATTTCCTTAATCTTTGAAGTAGGCAACTTCTTCAATTTCTCTCTCCCCTCCTCCGAAGCATTTTCCTCAGGTGTGGCCTCTTGCTGTTGAAGTTGATCTAGCAGCTCATCAGTGGTTAGTTCTTCATTGTCCTCCTCCACTAACTCTTCCACATCCTCCCCACTAACCTCCAACCCCAAGGACTTCCCCAATGCCTCAATTGATTCCTCATCTGGCATACGCCTCTCAGGGTTAGCCTCAAATCCTTCAAAATCCCTTTTGTCTACACATTCTGGCCACAGTTTCTTCCAAGCAGAGTTCAAGGTCCTCTTAGTCACTCCCTCCCAAGCCTTACCTATAAGATTTACACAATTGAGGATATTAAAGTGATCTCTCCAAAACTCTCTTAGAGTCAATTGAGTTTCTGAGGTCACTACAAAGCACCTTTCAAACAGAGCTTTTGTGTACAGTTTTTTGAAGTTTGAAATGACCTGCTGGTCCATGGGCTGCAGGAGAGGAGTGGTATTAGGAGGCAAAAACTTGACCTTAATGAAGCTCATGTCCCCACAAAGTCGCTCTGCCAAGTCTGTAGGATGACCAGGGGCATTGTCTAACACCAGGAGGCACTTGAGTTCTAATTTATTTTCAATTAGGTAATTTTTCACAGTGGGGGCAAATGCTTGGTGTAACCAGTCATAGAAAAAGTCCCTAGTGACCTATGCCTTACTGTTTGCCCTCCACGGCACACACAAATTAGCCTTGAGGATATTCTTTTGCCTGAACGCTCTGGGAGTTTCAGAGTGATACACTAATAAAGGCTTCACTTTGCAATCACCACTAGCATTGGCACACATTAACAGAGTAAGCCTGTCTTTCATAGGCTTATGTCCTGGGAGTGCCTTTTCCTCCTGAGTAATGTAGGTCCTGCTTGGCATTTTCTTCCAAAACAGGCCTGTTTCGTCACAATTAAACACTTGTTCAGGTTTCAGTCCTTCACTGTCTATGTACTCCTTGAATTCCTGCACTTATTTTTCAGCTGCTTTGTGGTCTGAACTGGCAGCCTCACCATGCCTTATCACACTATGTATGCCACTACACTTCTTAAATCTCTCAAACCAACCTTTGCGGGCCCTTTAAAATTTTCACTCACATCATCACTAGTTGCAGGCATTTTTCTAATTAAATCCTGATGCAACTTCCTAGCCTTTTCACTTATGATCGCTTGAGAGATGCTATCTCCTGCTATCTGTTTTTCATTTATCCACACCAATAACAGTCTCTCAACATCTTCTATCACTTGCGATCTCTGTTTCGAAAACAGAGTTGCACCTTTGGCAAGAACAGCTTCCTTGATTGCCGTTTTCTTGGACACAATAGTAGCGATGGTTGATTGGGGTTTACTATACAACCTGGCCAGCTCGGAGACACGTACTCCACTTTCATACTTAGCAATGATTTCTTTCTTCATCTCCATAGTAATTCTCACCCTTATTCCTGTAGGGTTGGCACTAGAAGCTTTCTTGGGGCCCATGGTCACTTATTTTGCAGATGAAATCACCAAAAACGCTGTAATAATACAAAATGTTCCGATTGTGTGCTTGGATGTTACCGCGGAGGCTGGCTTGTAAACAATGCCACCGGTGGAACATGTGAGGCTGGCTCAGGCCGCACATAGACATGTCTCGGACGAATAGCGTTGAGCGAGTTTTTTAGTGCTATGTGAGGCAAAATTTTAGCGATAAAATGTATCGCTATGCGGATTTAACGTTATGTGATGCCAACGTTAGGCGGGGGCCCACTGTAACCTCGATAATAACCCATTTGCAACATTTGTGCAACACCCTTCCAGAATGTCTTATAACCTATGCCCTAAGTAAAGAGAAACAATTCTGGAACGTAATACTTGTTCAGCAGGCTGGCTGACTGGATGATTGGCTGGCTGGCTGGCTGGCTAGCCGGCTGGCTGGCCGGCTGGCTGGCCGGCTGGCTGGCCGGCTGGCGGCCTGGCTTCATTTGTTTGTCTGTGTCTATGTCTCTGTCTCTATCTCTGTCTATCTCTGTCTCACAGGTACACACAAATACAAGTATACATAGTGTAAATTACCTAGGATGACCCAAAAAAATCCAGACACAGTGCTGTACTCTACTTGAAGATAGGAGTAAACATGACACCCTCGCATATACTCATCAAATGCCAGCTTTTATCTTATGTTATCTCATCTTATCACGTCACTGTCGGGGTGGACTGAGGCTTGTTTTACATGCTTCAAGGGAACTTATTATTACGTATTTTTTTTTTTTTTTTTTTTTTTTTCTCTCAACAAGTCGGTCGTCTCCCACTGAGGCAGGGTGACCCAAAAAAGAAAGAAAATCCCCAAAAAGAAAATACATTCATCATCATTCAACACTTTCACCACACTCACACATTATCACTGCTTTTGCAGAGGTGCTCAGAATACAACAGTTTAGAAGCATATACGTATAAAGATACACAACATATCCCTCCAAACTGCCAATAGGTTGGTAGACAGCAACCACCCAGGGAGGTACTACCGTCCTGCCAAGTGAGTGTAAAATGAAAGCCTGTAATTGTTTTACATGATGGTAGGATTGCTGGTGTCTTTTGTCTGTCTCATAAATATGCAAGATTACTGGCATGTCTTGCTACTTCTACTTACACATAGGTCACACTACACATACATGTACACGTTTATTTATACACACTCATCTGAGTTTTCTTTGATTTTATCTTAATAGTTCTTGGTCTTATTACTTTTCCTTTTATATCCATGGGGAAGTGGAATAAGAATCTTTCCTCCGTAAGCCATGCGTGTTGTAAAAGTCAACTAAAATGCCGGGAACAATGGGCTAGTAACCCCTTTTCCTGTAAAGATTACTAAAAAGAATAAGAAGAAGAAAATTGTATTTTTATTATTATTATTATTATTATTATTATTATTATTATTATTATTATTATTATTATTATATACTTCCACATATCCAAAACATTGCTGGGACATATGAATACTTTGTATATATTCCAAGACAATAGTGAATGGCCAAGATAGGTGTAAATGTCCACCTGTAAGTGTGTTTAGTGACAATTTCAGTACCTAATACTAGTGTCAGAACAAAGATTGGTTATGAGATGACAAGAACTACTATAAATTGCAATTATCAGAACATAAAAATGATATAAAATAATATGAAAAATAGAAAAAAAGCAGCAGGACTTGATGTTGCCATCACATGAATTACTGACCCTAATTTTTTTTATCGTATAACACTTAGAAAAATGTGCTCTTTATTTTCATTAAAAAAACGATTTTTTTATTTTTCAAAATATTCGGGGCACTGGGGTAGTGAACGTATATATACGTTTGAAGCACTTACGGGTTAATAATTAGAAACATGACATATACTCTAGAACGAATAAAATAGTTATGTATGTCACAAGTGCTGTTCTGTTGTTGTTGTTGTTGGGTGTATAAGGGCCACTGAGAGCGTAAGTTGTACATAGTGGTGGTGAAGGTGGTAGCAGAGGTGGCAGTCTTGTCAGTAGCCCTATATAACTTCAACAACATTGGAGAAGTTAGATTCATGCTGTCCTTTTTCTATCGATTAATTTCTTAACTTACTTCCTACACTGTTAATGCTACACTTTATCGCTGACTGGCGCTATAGCCTTTATCGACTCGTGCTTCTTTTGTATTGTACATATCGTAGAATCACTGAAGAAGGCACACTCTTCCCTCTCTCTCCCTCCTCCACTTTGGTACATACAGTGGACCCCCGCATAACGATCACCTCCAAATGCGACCAATTATGTAAGTGTATTTATGTAAGTGCGTTTGTACGTGTATGTTTGGGAGTCTGAAATGGACTAATCTACTTCACAATATTCCTTATGGGAACAAATTCGGTCAGTACTGGCACCTGAACATACTTCTGGAGTGAAAAAATATCGTTAACCGGGGGTCCACTGTACTTTGCTACGATTTCTTTCTTTAATTCTATTGTGTTCCTCACTTTCTTTACCAGAGGACTGGCACTAGGAGCTTTCTTTGGGCCTATGGTGGCTTATTTAGCAGTCACACACAATAAACAAGTGCCAAAAACAATGGATTATGAAATGTTTCATATGACCTCGCAGGATACGTTCACTAACAGAGAAACAACACGAAACTGCCTGAGAATGAGTGTGTGAGGCGGCTTTGCCTGCACACTGTGCACTGGACAGGTTCCATACCATTGACGAAAATGGAGGAAATCGACAAAAACAGAACCAATATTTTCACGAAAAAAGTTGGCGATAATGGAAATCGGCGATAACAGAGATCGACAAAAAGAGAGGGTCCACTGTATTTCGCTAGAACTCCATTTGTTCTATCGATTGAGTACAAGACACTGCCCATTTACTGATTTCAACTACCCAACAAAGTGGTCAGAAATTAGCAATTTGGCCAGTTTCACACAAATTTCAAGATAAGAGATAAGATAAGATTTCGTTCGGATTTTTAACCCCGGAGGGTTAGCCACCCAGGATAACCCAAGAAAGTCAGTGCATCATCGAGGACTGTCTAACTTATTTCCATTGGGGTCCTTAATCTTGTCCCCCAGGATGTGACCCACACCAGTCGACTAACACCCAGGTACCTATTTGCTGCTAGGTGAACAGGACAATAGGTGTAAGGAAACGTGTCGGAATTTCCACCCGCCGGGAATCGAACCCTGGCCCTCCGTGTGTGAAGCGGGAGCTGTAGCCACCAGACCACCGGGCCAAGAGGTACCAATTTCAAAATAGGGTCCAGAATAAACAATGCAGACATTCCTGGCACTAAAATAACATTTTACTCTGTTCATTAGTCACAGCTCCAGGTTCCTCTTATATTACTCATGCTTTCCATTTTGAATTTTTATTCACACAATAGAAGATTTACTGTTATGCAGATTACTGCATTATTGTAATAATTGTATAAATGTCAACCCATTCATGACTGTGTATTAGACTGACCAGTTGGATACACATTGGACAGTGACGTGATTTGCTTACTCTTGAACTTTGTCAAAAATCAAACATTTCTGCTACTTTGAGGTTAATTTCAAGGTACTTTTCATCATGAAACCAGTGAAATTCATCTCTATTTCTGTAATATATCTTCCATTCTATCAAATGTGACTAAGAAAACGAGAATGCAACTGTAAATACCATACGAAAATATACCTCAAAGTAGGCATTTTAAGCCAAAAACACGGTCGGAATTTTTTTTGTCTTATGCACTGCGTGTTGCAGGATTTTTTTTTTATACTGAGCACACTGACCACACAGACCCATTCTCTCACATGTAGGCTTACCAGCTTTCTCCTGTTAGATTTGAAGCCACTAGAATTTTGGCACCAACACTGGCTTGCAAGCCATAGTACTATGGCACTGACAGTGAAAGGGTTAAAACAGCGACTTTGTGATGTATTTTCGTATGGTATTTATGGTTGTATTCTCGTTTTCTTGGTCTCATTTGATAGAATGGAAGATATATTACAGAAATGGAGATGATTTTGAATGGTTTACAGACTAAAAGTACTTTGAAATTGAGCTCAAAGTAGCAGAAATGTTTGATTTTGCCGATGTTCAAGAGTAAACAAATCACAACACATGTCCAGTACACATCAACTTGCCGGTCTAATATGCTTTCTTAAATTCGCTGATATTATACCATTTTTATAATAATGCAGTAGTTTGCATAACAGTAATTCTTCAATTTTTTGTGTGAATGAGAGGGGCCTGGAGACGTGACTAATGAACAGAGAAAATGTTATTTTAGTGCTAGGAATATTTGCACTGTTAATTATGGACACCGTTTTAAAATTGGCCTTCCCTGAATTTTGTATAAAATTTTCCAAGTTACCAATTTCTGATCACTTTATTAGGTAGTTGAAATAGGTAAATGGGTGGTTTCTTGCACTCAGTTGATAAATCAAAAAGAGTTCTAGCGAAATGGCTATGAGTTTGGTCGACTTGAACAATGGAATTGGATTAAAATAGGGCTCAGTGGGTGAAATCGCCACTGCTTAAATATTGCCGAGACCGCTAACTTCGTGAGAGCATAATTCCACAAGTTTTCCATCAAATTTCATACTTTTGGTTTCATTACCATCAGGAAAAGATTCTCTATCATTTCGTAAGATTTTTTTTTTTTTTTTTAAATTCTCCAACACTGAGAGCAAGTTGGCGAGCAGGGGTCTCAACAGTGAAAGAGTTAGTGCAGGTATTGTACTTCTCACCTTCAGGGCTCAAGTTTCCCTGAATCCATTTACAAAATATTACCCTGTTCATACTCCAACAGCTTGTCAGGTTCCAAAAACAGTTTGTCTCCATTCACTCCTATCTAATATGCTCACACGTGCCTGCTGCATGTTCAGGCCCTCTTACACGCAAAAACCTCTTTTACCCGCTCCCTCCATCCTTTCCTAAGACAATCCTCACCCCTCCTCCCCTCCACTACAGATTTTAACACCCTCCAAGTCAACTTATTTTGCTCCATCCTCTCAAAATTACCAAACCTCCTCAATAACCCGATCGCTTTAATTTGTAGTTGAAACAGTTGACTTGCTGATTTCTTGTGCTCAATCGATAGAATAGAAGTAATACTAGTGAAATAGCTAAGAATTTGGTTTACTGGAATAATGTAATTGGCCTAAAATGGGAGTCAAAGTCGGCAAAATCGCCGATTGGTAAATATCGCTGACACATCAAAATTCGCGAGAGCATAATTTCATCAATTTTCCATCAAATTTCGTACTTTTTTTTTATTACCTTCACAAAAAGATTCTTTACCATTTCATAAGAAAAAATAACAAATTTTTTTTTTGAAAATTCTTGGACACTGGGGCACCACTTCAGATTTGGGCCTTAGACCCTGAAAGGGTTAAACGGTCCAAGCAGATCTACGTTCACGTGTGTAGTGCTCCAAAAGTAGATCTACATTTTTTTTTTTACATATTTTCAAATACATGTATAACAAAAAAAGAAGTAGATCAAAGTTTTTTTTACACATTTGAAAATGTAAAAAAAAAAAAGATCTACTTTTTTTTATATGCTTTCAAATGTTGAAAAAACGTATATATACGTTTGGACCGTTTACGGGTTAAACATTTATGAGATACAATTATTCAGTATTTATTTAGTTGAGGGTAAGTGATTTTTAAGAAGAGTCTTGAATTTATAAACAGTGTTTCTTTAATATTCACAGGTAATGAATTCCAGATTTTTGGGCCTTTTATGTGCATTGAGTTTTGCATAGTGTGAGATGGACACGAGGAACATCAAAGAGTGATCTGTGCCTTGTGTTATGGTCATGTGTTCTGTTGAGGTTGGTAAGGAGATGTTTGAAGGGAAGGTTTATATCCGAGTTAAGTGTTCTATGTATGTAGTAGGTGCAGTAACAAGAATGCATGTTTTGAATGGTGAGTAGGTTTAGAGTTTTGAATATTGTTGGAGTGTGCTGCCTGTAGTGGGAATTTGTTATTCTGACTGCAGCTTTCTGTTGGGTAATTAATGGTCTGAGATGGTTTGTTGTTGAGCCCCATGCACAAATTCCATAGGCAAGATAGGGGTAAATAAGTGAGTGATATAGGGTCAGGAGGGCTAACTGTGGAACATAGTACCGTATCTTTGATAGCATGTCTATGGTCTTGGAAATTTTCTTGGAAATTTGTTGTACATGTGTTTGAAATTTGAGTCTGTTATCAAGGTGGGTTCCTTAAAATTTTCCCTCTGTGAGTTTTGTGATAGGTGATCAGTTTATCATTATGTTAAGATTGACATCTGTAGCTCTGTTTCCAAACTGAATGAAGTAGGTTTTGTCAATGTTGAGAGTAAGCTTGTTAGTCATCATCCAGGTAAATATTTTCTGTAATTCGGTATTTACAGTATTGGCTAGCATGACTGGGCTTGGGTGAGAAAAGACATATGTAGTGTCATCTGCATATAGTGTGGGTTTGAATAGTTGCAATGCATTTGGTATGTCGTTTATGTAAACGAGAAAGAGAAGAGGGCCAAGGACACTTCCCTGTGGGACACCAACTGTAATTGACTGTGTTGAAGAGTTTGCTCCTTTTGTGTACACATACTGGCTTCTGTTGCTGAGGTATGACTTTATGTAGTTGAGGGAGTGCCCTCTTATACTATAGTGCAACAATTTTGTGAGGAGCAAATTGTGGTCAACTGTATCAAAAGCTTTACGTAAATCAATGAAGATCCCCAGTGGGACTTATTTTTTCTCTAGTGCAGTGTATATTTGTTCTAGCATGTGTATAATAGCATCATTCGTATTTTTATTAGGCCTGAACCCAAACTGACAGGGGGTTGAGTGTGTTGTGGGAGATGAGGTAAGAATAGATTTGCTTATGAATTAATTTTTTGAAGATTTTAGAGAGAGGGTGTAAGTTGGATATTGGCCTATAGTTTTTCAAGTCTGTTTGGTCTCCTCCTTTATGTATCAGGGTGACCCTTGCTATTTTGAGAACTGTAGGGAAGGTAGAGGATTCGATGGATTTGTTAAAGAGTGTTAAAATGATTGGTGACAGCACATGCGACGCTTTTTTGTATATAAAGGGTGGTAAGGTATTTAAGTCTCCTGTCTTGTTTTTTAGTGTGTCGATAATAAGGGAGACTTCTGTTCGGTTAGTCGGAGCTAGAAACAGTGTGTTCAGGTAGTTGCCAGTGAGGTAGTCATTGGGTGGGGTATTTGAGCTTGGGATTTTATTGGCCAGGTTTTTTCCTATGGTGTTTCAGTTGGTGGGAGTTGGGGTTCATCTAGTTTACTTAGTTCAATTGCGTTATTTCGTGTTATCTTTTTTGTTCCTAGAATTTCTGATGGGGTTTTCCAGGTCTTTTTTTATATCACTTTTTAAGTTGGATAATCTGTTCCCATAATACAGTTTTTTAGCCCTTCTTATCAGGCTGGTTAGGATTGACGAGTAACATTTTGTTTGGTCTCTGGTTATGTGACCCATTCTGTACTGTTTTTCGTATAGGTGCTTTGTATTTATGGATTCTAGGATGCTGGGTGTTACCCAGGGACTATTCAGTCTCTTAGCTGCCATCTGTTTAGTTTTTTTTAGGGCACTGCTTGTTATAGAGGTATTGGGTCTTTTAGAAAATTATTAATACATTCGTCAGTATCTGTATAGATTTCTAGTTCACTGTGCCAGTTGATGTTTGTCATTGCTATTGTGAAGTTATTAATGGCTGCCTCATTATGAAGTCTAAAAGTGATTTTAGTAGTGTCTTGGGATAATTTGCCTAGATTAGTTATGATTAAGGTAGGGTAGTGGTCTGTGGTGTTATCTGTGATTATGCCTGACTTTAAAGGGGATATGGTGTTGGTCCAGATGTGGTCTAGTAGGGAAACACTAGTTTCTGTAATTCTTGTAGGTTTTGTTACTGTTGGTAGCAACAAGCAGTTACTCAGTGTTTGTGAATTCAGTAACTTGTGGGTCCTGGTCTTGCAGGAGATTTATATTGAAGTCAACTGAGAGTAGTAAGTGATCTTTATTCATGTGTGCATCAGTTGTCATACTTCCTAGGTTTTCACTAAACGGCTAATGTTTGATTGTGGTACTCTGTAGACGTTTATCACTGTGAGAGGTTTTTGCAGGTATTTGGATTTGAATTTAGCTATTATATATTCCCCATGTTCATCCCTTGTGCATGTATTATTGATACATTCTAGATGGTCTGAGTAGTATATAGCTGTGCCATCCCCTTGTTGATATGGCCTACAGTTGTGTATGGCTGTGTAACCAGGAATGGTATAGACATCTGTAGTATCAGGCTTTAGCCAGGTTTCGGTGAGAGTAATGATGGAAATACTGGCATGCAGAGAATTTAGTAATGCTATGAGGTCATCGTAATGTTTGCTTAAAGATCTGACATTTTAGTTAAAGACAGTTATGATATTGTTGGCTCTGAGAAGTGCCATTCATTGTTCTGCTGTGTAGTAATTACAGTTACTGTTTGGTTCATTTAAGTCATTCAATAAGAGGTTGGTATCAGGATCAGTGCTTGTAACCATAAGATTTATAGTGAATCTATAATTAGAATTAAGTATAAGACAAAGTAAATATTCTAAAGCTAAAAAATAGCACCTGAATCATTTTAACAAATGTAAATATATGAACTAAGGTAGTTCTTTAAAGCTAAAATAAAGGAGACAATATAAGTGGTACTAAAATAAGTTGTGGTGAATAAATAAAGTGGTGATCAAATAAAGGAGCTTGGGAATATAATAGTAGGTAGTTCTGTAAAGGTAGTTCTTTAAAGCTAAAATAAAGGAGACAATGTGAAAGGGACTAATGTAAGTTGTGATGAACAAATAATGTGGTAATCAAATAAAGGGCAAAAAAATTGTATTATGAGAACAGATTATCCAACTTACGAGGTGATATAAAAAAGACCTGGAAAACCCTATCAGAAATTCTGGGAACAAAAAAGATATCACGAAATAGCGAAATAAAATTAGCAAAATCAGATGAACCCCAACTCCCACAAAGACAAAACCGGGCCCCTGACAAAAATGGGGGGTTAAAAAATTTTGGGAAAAGGGGTTTTGGGGTACCTAAAAAGAAAAATTTCAAAAAGTTTTTTTTTCCCTTCGGGAAGCGTATTTTGACGGTCTTTAAACTGTTAAAAAGGAAACTCTCTTTCAAGCGGGTGATCCCAAGCAAGGGGGAAAATTTTTTGGTTTATAAAGTTTTGTTTTTTGGGTGTTTTGTTACGGGGTTTGGGTTTTGGAAATTATTGGTATACGGGGAAATTTAAAACTTTGCAAAATCCCGGGAAAGTTTTTGGGCATCCGGGTGTGTGCTTTGAAATGAGGGAACCATACTTGGTAAGGGGCATAAAATTATAAACTGAAAACCCGGGTTAACAACCCCCTCACTCATGTTATTTACGAGTGAACATGACGGGATGTGTGTGCCAGTGGGGTGTAAATCGTAAACATATCCCCCGGGTTTTTGACACGGGCCCACTTTAGGGGTGGGGGTGCAGGGTTTTCTCCCCAAATTAATTTCAGGGCATTTTCGGGGCATGACAAATGAAATTTTCCCACGTTGCCCATCGTTCCCTTAATGAAATGGCAACACGGCAGGGGCCCATGGGAAAAGGCAATGCAGGTTTTAGGGGGGTTTCATTCTAAAACCTGCAGTGTGACTGATTAAAACCCTAAAAAGCACTAAATGGAAAAATTGTGACATGAGTTTGGGGTTTTTTGCTGATTGTTTTTCCCAAAAAGGATTTAAATAAAGGGAAACATAAAACTTTTTTTCCCAATTTCTGGAAAATTTCCTTTAAAAATGCTTAAAAATATTAAAAGATAAAGGCCGGGAAACTAACCATATATGCTAAATTTTGTCTGTCATCGGGACAAAAAAAAGTATTAAAGGGTCCCAAAGGGGAACAACCCTGCAATAACCCCCCAAAATTTTATCAAAAACCCTACCTTCTGTTTGAAGTATGGTAAACATTTCCTAATAAAACTGCTGCTCTACTTTTCAAAAAAAAAAGGCTCAGAAGGGGTGTTAGTCTGTGCACATACAAAAAAAGCCCACAATGCAGACCCCACTCGTTTTATGTTGAAATTTTTTTGTTATGTTGGTAATTTTTAATTACTTTGATAGTAAGGTTTCCACTACATGTTTTGTGTGGGGTAGCTTTTTTAATTTAATGGCCTTATCTGCCCTAGGGTAATCTTACACCCATGGCTGATCTTTTTGGGATTCCCTCTGTACCCTTTCACCAACCCTCTTCCGGGTTTAATTTAAACTACACTATAAAAATAAAAACTGTATTCCCCAAAGTTTTGTCAGAAAATAAAAACACACCCTCACATTTTTCAAAACAAAATCTACACACCCCAAAACGTTCCCACATGGTGTTTTCCAAAAACTTTTGTCCTTCACTCTTCTTGACATAACTCTGGGCTAACCATTTTTTTTGACACACTTTATCACCCGGGGTTAGGGGGCCCCAAATTTAAAAATTAAAAAACTCCCCTTTGGGAAAGCACACTTTAATGCCCCAAAAGATAGAAGAAGGACCCATAAAACCTGCCGGGTTAAAGGTCAGCCACAGAGGGAGAGAGTCATGAGAGGGAGAAAAGAGAGAGAGAGCCTGGCTAAGCTTTTCCCCACCAAAAAAAAAGACTTTTTGCCCAAGCACAATTCCCTTCCACAATTCTACCACACCTTAATTTTACTTTTACAAAAAAAATTTACAACTTTAAAAACCCTTTTTTATTTAAATTGTGGGGTTTGTGTCTAAAAGGTATAACCTATTATATTGAAAAAAAATTGGCTTGCCCCAGTGCCTCTCGTCAAAAGGTTGATAAAGCCCCTTTCTGACATTTAAAACAAAGTCCCCAAAAATTTCCCCAAATAAATTAGGTATTCCAAGAAAACTTTTACTTAAAAATACATTTTGGGGTTTCCTTTAAAACCCATAACCCCCCCACCTCCAGACAAAAGTCTCACAAAAGCTACCCCTTTTCCCTCAGGATATGGCTAGAAAAAAGAAAATTTTTGTTTTAAGTCTAAAGGGCGGTAAACAAGACTACTAGAAATCCCACATTTTTCCCCTAGCACCAAAAATTCTTCATTTTACTTTTTATTTAAAAACAAATTGCGGGAATTTTTTAAAAAAGCATTTTAACCATCCCCCCATTTTACTCAAGTGGGGTAACTATTTAAAATTTTTAAGTGATTTTTAAAAAAATACACATTCAATGAAAAAATTTGCACACAATGCCCACTGTAAAAACCCCGAAACCAACAGGCCTGTGCCTCGGCGGCGGAAATTTCCAAGCAACGGTACTCCAGGGGGGCTTTTTTCCCGTCAGGAACGAGAGTAGACCCCAAACCCCAGGGGAAAGTCAGGTGTACACCAGGAAAGGAAACTTCAAAAAAACATGAAGGGGTTTCCTCTCATTTGGTGGCCGAACCAAACATAAAATTTCCAGTCAACACCCCCCAGCCTTAAAAGGGTTTCAGGCCCCTCAACCCCATTTCCGGGGTTCCCATTTCCCCCACAGATCCTCCAAATTTATGGGGGGAGGCTGACATGGGGAACATGGAGGGGTCCAAGGGAAAAAAGGGAAAAATCTTTGGGGCCTTTTGTTTTTTGAGCACCCCAAGACAAAACCCTCACTTTCCCTTTCCTGAAGTCTATGTTACCGAAGGTTGTAAAACCACTGCCTAAAATTTAACATTTACGTACACCCTGACCCCGTCCCCCTTTTTTGGCTCTGACTGGGAATCCCCCACAGTCAATGGCGGGTAGGGGTTTACTCGGGTCGCCGAGATTCACCACGCAAAAAACAAGGTAAAGCACATGAAAAAACACTATGAAAAAAGTACTCAACCATAAATTCTCTTTAAAATCTAGAGAGAGGCATCAGCAACCACATTTTTTCTGAGCCTTTTATATTTTTAACTTTCAAATTAAAAGGCGAAAACAAACCCCATTTAAAGAGTCTTTGATTGTGGTTTCTAATTCTTTGCAAAAACCTGAGGGTTATGGTCACTTTTACAAAATATTACGGGATGGGGGGAAAGCATTGATATAAACTTCAAATTTCTGCAAGCCAACCCCAAAAACCCAAAACCCCTTTTCTTACATTTTCATAACCACGTTGATCCCTTTTTTAATTTGGCTGAAGGCTCTCTCTCTCATCACCCTGCAACAAAACTGCACCTCCCCCTACATCTCTAGCACCCAAATTTTTGAGAGAAGGGGCTTTTAAAAACTCGGGATTTTCAAAAAAGGACATTCCCTAATAACATTTTCACATTTTCAAAAGCCCTGTCACACTTGCTGCCCCCAGTTAATTGAATTTTGGGGGGGACGGGTAAAAAGGTTGTCAGTGGTGAAGTTACCGGGGGAGGGGTTTTGGGGCAGAATCGTCTGTAAAAACCCACCATCCCCGGGAAACCCAAAAACCTTCAAAACTCCCTTCCCGATTTTTTGGTCTGGGAAAATTTATATGGCCCCCCTTTACCCATAAATTTTGGGGGCAACTTTTCCCTAAACCAAAATACATACCTAAAAATTTGTACACGGGGCTTGCCCAAACTCATTTTTTGGCTAAAAATTGAGGGTTAGATTGGCTTGGGATACATTAAAAACAACTTTTGAAATTTTTAAAAAGTGATTTTCCCCACGGGTTTACTGAATACCCCAAAATCATCTAGTTAGGCCCGCACCCCACCCAAACCCCCCTTTAAAGAATTTTTATAAAAACGCGGGAAAGGGGGGAAAGGGAAAATTTTTTTAACCCAAAAGGGAAAAACATTATTTTAAAAATAACCCTTTCGGATGACGAAGGCGGGAAATTTTTTTCCCTTGGGTCCTGGGTGAGGGGTATCTGAAAATAACCTTTAAGAAAGTCCGTTTGCTCACAAATTTTTGCCCCCCCACGCTTTCAATCACATACCCATACGGGAAAAGGGGTAACAGTCACCTTGTTACTTCATTTACCCCCTGCGTTAGTCAGTGCACATACGCATAAAATCCATCGGGTTTGGGAACCATCGGCATGGAGATCCCACTGACTCCGCTAGGCACTAAAATGGTTTTAAAGGGGGAAATTTTTCCTTTTCCCTTCCTCCATGTAAAGGGGTTGTTTTTTTTTGGGTTCTGCTAAGGAGCCTGCTTTATTGGAACAGTTTTCCCCAACATCCACATCATGGGGGGGGCAATTTACTTATTTTGGGGTTTTTTCCCCAAACAAACCCTGGAAATTTTTGGAGTAACTGAACCAAGTCAAGGTCCTTGAAACACTGAGTCCCTTCATGTGTCCAAGGGATTTTGCAAGAGGGCTAAAATTGCACACCCTTATTTCTGTTTTTTACGGGAAGTTTTTCAGAAACGTCACTTTTCCAACTTGAATAGGGGCAACTCCGGGCCCTAGAATGGTTTTTTTTTCAACCTTTTTTAAATGTGCCAGCCCCCTTTCTGTTTTTGCGACGGCCCGGGATTTAAATTTTACATAAGGGGGCCAGACCTCCCTGTGTTTGCAAAGGGTCCTCAAATTTTGCACCAAAGGGCTTTTCCCCAAACCCCGGCTCCAAAAAGCTAACACTTCCTCTCCAACCTAAAGGGACGAGGGGCTGCCCTTTTCCGCGTACCCCCTGCTTCATGGCCCTCTGATCTTTGAGGTTGTTCTCCCAACTGTCTCCCCTTGGCCCAAAATCGTTCCTAAAAAAGAGAACATTTTCCCCGGGGGGAAGCCTAATTTCACCACCCAGCCAATGCCTTTGAGAATAGTCAGTGGCCCCCTCACTGGAGGGCCCCATAACAAGCTCGAAATGGGCTAAACTAAAGAGTTTTCTTGGGTGCTTTCCCGCACGGCAAAACAAAGGGGAAAAGGGGAACCCTCATCCCAACCACAAATTTTTTTAAATTCATACAATAAGTCGCATAAATTGCCCTTAAGATTTTGGATAAAATCTCTTACTACCCCCTGAGCTGGGGGTGATAGGCAGTTAAAAATTTTGGGGCTGTACATCAAAACCCCTTTAAACATTCCCTAATAATTTCGAGGAAAATTTTGCCCCTTGACGTTTGACCTCCCCGGGAAACCCCAACATGGGAAAAAATTTTCATAAAAAGCCCTTAAGCCCAAACCCCGGCTTTATCTTGGGTAGAGGGTTTGTTTGGGGTTACCTGGTAGGGGAGAAAATTTTTGTTAGAAAAATAATTATTTCCCATTCGGGTTTCCTTGGAGGGGGGGGGGCCAACGACATCCCTCCCAGCTTGCTGAAGGGTTTTCACCTGGGGCTGAAATTGGCAAAGGGGGAACGGGAAAAACTTTGATTAGGTTTCCCCTATAATTGGCGGGCATGACAGGTTTTTATATAATCCCCCACCGTCCCCCCACAACCGGGGCCAAAGAATCCCTTTAAAAACCCCGGGATACTTTTTTAAAGCAATCCCTAGGGGGTCCCCCTTTGAGGTTGTCATGAAATAAGCAAAAACAGGGTTTCTAAAAGGGCCCCAGGCCCCCACCCCTTTGGGTACAAAAACTTGGCTCCCCCTTTCCCTACGGGTATTTGCAACCAAAGGTGCCTTTTTCATGATATACCTTTTCCAAAAAAAATTTTTTAAAAAAATTCCCCCCCCCGGGGGGAAAAAAAAAGCTTTCCCCCCCGGGGGGGCCCCCCCCCCCCCCCTTTCTTCCTTTCCCCTGCACGATTAGGAAACCCGGGGGGGGTTTTTTTTTTTTTTTCCCCCCCCAAAAAAATTTTAAAAAACCCCCCCCCCCTCATGAGAAATATAAGGATTACCCCTTTTTTCCCCCCCAAAATTTTTTTTCCCAAAAGGGGAAAAACCGGGGGCCCCCCCCCCCCCCCCTTTGGGGGTTTTAAAAAATTTTTTTTTTTAAAAAAAACCCCAATTTTTCCCCCTTTTAAAAGGCGAACCCTTTTTTTGGGGAACCTTTCAGGGAGATACCCACTTTTTAATTTCCCCCCCTTTTTTTCCCCTTGGTTAACCCAATTTTCCCCAAAAAATTTTCCCCCCGGGAAACCCTTTGACACTTGGAAACCCCCCCAAAAAAAAAAGGGGGGGTTTTTTTAAAACTTTTTTTAATTCCCAAATTTTTTTAAACCAAAGGGCCCGGGAAAAAAAACCCCCGGGGGCCCCCAAATTTCCCCCCTTCCTTAAACCTAAAAGGGGAAAAAAATTTTTTTTTTTTTTTGGGGGGCCCCCCCCCCCTTTTTTTCCCCTTAAAAAAAAAAATTTTTTTTTTTTCAAAACCAAAAAAAAACCAAAAATTTTTTTTAATTTTTTGGGGGGGGGTTTTTTAAGGGGGCTGAAAAATTTTTTTAAAAAATTTAAAAACTAGCTGACTTCCCCTTTTTCCCTTTTTTTTGGGGCCCCCCCCTTTTTTTTTTTAAAATTTTTTTTCCCCCCTTTTTTTTAAAAAATTTAAAAATTTTTAAAAGGGGGGGGTTTTAAAAAAAGGGGGGGTTTTTTTTTTAAAAAGGGGAAAAAACCCCCAAAAGGGCCCCCGGGGAAAAAAATTTTTTTTTTCCCCTTTTTTAAAAAGGGGGGGGGTTTTTTTTTTCCCCTCAAACCAAATTTTTTTAAAATTTTTTTTTTTTTAAACCCAAAAAAAAAAAAAAAAAAAAAAATTTTTTTAAACCCCAAAATTTTTCCCCCCCCTTTTTTTTTAAAATTTTTTAAAATTTTTTTTAAATTTTTAAAAAAAAAATTTTTTTTTTTTAAAAAAAAAAAACCCCCCCCAAAACCCCTTTTAAAAACCCCCCCAAAAAAAAACCCCCCCTTTTTCCCTTTTTTGGGAAAAAAAACCTTTCCCCAAAAAAAAAATTTTTTTTTTTTTTTTCCCCGGGAAAAAAAAAAAGTTTCCCCCCTTTTTTTTTTTAAAAAAAAAATTTTTCCCCCCAAAAATTTTTTTTTCCCCCCCCCCCCAAAAAAATAAAATTTTTCCCCCCGGGGTTTTTATTTCCCCCCCAAAAGAATTTTTGGTTTTTTCCCCCAACCCAAAATTTTTTCCCCCATTTTTAAAAAATTTTTTTTTTTAAAATTTTTTTCCCCTTTTCAGTTCATTTAAAATTTTCCCCCCAAAAAAAATTTGGGGGTTTTTAAAAAAAAAACCCCCCAAAAAAAAAAACCATTTTGGGGAAAAAAAAAAATTTTCCCCCCAAAAACCCCCCTTTTCCCCCAAAAAATAAAAATTTTATTAAAAAAAAAAACCCCAAAAAAAAATTTTTTTTTTTAATCAAAAACCCCCCCCAAAAAAAAACCCCTTTTAAATTTAAAAAATTTTTTGGGGGAAAACATTTAAAAAAAAAATTTTCCCCAAAGGGAAAAAATTTTTTTAAAGGGTTTTTGGGGGGTTTTTTTTAAAAAACCCCCAAACCCAATTTTGTTTTTTTTAAAAAAAAGGGTTTTAAAAATTTTTTTTTTTTTTTTTTTTTAAAAGGGCCCCCCCCGGGGGGTTTTTAAAAAAGGGGGGTTTTTTTTAAAAAAATTTTCCCCTCCAAATTAAAACCCCAACTTAAAAAAAAATTTTTTTTTTTTTTTTTTTTTTTTTTAAAAAAATTTCCCCCCAAACCCCCCCCAAAAAAAAAAAAACCCCCAAAAAAAAAATTTTTTTTTTTAACCCCCCTTTTTTTTTGGGGCCCCAAAACCCAAAAAATTTTTTAAAAAAAAAAAAAAAAAATTTTTCCCCAAAAAAAACCCAAACCCCCTTTTTTTGGCCCCCCTTTTTTTTTTTTAAAAAAAAAAAAATTTTTTTTTTTTTTTAAAAACCCCAAAAAAAATTTTTTAAAAAAACCCCCCCCAAATTTCCCCAAAAGGGGCCCCCTTTTCCCCTTTTTTTGGAAAAAAGGGAAAAGGGGGAAAAAACCCCCCCCCAAAAAAAATTTTAAAAAAACCAACCCAAACCCCCTTAACCCCAAAATTTTAAAAAAAATTTTTAAAAAAAAAAAAAAAAAATTTTTTTTTGGGAAGGGGGGAAAAAAAAAAAATTTTTTCCCCCCAAAAAAAAATTTCCCCCAAAAATTTTTTAAAAAACCCAAAAAATTTCCCCTTTTTAAAAAAAAAAAATTTTTTTAATTTTTAAATTTTTTTTTTGGGTTTTAAACCCCCCCAAAAAGGAAAAAAATTTTCCCCCCTTTTTAAAAAAAAAATTTTTTTTCCCCCCCCTTTTTTTTTTTTAAAAAAAAAAAAAAAAAATAAAAAATTTTTTTTAAAATTTTTTTTTAAAAAAAAATAAACAAAAAAAAAATTTTTTAAATTTTTTAAAAAAAATAAAATTTTTTAAAAAAAAAACCCTTTTTTAAAAAAAATTTTTTTTAAAAAAAAAAAAAAATAAAAAACAAATTTTTTTTTTTTTAAAAAAAATTTTAAAAATTTTAAAAAAGGTTTTTTAAAAAAAAAATTTTTTTTAAAAAAAAAGAAAAAAAAAAAATTTTTTTTTTTTTTTTTTTAAAATTTTTTAAATTTTTAAAAAAAAAAAAATTTTTTTAAAAAAAAAGGGGGGTTTTTTTCCCCCCCCAAAACCAAAATTTTTTTAAAAAAAATTTTTTGGGGGGGAAATTTTTTAAAAAAAAAAATTTTTTTAAAAAAATTTTTTTTTTAAAGGGGGGGAAAAAAGGGGTTTGGGGGCCCAAATTTTTTTAAAAAAAAAAAAAAATAATTTGGCAAATTTTTTAAAAAAATTTAAAGGGGGGGGAAAAGGGAAAATTTTTTTTTTTAAAAAAAATATTTTTTGGGGGGCCCCCGGAAAACTTTGGGGGAAAAAAAAAAGAAATTTTTTTTAAAAAAAAAAAGGGGGGAAAGGGTTTTTTTTTTTTTTTTAAAAGGGGTTTTGGGGTTTTTTTAAAATTTTTTTGGGGAAAATTTTTTGGTTTTTTAAAGGGCCTTTTGGGGGAAAAATTTTAAATTTTTAAAAATTTTCCCTTTAAAAAGGGGGGGGGGGGTTGGAAAAGGGGTTTTTAAAAAAAAGGGTTTTTGGGGGGGGTTTTTTTTTGGGTTTAATTTTTGGGTTTTTTTTGGGGGGGGGGGAAAAGGGGGAAATTTTCCTTTAAAAAGGGGGGGGGGGGAAAATTTTGGGTTTTGGGAAAAAAATTTTTTTTTTTTTTGGGGGGTTTTTTTTTTGGGCCAAACCCTTTTCCCCCCCCAAAAAAAAAAAAAGGGGGGAAAAAAAAGGGAAAAAAGAAAAATTTTTTGGGAAAAAATTTTTTTTTTAAAAAAAGGGGGGGGGGGGGGGGGGGGGGGTTTTTAAAATTTTTTTTCCTTTTTTTTAAAAATTTTTTTTTTTTAATTTCCCCCCTTTTTTTTTTTGGGGGTTTTTTAAAAAAAATTTTTTTTTTTTTGGGAAACCCTTTTTGGGGAAATTTTTTTGGGGGGGGGGTTTTTTTTTTTTTTTGGGGGGGGGGGCCTAAAAAAAATTTTCTGGCCCTTTTGGGGGGAAAAAATTTTTTTGTTTTGGGGGGCCCCCTTTTTTCCCCAAAAAAAAAAAAAATTTTTTTTTGGGGGGGGGAAAAACCCCAAAAACCCCCCCCGGGGTTTTTTCCCCCCCCGGGGGGGGGGTTTTTTTTTTCCCCTAAATTTTCCCAAAAAGGGAAAAATTTTTTCCCAAATTTTTTTTCCCCCCTTTTTTTTGGGGGAAAAAAAAGGGAAAAAAGGGGGTTTTAAAATTGGGCCCCAAAATTTTTCCTTCCCTTTTTAAAAAAAAACCCCCTTTTTCCCCCCCGGGGTTATCTTTTTGGTGTATTGATTTTAAAAAAATTTTTGTTTAGTTATAATTTTAAAAAAAAAAACTTATTTTTTCATAAGAATTTTTTTTTTTTTTAAATTTTGGGGGCCCTGAAAACAAGTCTTGAGAGGGCCTGTGGACCTGAAAGGGTTAAGGGTTAATGAAGCTCATGACCCAGAATCAATCAATCGGTCAAAGTTTATTCTCTATAGGATTACAATGCGGGGTTTACAGATTTTGGTTATTGTGTGGTTTAATGTAATAAAATATAGTTACAGAGGGGGCCACTAGAACACATAGCATGGCTAGGCATTTCAGGCAAACTTAGATTAATTCTTAACCCTAAATTATTACAAATTGTGGAGTAAGTTGATAAATGCGAAGTGACTAAATACTAGTTTGTGGAGTTTAGCAATGTGAATACTTTTGTTTTGGCACAATAATAGTTTCTGTTTTGGAGTATCACAGCAAACTTGTGACTAGTTAGGAATCATTATTTTAAGATTAAGATACGTATTTCTGTGCTTATAGTCAAATGGGTGAGTGTGTGAACCACCAGGTGGTTTTTTATGTATTTATGTTGACGGGATGTATCAAGGAGATAGATTTTTTTCTAAGGGTAGATTTGAAGGTGATTGAAGTGTCTGCAGTTCTAGAGTTTTCAGGTAGGGTGTTCCAGATTTTAGGGCCTTTGACATACATTGAATTTTTGTAAAGTTTTAGTCGGACACTGGGAATGTCGTAGAGAGGGTTTGTGTCTGGTGTTATGCTTGTGGGTCCTGACACAACTATCAAGAAAGCATTTTAGGTCAAGGTTTTAATATTGGAGTTAAGGTCCTGAAATATGTAGATTGCACAGTAGTAAGTGTGATGTTCTGAACAGGGAGTAAGTTTAGACCTATGAGAGTGGGGGGGGGGGGGTGTTGCCAAGGATGGAATTTAGTGATTATTCTTACTGCTGCTTTTTGTTGGGTTATTATTGGCTTTAGGAGTATTGCTGCAGTTGATCCCCAAGCACAAATAGCATAGGTGAGGTATGGATAAATGAGTGAATGGTATAGTGTGAGAAGGGCATTTTGTGGCACGTTAGTATCGTATCTTGGAGAGGATCCAAACTGTTTTTGGGTACTTTTTTGTGTGTTGGATATGGGGTGCTGAAATTCAGGTTGTTGTCGAGGTGTAGGCCTAGGAATTTGCCCTCATTATGTCTGGCAATTAGAGTGCTGTCGATCTTAATGTTTAGTTGCGCAGCACCTGCTCTGCTACCAAACATAATATAGTAGGTTTTGTCAGTGTTAAGTGTAAGTTTATTGACTGTCATCCAAGGAGGCACTTAACCCTTTGAGGGTTTTGGTCGTACTAGTACGTCTTACACGTAGGGTTTTTGACGTACTAGTACGCATAAATTCTAGCGGCCTCAAATCTCGCAGGAAAAGGCTGATAAGCCTAGATGTGAGAGAATGGGTCTGTGTGGTGGGTGTGCGCAGTAGGAAAAAAATCTGGGACCCAGTGGTGCATTGTGGGAATGCCATCATAGTACACAATTTCCACCATGCCCTGCGGTAAGAAGTTCCTCATCCTCGGCGAATTGGACACTTTTGTTCCCCATGACAGTTCTAATACAGATGGAAGTGACAGTGAAGATGAGTTTCAAGGTTCTGGTGAGGTTTTGACCGAAACTAATGACCATAATATGGGTATAGTGAGAAAACCCAGACAACCCACAGCCTTCCACCTCTGGTGCTGGGCCGTCTTGTTCACGTTCAGTTGTACCAGAATCAAAGAGGAAACTCCTATTTTCCAAAATCCCAGACTCAGATGTGAGCATTGGTGATGATAGTGATAGTGATTATGAACTACAAGCTCTTCAAACTTGTTCCAAGAATGGAGGAGGAGGAGGAGGCAGAGGAGGAGGAGGCAGAGGAGGAGGAGGCAAGAGGAGGAGGAGGCAAGAGGAGGAGGAGGCAAGAGGAGGAGGAGGCAGAGGAGGAGAGGAGGAGGAAGAAGAGGAGGAGGAGGAGGAAGAAGAAGAATACGTAATGATAACAATAATACCTAATAATAATAATACCATAATAATAATAATAGGTAATAATAATAATAATATGTAATAATAAATGTTTCACCAATGACAGTAACAAGATAAGGGGAGATAGTAACAAGATAAGGGGAGATAACATCTGATAAGTGCTGATGTTTGATGAGGGTAAATGAGGGTAGAGCTGATACCAAAAGATGAGATGAACATCGCCCTCCCTTTGTTTTGCTGGTATACTAACATTTCTGTCTGTCTATTGCCTGTCTGTCAAGCTCCCTGTCTATCCGTCTAGCTCTCTGTCTCAGAGAGCCACAAGACTGCGTCATCACTTTTACTCACATCTTCAAGCAGAGTATAGCACTTTGTCTGGGTTTCTTGGGTTATCCTAGGTAATTTATACTATGTATACTTGTATTTATGTGTACCTGTGAGACAGAGATAAACAGACAGATAGAATGAAGGAGAAAGATAATTAGATAGAATGGAGGAAGGGAAGCAGCATCCGACACATTGTTTTGACAGGCGGGAGGGAAGTGAGTAATGAGACAATATGTCATTTTGACACCTGCCGACTCCTGGTAATTTACACTATGAAGGAGGAGGAGAAGGAGGAGGAGGAAGAGTAGGGGGAAGAGGAAGAAGAGGAGGAAGAGGAGGAGGAGGAAGAGAAGAGGAAGAGGAATAAGAGGAAGAGGAGGAGGAAGAGAATAGTACGAGGAAGATTAGGGGAAGAGGAAGAAGAGGAGGAGAAGAGGAGGAAGAAGAGGAGAGAGGAAGGAGGAGGAAGAGGAAGAGTAGGAGGAAGAGGAAGAGAGGAAGAGGAAGAGTATGAGGAAGAGTAGGGGGAAGAGGAGGAAGAGGAAGAAGAGGAGGAGGAGGGTGGAACACTAGTACACTGGTACTGGTACACTAACATTTCTGTCTGTCTATTTGTCTGTCTGTCAAGCTCCCTGTCTATCTGTCTATCCGTCTAGCTCTCTGTCTCAGAGAGCCACAAGACTGTGTCATCACTTTTACTCACATCTTCAAGCAGAGTATAGCACTTTGTCTGGATTTCTTGGGTTATCCTAGGTAATTTATACTATGTATACTTGTATTTATGTGTACCTGTGAGACAGAGATAGACAGACAGACAGAACTAATAGGAATATGTTCAGTGACTGTATATTGGTATATATATTATAGAACAATAGTAATAAACAATGTTTTGTATTGTTTGTTTTTGTAAACAAGTTTTGTAAACAATATATTGATAATTATGTTTGTGGCTTATTGTGTTGTATACAACGAGTGTATATATGTACATTGCACCTTACTTTGGTCTCATAGGCCACATAAGTTATGTGAAAAATAAAATAGTGAAAAAACAACAAACCTTCAAATACAAGTAAACTAAAGTTTACCGCGTGAGCAGCAGTCGCCGCTGTTGCCATATGCGGCTCATTTTCTGCAAACTTCATGCATCCATATCTCCGTAAGTATGATGGTAAATTTTTTTTTGTTTATCCTATAATGTTTAGAAAAAAAAACTCTTTTTTCATAAGAAAAAATAATTTTTTTTTTTTTTGAAATTTGGCCGACCCTGAGAACGAGTTTCGGAGAGGGCCTGTCGACCCTCAAGGGTTAAGATCCAATTTCTTTTCCATTAGGTAATTTTCACAGTGGGGGGCCAAATGCATGGTGTAACCAGTCATAGAAAAAAGCCCCTTAGTGATGCATGCCTTACTGTTTGCCCTCCACAGCACACACAAATTAGCCTTGAGGACATTTGTTTTGCTGAACGCTCTGGGAGTTTCAGAGTGATACACAATAAAGGCTTCACTTTGCAATCACCACTAGCATTAGCACACATCAAAAGAGTAAGCCTGTCTTTCATAGGCTTATGTCCTGGGAGTGCCTTTTCCTCCTGAGTAATGTAGGTCCTGCTTGGCATTTTCTTCCAAAACAGGCCTGTTTCATCGCAATTAAACACTTGTTCAGGTTTCAATTCTTCACTGTCTATGTACTCCTTGAATTCCTTCACATATTTTTCAGCCACTTTTTGGTCCGAACTGGCAGCCTCACCATGCCTTATCACATTATGTATGCCACTACGATTCTTAACTCTCTCAAACCAACCTTTGCTGGCTTTAAATTCACTCACATCACCACTAGTTGCAGGCATTTTTCTAATTAAATTGTCTTGCAACTTCCTAGCCTTTTAACATATGATCACTTGAGAGATGCTATCTGTTTTTCGTTTATGCACACCAATAACAGTCTCTCAACATCATCTATCACTTGCGATCTCTGTTTCAAAAACAAACTTGCACCTTTTGCAAGAACAGCTTCCTTGATTGCCGTTTTGTTGGGGTTTGGTATATAACCTGGCCAGCTCCGAGACACGCACTCCACTTTCGTACTTAGCAATTATCTCTTTCTTCATTTCCATAGTAATTTTCACCCTTTTTACCACAGGGTTGGCACTAGAAGCTTTCTTGGGGCCCATGGTCACTTATTTTCCAGAAACAGCACCGAAAACACTGTAATAATACGAAATATTCCGAGTGTATGCTTGGATGTTACCGCGGAGGCTGGCTGGTAAACAATGGGACGGCCGGCACATGTGAGGCTGGCTGAGGGCACATTGGACGCGTCTCGGACGAAAATCGGTAAGCGGGTTTTTAATCGGTATGCGCGGCAAAAATTTTGCGATAAAAGTAATCGTTATGCGGAAAAATCGCTATGTGATGCCATCGTTATGCGGGGGTCCACTGTACAGTGGACCCCCGCCTTACGAACACATCGCGTTACATTAAATCCGCCATACGAAGCATTTGAACGCAAAAATTTTGTCTCGACTCACGGTAAAAAACTCGCCTTATGTGATTCGTCTGGGACGCGTCCCACATGTGGCTTCAGCTGCCCCGTGGGTGCCAGTGTTTACAAGCCAGCCAGTGCGGTTGCATCTATGCATTCATTCGGTACATTTCATGTTATCACAGTGTTTTTAGTGCTTGTAACTGCAAAATAAGTCACCATGGGCCCCAAGAAAGCTTCTAGTGCCAACCCTGTGGTAAAAAGGGTGAGAATTAGTATGGAAATTAAGAAAGATTTTGAAGGGTTTGGGGCTAACCCTGAGAAGCCTATGCCAGTTGTGGAATCCATTGTGCCTACTTCAAAGATTAAGGAAATGTGTGCACAGTGGGTTGAACTGCAAACC
>NC_069407.1:56380386-56421919 GCF_026875155.1 Cherax quadricarinatus | reverse complement strand
GCCCACAAAACCCAAACATAACCTGAACCACATGGTTTTAGACAGATGATCATTCTGTCACAGCGCAAACCATTATACAGAATTACGGAGGCACGGGAAAAACGACCAAAACGCAAGTGATTTACACAGATTTTGCAAAGGCGTTTGACAAATGCGATCATGGAGCGATAGTGCACAAAATGAAGGCCATGGGCATTACGGGAAAGGTAGGCAGATGGATTTTCAGTTTCCTAACACACAGAACACAATAAGTAGTAGTGAACAGAGCAAGATCCAGCATCAGCGAGGTCAAAAGCTCAGTGCCCCAAGGCACTGTCCTGGCACATCTGCTGTTTCTCATCCTCATAGTAGACATAGACAAAAACACCCGACATACTTTTGTATCATCATTTGCAGATGACACTAAAATAAGCATCAAAGTCAGTACGGTAGAGGACACTGAAAAAGTACAGGAAGATAAAAACAGGGTTTTCCAGTGGGCAGTGGAGAACAACATGACGTTCAATGGTGATAAGCTCCAGCTGCTTAGGTATGGAAAGAATGAAGAACTCAAAAGGAGCACTATATACAAAACCCAAAAGGTCACCAAATAGAACGTAAGGAACACGTAAAAGACCTAGGAAATAATTATGTCAGCAGACCTTTCTTTTTAAAAACCATAACAAGACAAAGATGACGACAGCCAGGAAGATGACAGGGTGGGTATTGAGAACTTTCAAAACAAGGGAAATAATGCTGATGGTGACACTCTTCAAATCGCTAGTGCTCCCTCACTTAGATATTGCTCAGTGCTGACGGCCCCGTTGAAGGCAGGAGAAATATCTGAGCTGGAACAAATACAGAGATCATTTATGGCTCACACTGAGCCTGTAAAGCACCTAAATTACTGGGAACTCCTTCAAGTCTTGAACATGTATTCATTGGAGCGGAGGAGAGAGGGGTACATGATAATACATACCTGGAAGGTACTCGAGGGCTTGGTCCCAAATCTGCACACTGCCATAACAACATACTGGAGTGAGAGATATGGGAGGAAGCGTAAAATAAACCCAGTGAAGAGCAGGGGTGCGGTGAGAACAATGAGGGAATGCTGTATCAACATCCAGGGTCCCAGACTATTCAACATCTTCCCAGAAGATATCAGAAACACGGCTGGAATCAGTGTAGAAGCCTTCAAGAGGAAACTGGACAAGTATCTTCATCAGGTGCCAGATCAACCAGGCTGTGATGGATATGTGGGGCAATGGGCCTCCAGCAGCAACAGCCTGGTTGACAAGGCAAGCACACCAGACGAGCCTGGCCCATGCCAGGCTCAGAGTAGATAAACTCTCGAATCTCTTCAAAGGTATAACAAAGGTATATCTTGAATGCTGTGGACAAGTTTCAGATCTGGGGTCTGGACAATGAAAGAATTAAGCACCATTTAAATGCCACAGCCTACCTAAGAAATGTCACTGATCATGTTCATCGCTTTATGACAACAGTCTACCAGCAGAATAATGCACCATGTCCAAAAGCACATGTCATCTCAAGTTGGTTCCACAAATATGACAAATTCAGTGTACTGCAATGGCTACCACAGTCACCAGATCATTTCAATGAGGCACCTTTGGGATGTGGTAGAATGGGAGAGTTGCACCATGAATATGCAGCTGACACATATGCAGCAACTGTGTGATGCTATCATCTCAACATGGACCAGAATCTCTAAGGAATGTTTCCAGCACTTTTTGAATCCATGCCACTAAGAATTCAGGCTGTTCTGGGGACATAGGAGAGGCTCTACCCAGTACTAGGAGGGTCTACCTAATTAACCCTTTGACTGTTTTGGTTGTATACACACGTCTTACGAGCCAGGGTTTTGGACGTATTAATATGCATAAATTCTAGCGGCTTCAAATCAAGCAGGAGAAAGCTGGTAGGCCCACATGTGAGAGAATGGGTCTGTGTGGTCAGTGTGCACCACATAAAAAAAATCCTGCAGCATGCAGTGCATAGAGGGAAAGAAAACTTTGACCATTTTTTTGGTTTAAAATGCCGACTTTGAGGTGTATATTCGTATAGTATTTATTGTTGTATTCTTGTTTTCATGGTCTCATGCGATAAAATGGAAAACATATTACAGAAATAGAGATGATTTTGATTAGTTTCATGATGAAAACGACCTTGAAATTGAGCTCAAATTAGCGGAAATGTTCGATTTTTACCAATGTTCAGGAGTAAGCAAATCGCACCACACGTCCAATACACGTCAACTGGGGGGGTCTAATATTCTTTCACTAGTGCACTGATAATATTTATACCATTTTTACAATAATGCAGTAGTCTGCATAACAGTAAATTTTGTATTTTATATAAGAATAAAAAATCAAAATAGAAAGCAATAGTAATATAAGAGGGCCCTAGAGACATGACTAATGAACAGAGGATATGTTATTTTAGTGCCAAGAATGTCTACATTGTTTATTCTGGACCCTATTTTGAAATTGGCATCTTTTTTAATTTGTGTGAAATTGGCCAAATTGCCAATTTCTGACCACTTTATTGGTTAGTTCAAATCAGTAAATGGGCAATTTCTTGAAACAGCTATGAGTTTGGTCAACTGGAACAACGGAATTGGCTAAAAACAGGGCCCAAAGTCGGCGAAATCGCCGATGCGTATATGTCGCTGAGACTGATAAGTTCGCGGGAGCGTAATTCCGAGAGTTTTCAACCAAATTTCATACTTTTGGTGTCATTACCATCGGGAAAAGATTCTCTATCATTTCATAAGACAAAAAAAAATATTTTTCCCAAAAATTTTGCGACATACAATGACAGTTTCAGAAAGGGGCTTGCAACAGTCAAAGGATTAACCCTATCAGGGTTGGTGCCGTACTAGTACGGCTTGCATGCCAGGGTTGGTGCCATACTAGTACGCATAAATTCTAGCGCCTTCAAATCTAGCAAGAGAAAGCTGGTAGGCCTACATAAGAAAGAATGGGTCTATGTGGTCAGTGTTCGCAGCATAAAAAAAATCCTGCAGTACACAGTGCATAATGAGAAAAAAACTGTGTTTCTGGTTCAAAACAGCGTCTTGCAGTGTATTTTTGTATGCTATTTATGGTTGTATTCTAGTTTTCCTGGTCTCATTTTATAGAATGGAAGACATATTATGGAAATTGAGATGATTTTAATTGGTTTTCACAAAGAAGAAAAGTACTTTGAAATTGAGCTCAAAGTAGCAGAAATGTTCGATTTTTGCCAATTTTTACCATTTCTACACCATTTCTACATGAATGCAGTAATCTGCATAACATAAATCTTCTATTTTTGGTGAGAATAAAAATTCAAAATGGAAAACAAAAGAAATGTAGCAGAAGCCTGGGGACGTGCGTAATCAACAGAGGAAATGTTATTTTAGTGCCAGAAATGTCTGTCTTGTTTATTCTGGACCCTATTTGGAAATTGGCATCTTTTGAAATTTGTGTGAAATTGGCAAAATTGCCAATTTCTGACCACGTTATTGGTTAGTTGAAATTGGTAAATGGGTGGTTTCTTGTACTCATTCGATAGACAAAATGGAGTTCTAGCAAAATAGGTATGATTTTTGATGACAGGTACATTGGAATTGAGTGATAATAGGGCTCATATTGGGTGAAATCGCCGATGCGTAAACATCGTCGAGACCGCTAACTTCACAAGAGCATAATTCCGTAAGTTTTCCATCAAATTTCATACTTTTGGTGTCATTATGATCGGGAAAAGATTATCATTGAATAAGAATTTTTTTTTTTTTTTTTCTAAAAATTTCTGACCCTAAGAACAAGTTCAGGAGAGGGCCTGCTGACCCTGAAAGGGTTAAAGAGACCACTGAATGTACATATTTATTCACCAAGAGGATTTTTTTATATTTCATGGCAAACTGCACTTGAGAAATAATAATATTACTTTTTATAAGAAAACTTCTAAGTATGAAGTTGTTCATCACTACTGTACTAAGAAAAAATATTACAAAAATGTATACATATATAGATAATCCTTGACTGCTCATGATGTAAAGCATGCAGGAAAACTTAACCAATAAATATTAGGAAAGAAACATTACGAAGGAAATAAAGCAAACTCATCAAAGATGAAAATATAAGTTAAGAAATAAGAAAAATTAAACCAATGCAGTTAAGAACTTAAGGACGTACCAACTAAAGAATGTGGATCAGCCCCACTTAAGAGAGGATACAGACCCCAACTTGCAGGACGCTCTCTGGTAAAGTTACCATCTTGGTGTTTTCTGTCTCGCCGTATAATTTGTGGGCTATCTTGTTGTATAGTGTAAGAGTTCTTCCGAGGTGTTAACTTGGGTATTACACGGCGCATGACCTGAGGACTTCCATACGACATTACTTGTGCATTTTCTTCATGTTCAACTTGTGAATTTGCTTGCTGCATCAATCGTGAAGAATCTTCCTTTCCCACCTGCAAACCTTCTTCCTGAAATTCTGCAAAACTACCTTGAACTAAATGTGAATTATTTCTCTCTTTAATTTGAGAACCATCTTTACGTCCAGCTTGTACACTATCGTGTCTTTTAACGCTGAGTTGATCATGTTGTGTCGTCCCTTCTCTTCCCACCATTGTAAAACTGCCAGCCCTCTTCCTATGAGGTGCCTGATTTTCCTTTTCCAGAGTACCATAATTATATTCATTTTGCTGTGGTTTCTTGGGAGACTTCAATCTTTCACACTTTTGCCTGAGTGATTCTCTAAAGCTGCCACTGCGACTTCTTGGTTTATTACCTTCCGGTGAAGCTTTCAAAGATTTACCACCATGCGAGCCCAAAACAGGAATTCCAGAAGCACGTGATTTAGAGCGAGTGTCATCTGTCTTTTCTTTGGTAATATTTTTTCTTTGAGGAAAGTTTGCTCTTCATTCTGGATCTTTATCTGTTGGAAATCTTCAAGTGTACCTTTCAGAAATACCATAGTCACAACCACTGTGCCAATTATATCAGCAGAAGAATCTATTATTCGACCTTCGTAGACATAGTCCCCTCTTGAATTCAGTTTCAGATCTGGTAGTATAAAGTTCCCTATTGCATCGCCATCCTGCCAACCTTTCTTCAGCCTTAACTGCCTCCTGAGTAATCTTTGCCGAGGTGTGTCACATTCTACTTTTCTTGGGCTTTGCATTTGTCTCCCAAATAATCTTTCATCTTCTGCTGATTCCACATTATCTCCACCACCAATTTTGAGATTCACATGCAAGCTCTTGCTGTCACACAAATACTGTCGAAATGAATGTGGGCCACAGGTGACGTAGTACGTGATTCTTGCTTCACTCTTCTCTGGAGGAAGTCTGTGAAAGCAATTAAAAGAAATTAAGAATTTAATCTAAATATTCTGGATTTTGAATTGATAATATGAAATAAAAAATTTAAGTTTTGTTGGTGTTAAGAGTATATACCAGTTATTATTTCTCTTTCTGTACATTGAAGACATCACCTCTATCACATGCAATAAAATACATAACACTGGAATTAAATACAGTAGACCCTTGGATAATGCATGACAATAAAAAAATCAAGAATGAAACTCTTACAATTATCAAGAAAATTGAGGTAACATGTGTTTCAAAGTGTGTAGTGAAAGTAGATGAGAGAAGAAGAATGACAGTAAGCCATAGGTACACTTCAGGTATATATTCTCACAGAGAGCTTAGCAATGTTGCACAATTTTTCCCCACATGTTCTTCACTTTAAATAACACTCGCTGGAATAAAGCACAAATTTTCATGAAAATAACTTGCATGATACTAGAGGGTCAACTGTATACTGTAATTTATTACGTATATACATCATTACTGCCACTCTTCTCTCTAAATTTATTACGTATATACATCATTACTGCCACTCTTCTCTCTAAATTTATTACGTATATACATCATTACTGCCACTCTTCTCTCTAAAAGCTCTTGTTATTATTAGTCATATAGGTTATATACATGTAGCGCATCAACACACATTGTAATCCATAACCTCTGTCAAGCACTGTTTTAAGTTCATTCTGCTCTCAGGTGCAGAAATTATAATACACAACACACTGATTAATTTCCAGATAATAAAGTAATAAGGACAGTATTTATGACAGACAATGACAGCTAACACAGACAGAGGCAGTAAGAGTGCACATAACATGACCTTTTACATATTCCTTCACACAATACCAAGCCTCTACAATACTGTCCATTAACAACAAAACAGATGACAAAGAGATTAAATAGCCTACGGCTGATGACAGTATCCTCAAATCCATTGACACAAGAACAAAAAATGGAGCACTGCTGCAAGTCAACTGGCCCAAGCTAAGAAAGTCTAATTCACGCCTACTCAGGAACATGTCTAACCTATTTTTAAAGGTACACATGTAGACAGCCTGTACTGTCTGCACAGACAGCCCATGCTGTCTGCCAGCTTAGTTCATATTTCGCGCCATGCTAGTGCTGCCACCTATAGGCCTTGCCACTTCAGTATGCCCAGACTTGCCTCACCCTCACTCTCACAGCGGCCTAGCAGCAAGACACAAGGCCTCCCAGCTCTCTCTCGTGGGATGGCCCTGCCTGGGCCATGGGCTCAAACACACAAGCCTGTGCACCCACTACGACCTTTCAATAAAGTAGGAAGCCTCCGAAGAAGTTTATCATTAACACACCGCGCTACAGCCTACCAAACTAATCTCATTATACACAAGGTTTTAGCTTCAATGATGTTAACTGGGAGTTTGCTCCAGTAATGTACAACTATTAACAAGTCAATGCTTTCTTGAACTCACTGCTGTGAGCCCTGTCTTGGTTAGATATTTTCAGCACGTTATTTACATCCCTTTCATTTATTCCTGTTTTCCATTTATATGCCTAATCATGTTTTTTATTAACACATCAGCCATTTCCCACCAAGGCAGGGTGACCTGAAAAAGAAGAAAAGCTTTCATCAACACTCAGTCCTTCACTGTTGTGCCAGAGGCGTGCCGACATTACAGTTCAAAAACTGCAACATATCTCCACCCCTCCTTCAGAGTGCAGGCACTGTACTTCCCACCTCAAGAATTCAAGTCCTACTAACCAGTTTCCTTGAATCACTTCATGTTATTGTACTCACCCTCCAACAGCACATCAAGTTATAAAAACCTAATCACATCTTTCCTAATTCTATGCATTTCTAGGGTACAGATTCACTGCCCTCAGTCTGTCCTCATAGGAAAGTTTCTAATACATGGGATCAACTTTATCATCTTTCTCTGTGCATTTTCCAGTGCAATTATGTCCATTCTGAAACACAGTGACTAGAACTGTGCAGCATAATCAAAATGAGGCCTACCGATGATATATAAAGTTGAAGAATATAACCTGATATAAAGCCAAGAATTCTATTCACTTTATTGAGAACATTTATGCACTTTTAGGTAAATTGTCACAAGGAAGCAGCATCAGCATGCCAAACAAATTAAGCTGGATTCATTCTTTAACCCTTTCAGGGTCAGTGCCGTACTAGTAAGGCTTGTACGCCAGGGTTGGTGCCGTACTAGTACGCATAAATTCTAGCGCCTGTGTTTTTGGTTTAAAACAGTGATTCTGCAGTGTATTTTCGTATGGTATTTATGGTTGTATTCTAGTTTTCCTGGTCTCATTTTATAGAATGGAAGACATATTACAGAAACTAGATGATTTTGATTGGTTTCACAATGAAAAGTACCTTGATATTGAGCTCAAAGTAGCAGAAATGTTCGATTTTTGCCAAAGTTCAAAAAATAAACAGAATGCTTTACCCCCTTTATTTACGTAATGCCTACGTACCTCCCCCACACTTTACATTCTGCTCTTCCTTCACTCCTAAAAAGATGGATACCTCCCTGACCAGTTGCATGAATTACTGCCTCTGTTTATTCCTTAACATTTAAAAGTTCCTCAAAATATTCTCGCCATCTACCCAATACCTCCATTCTCCCCATCTACTGTACTCCCCTTACTCTGTTTTTAACTGACAAAACTCCATATTTTTCCCTAGGCTTTCTTAACTTGTTTAACCTCACTCCAAATTTTTTTCTTATTTTCATTAAAATTTCTTGAAAGTGCCTCTCCCACTCTATCATCTGCTCTCCTTTTGCACCTCTCTACACTCTCTTTACCTTTATTTTACTCTCATATACTCTGCTTTCTTAATAAACTTCTGCTTTGTAAAAACCTCTATAAGCTACCTTTTTCTCTTTTATCACACCCTTTACATCATCATTCCACCATTCACTCCTTTTCTTCCTGTCACACCCCCTCCCCAGATAACCACAAAAAAAAAAAATAAAAAAACTTCTGCCCACATTTAATACTGCAATTTTTAAGACTATTCCAACCATCTTCAACCCCCCATACTCTTCTTTGCTCTTAGCCACCTTTTGCCAATAGTGCTTGTTACTCACGCGAACTTCCTCCTCCTTAGGATATACACTTTCACACGCCCCTCTTCGTGTTGTTGCCACCTTCCTCTTTTCACATCTACCTCTTACTTAACTGTAGCTACAACTAAATCAATGCCTGATCCGATATATCAGTTGCCCCTCTATAAAAACATGTACATCCTGGTGGCCTACCATCAACCTTTTATCCACTCAATACATAATTAATAAACTACTTTCATTTGGCTAAATCTTAACCTTGTATATTTATTTTTCCTCTTTTTCATAAAATATGTATTACTTATTTCCAAAATTTCTTTTCTACACATAGCTCAATTAAAAAGGCTCCCCATTTTTTCAGTTACCCCTGGCACCCCAAATTTACCTACTACTCCCTCCTTAACATTTTTACCCACTTTAGCATTGAAATTCCCACAACCACCTTACTCTCACACTTGATTTCAAAACTCCTCCAACGCTATTAACTCAACATTCCAAAATCTCTACTCTCTCCTCTACACTTCTCTCTTTCAAGGTGCATACACGCTTATTATACCCACTTTTCAAATCCAATCTTTATTTACTCCACTTAATCCTTGAATTAATACATTTATAGTCCTCTTTTCCTGCCATAGCTTATCCTTCAACATTATTGCTTACTCCTTCTTTACTCTTATCTCATTTGAAACCCCTTGACCTAATCCCATTTATTCTCTCCAATGAAATCTCCCACCCCCTTCTGCTTTGTTTCATTAAAGCCAGGACATCAGCTTCTTCATCAATAACATCCACAATCATCTCTTTCTTATCATTGCACAACATCCTCGAACATTCAGACTTTCCACTTTGGTCAATTTTCTTTTTCTTATTCTTTTTAGTAATCTTACAGGAAAAGGGGTTAATAGCCCATTGGTTCCGGGCATTTTAGTTGACTTTTACAACTGCATGGTTACGAGGAAAGATTCTATTCCACTTCCCCATGATATAAAGGATAAATTAAATAAGACCCGACCACTTCCGATAAAATCAAAGAAAATCGGCCGGGAGGAGTGTGTATAAATAAATGTGTACATGTATGTGTAGTGTGAACCTAATGTAAGTAGAAGTAGCAAGATGTACCTGTAATCTTGCATATTTATGAGACAGACAAAAGGACATCAGCAATCCACCATCATGTAAAACAATCACAGGCTTTCGTTTTACACTCACTTGCAGGACGGTAGTACCTCCTGGGTGGTTGCTGTCTACAACTATCCCCACTTAATATACAAGACCAGAAATAATGTTCATTTACCACCCTCATAATATACAAGACCAGAAACAATGTTCATATATATTCTGTTTCTGCGAAACAGAATGACTTCAAGAGTGTATCAGTCTGTAGTGGAAGGAAGGCGGTGGTAGGGGTCGGCCTGGAAGGGTTGGACTGGGAGGGGGTTAAAGGAGGTTTTGTGTGCGAGGGGCTTGGACTTCCAGGCAGGCATGCGTGATGTGTTTGATAGGAGTGAATGGAGACTAAAATGGTTTTTAATACTTGACGTGCTGTTGGAACTGAAGTGTGAGCAAAGTAACATTTATGAAGGGGTTCAGGGAAACCGGCAGGCCGGACTTGAGTCCTGGAGATGGGAAGTACAGTGCCTGCACTCTGAAGGAGGGGTGTTAATGTTGCAGTTTAAAAACTGTAGTGTAAAGCACCCTTCTGGCAAGACAGTGATGGAGTGAATGATGGTGAAGGAAAGTTTTTATTTTCGGGCACTGCCTTGGTGGGGGATATCGGCCAGTTGTGATAATAATAATAATAATAATAATATACAAGACCAGAAATAATGTTCATATATACCACCACTAATATACAAGACCAGAAATAATGTTCATATATACCACCACTAATATACATGATAGAAAACAATGTTCATATATACACCCACTAATTTACAAGAAAGTTTTTCATGACTTATCTCAACTGTTACAACACTAATGGAATCATTGAAGCCAAAACTTCCCTACATAACCTGAGAGAAGAGACAGAGATTGACAGTCAGTAGATCAAAATAATCTGCTGCTCAAAATTAAAATATTATTGTATAAACAGATATGCTCTCTCATAACATGAAAATCTTACCAGGATAACAGACACTAACATTGTGACATTAATGAAGTTCAACAAACCTGGTCGATCACCATTGGGTTTCCACCAAGGTAATGTCCTGGACCCTTTGTTATTCCTATCAATATCACTGACCTCCCCATTGCTTCAAAGGGACTTTAACCAATTCAGTTTGCTATGAACACTTGCCAAACTTGCTAAAATATCTATACTAACAATTACTAAAACTCACATACAATGACAAGACCTTTTACATCAATGTTTGATAACAAATGATGTTATTTGAGTAAAAGTAATACATCAATTGATAGGCAGGAGCGGTAATTCTTGGGAGTAGTACATACGTACAGCAAACAAATTCATCACACACATCCAAGACATTTTCTTAAAAAAAAAAAAAAATAAAGTCTCTCAAAATACATTTATCTTTTAGTTTCATACAATACACTCCCCTTGTTCAATTTTTATTTTTAATTAATGTATAAATAGTCACTCTCTTTCTATTTGTGTACACTAATCTGCGAACACTCAATACGAACATTAACCCAGAAACTTATTTGCTATTTAGCATTGCTGTAACACAACATATGAATGAAAGACAAGCAAACAAATATTTCTCTTGACATTTCACTATACATAACTCAACCTGTTCATAAACTCCAAGCTGTAGAAGGCACAAGATTTTAAATCTGCCTTAAAATTTGAAAAAAGTTCCTCCATTGTCACCATCTAGTAAATGCCTGTAAATTCTTCATACTTTGATTATTCACTATCTCAGTTCAACACGTCATTCAATGCAGGTCTTTGAGTTGTTGACTTTTCAATGTACAGTAATTCATGTAATTGAAATTCTTCATTTGCAAGTTGTCTGTCTCTCTGTGCTTATAATTTTTATGTTAGTTTGCTTTATTTTATCATATTATATCTATAAGATCAATTCAAAATAAATCAATTTGCATTTACATTTACTCTGTAATAAATCTGTATTGATCTAAGAATTTTTTTTTTAATTTTTGAAAAACTATCAACAAGGTATTGTTGATAGTTAATGTAAAAATGAAGAAGATATTAATGTACTGTCAGTACATATATTACCGTAAAATGCAGGGTTTGTGTCGCCCACATCGGAATGTGAAGATGTACGAACTGTGTTAGCTTTGGCGGGAGGAAGAGGTGAACGACCAAATAGAGATCAAGACGACCCCTGAGCATGAAATATTGAAATGAGAGTAAACACAAACACATACAATAACACGGTGTGACATAAAATATACGTAAACTATATATTACCAGTCACATTTATTACACAATATGCTAAAAAATTTTAAAGAGAAAGAAAAATACAACTATTGAACATTGATACTGAAATACTGAAGACTGATGCTGCTGAACTACTGAAGACTGTTGTGAACTACTGAAGACATAGCTGAACTACTGTAGGACTGATGCTGAAATTACTGAAGGTCTGATGCTGAACTACTGAAGACTGATGCTGAACTTACTAAGGAGATACAGTGTCAGCATCACTAATCCAGCAATCAGTTTTTCGGTTCCATCAGTAATTCGGCATAATTTCGGCTAGGCACAATTTCATATATCCAGGGTTGCCACACCAACCCTGCTGCTACTGTTTGGTTGTACTACTTGCTGCACAAGTTATTCATTTCTCTTTCTCCATTTATTGTTATAACTGCTTACTTTTAGCTAGCCATGGTTCCAACGAATAAAGAATGCTTCTCGTGTAAAGCACCATACTCGGTTCACTGTCCATAACAAGATAAGGTGACTTTGAAGCCACTGTCAGTTGCATGAGCTCAGTCTCGTGATGAAGGGGAATATGCTTCATTAATACACTATATCAACCCATACTACAGCTTAGCTTAACTATCAATATTGATCAAATTTGACAAATAAACAATTTAAAAATAACAAAACTGGTAAATACTCCAGAATGAATAAATATTTGGCATAATACTGAAGCGGTTCATCGGAGTTTTGAAGGGATATTGGTACACTTACACTCTCCTAGCCCTGTCTTGGGGGTCTTTTATAGGAGGAAACAGAGTGTAGTCAGGGAAGGCTAACTGCTTATATTACAACTGGCAATGCACCATGTTGAGGGGAGTAGACGTGTGCTGGGGGATGATCTGACTACTTATTTGCAGGCCCCTCCCATTTCTCCTGATGATAAGTCATCATTTGAGCTCATACTGTTGGAAGACAGCTTCAGTGTTGTGCAAACTCTTATGTGTGAGTTGTGAATTGGCGATATACTAAAGTTGAAAACACTGGAAAAAGTTTTCCATTTTGAAAAAGGCCATCACTGGCCCTTCTGTTCCCCTCTTCCTTTCATTTGGACCTCAGCCTTTCGCCTTATCAACATACATGTGTAGATGGTTGAATTTTGCTAGCCAACTGCTACTCATGCCTCACTAAAAATGCACACAGGCTATCCCTTTACAACCTGAGGATTAAGGACAAGTGTGCAGTTCCTATGTGAGTTGGTTAACCCAGGTGTGCACACACACTGAAAATTCGTCTTGCATTCCAAGGACACGTGTGCCTAGAAGTTCTGCAAGTTTGGGAGTGAGTACAATATTTGTACGTGTATTGCCAGTGTTTGGTAACTTCTCGAGAAGTCTGCTCAGTCAACAATCTTGAGCGAGGCACTGCATCACCTGTGAGGACTTTCGCCAATATTGACTATGTGAAGAGAGGCAAATGGTGCCAATTGCTCAGTTTACCCCTGCTATTCTCCTGTATCCCTCAACTCCCGCTTTAAAACTCAGCCGTTTCCCCATCTATCAGATGTGCAGTGTAGAGGTGTTTTTGTGCTCTGCTGGTAATCGAATATCTGAGTTCCGACACAGCTAGTCACCTCTGCCCTACCTGAGAAATACGGACGAAATCTCCTTCCTGGTCAGTGAGTTGGTGATCCAGACCTGGACTGAGGCCTGCCAGGTGAATGACTGTGCCGCTTGCTTACAAATGTGTCATATCTCTTACTGGGGAAGGATGACCTGGTTTATTCTTCTATGACTGAGTGTTTTGGGAGGAATGCTCTGCTAGTTGGAACAGAGTGGTTAAGAACATTTGAGGTGCATTGGCAGTACCTGGTAAACCTCTTCGGAGACGGCTTTTTAACTGTAACGTACCAGAGGTCATCTATAAAAATCGTAGTTTGTGTGATTTGTTTGTCCACAGAACGTGAAAAATTTGTCTGTAATTCCAAGAAACATGTGCTAGATGTGTTAAGTGCTGCGGGGTTTGGAGTAATTACACGGGTAGTACGTGTTGGTAACTCTCGGAGATACTGTGGCCTGGTGTATGACCTTGAAAATGGGCACTGCAAACCTGGCAGGCATTACTACCCATATTGCCTGTGCCTAGCGAGGTGAATATCCTTCCTTGTCCCTTCTCTCTTAGAGAATAAAGGCAAGTTTCGCTGACCCCAGAGTAACTGACTGACTCTTCCACCTCAAAGCAAGCCGAACTAGAAGTGAACCTTTGGATTGTGAACGGAAAGTAAAATGATGGTGAAAGGGCGAATTCAAAACATTTTTATAGAAGGAAGCAAGCTTTGAAAAGAAGGAGGAGGCTTGCTACAAGAAACACGAGAGCAACAACAGCCATCGCACTAACGGTTAGGCTGTTTTTCCCTGCTAACACTGAGTTTGAGGTCAAGTTTAGGATGGGTTGTACGGAAGCTACTCTAGACAACCCAGAAGAATACCTCTGGACTCACTTTCGTTCTATGACGAGGATAATTACGTTTTTGTTACTAACGACCCCCACCAAGCATTCATAGGAAAAACTTCTTACTCATAATTATGTTAACAATCCAACTCCAAGCTGTCCACCAAGATCACCATGAAGTGCTTATTGTTATCCACAATGTCAATAAATACTTTTTTTTTTTTTTTTTTTTTATTGGATCCTAAAATTCCTGTTGTTAGATCCAAGTTGCAAACCTCATGACTTCCAAATGATTGATATTGGCTGAGTGGATTGGCCAAGGGACTCACCATCCTATATTCTACATCTCGTGCAAGCGCTTAACAGGAGTTACAAAATAGCCTTGTACAAACCGCTCACCGTAGATGCTGCAAGTGTCAGCGCGGGAGTCACATTGCTTGGAAATGCCTACTAGTCACATTGGTGTGCAGTGTGTGCCAACGCGGCCATCCTTCTCACCAATGCTATGATATGATCACTGAACAACAGATTGTTGCATGACAATGTATCAATTGTAAGGACCTCCGCAGTCACAGCTGCTCATGCTGACTGCAGAGTGGAAAGCTGCCCACATCGCCAGCCGCCAGGGCTTCCGCCTCACCCATCACCCCCATGAGGACGGCAGTAGGCCTACCAGATACTTCATGTCTGAATACTGACCCATGCCTGATTTACACAATGTGGTTGAGCGAGTCACTCTGGAGTACAACAACAGGCACGATCAAGTCTGCTGCTATCAACACTAGTTATGGCTGCTGGTGTTGACACCACTGTCTGGCTGGAGTCAGTGTAAGTCAGCCACCTGGCTCAGATGACTGGGACTTAACTACCTCCAGATATGAAGCTAGTAGTGTTGTGGGGTGGTACAACAACATGCAGATGTGCATAACAGTACTGGAGGCAACAAATTAGTGTTTGAAACAACATCTGAGCCCACGAGGAAAAAACTTACAGAGGTTGCAAATGAGTAATTCAGCCATTATGAAAATCGAGTGTGGTGATGATGTACAAACTGATGGGGAATGGTGTTAATAATTACATAAATGATGAATCTGATAGAGGTGTTTACAATCACAGTGAAGATGATAAGGGCTGGAAGAACATCTAGATAGTCAAAATGATTAGTGTAATGTACTGATAGTACTGAGTCGTGGAGATGACCCAGTTGTCGATAATGGTGTATGTTTCATTGGTCATATTGATGAGGGAAGTGTTCACATGTGATGATAGTTGATGAGTGTAATAAAAGTGGTGAGGTGAGTGCGAGGGATAGTGTCACCTTCCATACAATCACAGACAAAGAGAGCTGTTGCCCTCTGTAAAACAAGACTCCCAGAGGTTCCATAGTGGAAGGCACTTAAGAACTCATTGGATAAGGATAAATACTGATGTATTGATATTGATTATGTCTGTTTGCTTTTCTAGTAAGTTTTTTTTATTTTGTGAGAAACTGAATTCTATCCGTGGACTTTTATGACTGGAACCAAACTCGTATAAAAACTCTCCATTTTAAGTTGGAATATTGCCTTCACTTAGAGGAAAATATTTTTCTGACCCTTCATCAAAAGTAACTACTGAATCCTTGATACTGTGTGTTACAAGAGTGAAGGGAGTCCCTGAAAAATCACAGCCCCCCAAATTGCCATCATTTGTTGATGTAACCTCAAATTACTAAATTCTTGTGTTTATATATAAAAAATACACTCCATCAAACTTCAGTATCACAGTGTTAGGATTTATTATTGGGAACTCTTTCTCAAACAGATTTAACTTTATGTTCCTGCTGATAAAGTTTTTAATTCTGGGCTCCAACTTGTGCACAGTCTGAAACTACTCATTATTATTGGTGATTATAATGCAAGACACAAAAGCATTGGAGGAAACTCTCAGTTTGGTAATCGTAATGGTAATCAACTGTTGTTACTCTTTAAACAGTCATGATAATGTTCAAATTGTTGGTGATCTTGAATCCAAACTGATCTATGGAGGCGTCCTTGATCTGTGCCTGGCCTTCAACATTTACTTTTGCCAGCTGCAGTCTTCATTGTAACAGATATATCATCAGATCATTTCCCAAGGCTAACCTCTCTAGATATTGGTAATACTATCGCCCCTGGTGGGATATTCAAAAGGAAACAGTTTTAATGTTCCCCCTGATCAGCATGACGACTTTGTTGCACATGTGAATGAACTGGTTTAGTTCCTATGAGTGTTACCTCTGTCGAGGACTTTTATACAATGACCTTGTGAGCAGTATTCAGAACTTCTTAGAGCCGCCTCTGAAACCTCCTACTACTCCTAAATCCAAATGACTTCCATAATAATCATAAGTAATATAAAAACCATACCTGTTACAATGATTCTAAACTTGATAACTTTGAAACAGTACTGCTCGCAGACTAGGCCTAGCCTATAGAAACCATCGTACCCCTGAAATGCTGAGCCTCTTCAAACTGCCATGCTAGTTGCCAGAGAGTGTATGACAGAGCTGCGGCAAAACAGACTGGGAATACCAATTTGTCCCAATAGTCTCATGTTCACACCCCATTTAGCCGGCATGGGGAGGGACATAAATAGAATTAAGGGTAGCAGAATGGGGTGACGCGCACCCTCAATCCCTTGCCATAGGGTGAATGTGTTAGTCAGTCCTTGGCTGCTACATCTAGCTATGTAATCTTCCAGTACTACCTCACAGGCCAAAATAATGGACAAATATGATGCAAGGGAGTGAGAGATTGTTTGTTTTGCGCAGCATCGGCAGATGACTGCAACATTCCTTTCACTAATTGAAGAACTTGATGCAGCACTAAGGGCAACTCCAGTCACCTGGTGAGGTGGTATTACTTTAAACCATCTAAGATTGCTGTGTCGATACAGGTAATCCTTACTGGAAGTATATAACATGAGCTATGTCACTGGGGAGCTCCCTAAATTATGGGACCAAACGCCTATTATTACCATTCGAAGCCCAATCACCTAAAATCATTTCAGCCCAATATCCCATACTAGACTGCTTGTGTAAAACAAATTTGAAGGATGTTCTTAATGTATTAGCACAGAATTAAGCAATTCTTGTCTCCCCGGTTGCATGGCTTCTGCATGGAAGGAGTGGGCATCATTGCATTACCACCTTTCTCACTCGCACACTGGACTGCTCATACACTACCTTCCTTGAACCTTAAATCCACTTTTGATTGTAGCAAACCGTCATGTAATCATGTGAAACTTGCCAGAATGGATGTTGGTGGATGGCTTCTCGCTGGATTAGAGGTTACCTGTCAACAGAAAGTCGTTCTGTGTTGTTCCAGGAACATTAGAAGTGTAACTAAAGAATTTGAATTAGGAACCCACGGGAGGTGTGCTTAGTCACACCTATTCAATATTCTGATATGCCTTACTTATGCTATTTTGGGCCTAGCCAGCACCATCTTTTTATGATTAGTTTTTGCTGATGATATAATGTTCGCACCACCAGGATTCTCCAACGCCCAAAACATTTTAATTCATGTACTAGCTCGTTGTCAGGACCTGGGGTTAAATAATCTCAGGGGATAAAACAAAGATGCCTAAACAGGCGCGTCCTTCTCGACAGAGGAACAGTTCATCCAGATTCTGTTGCATGATGGGTGCATGTTCTCACGAATATGTAAGCAAGATACAGGTATCTAGGCTTTGAGGTTCACTACTTGGACTGTTGTAACGAGATTGTCACCAATACAAGGAATAAAGGCTGTGAGTGCAATTAGTGTTGTGCAGGTTTTCATCCCCAGGTACAGCAGCTAATGTTAAAATTGTGTAAATGATGTACAGTGGGACCCCCGTTCGCTCGATGCTTCGGTATCTGATAAATCCAGTTACGATGCTTAACGCAGAAAATTTGCCTCGGTTCCCGTTACAAAACCCTGGTTATGTGATACGATTTTGTACAAGGATGTCCAGTTTTACAAGCCACGCCAGTGTGAGCGCATTCTAAAGGACACATTTGGTAATTTATATTTCCATATTATCACTGTTTTTGGTGTTTTTTTCTGCAAAATAGTCACAGGGCCAACAAGAAAGCTTTTAGTGCCAACCCATCGAGACCCAAGGTGCTAATGACTATTGAAATTAAGGAAATGTGTGCTACGTGGCTTGAAGTGCAAACCTTTTTGATGTGAATCAGCCTGACACAGCTACTGCCAAAGCCGTGTTGGCAACATGTACACTGACAATGTTTGTGAACCACTTTAGGAAAGTATTAAAGGAAAAAAAAAAACGAGGGTACAGGCCTCTATGGATAGATAGTTGTAGCGAACAGAAGTCCCAGTGACTCCTCAAGCTTAAAACTTCGACACTCTCCCTCCTCCCATCCCCTCAATCATCACCGATCTTCATTTAAACGTAAGTGGCAATTATTCTATTGTGATTATTCTTATTGTTATTTCAGTGGACACCGCATAACGATATTAATCCATCGAGAAGATCATTGTTATGCGAAATTATCGTTATGCGAATTAATTTTCCATAGAAATAATGGACTTCAAATTAATCACGTGCAAGACACCCATAGTATGAAAAAAAAAATTTTTACCTACCATGAAATATTATTTTAATACAACACAAACTGAAAAAGGCATGCACGTTTACATGACACTTTACCTTTTTGCAAGATCTGGTGATGCTGATGGGATGGGAGGAGGAGAGAGTCTTAGTGTTTACGAAGGGGGAATCCCCTTCCATTAAGACTTGAGGTGTCAAGTCCTTTTCTGGGGTTACTTCCCTTCTTCTTTTAATGCCACTAGGACCAGCTTCAGAGTCACTTGACTTCTGTTCGCACAACATATTCTGTCCATAGTGGCTGTACCTCTCGTTCCTTTATGACTTCCTAAAGTGTTTTTCAAGTGTCAGTGTTAATAGTCACCAGCACTGCTGCAATCGCTGTGTTAGGGTGATTGTCATCAAAAAAATGTTTGACTTTATGGCCACATTCCCACACATTTCCTTAATCTTTGAAGTAGGCAACTTCTTCAATTTACTCTCTCCATCCTCGAAGCAGTTTCCTCAGGTCTGGCCTCTTGCTGTGGAAGTTGATCTTGCAGCTCATCATGTGTTAGTTTCTTCGTTGTCCTCATCACCAACTCTTCCACAGTCATCCATATAACTCAACCCCAAGGACTTCCCAATAAATGGCATAGGATTCCAGGGTTAGCCTCAAACCCTTCAAAATCCCTTTGGTTACACATTTCTGGCCACAGGTATCTTCCAAGCAGAGTTCAAGGTTTTCTTAGTAACTCCCTCCCAAAGCCTGACTACAAGGGTTTTACAAATTGTGGATATTAAAGTGATCTCTCAAAACTCTTTAGAAGTTCAGTTGAGTTCTGAGGTCACTACAAAGCCCTTTTCGTGCAGAGCTTTTGTGTTACAGTTTTTTGAAGTTTGCAATAACCTGCTGGTCCTTGTTGGGCTGTGCGGAGAGGAGCTTGGTTTAGGAGCAAAAAACTTCCCTTAATGAAGCTCATGTCCCCATAAAGTTGCTCTGCAGTCTGTAGGATGACAGGGCATTGTCTAACACCAGGAGGCACTAAGGTTTAATTTTCTTTTTCCAGTTTAGGTAATCTTCACATTGGGGGCAAAAGCCTTGGTGTAACCAGTTAATAGAAAATAGTCCCTAGGAACCCATGCTTTACTGTTTGCCATCCACAGCACACACAAATTGCCTTGAAGATATTCTTTTGCCTGAATCGCTCTGGGAGTTTCTGGAGTGATACACTAATAATGGGATTCACTTTGCAATACACCACTAGGCATGGGAACACATCACAAAGTAAGCCTGTCTTTCATTGGCTTATGTCCTGGGAGTGACTTTTCCTCTGGCAGTATGTAGGTCCTGCTTGGCATTTTCTTCCAAACAGGCCTGTTTCATCACAATTAAACACTTGTTCAGGTTTCAGTCCTTCACTGGTTATGTACTCCTGATTTCCTGCACATATTTTTCAGCTGCTTTTTGGTACCGATGGCAGCCTCACCTTGCCTTATCACACTTATCACACTATGCTTCTTAATTCTCAAACCAACTTTGCTGGCTTAAATTCACTCACATCATCACTTGTTGCAGGATTTTTTTAATTAAATCTCATGCAACTTCTAGCCTTTTCATTTTGGATCACTTGAGAGATGCGATCTCCTGCTATCTGTTTTCATTGATCCATACCATTAAGAGTTCTCAACATCTTCCTTCAATTGGATCTGTTTCGAAAAACACAGTTTGAACCTTTGGACAAGAACAGCTTCCTTGATTCGCGTTTGTTGACACAATAGATAGCGTTGGTTGATTGGGGTTTATATACAACCTGGCCAGTCGGTGACAAGCACTCCACTTTCATACTTAGCAATGTTCTCTTTCTTCATTCTATAGTAATTTCACCTTAGTCTGTAGGGTGGGCACTAGAAGTTTCTTGGGGCCCACGGTCACTTTTTTTGCAGATAAAATTACCAAAAAAACACTGGAATTAATACGAAATTGTTCCAATTGTTTGCTTGGATGTTACCGCGGAGGTGGCTGGTAAACAATGCCACCAGCGGTAACATGTGTGGCTGGCTCAGGCGCACATTAGCCGCGTCTCGGACGAATAGCGGTGTGAGGGGATTTTTAGCGGTATGCGAGGCAAAAATCTTAGCGATTATAATGGTTTCGTATGCGGATTTAACGTTATGTGATGGCCAACGTATGCGGGGGTCCACTGTATTGTTAATTGTTTTTATTATATTGCATTATAATTATTATATCATGTGGTAGTTTTTTTTTTTCATACTCTTTGGGGACTTGCACGGATTTATTTGAGTTCCATTATTCATTATGGGGTAAAATTTGATTCGCTGCCAGATAAATTTTGGTTTACGATGAGCTCTCAGGGAACGGATTAATTATCATGAAACCGGGAGTCCACTGTATCTTGCTTATACATTGTATTAGATCTTTGGTTGAATTTATGCGGCACACTACTTGGACGGGTTGAAAAACTGCAAACAAGCAATGAGATATATCCTAGGATGCCCAATAGTACTGCCCAAATTTTAAAATATGCGGAAAAGAACTTAATACAGGGGACCCCCGCATACCGTTAGGGATCAATAACGTTAAATCCGCATACGATACATTTTATTCGCTAAGATTTGGCTCGCATACCGCTAAAAAACCCGCTCAAACATATTCGTCCGAGACGCGGTCTAATGTGCGGCCTGAGCCAGCCTCCACATGTCGCTGGTGGCCCATTGTTTACAAGCCAGCCTCGCGGTAAACATCCAAGCATTAACAATCGTAACATTTTGTATTTTATTACGTGTTTTGGATGATTTTATCTGCAACTAAGACCATGGGCCAAGTAAAGCTTCTAGTGCAAACCCATGTGGTAAAAGTGTGAGAAATATTAATCGAAAGTACTGTGGTTCCATGGTCAAACTGCTGATGCTTGCTGCTGCTGTGCGCTGTTAGCTTGCTGCTGCTGCTGTAGCACCTTCAGGCTGCTGCTGCTGCTGTAGCACGTCAAGCTGCTTGCTGCTGTAGCCACCGATCAGTGCTGTGCTGTACCACTGTCAGAATGCTGCTGCCTGCACTGTCAGCTCCTGCTGCTGGTGTAGCACATCTCAGCTGCTGCTGCTGCTGCTGCTGTTAGCACCGTCAGTGCTGTGCTGTTGTACGTTTGTTCGGTGGTGTAGCATCGGTCTTGCTGCTGTAGCATGTCTGATGCCTGTAGCATTCGTCTGCTGTGCTGTAGCACTGTCAGCTGCTGCTGCTGCTGCTGCGGCACTGTAAGCTGCTGCTGCTGTAGCACTGTCAGCTGATGTGTGCTGTAGCCACCGTCAGCTGCTGCTGCTTGCTGTCCCACCGTCAGCTGCTGTGTTTTATAGTACCGTCTGCTGCTGCTGTTAGCATCGTTTATGCTGCTGTTGTAGCATCGTTGCTGCTGCTGTAGCACTGTTAGCTGCTGCTGCTGTACTGTCAGTGCGCTGTAGCACTGTCAGCTGCTGCTGTGCTGTACTGTAGCTTGCTGCTGCTGCTGTGCTGCTGCTGTAGCCACTGTTAGCTGTGCTTGCTGCTGTACCATCATCAGCTGCTGCTGCTGCTGCTGCTGTTGTGTACCAATTACTGCTGCTTGCTGTAGATCGTCTGTGCTGCTGTTGCATTGTTAGCTTGATGCTGCATGTCAGCTGCTGATGCTGCGTAGCACTGTCTGCTGATGTGCTGCTCTCCACCATCAGCTGCTGCTGCTGTTGTAGTACGTGCTGCTGCTGTAGCTAGTATGCAGCTGCTGTAGCATCGTCTGCTGCTGCTGTAGCACTGTTAGCTAGCTGACTGCATGCACTGTCAGTGCTTGCTGCTGCTTGCTGCACTGTCAGTGCTGTGACTGTCAGCTGCTGCTGCTACTGTCCCACCGTCAAGCTGTCTGCTGTGTTTATTGTTAGTACCGTCTGCTGATGCTGTAGCTTGACTGCTGCTGCTGTAGCACTGTCTGCTGCTTGATGCTGCTGCCATTATCAGCTGCTGCTGCTGCTGTAGCACTGTCAGCTGCTGCTGCTGCTGCACTGTCAGCTGCTGCTATGTAGCACTGTCAGCTGTGCTGCTGTGTGAGCACCGTCAGAGTGCTGCTGCTGCTGCTGTTGTAGCAGTGTCTGTTTTCTGCTGCTGTTTAAGCTTTGTCTGCTGCTGCTGTGAGCTTTGTCTGTGCTGCTGTAGCACTGTTCAGCTGCTGCTGCTGTAGCACTGTCAGCTGCTGCTGCTGCTGCTGTAGACCGTGGCTTGTGTGGCTTATTGAGAATACAGAAACAAATTAACCCAGAGGCGTTATCCACCCAGGATACCCATAAATAGTCAGTGTCATCGAAAGACGTTCTAACTTATTTCCAATTGGGGTCCTTAATCTTGTCTCCCAGGATGCAACCCACACCCAGTCGACTAAAACACAGTGAACAGGAAAAACGCCTGGAACTAGTGCTCATAGTGGTGAATTTAAAGCCAGCAAAGGTTGTTTGAGCGATTTAAGTATCATATTGGCTACACAGTGTGATAAGGCCTGTTTGGAGAAATGCCAAACAGGACAACAGTAAAGAAGGAAAAGGCACTCCAGGACCACAGTGTCTCATCAGTGCATTGCTTTGCATCTTCAATAAAGGTAAAGTCATTTATTCTTCATTAGTTGAGTAGTACATGCACAATATATACTGTGCATGTACTTTCTCTACTATTGTGCATGTATCCTTCTCTTTGTGTGTATGGAAAATGTCATATATCTGTGGTTAAAAATTTTTTTTCATACTTTGGGGTGTCTTTGCACGGATTAATATGTTTCCATTATTTCTTATGGGGAAAATTCTTAGCATAACGATAATTTTGCATAACATGAGAGCTATCATGAACGGATTAATATCGTAGGCGGGGGGTCCACTGTATTCCTGCCTTAGGAGATGGTGTTACTAATGAAATATCCTAATTGGGAAGGGGGTCAATATGCCATAGGTTAGCCCATTCAAACTGACACAGGAAGCCCTCCACGTTCCTCAGCATGGTGAACATCCTTCCAGATAGAATCGATAAAAACTGGAACGACTGCATGAACCAGTACTTGATCTATGTCAAAGTTGGCAACAGACCACACTTCCTTGCTCCATGGGATATTACCCCATTCCAAACTACAATTCCTCATTTCCCCCAAAAACTCTTTTTAGATCACAACCAAAGCTTTGTCTTGAAGCCAAACATGATGCCTTAACTGTTTTGTTAATTTAGTCACAGAGAATACTCTTTCACAAATTATTTTCGTTGATGCATTCTGTTCACCAGTCCACTGGTGACAGCTGGTAGTGCTGCTGTAATACAGGAGTTGGATGGCTCTCATAAAGAAATTGGTAACACGCATCAATAATGTTCCATGCTGCTTTACCCCCTTTATTTACGTAATGCCTACGTACCTCCCCCACACTTTACATTCTGCTCTTCCTTCACTCCTAAAAAGATGGATACCTCCCTGACCAGTTGCATGAATTACTGCCTCTGTTTATTCCTTAACATTTAAAAGTTCCTCAAAATATTCTCGCCATCTACCCAATACCTCCATTCTCCCCATCTACTGTACTCCCCTTACTCTGTTTTTAACTGACAAAACTCCATATTTTTCCCTAGGCTTTCTTAACTTGTTTAACCTCACTCCAAATTTTTTTCTTATTTTCATTAAAATTTCTTGAAAGTGCCTCTCCCACTCTATCATCTGCTCTCCTTTTGCACCTCTCTACACTCTCTTTACCTTTATTTTACTCTCATATACTCTGCTTTCTTAATAAACTTCTGCTTTGTAAAAACCTCTATAAGCTACCTTTTTCTCTTTTATCACACCCTTTACATCATCATTCCACCATTCACTCCTTTTCTTCCTGTCACACCCCCTCCCCAGATAACCACAAAAAAAAAAAATAAAAAAACTTCTGCCCACATTTAATACTGCAATTTTTAAGACTATTCCAACCATCTTCAACCCCCCATACTCTTCTTTGCTCTTAGCCACCTTTTGCCAATAGTGCTTGTTACTCACGCGAACTTCCTCCTCCTTAGGATATACACTTTCACACGCCCCTCTTCGTGTTGTTGCCACCTTCCTCTTTTCACATCTACCTCTTACTTAACTGTAGCTACAACTAAATCAATGCCTGATCCGATATATCAGTTGCCCCTCTATAAAAACATGTACATCCTGGTGGCCTACCATCAACCTTTTATCCACTCAATACATAATTAATAAACTACTTTCATTTGGCTAAATCTTAACCTTGTATATTTATTTTTCCTCTTTTTCATAAAATATGTATTACTTATTTCCAAAATTTCTTTTCTACACATAGCTCAATTAAAAAGGCTCCCCATTTTTTCAGTTACCCCTGGCACCCCAAATTTACCTACTACTCCCTCCTTAACATTTTTACCCACTTTAGCATTGAAATTCCCACAACCACCTTACTCTCACACTTGATTTCAAAACTCCTCCAACGCTATTAACTCAACATTCCAAAATCTCTACTCTCTCCTCTACACTTCTCTCTTTCAAGGTGCATACACGCTTATTATACCCACTTTTCAAATCCAATCTTTATTTACTCCACTTAATCCTTGAATTAATACATTTATAGTCCTCTTTTCCTGCCATAGCTTATCCTTCAACATTATTGCTTACTCCTTCTTTACTCTTATCTCATTTGAAACCCCTTGACCTAATCCCATTTATTCTCTCCAATGAAATCTCCCACCCCCTTCTGCTTTGTTTCATTAAAGCCAGGACATCAGCTTCTTCATCAATAACATCCACAATCATCTCTTTCTTATCATTGCACAACATCCTCGAACATTCAGACTTTCCACTTTGGTCAATTTTCTTTTTCTTATTCTTTTTAGTAATCTTACAGGAAAAGGGGTTAATAGCCCATTGGTTCCGGGCATTTTAGTTGACTTTTACAACTGCATGGTTACGAGGAAAGATTCTATTCCACTTCCCCATGATATAAAGGATAAATTAAATAAGACCCGACCACTTCCGATAAAATCAAAGAAAATCGGCCGGGAGGAGTGTGTATAAATAAATGTGTACATGTATGTGTAGTGTGAACCTAATGTAAGTAGAAGTAGCAAGATGTACCTGTAATCTTGCATATTTATGAGACAGACAAAAGGACATCAGCAATCCACCATCATGTAAAACAATCACAGGCTTTCGTTTTACACTCACTTGCAGGACGGTAGTACCTCCTGGGTGGTTGCTGTCTACAACTATCCCCACTTAATATACAAGACCAGAAATAATGTTCATTTACCACCCTCATAATTTACAAGACCAGAAACAATGTTTTATATATTCTGTTTCTGCGAAACAGAATGACTTCAAGAGTGTATCAGTCTGTAGTGGAAGGAAGGCGGTGGTAGGGGTCGGCCTGGAAGGGTTGGACTGGGAGGGGGTTAAAGGAGGTTTTGTGTGCGAGGGGCTTGGACTTCCAGGCAGGCATGCGTGATGTGTTTGATAGGAGTGAATGGAGACTAAAATGGTTTTTAATACTTGACGTGCTGTTGGAACTGAAGTGTGAGCAAAGTAACATTTATGAAGGGTTCGGGGAAACCGGCAGGCCGGACTAGAGAGTCTGGAGATGGGAAGTACGTGCCTTGCACTCTGAAGGAGGGTGTTAATGTTGCAGTTTAAATAACTGTAGTGTAAAGCAACCTTCTGGCAAAGGACAGTGATGGAGTGAATGATGGTGAAGGAAAGTTTTTATTTTCGGGCACTGCCTTGGTGGGGGATATCGGCCAGTTGTGATAATAATTAATAATAATAATGATATACAAGACCAGAAATAATGTTCATATATACCACAACTAATATTCAAGACCAGAAATAAATGATTCATATATTCCACAACTAATATACATGATAGAAAACAATGTTCATATATACACCCACTAATTTACAAGAAAGTTTTTCATGACTTATCTCAACTGTTACAACACTAATGGAATCATTGAAGCCAAAACTTCCCTACATAACCTGAGAGAAGAGACAGAGATTGACAGTCAGTAGATCAAAATAATCTGCTGCTCAAAATTAAAATATTATTGTATAAACAGATATGCTCTCTCATAACATGAAAATCTTACCAGGATAACAGACACTAACATTGTGACATTAATGAAGTTCAACAAACCTGGTCGATCACCATTGGGTTTCCACCAAGGTAATGTCCTGGACCCTTTGTTATTCCTATCAATATCACTGACCTCCCCATTGCTTCAAAGGGACTTTAACCAATTCAGTTTGCTATGAACACTTGCCAAACTTGCTAAAATATCTATACTAACAATTACTAAAACTCACATACAATGACAAGACCTTTTACATCAATGTTTGATAACAAATGATGTTATTTGAGTAAAAGTAATACATCAATTGATAGGCAGGAGCGGTAATTCTTGGGAGTAGTACATACGTACAGCAAACAAATTCATCACACACATCCAAGACATTTTCTTAAAAAAAAAAAAAAATAAAGTCTCTCAAAATACATTTATCTTTTAGTTTCATACAATACACTCCCCTTGTTCAATTTTTATTTTTAATTAATGTATAAATAGTCACTCTCTTTCTATTTGTGTACACTAATCTGCGAACACTCAATACGAACATTAACCCAGAAACTTATTTGCTATTTAGCATTGCTGTAACACAACATATGAATGAAAGACAAGCAAACAAATATTTCTCTTGACATTTCACTATACATAACTCAACCTGTTCATAAACTCCAAGCTGTAGAAGGCACAAGATTTTAAATCTGCCTTAAAATTTGAAAAAAGTTCCTCCATTGTCACCATCTAGTAAATGCCTGTAAATTCTTCATACTTTGATTATTCACTATCTCAGTTCAACACGTCATTCAATGCAGGTCTTTGAGTTGTTGACTTTTCAATGTACAGTAATTCATGTAATTGAAATTCTTCATTTGCAAGTTGTCTGTCTCTCTGTGCTTATAATTTTTATGTTAGTTTGCTTTATTTTATCATATTATATCTATAAGATCAATTCAAAATAAATCAATTTGCATTTACATTTACTCTGTAATAAATCTGTATTGATCTAAGAATTTTTTTTTTAATTTTTGAAAAACTATCAACAAGGTATTGTTGATAGTTAATGTAAAAATGAAGAAGATATTAATGTACTGTCAGTACATATATTACCGTAAAATGCAGGGTTTGTGTCGCCCACATCGGAATGTGAAGATGTACGAACTGTGTTAGCTTTGGCGGGAGGAAGAGGTGAACGACCAAATAGAGATCAAGACGACCCCTGAGCATGAAATATTGAAATGAGAGTAAACACAAACACATACAATAACACGGTGTGACATAAAATATACGTAAACTATATATTACCAGTCACATTTATTACACAATATGCTAAAAAATTTTAAAGAGAAAGAAAAATACAACTATTGAACATTGATACTGAAATACTGAAGACTGATGCTGCTGAACTACTGAAGACTGTTGTGAACTACTGAAGACATAGCTGAACTACTGTAGGACTGATGCTGAAATTACTGAAGGTCTGATGCTGAACTACTGAAGACTGATGCTGAACTTACTAAGGAGATACAGTGTCAGCATCACTAATCCAGCAATCAGTTTTTCGGTTCCATCAGTAATTCGGCATAATTTCGGCTAGGCACAATTTCATATATCCAGGGTTGCCACACCAACCCTGCTGCTACTGTTTGGTTGTACTACTTGCTGCACAAGTTATTCATTTCTCTTTCTCCATTTATTGTTATAACTGCTTACTTTTAGCTAGCCATGGTTCCAACGAATAAAGAATGCTTCTCGTGTAAAGCACCATACTCGGTTCACTGTCCATAACAAGATAAGGTGACTTTGAAGCCACTGTCAGTTGCATGAGCTCAGTCTCGTGATGAAGGGGAATATGCTTCATTAATACACTATATCAACCCATACTACAGCTTAGCTTAACTATCAATATTGATCAAATTTGACAAATAAACAATTTAAAAATAACAAAACTGGTAAATACTCCAGAATGAATAAATATTTGGCATAATACTGAAGCGGTTCATCGGAGTTTTGAAGGGATATTGGTACACTTACACTCTCCTAGCCCTGTCTTGGGGGTCTTTTATAGGAGGAAACAGAGTGTAGTCAGGGAAGGCTAACTGCTTATATTACAACTGGCAATGCACCATGTTGAGGGGAGTAGACGTGTGCTGGGGGATGATCTGACTACTTATTTGCAGGCCCCTCCCATTTCTCCTGATGATAAGTCATCATTTGAGCTCATACTGTTGGAAGACAGCTTCAGTGTTGTGCAAACTCTTATGTGTGAGTTGTGAATTGGCGATATACTAAAGTTGAAAACACTGGAAAAAGTTTTCCATTTTGAAAAAGGCCATCACTGGCCCTTCTGTTCCCCTCTTCCTTTCATTTGGACCTCAGCCTTTCGCCTTATCAACATACATGTGTAGATGGTTGAATTTTGCTAGCCAACTGCTACTCATGCCTCACTAAAAATGCACACAGGCTATCCCTTTACAACCTGAGGATTAAGGACAAGTGTGCAGTTCCTATGTGAGTTGGTTAACCCAGGTGTGCACACACACTGAAAATTCGTCTTGCATTCCAAGGACACGTGTGCCTAGAAGTTCTGCAAGTTTGGGAGTGAGTACAATATTTGTACGTGTATTGCCAGTGTTTGGTAACTTCTCGAGAAGTCTGCTCAGTCAACAATCTTGAGCGAGGCACTGCATCACCTGTGAGGACTTTCGCCAATATTGACTATGTGAAGAGAGGCAAATGGTGCCAATTGCTCAGTTTACCCCTGCTATTCTCCTGTATCCCTCAACTCCCGCTTTAAAACTCAGCCGTTTCCCCATCTATCAGATGTGCAGTGTAGAGGTGTTTTTGTGCTCTGCTGGTAATCGAATATCTGAGTTCCGACACAGCTAGTCACCTCTGCCCTACCTGAGAAATACGGACGAAATCTCCTTCCTGGTCAGTGAGTTGGTGATCCAGACCTGGACTGAGGCCTGCCAGGTGAATGACTGTGCCGCTTGCTTACAAATGTGTCATATCTCTTACTGGGGAAGGATGACCTGGTTTATTCTTCTATGACTGAGTGTTTTGGGAGGAATGCTCTGCTAGTTGGAACAGAGTGGTTAAGAACATTTGAGGTGCATTGGCAGTACCTGGTAAACCTCTTCGGAGACGGCTTTTTAACTGTAACGTACCAGAGGTCATCTATAAAAATCGTAGTTTGTGTGATTTGTTTGTCCACAGAACGTGAAAAATTTGTCTGTAATTCCAAGAAACATGTGCTAGATGTGTTAAGTGCTGCGGGGTTTGGAGTAATTACACGGGTAGTACGTGTTGGTAACTCTCGGAGATACTGTGGCCTGGTGTATGACCTTGAAAATGGGCACTGCAAACCTGGCAGGCATTACTACCCATATTGCCTGTGCCTAGCGAGGTGAATATCCTTCCTTGTCCCTTCTCTCTTAGAGAATAAAGGCAAGTTTCGCTGACCCCAGAGTAACTGACTGACTCTTCCACCTCAAAGCAAGCCGAACTAGAAGTGAACCTTTGGATTGTGAACGGAAAGTAAAATGATGGTGAAAGGGCGAATTCAAAACATTTTTATAGAAGGAAGCAAGCTTTGAAAAGAAGGAGGAGGCTTGCTACAAGAAACACGAGAGCAACAACAGCCATCGCACTAACGGTTAGGCTGTTTTTCCCTGCTAACACTGAGTTTGAGGTCAAGTTTAGGATGGGTTGTACGGAAGCTACTCTAGACAACCCAGAAGAATACCTCTGGACTCACTTTCGTTCTATGACGAGGATAATTACGTTTTTGTTACTAACGACCCCCACCAAGCATTCATAGGAAAAACTTCTTACTCATAATTATGTTAACAATCCAACTCCAAGCTGTCCACCAAGATCACCATGAAGTGCTTATTGTTATCCACAATGTCAATAAATACTTTTTTTTTTTTTTTTTTTTTATTGGATCCTAAAATTCCTGTTGTTAGATCCAAGTTGCAAACCTCATGACTTCCAAATGATTGATATTGGCTGAGTGGATTGGCCAAGGGACTCACCATCCTATATTCTACATCTCGTGCAAGCGCTTAACAGGAGTTACAAAATAGCCTTGTACAAACCGCTCACCGTAGATGCTGCAAGTGTCAGCGCGGGAGTCACATTGCTTGGAAATGCCTACTAGTCACATTGGTGTGCAGTGTGTGCCAACGCGGCCATCCTTCTCACCAATGCTATGATATGATCACTGAACAACAGATTGTTGCATGACAATGTATCAATTGTAAGGACCTCCGCAGTCACAGCTGCTCATGCTGACTGCAGAGTGGAAAGCTGCCCACATCGCCAGCCGCCAGGGCTTCCGCCTCACCCATCACCCCCATGAGGACGGCAGTAGGCCTACCAGATACTTCATGTCTGAATACTGACCCATGCCTGATTTACACAATGTGGTTGAGCGAGTCACTCTGGAGTACAACAACAGGCACGATCAAGTCTGCTGCTATCAACACTAGTTATGGCTGCTGGTGTTGACACCACTGTCTGGCTGGAGTCAGTGTAAGTCAGCCACCTGGCTCAGATGACTGGGACTTAACTACCTCCAGATATGAAGCTAGTAGTGTTGTGGGGTGGTACAACAACATGCAGATGTGCATAACAGTACTGGAGGCAACAAATTAGTGTTTGAAACAACATCTGAGCCCACGAGGAAAAAACTTACAGAGGTTGCAAATGAGTAATTCAGCCATTATGAAAATCGAGTGTGGTGATGATGTACAAACTGATGGGGAATGGTGTTAATAATTACATAAATGATGAATCTGATAGAGGTGTTTACAATCACAGTGAAGATGATAAGGGCTGGAAGAACATCTAGATAGTCAAAATGATTAGTGTAATGTACTGATAGTACTGAGTCGTGGAGATGACCCAGTTGTCGATAATGGTGTATGTTTCATTGGTCATATTGATGAGGGAAGTGTTCACATGTGATGATAGTTGATGAGTGTAATAAAAGTGGTGAGGTGAGTGCGAGGGATAGTGTCACCTTCCATACAATCACAGACAAAGAGAGCTGTTGCCCTCTGTAAAACAAGACTCCCAGAGGTTCCATAGTGGAAGGCACTTAAGAACTCATTGGATAAGGATAAATACTGATGTATTGATATTGATTATGTCTGTTTGCTTTTCTAGTAAGTTTTTTTTATTTTGTGAGAAACTGAATTCTATCCGTGGACTTTTATGACTGGAACCAAACTCGTATAAAAACTCTCCATTTTAAGTTGGAATATTGCCTTCACTTAGAGGAAAATATTTTTCTGACCCTTCATCAAAAGTAACTACTGAATCCTTGATACTGTGTGTTACAAGAGTGAAGGGAGTCCCTGAAAAATCACAGCCCCCCAAATTGCCATCATTTGTTGATGTAACCTCAAATTACTAAATTCTTGTGTTTATATATAAAAAATACACTCCATCAAACTTCAGTATCACAGTGTTAGGATTTATTATTGGGAACTCTTTCTCAAACAGATTTAACTTTATGTTCCTGCTGATAAAGTTTTTAATTCTGGGCTCCAACTTGTGCACAGTCTGAAACTACTCATTATTATTGGTGATTATAATGCAAGACACAAAAGCATTGGAGGAAACTCTCAGTTTGGTAATCGTAATGGTAATCAACTGTTGTTACTCTTTAAACAGTCATGATAATGTTCAAATTGTTGGTGATCTTGAATCCAAACTGATCTATGGAGGCGTCCTTGATCTGTGCCTGGCCTTCAACATTTACTTTTGCCAGCTGCAGTCTTCATTGTAACAGATATATCATCAGATCATTTCCCAAGGCTAACCTCTCTAGATATTGGTAATACTATCGCCCCTGGTGGGATATTCAAAAGGAAACAGTTTTAATGTTCCCCCTGATCAGCATGACGACTTTGTTGCACATGTGAATGAACTGGTTTAGTTCCTATGAGTGTTACCTCTGTCGAGGACTTTTATACAATGACCTTGTGAGCAGTATTCAGAACTTCTTAGAGCCGCCTCTGAAACCTCCTACTACTCCTAAATCCAAATGACTTCCATAATAATCATAAGTAATATAAAAACCATACCTGTTACAATGATTCTAAACTTGATAACTTTGAAACAGTACTGCTCGCAGACTAGGCCTAGCCTATAGAAACCATCGTACCCCTGAAATGCTGAGCCTCTTCAAACTGCCATGCTAGTTGCCAGAGAGTGTATGACAGAGCTGCGGCAAAACAGACTGGGAATACCAATTTGTCCCAATAGTCTCATGTTCACACCCCATTTAGCCGGCATGGGGAGGGACATAAATAGAATTAAGGGTAGCAGAATGGGGTGACGCGCACCCTCAATCCCTTGCCATAGGGTGAATGTGTTAGTCAGTCCTTGGCTGCTACATCTAGCTATGTAATCTTCCAGTACTACCTCACAGGCCAAAATAATGGACAAATATGATGCAAGGGAGTGAGAGATTGTTTGTTTTGCGCAGCATCGGCAGATGACTGCAACATTCCTTTCACTAATTGAAGAACTTGATGCAGCACTAAGGGCAACTCCAGTCACCTGGTGAGGTGGTATTACTTTAAACCATCTAAGATTGCTGTGTCGATACAGGTAATCCTTACTGGAAGTATATAACATGAGCTATGTCACTGGGGAGCTCCCTAAATTATGGGACCAAACGCCTATTATTACCATTCGAAGCCCAATCACCTAAAATCATTTCAGCCCAATATCCCATACTAGACTGCTTGTGTAAAACAAATTTGAAGGATGTTCTTAATGTATTAGCACAGAATTAAGCAATTCTTGTCTCCCCGGTTGCATGGCTTCTGCATGGAAGGAGTGGGCATCATTGCATTACCACCTTTCTCACTCGCACACTGGACTGCTCATACACTACCTTCCTTGAACCTTAAATCCACTTTTGATTGTAGCAAACCGTCATGTAATCATGTGAAACTTGCCAGAATGGATGTTGGTGGATGGCTTCTCGCTGGATTAGAGGTTACCTGTCAACAGAAAGTCGTTCTGTGTTGTTCCAGGAACATTAGAAGTGTAACTAAAGAATTTGAATTAGGAACCCACGGGAGGTGTGCTTAGTCACACCTATTCAATATTCTGATATGCCTTACTTATGCTATTTTGGGCCTAGCCAGCACCATCTTTTTATGATTAGTTTTTGCTGATGATATAATGTTCGCACCACCAGGATTCTCCAACGCCCAAAACATTTTAATTCATGTACTAGCTCGTTGTCAGGACCTGGGGTTAAATAATCTCAGGGGATAAAACAAAGATGCCTAAACAGGCGCGTCCTTCTCGACAGAGGAACAGTTCATCCAGATTCTGTTGCATGATGGGTGCATGTTCTCACGAATATGTAAGCAAGATACAGGTATCTAGGCTTTGAGGTTCACTACTTGGACTGTTGTAACGAGATTGTCACCAATACAAGGAATAAAGGCTGTGAGTGCAATTAGTGTTGTGCAGGTTTTCATCCCCAGGTACAGCAGCTAATGTTAAAATTGTGTAAATGATGTACAGTGGGACCCCCGTTCGCTCGATGCTTCGGTATCTGATAAATCCAGTTACGATGCTTAACGCAGAAAATTTGCCTCGGTTCCCGTTACAAAACCCTGGTTATGTGATACGATTTTGTACAAGGATGTCCAGTTTTACAAGCCACGCCAGTGTGAGCGCATTCTAAAGGACACATTTGGTAATTTATATTTCCATATTATCACTGTTTTTGGTGTTTTTTTCTGCAAAATAGTCACAGGGCCAACAAGAAAGCTTTTAGTGCCAACCCATCGAGACCCAAGGTGCTAATGACTATTGAAATTAAGGAAATGTGTGCTACGTGGCTTGAAGTGCAAACCTTTTTGATGTGAATCAGCCTGACACAGCTACTGCCAAAGCCGTGTTGGCAACATGTACACTGACAATGTTTGTGAACCACTTTAGGAAAGTATTAAAGGAAAAAAAAAAACGAGGGTACAGGCCTCTATGGATAGATAGTTGTAGCGAACAGAAGTCCCAGTGACTCCTCAAGCTTAAAACTTCGACACTCTCCCTCCTCCCATCCCCTCAATCATCACCGATCTTCATTTAAACGTAAGTGGCAATTATTCTATTGTGATTATTCTTATTGTTATTTCAGTGGACACCGCATAACGATATTAATCCATCGAGAAGATCATTGTTATGCGAAATTATCGTTATGCGAATTAATTTTCCATAGAAATAATGGACTTCAAATTAATCACGTGCAAGACACCCATAGTATGAAAAAAAAAATTTTTACCTACCATGAAATATTATTTTAATACAACACAAACTGAAAAAGGCATGCACGTTTACATGACACTTTACCTTTTTGCAAGATCTGGTGATGCTGATGGGATGGGAGGAGGAGAGAGTCTTAGTGTTTACGAAGGGGGAATCCCCTTCCATTAAGACTTGAGGTGTCAAGTCCTTTTCTGGGGTTACTTCCCTTCTTCTTTTAATGCCACTAGGACCAGCTTCAGAGTCACTTGACTTCTGTTCGCACAACATATTCTGTCCATAGTGGCTGTACCTCTCGTTCCTTTATGACTTCCTAAAGTGTTTTTCAAGTGTCAGTGTTAATAGTCACCAGCACTGCTGCAATCGCTGTGTTAGGGTGATTGTCATCAAAAAAATGTTTGACTTTATGGCCACATTCCCACACATTTCCTTAATCTTTGAAGTAGGCAACTTCTTCAATTTACTCTCTCCATCCTCGAAGCAGTTTCCTCAGGTCTGGCCTCTTGCTGTGGAAGTTGATCTTGCAGCTCATCATGTGTTAGTTTCTTCGTTGTCCTCATCACCAACTCTTCCACAGTCATCCATATAACTCAACCCCAAGGACTTCCCAATAAATGGCATAGGATTCCAGGGTTAGCCTCAAACCCTTCAAAATCCCTTTGGTTACACATTTCTGGCCACAGGTATCTTCCAAGCAGAGTTCAAGGTTTTCTTAGTAACTCCCTCCCAAAGCCTGACTACAAGGGTTTTACAAATTGTGGATATTAAAGTGATCTCTCAAAACTCTTTAGAAGTTCAGTTGAGTTCTGAGGTCACTACAAAGCCCTTTTCGTGCAGAGCTTTTGTGTTACAGTTTTTTGAAGTTTGCAATAACCTGCTGGTCCTTGTTGGGCTGTGCGGAGAGGAGCTTGGTTTAGGAGCAAAAAACTTCCCTTAATGAAGCTCATGTCCCCATAAAGTTGCTCTGCAGTCTGTAGGATGACAGGGCATTGTCTAACACCAGGAGGCACTAAGGTTTAATTTTCTTTTTCCAGTTTAGGTAATCTTCACATTGGGGGCAAAAGCCTTGGTGTAACCAGTTAATAGAAAATAGTCCCTAGGAACCCATGCTTTACTGTTTGCCATCCACAGCACACACAAATTGCCTTGAAGATATTCTTTTGCCTGAATCGCTCTGGGAGTTTCTGGAGTGATACACTAATAATGGGATTCACTTTGCAATACACCACTAGGCATGGGAACACATCACAAAGTAAGCCTGTCTTTCATTGGCTTATGTCCTGGGAGTGACTTTTCCTCTGGCAGTATGTAGGTCCTGCTTGGCATTTTCTTCCAAACAGGCCTGTTTCATCACAATTAAACACTTGTTCAGGTTTCAGTCCTTCACTGGTTATGTACTCCTGATTTCCTGCACATATTTTTCAGCTGCTTTTTGGTACCGATGGCAGCCTCACCTTGCCTTATCACACTTATCACACTATGCTTCTTAATTCTCAAACCAACTTTGCTGGCTTAAATTCACTCACATCATCACTTGTTGCAGGATTTTTTTAATTAAATCTCATGCAACTTCTAGCCTTTTCATTTTGGATCACTTGAGAGATGCGATCTCCTGCTATCTGTTTTCATTGATCCATACCATTAAGAGTTCTCAACATCTTCCTTCAATTGGATCTGTTTCGAAAAACACAGTTTGAACCTTTGGACAAGAACAGCTTCCTTGATTCGCGTTTGTTGACACAATAGATAGCGTTGGTTGATTGGGGTTTATATACAACCTGGCCAGTCGGTGACAAGCACTCCACTTTCATACTTAGCAATGTTCTCTTTCTTCATTCTATAGTAATTTCACCTTAGTCTGTAGGGTGGGCACTAGAAGTTTCTTGGGGCCCACGGTCACTTTTTTTGCAGATAAAATTACCAAAAAAACACTGGAATTAATACGAAATTGTTCCAATTGTTTGCTTGGATGTTACCGCGGAGGTGGCTGGTAAACAATGCCACCAGCGGTAACATGTGTGGCTGGCTCAGGCGCACATTAGCCGCGTCTCGGACGAATAGCGGTGTGAGGGGATTTTTAGCGGTATGCGAGGCAAAAATCTTAGCGATTATAATGGTTTCGTATGCGGATTTAACGTTATGTGATGGCCAACGTATGCGGGGGTCCACTGTATTGTTAATTGTTTTTATTATATTGCATTATAATTATTATATCATGTGGTAGTTTTTTTTTTTCATACTCTTTGGGGACTTGCACGGATTTATTTGAGTTCCATTATTCATTATGGGGTAAAATTTGATTCGCTGCCAGATAAATTTTGGTTTACGATGAGCTCTCAGGGAACGGATTAATTATCATGAAACCGGGAGTCCACTGTATCTTGCTTATACATTGTATTAGATCTTTGGTTGAATTTATGCGGCACACTACTTGGACGGGTTGAAAAACTGCAAACAAGCAATGAGATATATCCTAGGATGCCCAATAGTACTGCCCAAATTTTAAAATATGCGGAAAAGAACTTAATACAGGGGACCCCCGCATACCGTTAGGGATCAATAACGTTAAATCCGCATACGATACATTTTATTCGCTAAGATTTGGCTCGCATACCGCTAAAAAACCCGCTCAAACATATTCGTCCGAGACGCGGTCTAATGTGCGGCCTGAGCCAGCCTCCACATGTCGCTGGTGGCCCATTGTTTACAAGCCAGCCTCGCGGTAAACATCCAAGCATTAACAATCGTAACATTTTGTATTTTATTACGTGTTTTGGATGATTTTATCTGCAACTAAGACCATGGGCCAAGTAAAGCTTCTAGTGCAAACCCATGTGGTAAAAGTGTGAGAAATATTAATCGAAAGTACTGTGGTTCCATGGTCAAACTGCTGATGCTTGCTGCTGCTGTGCGCTGTTAGCTTGCTGCTGCTGCTGTAGCACCTTCAGGCTGCTGCTGCTGCTGTAGCACGTCAAGCTGCTTGCTGCTGTAGCCACCGATCAGTGCTGTGCTGTACCACTGTCAGAATGCTGCTGCCTGCACTGTCAGCTCCTGCTGCTGGTGTAGCACATCTCAGCTGCTGCTGCTGCTGCTGCTGTTAGCACCGTCAGTGCTGTGCTGTTGTACGTTTGTTCGGTGGTGTAGCATCGGTCTTGCTGCTGTAGCATGTCTGATGCCTGTAGCATTCGTCTGCTGTGCTGTAGCACTGTCAGCTGCTGCTGCTGCTGCTGCGGCACTGTAAGCTGCTGCTGCTGTAGCACTGTCAGCTGATGTGTGCTGTAGCCACCGTCAGCTGCTGCTGCTTGCTGTCCCACCGTCAGCTGCTGTGTTTTATAGTACCGTCTGCTGCTGCTGTTAGCATCGTTTATGCTGCTGTTGTAGCATCGTTGCTGCTGCTGTAGCACTGTTAGCTGCTGCTGCTGTACTGTCAGTGCGCTGTAGCACTGTCAGCTGCTGCTGTGCTGTACTGTAGCTTGCTGCTGCTGCTGTGCTGCTGCTGTAGCCACTGTTAGCTGTGCTTGCTGCTGTACCATCATCAGCTGCTGCTGCTGCTGCTGCTGTTGTGTACCAATTACTGCTGCTTGCTGTAGATCGTCTGTGCTGCTGTTGCATTGTTAGCTTGATGCTGCATGTCAGCTGCTGATGCTGCGTAGCACTGTCTGCTGATGTGCTGCTCTCCACCATCAGCTGCTGCTGCTGTTGTAGTACGTGCTGCTGCTGTAGCTAGTATGCAGCTGCTGTAGCATCGTCTGCTGCTGCTGTAGCACTGTTAGCTAGCTGACTGCATGCACTGTCAGTGCTTGCTGCTGCTTGCTGCACTGTCAGTGCTGTGACTGTCAGCTGCTGCTGCTACTGTCCCACCGTCAAGCTGTCTGCTGTGTTTATTGTTAGTACCGTCTGCTGATGCTGTAGCTTGACTGCTGCTGCTGTAGCACTGTCTGCTGCTTGATGCTGCTGCCATTATCAGCTGCTGCTGCTGCTGTAGCACTGTCAGCTGCTGCTGCTGCTGCACTGTCAGCTGCTGCTATGTAGCACTGTCAGCTGTGCTGCTGTGTGAGCACCGTCAGAGTGCTGCTGCTGCTGCTGTTGTAGCAGTGTCTGTTTTCTGCTGCTGTTTAAGCTTTGTCTGCTGCTGCTGTGAGCTTTGTCTGTGCTGCTGTAGCACTGTTCAGCTGCTGCTGCTGTAGCACTGTCAGCTGCTGCTGCTGCTGCTGTAGACCGTGGCTTGTGTGGCTTATTGAGAATACAGAAACAAATTAACCCAGAGGCGTTATCCACCCAGGATACCCATAAATAGTCAGTGTCATCGAAAGACGTTCTAACTTATTTCCAATTGGGGTCCTTAATCTTGTCTCCCAGGATGCAACCCACACCCAGTCGACTAAAACACAGTGAACAGGAAAAACGCCTGGAACTAGTGCTCATATTGGTGAATTTAAAGCCAGCAAAGGTTGTTTGAGAGATTTAAGAATCATAGTGGCATACACAGTGTGATAAGGCCTGTTCTGGAAGAAAATGCCAAACAGGACCTACAGTATCAGGAGGAAAAGGCACCCCCAGGACACAGTGTCTCATCAGTCATTGCTGCATCTTCAATAAAGGTAAGTTCATTTATTTCTTCATTTAGTAGAGTAGTACATGCACAATATATACTGTGCATGTACTACTTTTACTATTGTGCATGTATCCTTCTCTTTGTGTGTAGGGAAAATGTATATTTCATGTGGTTAAAAAAAATTTTTTCATACTTTTGGGTGTCTTGCACGGATTAATTTGATTTCCATTATTTCTTATGGGGAAAATTCATTCGCATAACGATAATTTTGCATAACAATGAGCTTCATGAACGGATTAATATCGTTAGCGGGGGGTCCACTGTATTCCCAAGCATTAGAGATGGTGTTACTAAATGAAATATCCTAATTGGGGTCAATATGCTTAGGTTAGCCCATTCAAACCCCTGCACAGAAGCCCTCCACTTTCCTCAGCATTGGTGAAATCCTTCCAGATAGATCGAAAAAACGGGAAAACGACCTCGCATGAACAGCTACATGATCTATGTCAAGTTAGGCAACAGAACACTTCCTGCTCCATGGGATATTACCCATTCCAAACTACCATTCCTCCATTTCCCCCAAAAACTCTTCTTAAATCACAACCAAAGCTTTGTCTTGAAGCCAAACATGATGCCTTAAACTGTATTGTTAATTTAGTCACAGAGAATACTCTTTCACAAATTATTTACGTTGATGCTTCTGTTCACCAGTCCACTGGTGCAGCTGGTAGTGCTGCTGTAATACAGAGTGATGGCTCTCATAAAGAAATTGGAACACGCATCAATAACTGGGCCTCTACCCTTCAAACAGAACTGTTTGCCATACTCCTTGCACTCAAATGCGTCCGTATATCTAAGGTTGACTCTTTAATTGTAACTGATTCTCTGTCATACATAAATGCTCTCAACTCATTAAGCAAAAATTGTGGCATGCTTGTGTCAGAAGCCAGACATAGATATGGTAAGATTGTGGACAGTGGAGTCAGAGTGCACATGCTGTGGATTCCATCTCACATTGGTCTTCAGATGCATGATAGAACTTATAAATTGGCTAAGCTGTATGCTTTCAAAGAGGGGTTAGTTTACAATCTTGGGTTGTCAGTTAGCAGTTTGAGAACAATAATACGAAAAGAACTTCGACTGAACTTTATTGACTTAAGACTTAGGGAGACTGACACAAGTCAGTCCATCAATCATCATTCCATCATGCAGGAGGAGCCACATGTCTATGGTGCATACAACAAGATAAGCAGACTCTTGGATGTCGCTACTGCCCGGCTCCAGCTGGGTTACAAGTATCGATGGCAATTCAATTCAATTCTAAGTTAATTCTCTATAAGGATCATAATGCTGAGTTTAAAGAATTTGGTTATTGTGTGGTTTACATGTAGTAAATACTAAATTTCAGAGGGTGCCACTAGAACACCTACATGGCTAGGCATTTTGGGCAGACTTAGATAAAATTTTTAAATTTAAAATATTACAAATTATGAGCTAAGTTGGTATTATGGCTAAGTGACTAAATACTAGTTTGTGAGTTTAGCAATGTGAATGCTTTTGTTTTGGACAATACATAGTTTCAGTATTGGAGTATCACAGGCCAACTTATGACTAGTTAGGATTCATTATTTTAAGATTGAGATTGATATTTCTGTTTATGGTCAAATGGGTGAGTGAGTGTAAGTGTGAACCACAAGGTGGTATTTGTGTAATTGTTGAGGGGTGTATCAGGAGATAGATGTTTTCTAATGGTAGTTTGAAGGTGATGAATTTTTGGGTTT
>NC_069407.1:56255426-56379886 GCF_026875155.1 Cherax quadricarinatus | reverse complement strand
CCGGTATTAGAGTGTGAGGTCTTTGTTTACTTTTGAATATCGGCAAAAATTTAAATTTCTGCTTTTTTGAGTTTGGGTTTTTAAAGCATTTCCAGTGCTAAAACCAACCAAAAAATATCTCTATTTCTGTAATATGTTTTCCCCATTCTATAAATTGAGCCCAAAAACGCAAATAAAACATAAAAAAATGAAAAAAAAAACTGCAAAGTCTTGTTTTAATAAAAAAAATCTGATTTCGTTTTTTTCTCTCATTATACACAGGGTTCTGCAGGACTGTTTTATGTGGTGCACAAAACCACATATTTTTGTACTCTCATATTGGCCCCAAATGTACCACTCACATTTTTATCAAGTGAGCTGAGCTCATGACGTAGATCTCGGTTTGGACCCAAACGAAAGCTGTAGATCTAGGGGGACGCCCCTGAAGGTTAAAATCCCTTTTACCCCCCTTTATATACAAAAAAGTGTCACAAGTGTATCCCATCTTGCAACACTTTTTTAACAAATCCATTGAACCCTCCACCTTCCCTACAGTTCTCAAAATAAAAAGGGGGTAAACCCCGATCCAAAAGGGAGGGACCAAACGAGTTGAAACAAAGGGCCAATACCCCAATTTACACCCTCTCCAAAAATCTTCAAAAAATTAATTATAAACGAATCTACTTACCTTCATCTCCCAAAAAACCCAACCCCTCCCAATTTGGATTCAGGCCAAATAAAAATACTAATGATCTATTATACCAGCAGAACAAAATTAATGCAGTAGAGAAAAAAAAGTCCCACGGGTCTTCATTGACTTACAAAAAGCTTTTGAACGTTGACCAACTTGCCCCATGAAAATTGTCACACTAGGTTAAAGAGGGCATTTCCCCAAAATACCCAATCAACCTCAGCAACAGAACCCAAATTATGTGTACAAAAAGGGGGCAAGCTTTTCCGCACAACCAATTACTTGGTGTCCCACAGGGAAGTGTCCTTGGCCCCTCTCTTTTTCCCCATACATAAATGAACCCACCAAAAGCTTCCAAATTCCCCAAACCCACATATTCAGATGACATACATACGTTTCCCCTTTACCCCAGCCCATCACGCTAGCCAATACTGTAAATACCGAATTAAAAGAAAATATCTACCGGGAGGGCTAACAAACTTACAATAAACATTGACAAAACCACTTCATTCGTTTTTGGGAACGAGCTAAGATGTCCCTCTTAAAAATAATGATAAACGGATCCCTATACAAACTAACAGAGGGAAAAATTTTTGGGGTCCACCTTGAAATAACCAAATTTCATACACATATACAACAAATTTCTAAGAAAAATTTTCCAAAAAAATGTAGGCTACCTATCGAAGATCGTGCTAGCTCCACAGTCAGCCCCCCTGGCCCTAAAATCACTCCTTTTTACCCCTATTCCCCCTATGGAATTTTTTGCATGGGGCTCAAAAAACAATTAACCATCTCAACCACTAATTACCCCAACAAAAGGTGCAGTTAAATAACAAATTCTCACTCAGGGAGCACACTCCCCAAAATTCAAAAAATCAACCTACTACCATACAAAACATCCATACTTATTATTTCATCTATTTCATACATAGAACACTTAATTCTGATATTAACCCTCCCCTCAAACATCTCCTTCCAACCTAAACAGAACACATGACCAAACACAAGGCACAGATCACTCTTTGATGTTCCTCGGTCCATCTCACGTATGCAAAAACTCATTGCACTTTAAAAGGCCCTAAAATCTGGAATTCATTACCTGTAAATATAAAAGAAACACTACCTGTTTATAAATTCAAGTCTCTTCTCAAAGATCACTTACTCACCCTAAACCAAATAAATACTGAATAACTAAACCCTTATGAATTGTATATCTTAAATGTTTCTCACAATTATATCACATAAATGTTAAACCTAAAACCCAATCTAACAGAGTACTCCATTCGACTGAATGTACAGCAATGCATGCAACCATATGACCTGTCTTTGTAATACTTATTTGTGCTTTATAGTTATCTGTTTACAATAATGTCTTATCACTGATTTCATCATTGCTTAGTTAATCTTAAGTTAATTTTAAGCCAGCCCGTAATGCTATGCATATAAGTGGCTTTGGCATGCTGCTCTTACCTGTATTTTTTTGTACCTCTGTATGTATGCTCAAATTACTAAATAAATAAATAAATAAATAAATAAATAAATAAAAGGAGCTTGGGAATATAATAGCAAAATAATGAACGTATTACACTTTAGCACCTGAGAATAACACCTTGATTATTTTGACAATTTGATTGTTTTAACAAATGTGAATATATGAACTAAGGTAGTTATTTAAAGCTAAAATAAAGGAGAAAATATATAAGAAGTAATGGAAATCAAATTAATCCATTCCTGACACCCCGAAGTATGAAAAAAAAAAAAATTTTACCACATGAAATATTAATTTTAATACACACAAACTGAAGAAGACATGCACAATTACTACTCTACTAAGAATAGAAAACATGACACTTACCTTTACTGAAGATCTGGTGATGATTGATGGGATGAGAGGAGGGGAGAATGTGGAAGTTATTGTTTAGAAGGGAAATCCCCTTCCATTAGGACTTGAGGTAGCAAGTCCGTTTCTGGGGTTACTTCCCTTCTTCTTTTAATGCCACTAGGACCAGCTTTAGAGTCACTGGACCTCTGTTGCACAACAAATCTGTCCATAGAGCTCTGTACGTCCCATTCCTTTAAGACTTTCCTAAAATGGGCCATAACATTGTCATTGTACAGGTTGCCAACACAGCTTGCAGTAGCTGTGTCAGGGTGATTTTCATTCATAAAGGTTTGCAGTTCAACCCACTTTGCACACATTTCCTTAATCTTTGAAGTAGGCAACTTCCTCAATTTCTCTCTCCCCTCCTCTGAAGCAGTTTCCTCAGGTCTGGCCTCTGCTGTTGAAGATGATCTTGCAGCTCATCAGTGGTTAGTTCTTCATTGTCCTCCTCCACCATCTCTTCCACATCCTCCCCACTAACCTCCAACCCCAAGGACTTCCCCAATGCCACAATGGATTCCACAACTGGTATATGCCTCTCAAGATTAGCCCCAAACCCTTCAAAATCCCTTTCTTCTACACATTGTGGCCACAGTTTCTTCCAAGCAGAGTTCAAGGTCCTCTCAGTCACTCCCAAGCCTTAACTATAAGGTTTACACAACTGAGGATACTAAAGTGATCTTTCCAAAACTCTCTTAGAGTCAATTGAGTGTTTGAGGTCACTTCAAAGCACTTTTGAAACATAGCTTTTGCGTAGAGTTTTTTGAAGTTTGAAATGACCCGCTGGTTCATGGGCTGCAGGAGAGGAGTGGTATTAGGAGGCAAAAACTTGACCTTAACCCTTTAACGGTCCAAACGTATATATACGTTCTTACGTGTAGCGCCCCAAACATATATATACGTTTTATTTTTCCTGCCTTCAAATTTAGCACGATTGGCCTGACATGCCTTGTTAACATAGAATAGGTCCTAACACTCATTGTGCGTGGTATTAAAAAAATCTGGGACCACTAAGTACCTTGTGGGAGCGCCAGCTAAATTGAGCACCAGCTAGAGCAAACAGTGCGGCAAACACCAAGGATTCACTGATGTAATGTCATATTAACACTCCTCTTTTAAGAGGAAAATTATGTTAATGCCAAGTTTAGGGTCTGTCTATCTCTGTTTTATCATCTTCATCTTCATCATCTTCATCATCTTCTTCTTCTTCCACATATCCAAAACATTGCTGGGACCTATAAATACTTTGTTGATATTCCAAGGCAGGTGTATATGTCCACCTGTCACTGTGTTTGTGACAATTTGAGTACTAGGTGGCCCAGTGGCTAAAGCTCCCGCTTCACACATGGAGGGCCCAGGTTCGATTCCCGGCGGGTGGAAACATTTCGTCACGTTTCCTTACACCTGTTGTCCTGGTCACCTAGCAGCAAATAGGTACCTGGGTGTTAGTCGACTGGTGTGGGTCGCATCCTGGGGGACAAGATTAAGGACTCCAATGGAAATAAGTTAGATAGTCCTCGATGACGCACTGACTTTCTTGGGTTATCCTGGGTGGCTAACCCTCCGGGGTTAAAAATCCGAGCGAAATCTTATCTTATCTTACTAGAAGGAAGGCGGGGTAGGGGTCGGCCTAGGAAAGGTTGGAGGGAGGGGGTAAAGGAGGTTTTGTGTGCGAGGGGCTTGGACTTCCAGCAGGCATGCGTGAGCGTGTTTGATAAGGAGTAAATGGAGACAAATGGTTTTTTAATATTGACGTGCTGTTGGGTGTTTTAGCAAAGTAACAATATAAAAAAGGATTCAGGGAAACCCCAGGCTGGACCTTGATCCTGGGATGGGAAATACAGTGCCCTGCACTCTGGGGAGGGGTGTTAATGTTTCAGTTTAAATAACTGAGTGTAAAGCACCCCTTCTGGCAGCGGTGATGAGTAATGATGGTGAAAGGGTTTTTTTTTGTTTTCGGGCCCCCCCCCCGCCTTGGGGGGGTTGGCCAGTGTTTTAAAAAAATATAATAATAATACTATATCAGAAAAAAGATTGGGGTTTTAAAAGACAAGAGCTCTACAAAAAGTAATTATCAAACAAAAATTCCCCGAAATATGAAAAAAAAAAAAAAGTAATCGGGAGCACGTTGCAAAACAGCAGGACTAAAGTTGGTGTCACGGCATCCGTGCCCAAATTTTCGCCTCATATTCGGGAAGTACTGACCCTAAAAAAATTTTTTTTATGCTAAAACATTTTAAAAGGAGAACTTTTTGGGTTACCCATTCAAAGAGAATGTAAAAAAAACCCGGTGGGGCGGGATCGTATTAGAAAATCAGGGGGGGGGGCCGTATAAACGGTTTTGGTCATAATTTTAAAAAATTTCCTAACCCTTTGGCTTAATAAAATTGGTCCCCTTTTTAATTTTTTTTAAAGGAAAGGGGGAAAAGGAAAAACTAAAAAATTTTTTAAAAATTTTTTTAAAAAAAAAAAAAATTTTTTTTTAAAAGGGGGGGGGGGTTTGAAAAAGAGGGGGAAAAATTTGTTGAAATTTTTAATTTAACCTCTAAAAAAAAAAAAAATTTGGGGGTTTTTTGGGGGGGTTTTTGGGAAATTTTTTTATTTTATTTTTTATGAAAATTTTTTTTCCCCTTTTTTAAAAATGCCCCCCAAAATTTAAGGGAACCAGGGGGTTTTCCCCTTTTTGGCCCCTTTTTGGGGAAGAAGCCCGGGGCCGGGGGGGTTTTAACCCTTCCCAAAACCTTGGGCCCCCCTTGGTTTGGTAATTTAAACCTTTTGTTTTCCGGCAAAAGGGTTTTGTTTTCGCACTTCCTTGGGTGTTTTGGGGAAAGGTTAAAAGGAAAATTATACCTGTTAGGACTTGGTTTTGACCGGGGAACAAGGGATTAAGGACCAAAAATTCTTTAAATTCCAAAAAATATGGGGTTTTTCCTGGGGTTAACCCGGGTAAAAGGGTTTTTTCCTTACTTTTGCGGGAGGAAGGGGTAGTTTGATGGGAGAGGGGGGGAAAATTTTTTCACTTAACTTCACGCTTGTGAGAAGTTTTAAAAAAAGTAAAATAGAAATGGGTTTTAACTTGAGGTTTTGGGTTGAAAAAGTAAATTTATGAAGGGATGGGGAAAGACAGTTTGGCTGGGAGAGCCTGGAATCGGTTTGGATTTAATGTGCATTAGGTATTGGGGAATTTTTTGTGAGTTAAAACCATTTGGTAACACCTACTGGCCCCAAGCGCAGGGTTTTGTAGGTGAAAGGTTTTTAATGTTTTTTCGGCCCCTGCTTGGGGAAATTTGGCATTTATAAAAATAAATAATAATCGTCAAAAAAGTTAAAAAAAGGCATAAATTAATGGAAAAAATTCCAATATATGAAAATTTAAAAAATAATCCAGTTGAAGAGCCAGGTCAATTTTAAAGTCAAAAGAAATGCTATAGGGTAAGTTACACTAAAAATTTTTTAAACAAAACATTAGGGAGAGATTATTAAAAACCCCAGGAAAGGTAAAAACCCGGGTGGGGGTGAAAAGAATGACCGTAAAATTTGGATAATGAAAGAAAGATTGCAAACACGTAAGGGAAAAAAGGTCCAACGTAATTTCCCCAACCCTGGTACACAGGGGAAAGACACTGTGCTAATTATCTTTTTCCCAAATTTTAACATTGTTATAAAAATTTTAAAAAACATTAGTAACAATTTGATTCAACTGGTTCGATTTTGTTTAATTTTAAATTTTGGTATAGTGTATTTTCTCAGAAAAAAGGCTATACATTAAAATTATTAAAATTGGTTGTTCAAAGGAAAATTCAAAAGATTTTATCAGGAAGTTTTGGTTTTGAAATGTTAAAGAAGTTTTCTTTAAAGAGTCCCCGGAAGGAATTTTGGGGTATAAAGGGTTTCTTTAATGTTACAGGGGTATTGGAATTTTTGTGTTAGAACAAATTTACAGGTTTTGGGCCTTATGTTTTGACATGGGCCCAATAAGGGCAATATTATATACGATAACTGGACAAATCCCATTGTTAAATCGAAAATGACCAGAGTTTGTGGCACTGTGGTGATTAACAATGCCGGGAACTAGGACATTTTTTTTGAGGTTTTGCCTATCTTTTTTTAAATAAATTGTTTTCCATTTTTATTTTTATCAATGGTGCTTTTCCTAAGGAGTGGTTTTAAATGGGCTTTTTCCTAAATAGTTCATGTGCTATTCACCTAATAAATCATTGGCAAGACATGCAGTTTGTGCCCCCAAAGAGAATAAAGCCCATTTAAAACCTCATTGACTTTCACCCTCAAATCCCTTTAAATGGCAAAATGGGCCAAATTTTGCTGATTTTTTCCCAAATGTTAAATGAATAATAAACCCCAACCGGGAAAACCGCCATCTATAAATTATAAAAACCCGTCTAATTAAATCCAAAAAACTGTCCAAAAAAAATGTTTCAAGAAAAGGCAACCTGTCCCGCCCCAAATTACAAAAAACCCCTCGAAGAGAAAAACTCCTTTTGGGAAATGTTGAAATGTTTAAGAACTGAAGAGGTTTAGTTTGTGTACTTTTAAAGCCTACGCGGGGGAATCTTATATGGGGGAAATTTAGGTTGTACCCTTTACTTTTATAGGTTTTAATTCTAAAAAGGGTTAACTTTTCTAAGCTATTTACGGGGAATATTACATCATCCCATCACTTATTCAAAAAACCCTTCCCCACCCTCTTCACAGGTTTTAACCCAATTTTTTAAAAATTTTCTATCTCAACAGTTTGTTGAAACATCACAGCCTCATTTAAAAAACTAAAATTTAAAACTTTCTCCACTGGGGCCAACACTTCCCCATTTTGAAAACCGGGTCCAGGGGGTCACCACTTGGGTCCTGGGAGGGGAAAAAATAAAAAACCACCCTTACCACACAAAAACCCCAAAAGATGGAAGACCAACCCTCCGTTAAATTCACCACAAAATTTAAAAAAGAAAAACCTAAAAACCTACATTAAAAAAGGGTTTTTGAAACAAATTTTAGTAAAATTACCCACCTTAATTTTACTTTAAAAATTAAAAAAACCCCTTATAAATTCAATTTAATTAGGTTTCCAAGTTAAACCTTTAAATTTAAAAATGGCTTGCCCCACCCCCCTCCAGAAGGGAAGCCCTCCAAAATAGCCGGTCCCCTATCAATTAAATAATTGGTTTTCCCAGGTAAACTTAAAATAAAATTTTCCAAAGCCCCATAACCACCCCACTCCGAAATTTACAAACAGCCCCCCAAATTTTTATAAAAGATTTTGTTAACCCCAACGGGTAAAAAAATTCAATGAAATTAAACATTTACCCCTAAACTTTTCACACTCCTTTAAAAGGAAAAATTTAAAACCCTTTTCCCCACTACACAAGGTGAATTTTAAATTTAGTGCTTTTATAAACAATTCAACCCAAAAAGGAAACCAGCCCACAGGAAAACCCCACAAAACACAGGTGTCCCTCCTGCGGAATGCAACAACGGGGACTCCGTAAACTCACGACCCAACATGGTAGACCAAAACCCAAACTTCGGTACCCACAAAACTTCCAAACTTCAAGTTTAGGGGCCCGAAAAACATGAGTTCCGGGGAACCACCAAACCAAAATGGTGGCATAAGCCACCCAAGCCAAACTCCAACCTTCCTGAAGCTTTTACGTACATTAAACCCGTCCCAACTTTTATAACCCTCCCCTTCACATCTGGCTTGGAAACTCAGCTCCCAAGTCACCACTGGAAAACCAGGCGCCAGACAACCTAGCAAAAAACAATGCACACATAAAACACTAGAAAAGACCCAAACCAAATTCCTACCTTTAAATTTAAAAAGTTAGCAACAACCTATTTTTATTTTTATTTTTAAACTTAGGAACAAACCCTCGAGGGTTATGGTTTATCCACTATTCGGTTGGGAAAAAATGAAAAATTAAATTCCACATTCACAAAACCCTTTCTTAACATTTGCAAACCACTTATTTTATAAACAAGCCTTTTCTCTACATTGCAAAACCCATTTGATTTTTAAATTCACCCTAAAAATCCACTTGAAAAAGCATAAAAAACTCAGACTTTAAGAAGGGCATTCAATTTTTTTTCAATTTTAAAAAATGGACTTCTTCCCATTTAAATTTTAAGCCCTGGTAAATTTCCCCCGGGTTGAAGTTCCGGGGAAAGGTGGGCAGTTGATAACCCTAATTGCGGGAACCAACTACCCACTGCAAGGGAAAATTTTTTTTGGGCCAAAATTTAAGGATCCATTTTTCCATGAAATACATTTTCCTAAAATTTCCTAGGTTTATTTGGCCCAAACACATTTGCTCAAATTTGAGGTTAGTTTGGCTTGGGATAGCATTCAAACAACTTTTGCAATCTTACCAAGTGAGTTTCCCACGGGTTACTGAATACCACAATATCATTCTAGATAGGCCCGCACACCATCCAACCCCTTATGACAGTATTTATCCCGGGGGAAGGGCCTGGGGGTTTTAACCAAAAGGGGGGAACATTTTTTAAAAAACCCAGGGGGAACAAATGAAATCCCTTTCGTGGGAGTGAGGGAACTGAAATTCCTTTATCTGTAGTTTGCTAAAACCTTTCCCTTCCCAAGCTCACAACACTTCCCACGGAAAAGGGAATAAAATCACCCTTTGAAAGGCTCATTTCTTTTCATTTATCTGCATAGAAAGATCCTTTCCATTAGGACCATCGGGTTGGAACCCACTGATTCGCTGGCCTACAACAATTTTTGAAGGGGAATTTCACTTCTTCCTCCATGGAAGTTGTTTTTGGGGTTCATGCGGTAAGGGGCCTTGCTTTATTGGAACAGCTTCCCAACATCCACATCATGGGGAGGCAATTTACTTATTTTTCCCCCCAAACAAATCTGGAAATTTTTGGGTAACTGAACCAAGTCACAGGCTCCTTGTACACTGAGCCCTTCATGTGTGCCAAGGGATTTTGCAAGTTTGCTGAATTGCACACCCTTTACTTCTGTTGTTACAGGAAGTTTTTCAGTATCGTCACACTCAACTTTAATAGCGGCAACTCCTGCCCTAAATGGTATTTTTTCAAACCTGTTATGTGCACAGTCCTTTTTTGATTTGGACGGCCAGGCATCTTAATTACATAATTGGGGCCAGACCTGCCTGTGATGACAAAGGGTCCATCAAAAACGTGCAGCCAAGGCATGTCCCGGAACCGGCTCCAAAGCTAAACACTTCTCTCACAACACTGAAGGAGCAGGGGCTGCCCTTTCCGGTCGTTACCGCTGCTTCATGGCCCTCTTGACTAGCTTTGAGGTTGTCTGCTGCCATCTGTTCTCGCCTGGTCCAATGTTTCCTGAAAAGAGAACATCTTCCGCGGGGGAAGCCTCATTTTCACCACCCAGCCAATGCTCTTTGAGAATGTCAGTGGTCCCCCTCACTGGTTGACCATAGGGCAAGCTCGAAAGGGCTGAAACTGAGAGATTCTTGGGTGCTTTCCCGCACGGCAAACAAGAGAAAAAGGGATAAACCCCCATCCCAATCACTAGTGTTATTCATACAATAAGCTCGCATCATTGTCTTAAGAGTTTGATGAAATCTCTCTACTAACTCCTGAGACTGAGGGTGATAGGCAGTTGAAAATTTGGGCTGTACATCTAACCCCTTTAAAAACCCTTCCTAAATAATTTCGAGGTAAAGTTAGACCCTTGATCTGTTTGTACCTCCCGAGGAAAGCCAACATGGGAAAAGAACTTCATCAAAGCCCTTAAGACCACTCGAGCTGTTATTTTTGCGTAGAGGGGTTGCTTCGGGTACCTGGGGTGGAGCAAATTATTGTTAGTAAATAATTATTTCCCATTCTGGTCCTTGGGAGTGGGCCAACGACATCCACTTCCAGCTTGCTGAAGGGTTCACCTGGTTTCTGAAATTGCCTGAAGGGGAACAGGTTTAATGCTTTGATTAGGGTTTCCCTATAATTTGGCAGGCAAGACAGGTCTTTATATAATCTCCCACCGTCTCCCACAACCGAGGCCAGAAGAAGTGCCCGGAAACCCTGGATACTGTTTTAGCAATACCTAGGTGTCCACCTTTAGAGGTGTGTCATGCACTAAGCTAAGAACATTTGGGTTTTTATAAGGCTCAGGCACCACGACCTGGTGACAAAAACTTGGCTTCTCCTTCTCTGGGACTGCAACCGAAGGTGCCTTCTTCATGAGTATACCTTTCCGAAATGAAGCATTTATTTAAACGTAAAGATTCCTCCTCAGTCACAGCTGAGGTCTGATCGACTTAAGTGTGTCATCACACCCCTGTGCAGCAATTAACTGCATCATAGTAGGCCCAATCTCCCTCACACTACTTCCTTGATCCTGCATGTTAGGCTCAACTCGGGTTTGTGGTATTTTTTTCTTTAGTTGACTGCAGTTTTAACCTCAGAAAATAAGTTTCCAAACCTAAGTCCTCACCATCCTCATGAGAAAATATAAGGATTACCCTTGGTATCCTGGTCACGAGAAAATACTTCTTGGATGGCACCCAACAGGGGAAAAGGGCTGGCAGGGTCTCCCTAGCCCTTCTTCTCCCAAATTTGGGGCCTGGTTGCCCCCATACTAGTGGTTCTTCACTGTCCTAACAGGGGCCCCTCACATTATTCCCTAATAAGAGGTCGAAACCCCCTTTGAAGGGAATTTCATCTGAGATACCTAACAGGGAGATACCTACTTGGTATGTAGATTTACCCTAATTTGTGTACCGGTGTCCTTACGGTTGAACCCGTAATACCCCCTTTAACAATATATCTACCCCAGTATAGGTAATCCCTTTGACACTGGTAGCACTCAGCACGTAGCAAGAGTAGGTGCTACATCCATCTCTCAAGGACACTTTTGTTCTCAACTCTGCCTACATCTTTTTGCAAACCAACTGTGGACCTACTAGAAAATATACACATCCTGGGTCTAGATCCAAAAGTTCCTCCTCACCTTGCCTTGAAGACCTAATGCAGGCAACTGGATGTATCTCTGCAGTAGAGTCCTCTGGGGTGGTTTCCTCCCTTTCCTATCTTGCCGCCTTGACCAGCCAAAATTTTGTGTGTGTTCCAGTTTTGTTACAGTAATAAAAGAAAAAACTCTTTAAAGGTATTTTTACCATTTGGTGTAGGACTGGTACTGTTTTCTCGAGGATCTGAAACATTTATCTGATTGTCTAAGTAAACTTTGAACCCCAGCTGACTTACCTTTTCCTTCTATTTTAGAGGGCACCCTCAGCCTTTATTTGTCTTTGAAAATTCTTGTCCCACTTACCTTTATGACCATAGGACTTGGAATAAGGTTTAGAATGGTGGGGGAAAATTTTTAGAAGCAGCATGACTGTTTTTTACTTACCAATTCCCTGCGAGCCAAGAATCGGTCACCTAGATCCAGTTGCTTCTGAAAGATTATCTGGGTTTTGTCCTCCAAATATTCTCTGAGGTCAACAGGGATTGTATTGTTACAATTCCTCATGAACCATCAATCTACTAATTGTTATAGTCTTTTTTTAACTCCTTTAGAACAAACCCATTTCTTAAAAAGGAACAGTTTCTCATTCCCAAACTCAGTTAAGGTCTGCCCATCCCGAAATTTTTATTTCTGAACTTTTTTCTATATTTCTCAGGTATCATTTGGTATGCAAGCAATACTTCCTCTTTAATCTTATTTATAATCAGAAAAATCTTGCCCCTCCAGAGTCTCTACTCTCTGGAATCCTTAACCCCACAAGTTGTGTGCGAACTAGGGTTTGCCCACTTCTGTTTGGGCCATCCTTGCTCCAAAGCAGTCTTCTCAAAAAAAGAAAAATAAACTATCTGGGTCACTCTCTGTAAACTTAGGGACAAAATTTGCAGCTTTAGTTATTTTTTAAAGTACTGCTCGGCTCTTGTTCTGAACCTCCTAAAACCCCTAAAGTTCTTCCTCCTTAGCTTTCATTAATTTTATTTCAGCCTCTAGTACAGCTAATTTCAGTCTCATTTTTCTCCATTTCCATATCACCTGGAGTAGGTGATCCCTCATGTTTCACTGTTAAAAAGCATGTTTACTGATGAATTATTACCTTCCTGAAGCCTAAAAATCTGAAGACTCATCTTCTGACATAGTTTTTATCTTTAAACACTTGCTTCCTCTTACAGTATCAGTGGACAAAGTTTTCCCACAGGCACATAAAATAACACAAATTGAATGTAAACTATGCACATAGCACTTACCATAACCACAACAAAATGTGTTACCAACCTTTCTCCCTACCTTAGGAGAAAAACAACCTGTAAACTAATATATGAAAACAACACTTCCACTGACCCACCTTGGTAAATCTTCTACCAGAAACATGCAAAATGTTTTTACCCCATACCAGCAAAATATAGGGCAAAGAATGTTTTGAGTTATTTAGCAGTCAAATAAACTATCCCGGACAGGCCCCCATGTTACGTTGGTAGGTCTTATTCTTTGATAGTAAAGGGTTTTCAAATACATGTTCTAGTGTGGGGTAGCTTTTTACTTAATGGCCTTTTCTGTTAGGGGTAATACTTAATCATGGCTGATCATCTTGAGTGTCCTCTGATACCCTTTCAAACCCGCCCTCTTCACAGGTTTTGTAAACAACTACTATAAAAATATAACTGTATTCTCAATAGATTTTTTTTTTTTTTTTTTTTTTCAACAAGTCGGCCGTCTCCCACCGAGGCAGGGTGACCCAAAAAAGAAAGAAAATCCCCAAAAAGAAATACTTTCATCATCATTCAACACTTTCACCACACTCGCACATTATCACTGTTTTTGCAGAGGTGCTCAGAATACAACAGTCTAGAAGCATACACATATAAAGATACACAACATATCCCTCCACACTGCCAATATCCCAAACCCCTCCTTTAAAGTGCAGGCATTGTACTTCCCATTTCCAGGACTCAAGTCCGACTATATGAAAATAACCGGTTTCCCTGAATCCCTTCACTAGATATGTACAGAATATACAGTCACAGCCTCACATTTTCAAAACAAAATCTACACACTCCATACCTGTTCTCCACATGGTGTGTTCCAACAACTTTTGTCCTTCACTCTTCTTGACATAACTCTGGGCTAACCAGTGTTTTGACACACTTTAGTCACCCTGGGTATGGTGGCCACAACTTAAATTATAAAAACTCACCCCTGGAGCACACATAATGCCCCAAAAGATAGAAGAAGGACCCAGAGATCCTGCCAGGTTGAAGGTCAGCCACAGAGAGAGAGAGTCAGTGAGAGGGAGAGAGAGAGAGAGAGCCTGGCTAAGCTCCTCCCACCAAAACAAAAGACTGTTGCCAAGCACAATTCTTCCAGTTACCACAATTCTACCACACCTTAATTTTACTTTTACAAAAAGAAAAACAACTTTATAAACTACTTATTTAAATTGTGTTTTATGTGTCTATAGTATAAACCTATTATATTGAGAAAAATAGGCTTGACCCAGCTGCCTCTCAGTCATAAGGTTGATCAGTCCTTTGACTTCAAACTGAGTCCCCCCCAAAATTAATATAATTAGGTTTCCCGGTAACTTTTTTTATAAAATTCTGTTGGGGGCCTTAGCCCCATAACAAATTTAAAACACCCTGTGCATGACCCATTTTTCAAAACTTCCCAGGCGCCCGAAAATTTAGAAACATTCCTGTGACGTTTGTGTAAACAAAATATAGAAAAATAGTAATAAACAACATTTTAAAATTGTTTGTGTGGGTAAACAACAATTATAACAAAATAAGGACAATATGTTTATTGTTTTTGTGTAGTAAATAAAGAGAAAAAATTATAAAATAGTGCTAATATTGGTCTCAGACCATAAAAGTTACTTGGAAATTTTTTTTTAAAAATAATAGAAATAGTACCTAAAAAACAACCATATGTCGGGCATTTTGTGTAAACTTCACTCCTCCCATATCTTGGTAAGTATTGATGGTAAAAAAATTTTTGTTTAAGTCTATAATATTTAGAAAAAAAAACTTATCTTTTCATAAGAATTTTTTTTTTTTTTAAATTTGGGGGACCCTGAGAACAAGTCTCTGAGAGGGCCTGTGGACCCTGAAAGGGTTAAGGGTTAATGAACTCATGACCCCAGAATCAATCAATCGTCAAAGTTTATTCTCTATAAGGATTACAATGCGGGGTTTACAGATTTTGGTTATTGTGTGGTTTACATGTAATAAAATACTAGTTACAGAGGGGGCCACTAGAACACATAGCATGGCTAGGCATTTCAGGCAAACTTAGATTAATTCTTAACCCTAAATTATTACAAATTGTGGAGTAAGTTGACTAAATGCGAAGTGACTAAATACTAGTTTGTGAGTTTAGCAATGTGAATACTTTTGTTTTGGCACAATACATAGTTTCTGTATTGGAGTATCACAGGCAAACTTGTGACTAGTTAGGAATCATTATTTTAAGATTAAGATACGTATTTCTGTGCTTATAGTCAAATGGGTGAGTGTGTGAACCACCAGGTGGTTTTTATGTAGTATGTTGACGGGATGTATCAAGGAGATATGATGTTTTCTAACGGTAGATTTGAAGGTGATGAATGTGTCTGCAGTTCTAGAGTTTTCAGGTAGGGTGTTCCAGATTTTAGGGCCTTTGACATACATTGAATTTTTGTAAAGTTTTAGTCGGACACTGGGAATGTCGTAGAGATGTTTGTGTCTGGTGTTATGCTTGTGGGTCCTGACACAACTATCAAGAAAGCATTTTAGGTCAAGGTTAATATTGGAGTTTAAGGTCCTGTATATGTAGATTGCACAGTAGTAAGTGTGGATGTTCTGAACAGGGAGTAAGTTTTAGACCTATGAAGAGTGGGGGGGGGGGTGTTGCCAAGGATGGAATTTAGTGATTATTCTTACTGCTGCTTTTTGTTGGGTTATTATTGGCTTTAGGAGTATTGCTGCAGTTGATCCCCAAGCACAAATAGCATAGGTGAGGTATGGATAAATGAGTGAATGGTATAGTGTGAGAAGGGCATTTTGTGGCACGTAGTATCGTATCTTGGAGAGGATCCAAACTGTTTTGGGTACTTCTTTTGTGTGTTGGATATGGGTGCTGAAATTCAGGTTGTTGTCGAGGTGTAGGCCTAGGAATTTGCCCTCATTATGTCTGGCAATTAGAGTGCTGTCGATCTTAATGTTTAGTTGCGCAGCACCTGCTCTGCTACCAAACATAATATAGTAGGTTTTGTCAGTGTTAAGTGTAAGTTTATTGACTGTCATCCAAGGAGGCACTTAACCCTTTGAGGGTTTTGGTCGTACTAGTACGTCTTACACGTAGGGGTTTTTGACGTACTAGTACGCATAAATTCTAGCGGCCTCAAATCTCGCAGGAAAAGGCTGATAAGCCTAGATGTGAGAGAATGGGTCTGTGGTGTGGGTGTGCGCAGTAGGAAAAAAATCTGGGACCCAGTGGTGCATTGTGGGAAAATGCCATCATAGTACACAATTTCCACCATGCCCTGCGGTAAGAAGTTCCTCACTCCTCGGCGAATTGGGACACTTTTGTTCCCCAGTGAACAGTTCTAATACAGATGGAAGTGACAGTGAAGATGAGTTTCAAGGTTCTGGTGAGGTTTTGACCGAAACTAATGACCATAATATGGGTAATAGTGAGAAAAACCCAGACAAACCCACAGCCTTTCACCTCTGGTGCTGGGCCGTCTTGTTCACGTTCAGTTGTACCAGAATCAAAGAGGAAACTCCTATTTTCCAAAATCCCAGACTCAGATGTGAGCATTGGTGATGATAGTGATAGTGATTATGAACTACAAGCTCTTCAAACTTGTTCCAAGAATGGAGGAGGAGGAGGAGGCAGAGGAGGAGGAGGCAGAGGAGGAGGGGGCAAGAAGGAGGAGGAGGCAAGAGGAGGAGGAGGCAAGAGGAGGAGGAGGCAGAGGAGGAGGAGAGGAGGAGGAAGAAGAGGAGGAGGAGGAGGAAGAAGAAGAATACGTAATGATAACAATAATACCTAATAATAATAATACATAATAATAATAATAGGTAATAATAATAATAATATGTAATAATAAATGTTCACCAATGACAGTAACAAGATAAGGGGAGATAGTAACAAGATAAGGGGAGATAACATCTGATAAGTGCTGATGTTTGATGAGGGTAAATGAGGGTAGAGCTGATACCAAAAGATGAGATGAACATCGCCCTCCCTTTGTTTTTGCTGGTATACTAACATTTCTGTCTGTCTATTTGCCTGTCTGTCAAGCTCCCTGTCTATCCGTCTAGCTCTCTGTCTCAGAGAGCCACAAGACTGCGTCATCACTTTTACTCACATCTTCAAGCAGAGTATAGCACTTTGTCTGGGTTTCTTGGGTTATCCTAGGTAATTTATACTATGTATACTTGTATTTATGTGTACCTGTGAGACCAGAGATAACAGACAGATAGAATGAAGGAGAAAGATAATTAGATAGAATGGAGGAAGGGAAGCAGCATCCGACCACATTGTTTTGACAGGCGGGAGGGAGAGTGAGTAATGAGACAATATGTCATTTTGACACCTGCCGACTCCTGGTAATTTACACTATGAGGAGGAGGAGAAGGAGGAGGAGGAGAGTAGGGGGAAGAGGAAGAAGAGGAGGAAGAGGAGGAGGAGGAAGAGGAAGAGTAGGAGGAAGAGGAATAAGAGGAAGAGGAGGAGGAAGAGGAATAGTACGAGGAAAGATTAGGGGGAAGAGGAAGAAGAGGAGGAGAAAGAGGAGAAGAAGAGGAGGAGGAAGAGGAGGAAGAGGAAGGTAGAGGAAGAGGAAGAGGAGGAAGAGGAAGAGTATGAGGAAGAGTTAGGGGAAGAGGAGGAAGAGGAAGAAGAGGAGGAGGAGGGTGGAACACTAGTACACTGGTACTGGTACACTAACATTTCTGTCTGTCTATTTGTCTGTCTGTCAAGCTCCCTGTCTATCTGTCTATCCGTCTAGCTCTCTGTCTCAGAGAGCCACAAGACTGTGTCATCACTTTTACTCACATCTTCAAGCAGAGTATAGCACTTTGTCTGGATTTCTTGGGTTATCCTAGGTAATTATACTATGTATACTTGTATTTATCGTGTACCTGTGAGACAGAGATAGACAGACAGACAGAACTAATAGGAATATGTTCAGTGACTGTATATTGGTATATATATTATAGAACAATAGTAATAAACAATGTTTTGTATTGTTTGTTTTTGTAAACAAGTTTTGTAAACAATATATTGATAATTATGTTTGTGTGCTTATTGTGTTGTATACAACGAGTGTATATATGTACATTGCACCTTACTTTGGTCTCATAGGCCACATAAGTTATGTGAAAAAATAAAATAGTGAAAAAACAACAAACCTTCAAATACAAGTAAACTAAAGTTTACCGGGTGAGCAGCAGTCGCCGCTGTTGCCATATGCGGCTCATTTTCTGCAAACTTCATGCATCCATATCTCCGTAAGTATTGATGGTAAATTTTTTTTGTTTTATCCTATAATGTTTAGAAAAAAAAACTCTTTTTTCATAAGAAAAAATAATTTTTTTTTTTTTTTTGAAATTTGGCCGACCCTGAGAACGAGTTTCGGAGAGGGCCTGTCGACCCTCAAAGGGTTAAAAATCCAATTTCTTTTCCATTAGGTAATTTTTTCACAGTGGGGGGCAAATGCATGGTGTAACCAGTCATAGAAAAAGCCCCTAGTGATGCATGCCTTACTGTTTGCCCTCCACAGCACACACAAATTAGCCTTGAGGACATTGTTTTGCCTGAACGCTCTGGGAGTTTCAGAGTGATACACCAATAAAGGCTTCACTTTGCAATCACCACTAGCATTAGCACACATCAAAAGAGTAAGCCTGTCTTTCATAGGCTTATGTCCTGGGAGTGCCTTTTCCTCCTGAGTAATGTAGGTCCTGCTTGGCATTTTCTTCCAAAACAGGCCTGTTTCATCGCAATTAAACACTTGTTCAGGTTTCAATTCTTCACTGTCTATGTACTCCTTGAATTCCTTCACATATTTTTCAGCCACTTTTTGGTCCGAACTGGCAGCCTCACCATGCCTTATCACATTATGTATGCCACTACGATTCTTAACTCTCTCAAACCAACCTTTGCTGGCTTTAAATTCACTCACATCACCACTAGTTGCAGGCATTTTTCTAATTAAATTGTCTTGCAACTTCCTAGCCTTTTTAACATATGATCACTTGAGAGATGCTATCTTTTTTCGTTTATGCACACCAATAACAGTCTCTCAACATCATCTATCACTTTGCGATCTCTGTTTCAAAAACAAACTTGCACCTTTTGCAAGAACAGCTTCCCTTTGGGAATTTGCCGTTTTGTTGGGGTGGTATATAACCTGGCCAGCTCCGAGAAAACGCACTCCACTTTCGTACTTAGCAATTATCTCTTTCTTCTTTTCCCATAGTAATTTTCCCCCTTTTTTTACCACAGGGTTGGCACTAGAAGCTTTCTTGGGGCCCATGGTGACTTATTTGCAGTTACAAGCATAAAAACACTGTGATAACATGAAATGTACCGAATGAATGCATAGATGCAACCGCACTGGCTGGCTTTAAACACTGGAACCCACGGGGCAGCTGAAGCCACATGTGGGACGCTCCCCAGACGAATCACATAAGGCGAGTTTTTTACCGTGAGTCGAGACAAAAAATTTTTTCGTTCAAATGCTTTGTATGGCGGATTTAATGTAACGCGATGTGTTCGTAAGGCGGGGGTCCACTGTACAGTGGACCCCCGCATAACGATGGCATCACATAGCGATTTTTTTCCGCATACGATTACTTTTTATCGCAAAATTTTTGCCCGCGCATACCGATTAAAAACCGCTTACCCCCATTTTCGTCCGAGACGCGTCCAATGTGCCCTCAGCCAGCCTCACATGTGCCGGCCGTCCCATTGTTTACCAGCCAGCTCCGCGGTAACATCCAAGCAACACTCGAATATTTCGTATTATTACAGTGTTTTCGGTGCTGTTTTTTGGAAAATAAGTGACCCCTGGGCCCCAAGAAAGCTTCTAGTGCCAACCCTTGTGGTAAAAAGGGTGAGAATTAGTATGGAAATTAAGAAGATTTTGAAGGGTTTGGGCTAACCCTGAGAAGCCTATGCCAGTTGTGGAATCCATTGTGCCTACTTCAAAGATTTAAAGGGAAAAGTGTGGGACAGTGGGTTGGAACTGCAAACCTTTATAGATGAAAATCACCCTGACACAGCTGTTGCAAGCCGTGCTGGTGACTATTTCAATGACAATGTTGTGGCCCATTTTAGACAAATCGTAAAGGAACGGGAGGTAACAGAGCTCTATGGACAGATTTGTTGTGCGACAGAGGTCCAGTGACTCTCAAGCTGGTCCTAGTGGCATTAAAAGAAGAAGGGAAGTAACCCCGGAAAAGGACTTGCTACCCAAGTCGTAATGGAAGGGATTCCCCTTCTAAACAGTAAGAAGATAATGCTCTCCCCTCCTCCCCTCCCATCAATCATCACCAGATCTTCAATAAAAGTAAGTGTCATTAATTGTGCATGCATTTTTCAGTTTGGTGTGAATTTACAAATTAACATTTCAATGTGGTAAAAAAAATTTTTTTTCATACCTTTTGGCGTCTTGCACGGATTAATTTTATTTCATTATTTCTTATGGGGAAAATTCATTCGCATAAAACTATTATTTCGCATAACGATGAGACCTCTTGCACGTTAAAATCGATAACCGGGTCCACTGTATATGCATTTTATTCTCAGGAAGCTTTAAGCATCGTAGTATATATGTTGGAGGGTGGCCAGGAGGGTTACCACACCTACTTCTTATGTAATTAACTAAACTCACCTTTTTGCCCTACATTAGGACTACAAATACTTGAGTTAAAATTATTGGTTACTGTGTGTGTATTTTAACTTTGTAATTGCCTAGTTGTATGTTAACTTAATATATGTTATGTAACTTGTTACACAAATAACCCGCACATAAAAGGAGAAGCTTACGAGACCGACGTTTCGTTCCGACTTGTACCATTTGACATAATCCACACAGTGTGACTTTGTCAATGTCCAGTCGGACCGAAACGTCGTCGTAAGCTTCTCCCTTTTTGTGCAGGTTTATTTGTGTAATCGTCCGTCCACTGTATTGTGCCTTTTTTGTTATTTGTAAACTTGTTTATCTGCATTTTATATGCATTTGTAAACCTTGGGTAATAAAAAGCCGTACAGTAGGTTTAGGAAAGACACCACGTAAGCAAACACTATGACATATTTATTAAGAAAACGTTTCGGTCCTGGGACCTGTATGTTAGAAGTGATCAAGGTCCCAGGACCGAAGCGTTTTCTAATAAATATGTCATAGTGTTTGCTTACGTGTCTTTATAAACCATATTCATTTATAAATGGAAAAATGGAGTTCTGCTTTCTGGCAAAGTCTGCTTTCCATCAGTAGCCTGGAACCTAACCTGCCGAATAAGTGGGGCCCTACTGTATATGCCCCAAGACAAGGATAGGAGAATGGTACTTGTATCCCATATCCTCTTCATACCTCCGTCGAACTGCTCGGTATTATGCCAAATATTATTCATTCTGGAGTATTTAACATGTTTTTATGTTACTTATATTGTTTATTATGTCATATTAGATCATTGTGATAGGCAAATAAGCCGTAGTATTGATATTAGCGTAATAATAAAGCATATTCCCCTGCATAATGAGACTGAGCTCATGGCAACTGACAGTGGCTTCATAGCACCTTATCTTTAATGGACAATGTACTGTGTTGGTGCTTTACATAATGAGAAGCATTTCTTTTATTCGTTGGAACCATGGCTAGGGCTAAAGGTAATCAAGTTGTAACAATAAATTGAGAAAAAGAAGTTGGAATGACTCATGCAGCAAGTAGTGCTACCAGACAGTAGCAGCAGGTTGGTATGGCGACCCTGGAAATTTGAAATTATACTAGTTGAAATTAGTGCCGAATAACTGATGAAACTGGATGTCTGATTGCCAGATTTGTGATGGCGAACCTGTATCCCAGTGCAGTAGGGTCCTGCTTTACGGCATTTTGTCTTACAACATTCGCTAATATGGACATTTCAAATTATGACCAAAAAACTTGATACGACTCCCCCACCTGACTTTCTAATACAGTCACCATGCCCCATCCAGTTTGTTCACATTATCCGTGTGCTCCATGAGCACTGTGTCTCTCCATTATGTCTGGAAACTTTCCTAAATTTAAAGTGTTTTAAAGTTATTTCATGTTTTATATGTACAGTGGACCCCCGGTTAACGAACTTTTTTCATTCCAGTAGTATGTTCAGGTGCCAGTACTGACCGAATTTTTTCCCATAAGGAATATTGTGAAGTAGATTAGTCCATTTCAGACCCCCAAACATACACGTACAAACGCACTTACATAAATACACTTACATAATTGGTCGCATTTGGAGGTGATCGTTAAGCGGGGGTCCACTGTACTCTGATAATTATACTTATGTGTACCTGTAGCTAAATAAACTTACACACTGTGCTGGCGTGCAGGTACATGTTAACCCCTAAATGGTTCAAACATGTATATACGTTCTTTCCCCCATTGCACCTAATATTTTGAAAAACAAAAAAAAATAATATTTTTATAGAAATAAAGAGAACATTTTTTCTAAGTGTTATAGGATTAAAAAAATTGGGGTCAGTACTTACCGAGACATGAGGCCACGAAGTTGGCACTTGATGCTCACCTGACGGCAACATCGAGTTCTGCCACTTGCAGAAGTGTTGCTGATATACCATTTTGTCTCATTTTATATTATTTTTATGTTCTGATAATTACAATTTATAGTAGTTCTTGTCATTTTGTAACCAATCTTTGTTCTGACAGTAATATTAGGTACTGAAATTGCACTCAAATTGTCATAAACACACTGACAGGTGGACATTTACACCTGCCTTGGTCATTTACTATTGTCTAGGAATATATACAAAGTATTTATAAGTCCTAGCAATGTTTTGGATACATAGGAGTATATAATAATAATAATAATAATTCTTTCTTTCAACACACCGGCCGTATCCCACCGAGGCGGGGTGGCCCTAAAGGAAAAATGAAAGTTTCTCCTTTTACATTTAGTAATATATACAGGAGAAGAGGTTACTAGCCCCTTGCTCCCGGCATTTTAGTCGATTCTTACAACACGCATGGCTTACAGAGGAAGAATTCTGTTCCACTTCCCCATGGAGATAAGAGGAAATAAACAAGAATAAGAACTAGAAAGAAAATAGAAGAAAACAAGAGGGGTGTGTACATATATGCTTGTACATGTATGTGTAGTGTGACCTAAATGTAAGTAGAAGTAGCAAGATGTACCTGAAATCTTGCATGTTTATGAGACAGAAAAAAGACACCAGCAATCCTACCATCATGTAAAACAACTACAGGCTTCTGTTTTACACTCACTTGGCAGGACGGTAGTACCTCCCTGGGTGGTTGCTGTCTACCAACCTACTACCTAGGAATAATAATAATTCAATTCAAATTCAAAGTTTATTCTCTATAAGGATTACTATGCTGTGTTTACAGAATTTGGTTATTGTGTGGTTTACGTGTAGTAAAATAATAATTACAGAGTGTACCACTAGAACACCTAGCATGGCTAGGCATTTCGGGCAGACTTAAATTAAATCTTAAGTTTAAAATATTACAGAATTATGAGGTAAGTTGGTATTATGGCTAAGTGACTAAATACTAGTTTGTGAGTTTAGCAATGTGAATGCTTTTGTTTTGGCACTATGCCGCTGACAAGTGTCAGCGACAAGCATCCGGAGGGTGCGGTGATAAGATAAGTGGTGACATTTGATGAGCATCAGCGAGGGTGCAGTGGTAAGATAAGGGATAACATTTGATAAGCGTCCGCATCTCTGTCTCTGCTTATCTGTCTGTCTTCTCTCTCTCTCTGCTTCTCTCTCTCTCCGTCTCTCTGCTTGTCTCTCTCTCTCTGTCTCGGAGAGAGCCACTGTGAACTAACAGGTATTCTTATGCATTATATCTACAAGCACAGTATAGCACTTCGGATTTTTTAGGTTTTCCTAGGTAATTTATACAATGTATAATTTTATTTATGTGTACTTGTGAGATAGAAAGAGATAGACAGGCAAACAGATAGACAGAGACAGAGATAAACAGACACACAGACAGAGACAGAGGCAGACACAGAGACAGACAGACATAGATACAGACAGACAGACATAGATACAGACAGACAGAGATAGAGCCAGCCAGCCAGCCGCCGACCAGCCAGTTGGCCACCCAGCCAGCCAGCCTGCCAAACACTTATTACATGTTCCAGAATTGTTTCTCTTTACTAAGGGCATAGGTTATAAGAGATTCTGAAAGGGCATTGCACAAATGTTGCACACGGGATATTATAGAGGTTTTTGATATTTCCTCAACCACTTGTGGCCACATCCACCTCAGAGTCACTAAACTTGGGGTCAACATCACTTTCCTCTTAAAAGGGGAGTGCTAATATGACATGACATGAGTGAATCCTTGGTGTTGGCTGGCTGTTTTCTCTAGTTGGTGCTCAGTTTAACTGGTGCTTCCACAAGGTACTAAGTGGTCCCAGATTTTTTTAACCCTTAAACCCTCCAAACGTAGTTCTACGTTCACATGTGTAGAGCTCCGAACGTAGATCTACTTTTTTTTTTTTTTTACGTTTTCAAATGGAGAAAATTAAGGTTGGAGCACTACGCACATGAACGTTGATCTACGTTTGGACAGTTTAATCCTTTGAGGGTTTCGGCCATACTAGTACGGCTTACGCACCAAGGTTTTTGACATACTAGTACGCGTAAATTCTAGTGCCCTCAAATCTAGTGGGAGAAAGCTGGTAGGCCTAAATATGAAAGAATGGGTCTATGTGGTCAGTGTGCACAGTATAAAAAAAATCCTGCAGCACACAGTGCATAATGAGAAAAAAAAAACTTTGACCGTTTTTTTGGAATAAAACAGCAACTTTGCAGTGTATTTTCGTATGGTATTTATTGTTGCATTCTAGTTTTCTTGGTCTCATTTTATAGAATGAAAGACATGTTACAGAAATTGAGATGATTTTGACTGGTTTTACAATGAAAAGTACCTTGAACTTGAGCTCAAAGTAGCAGAAATGTTCGATTTTTACCAAAGTTCAAAAGTAAACAAATCATGCCAAGCGCCCAATTTACACGTCAAAACTGGTGGTCTAATATTCTTTTCGCAAGTGCACCCAATATTATTTATTACCATTTTTTACACTAATGCAGTAGTCTGCATAACAGTAAATCTTCTATTTTTTGTGAGAATAAAAATTCAAAGTGGAAAGCAAAAGAATGTAAGAGGGGTCTGAGACATGACTAATGAACAGAGGAAATGTCATTTTAGTGCCAGTAATGTCTTTCTTGTTTATTCTGGACCCTATTCGGAAAAATTTGGGATCTTTTGAAAAATTTGTGTGAAATTGGCAAAATTGCTAAATTCTCACCACTGTACTGGATAGTTGAAATTGGTAAATGGGTGGTTTCTTGCGCTCATTCAATAGAAAAGAATGGAGTTCTAGCGAAATATTCATGTTTTTTGTCGACTCGTACAGTGGAATTGGCCGAAAATGGGGCTCAAAGCGGGCAAAATTGCCAATGCGTAAACATCGCTGAGACCGCTAACTTTGCAAGAGCATAATTCCGTAAGTTTTCCATCATATTTCATACTTTTGGTGTCATTATGATCGGGAAAAGATTCTCTATCTTTTCATAAGAATTTTTTTTTTTTTTTTAATTTGGCCGACCCTGAGAACGAGTCTCGAAGAGGGCCTGTCGACCCTCAAAGGGTTAACTCTAGATTAGAATAGTGCAATAATAAGATGAAAAGATTACAATAAGGTTGGGCACTAAAGTATAAAATAAAAATGGGCAATAATAAAAGTTTGCAATAAGATTGGTCAATATAGTTTGAAGTAAAACTGGGCAATATTATCTAAAAGCACAGGGAAATAAGGCAAAAGTATCGTTTTAAAAATTGGGCTAAAGTGAAGCCTTTAACAATATACCCCACTGAAAGGAGCAGGGCTTTTACTTACGTTGTGCTGGAGTGCGGTCAATGTTTTCCTTTTGGTTGGAGTCCCCACGTCACCTTCGGTGGAAAGGGGGGGGAAATAGCGGAAGATAGACAGACTCCCTTAACAAGCAAAGCAATCAAGCTGTCGTCCCCATATACTCGCTTGTACTCCTATCTGTTTAACTTTTCCCCCACATGGGAAAAGGGGACATTAAAACAATATCAAAAAATGTTTAACCAAACCCATTGTCATTACAGAAGCCCCTTTTCGACAAATTCGTTTATCGACATGGTCTTAGGCAGAACTCTGTTGTTTGTGAGGAGAGGCTGTATTTTTTTTCCTCTTTTTTTTCAGTTAAAATTGCATGGGTCCAACTTACTACTATGCCCCTCAAACGTTTTTCCCAGTTTAAAAATTTTTGGTCCCCCCAAAGTTGTTTTCTCATTGGCTCAAAAAATTATGAACACTCACTCAAACCTCCCAAAACTTATAACCCCTTTCACTCTTTCTCCCCAAAGGGGCTAAAAATTACTTTTATAACATGAGATTTTTAATAGTGATATTAAAAGTTTTAAAATATCACAATAATCTTGTTCAAACAAAAATCAAAATTAGATGCTTCCAAAACTGAAATTAAGAATTTCCTCGTGTTTAAACAATTCTAAATTAAGAGAAAAAATTTTGTATTTGAATCTGGAAATTATTCTCTCAATAAACCAATTTAAAATGTGGGACTTCTTCAGTTTTAATACAGCGGAACCCCCGTATCCACTGATTCAGTATCCGTAGTTTGTTATCCACAATTTACTGTGGCCCAAAAATACCTCTTAATTTTGCATTACGTGTATAATGGTACCATAGTGTAGAAAAGTTGGCAGTCCTTCTAAGCCTAGGAGAAGCCATGAAGTGGTTTCCCATCAGTGAAAAAGTGATAATTCTTCACTTTAATTTATCAATTAAACTTTGTAATAGGTATGTATAGGACTTGTATACATATAGGGTTTGCTGCTATCCATGATTTCAGTATTCACAGCAACTCCTTGGAACGTATCCTCCACGGATACGGGGGTCCCACTGTATTTGAAATTCATCTTTATATTTAAAACAAAATTATTGAAAGAGAATATTCTCTAATTAAAAATAGTTTTTTTGAGATTACTATACCATTAGAACATTTTTTATATATTGTGTTATGGCTAGGAGAGAGAAATGGGCAAGGTTAGAAATGCATTTAAGGTAACAATTAACTATTTTTTATTAACATCAGATTCAGGTGCAGTCAAGGCTGAGGATCTTCCAATCTTTTTACAAGTCTTAGAAGGACGGTCACCCAATCTTGATCTCTCTAACCTAGATGTGGAGAGCCAGAAGTTAGATCCTGAGAGCAGAAAACTGCTGGATGGTCTTGATCTCTCCAGGAGCTTCTCCAACATCAGTACTGAGTCATCTGGCAACGAATATTCTCACACTCGGGAACCTGACAGTGAAAACCGTACAGCAAGAGTCAAGAGTCCTCTTTACAGTGTATTTAAGAGCCATGAAAATGACAGTAGTAATCTCTCAGGTGTATCTATGACCTCAGGGATATGGCCATTGGAGCAAAGGAAAGGCACAGAGGAAAAAAGTACTTCTTTTGCTCCCACAACAGTTGTAGACAAGATCATCTCACAGGATAGCTCAAAATTTGGATCTCCCCGAAGAGTTCAGCAAGGACTGAGTGGACGGACAAAAATTCCCACGTCGCAGGTAAACAGGACTCCTGTGAAAGCTTGTCGAACACTGCTATCACAGACATTCACAGACAAGAAACCTCCTTCCCCAGTTAAAGATTTATATATAAATTCAGAAGGAAGTGAGGAACATTTGAAGTATGAGAAGATAGCTCCAAGCAAGTATGGATCAGAAGGTGGGTTCTTCTTTTATACTCCTCTAATATTTGGTTAGTCTAGAATCTAATAATACACTTAGGAAAAATGTAGTTACAAACATTGTTAAAGACACTATTTTTTAAAGGCTTTCTTTCCCTTTTTTTGTATTCTGTTTATTTATATACAGTTGCTCGTTATAAAATTTTGTAGTAGAGAAGAGCCACTAGTATTGACTGTGTACCTTTGTATGTCTTCAAAAGGCAGTCAAGTGCAGTGTACCTATTATTGAGGTTGTGCACATAATTTACTTCTTGCTGTATATCCACTCCTTTTTTTTTTTATACAGTGGACCATTGGTTATTGGCCGTAATCTGTTCCAGAAGGCCAGCATAAAACCGAAATGACCTATAACCGAAATAATTATTTTCATTAGAATTAATGTAAGTACAATTAATCCGTTCCAGGCACCCAAAAATATTTACAAAAAATACATTTTTTAGAGAATAATTATAGTTTTACATACACAAAACACTCAGAACTAAATAAAATACATACATGAACAATTAATCAGTATTATATACCTATATTGAAGACTGTTGTTGGCTTATGGAAGATAGGGAGGAGAGTTTAGTGTTAGGAAGGGGAATCCCCTTCCATAAGGACTAAAGGTATCAAAGCCCTATCTGGGGTTACGTCCCTTCTTTGTCTTTTACTGCGACTAGGACCAGCTTGAGTCACTGGACCCCTGTCACACAAAATATCTGTCCAGAGAGCTCTGTTTCTGGCATCTCTTTAAGATTTCCCTGAAGTGGGACAAGGTTCTATCATTGAACCTGTTGCAGATGTAGCTTGTTTCAGATTGGTCAGGGTGATATTTTTCGGCTAAAGCTTGCACCCTAGTCCACATTGCACAAATCTCCTTAATCTCTGAAGAAGGCACCTCCTTCACTCCCTCTTCCTCCTCCTCTGAAGCAAGTTTCTGAGCTGTGGTCTGCTGCTGTTCCAGATGAAGCTCTTGCAGCTCTTCAGTTGTTAGCTCTTCCCTGTGGTCCTCCACCAACTCTTCCACATCCTCACCACTAACCTCCAACCCCATGGACTTGCCTGGAGATACAGTGGATTCCATAACAGGCGTAGGGTTCTCAGGGTCAGCCCCAAACCCTTCAGAATCCCTCTCTTGGACACATCTTGGCCATAATTTCCTCCAAGCAGAGTTGGAAGTCCTGGAAGTTACACCCTCCCAAACCTTACCTATAAGGCTTATGCAATGGAAGATATTGAAGTGATTCCTCCAGAACTCTCTTAGGGTCAATTGTGTCCAAGTCACTTCAAAGCACCCTTTTAAACACTGGGTTTGGGTGTGAGTTTTTGAAGTTAGAAATGACCTGCGGTCCATGGGCGGGAGAGAGTGGGGTAGGAGCAAGAACTTAACTGTTTTACCAAGGTCTACACGTTTTTTGGGGGATGAGCAGGAGCATTGTCCATACCAGGAGCCATGAGTGGGCAGTTTATGTTCCGGGGTTTTTTCACACTTGGGCAAACAACTTCATTACCCACTCTTGAAAATTTGCCTTGTGACCCATGCATTATTGTTAGCCCCCCCACATCACACAAAATTTACTTTGAAAACATTGTGTTTCTTGAAACACTCGGGTTTTCAAGTGATACAGCATAAAGACTTCACTTTGAAATCCCAGAGCATTAGCACAGAACAAAAAGAAACCTGTCTTTCAAGGCTTGTGTCCGGGCAAGGTCTTTTCCCTCATAATGTAGGCCCTTTTTGGGCATTTCTTCCAAAACAGGGGTTTTCGTACAATTAAAACACTTTTTGGAAAAGGGAAACCTTTGGGCTCTACTACCCCCGGGAAATCTTGGATAAACTTTTTAGCCACCATTTTTCAGAACTTGCACCTCTCCATGCCTGACCACACAGTGGCCACACGCTTTTTAAAACTCTCAAACCAGCCTTTGCTGGCCCCAAATTCACTAAAACTATTTTTTTCAGCATTTTTTTTTACAAAATCACATACAACTGCTTTCCTTCTCACAGTCACTGACTCCACAAAACTATTCCTGCTAATTGTTTTTTTTCCCCGTTCCCAACAGTAATAATTTTCCCTATCTTCCTTATTGGGGACCTTTTTTTTGTTTTACATTTACTCCTTTTTCAACTCAGCTTTCCTTTATTTGTTCTTTATTTGCCTGATGGAAGTGATGGAATTTGTTTTTTTCCCCTACCCTGGCAAGTTCCACCACTCTCATACCACTCTCAAATTTTTCAATCACTTCTCTCTTAAATTCCATCATGTTTCTCACTTTCTTTACCACAGGAACTTTACAAGGAACTTTCTTTGGGGCCATGCTTACTTATTTTGCAGTTGCACTTAATATATAACAAACAAAAACACTGATTTATAGCGAAATGTTTGGATGAATGAGCAGAAGCTTCCTCACTCGGCCAGCAACACAGCTACATTGGCTCAGGAACGCGCGAGAATCGCCAACCAATAAATGTCCAGTATAGATGATAAGCAAAATAACGGCCAATAACCGGAAGCCAAAAAAACCGGCCAGTATGCGAGTTGGCTGATAAGTGGAATGGTCCATAACCAAGGGCTCACTGTACTTAGCCCTTTCAGTAGCCGTTGTCCCTGACGTTCTATGTCATGAACTTAACTCACTCAAATAAGCTGTGAATGGAATATTTTTGCCTAGATTTGAGAGAATGGGTCTGTGTGGTGTGTGTTTAACCCCTTGACTGTCGCAACCCCCAATCCTGAGGTGTCTCCTGGTGTCGCAAAATTTAAAAAAAAAAAAAAAAAAAATTGTGAAATGATAGAGAATCTTTTCCCGGTTGTAATGACACCAAATAAAAACGAAATTTGATGGAAAACTGACGGAATTATGCTCCCGCGAAGTTAGTGACCTCGGCAATATTTACAAATCGGCGCTTTCACCCACTTTGAGCCCTATTTTCGGCTAATTCCGTTGTTCCAGTCGACCAAACTCATAGCTATTTCTTTAAAACTCCATTTTTTCTATCGACTGAAATAAGAAAATGCCCATTTACCGATTTCAACTACCCAATAATGTGGTCAGAAATTTACAGTTTGGCCAATTTCACGAAAATTAAAAAATATGACAATTTCAAAATAAGGTCCAGAATGAACAATGCAGACATTCCTGGCTCTAAAATAACATTTTCTTTGTTCATCAGTCATGCCTCCAGGCCCCTCTAATATTACTCTTGCTTTCTATTTTGAATTTTTATTCAAACAAAAAATAGAAGACTTACTATTATGCAGACTACTGCAATACTGTAATAATTGTATAAATAACATGAACCCATTCATAACTGCTTATTAGAATGGCTAGTTGGACATTTATTGGATAATGACATCATTTGTTTACTTTTGAACATTGGCAAAAATCAAACATTTCCCCTGCTTTGAGCTCCATTTCCAGGTTCTTTTTATAGTAAAATCAATCAAAATCACCTGTATTTCTGTAATATGTTTTCCATTCTATCAAATGAGACCAAGAAAACGAGAATACAACCATAAATACTATACGAAAATAGACCACAAAGTTGGCATTTTAATTAAAAAACGGTTGGAGTTTTTTTTTTCTCATTATGCACTGCGTGCTCCAGGATTTTTTTTATGTGGTGCACACTGACCACACAGATCCATTCTCTCACATGTGGGCCTACCAGCTTTGTCCTGCTTGGTTTGAAGCCACTAGAATTTATGAGTATATACATGTCAAACAAGGTACCTCATAAGACTTATATTTACGGCCGCGACAGTCAAAGGGTTAAAGTATAAAAATAATCCTGCCTCACACGGTGCATGTTGGGAAAAACAAAACTCATCATGTGGATGGTTTAAAATAGTGATTTTGAGAATTTTTTGGAGTGATTTTTAGAGTTTCATTAGCTGTTTCTTGGTATCATTTAATAGAATGGAAGACATACTGAAATAGGGATGATTTTGATTGATCTCAAAACTGAACATAGCTTGAAATTAAGCTCAAAGTAGTGGAAATATTAGAGTTTTGCCAATATTCCTGAGGATGAGTAAGGCCCCTTGCATCCCCAGTCTGCAGTCTTTTTCAGATTTTTTTTAATTTCCCTGATTCAGTTAGTGGGACACTGTAAACCATGATCAATCATTCCTGGTTATATTTTATTATCTGAGAAACAGTAAATTTTTTGATTGATTAACCCTTTCAGGGTTTCGGCCGTACTAGTACGGCTTACGCACCAGGGTTTTTGATGTACTAGTACAGTGGACCCCCCGCATACCGGACGCATCGCATACCGTACAATCCGCATACCGGACGCTTTGATCGCAAAAATTTTGCCTCGCATACCGCCCAAAAACCCGCTCACCACCCTTCGTCCGAGACGCGTCCAATGTGCGGCCTGAGCCACGCTCACATGTTCCACTGGTGGCATTGTTTACCAGCCAGCCTCCGCGGTAACATCCAAGCATACAATCGGAACATTTCGTATTATTACAGTGTTTTTGGTGATTTTTTCTGGAAAATAAGTGACCATGGGCCCCAAGAAAGCTTCTAGTGCCAACCCTACAGCAATAAGGGTGAGAATTACTATGGAGATGAAGAAAAAGATCATTGATAAGTATGAAAGTGGAGTGCGTGTCTCCGAGCTGGCCAGGTTGTATAATAAACCCCAATCAACCATCGCTACTATTGGTTGGTACAGCTGCTGCTGCTGCTGTACCACCATCAGCTGCTGCTGCACTGTCAGCTGCTGCTGCACTGTCAGCTGCTGCTGCACTGTCAGCTGCTGCTGCTGCTGTAGTACCGTCTGCTGCTGCTGTAGCACCGTCTGCTGCTGCTGTAGCATCGTCTGTTGCTGCTGTACATCGTCTGCTGCTGCTGTAGCATCGTCTGCTGCTGCTGTAGCATCGTCTGCTGCTGCTGTGCATCGTCTGCTGCTGCTGAAAGCATCGTCTGTTGCTGCTGTAGCATCGTCTGTTGCGCTGTACCACCGTTGTTGGTGTGGCTTATTGAGAATACCAAGAAACATTAACCCCAAGGGATTTGCCACCCAGGATAACCCAAAAAAGTCAGTGTCATGAAGACTGTCTAACTTATTTCCATTGGGGTCCTTAATCTTGTCTCCCAGGATGCAACCCTCACCATCGACTAACACCAGGTGAACAGGGAAAATCCCCTGGAACTAGTGCTCAATTGGTGAATTTAGAGCCAGCAAAGGTTGGTTTGAGAGATTTAAGAATCGTAGTGGCATACACAGTGTGATAAGGCCTGTTTTTGGAAGAAAATACCAAACAGGACCTACAGTACTCAGGAGGAAAAGGCATCCCAGGACACAGTGTCTCATCAGTCATTGCTGCATCTTCAAAAAAAGGTAAGTGTCATTTATTCTTCTTTTTGTAGAGTAGTACATGCACAATATATATTGTGCATGTACTACTCTACTATTGTGCATGTATCCTTCTCTTTGTGTGTAGGAAAATGTATATTTTATGTGGTTTAAAAAATTTTTTTTTCATATTTTTGGGTGTCTTGCACGGATTAATTTGATTTCCATTATTTCTTATGGGGAAAATTCATTCGCATACTGAACATTTCGCATAACAGCCAGCCCTCTTGCATGGATTAAAGTCGCTATGCGGGGGTCCACTGTACGGCTAAATTCTAGCGCCCTCAAATCTAGTGAGAGAAAGCTGGTAGGCCTACATATGAAGGAATGGGTCTATGTGGTCAGTGTGCGCAGTATAAAAAAATGCTGCATTACACAATGCATAATGAGAAAAAAAAAACTTTGACCGTGTTTTTGGATTAAAACAGCGACTTTGCACCGTATTTTCGTATGGTATTTATTGTTGTATTCTAGTTTTCCTGGTCTCATTCTATAGAATGGAAGACATATTACAGAAATTGAGATGATTTTTGACTGATTTTACAATGAAAAGTACCCTCCAAACTGCCAATATCCCAAACCCCTCCTTTAAAGTGCAAACATTGTACTTCCCATTTCCAGGACTCAAGGGTCCGACTATATGAAAAAAAAACCGGGTTTTTTCCCCCTGAATCCCTTCACTTAAATATTCCCCTGCCCACCTCCAACAGACCCGTCACCCCCCCAAGTACCTTTCCCGTCTCCTTTCCCACTCCAACCCTAACACGCTCTTTCACACTTCCCGAAGCCCAAGCCCCTGCCCACAAAACCCCCTTTTAAAACCCCCTCTCCCCAAAACCCTTTCGAGGGGGGCCCCCTACCCTCCCTTTCCCCTTCCCCAATAATTTAAAAGCTTTCCCAATTCTTTCTATTTGATCCATTCTCCTAAATGAAAAAACCAAACCCCCAAAAACCCCCTTTTCTCCCCTCGACTAATACTTTTATTAACTCCACCCCTTTTTTCCAAATTTTCCCACACCCAATTTTTTTGCATAAAAATTTACACCACCCCCAATTGCCCTTAGCCAGGACATCTCCACTCCCTCCAACCGCCTCCCGCTGCTGAAATTTCCCCACCCAAGTTTCACACCCATATAAGATGGGTACACATATTTTCAAACTTTTCCCCCCTTCTTTGCCTCCATAGAAAAAAAACTTTTTTTGACTCCAAAATATACCTAAAACGAAACCACTCCCCTTTTTTTCCTTCATCAATTCATGTTTTCCCCTCTTTCATAAATCCACCGCCGACACGTACTAAAAAACTTTCACTTTTTTTCCATACCCCCCCCCTCCCCAAATTTGATACCCAATTTTTTTTTTATCAAAATCTTTTTGATCCCCTCATCACCTACTCTTTTCTATGTTCACTTTCAACTTTCTATTTTACACACTTTCCCAAACTCATCCACTAACCTTTGCAATTTTTCTTTAGAATCTCCCATAAGCCAGTTTCACAGAAAAAAAGTAACTGCCCCAAGTTCCCATTTTAAATTTTGGGATTCCCCATAATTTAATCCCACCCCCCCTCCCAACACCCTAGCATTTACTTCTTTTTAACAGCCCCATCTACAAATATTTTAAACCCCCTGGTGACTTTAAACACACCCCAAAGAACACAATATGTAAAACAAAAATACTACACTAGTACAACAATGGGAAATTAGTGCATTTCCCTAAGCAAAGCAAAAAAAAAAGAAGCCACTAGAGAGCAGACCTGCTTCAACCAGCTCTAGAAGGGGAAGACAAGGGAAACCAGGGGGAGGTGCCGACAACCCCCTCTGTAAATTTGAAAAAAACCAATTTTCTCTTTGGCTGAATTTGGGGTTACTGATCAAACGGGGGCCCCCATCATTGGGCCCCTAGTATTTGGTTCGCGGGTTTGGGGGAAAATACCCTTTTTTCAATGGGGGTTGAAAAACTTTGCGCCGAATAAGGTTAAGTACTCTTTGGCATGCCACACACCTAAAAGGGGGCTTTTTGATAAAAATCAAGATGTTTTTTTTTCCTTTTAAAACCTTACAATTTTGTGGTTTCATGTTAAAAAGAAACTAATTAAAAGGGAAAGGGCTCCTAGCATCCTGGGCCTTTTCCCGAGGGGAAACTAAACAACAAATTCTTACCAAAGTTGATATGGTTATGGACCCTTACATTTGAACAGGCATTATTAATACTGTACATACAAATTTAAGAACATACTTTTTTTGGGTTACAAATTTAAGTTTTAAACCCCTTTCGGGGCCCAAAGGGCCCAAATCGGGAAAGTAAACCCACCATTTGCCCCAAAAATTTTAAAAAAAAAAAAAAATTTTGTTTTTTTTTTTCTATGAAATCGTAGAGAATCTTTTTTGAAGGAAATTTAAAAAAAAAAAGTACAAAATTTTTGGGGGAAAAAATTACGAAATTATCTCTCGCAAATTTTTGATGTTCACGTTTATTTACGAATCAGCAATTTGCCAACTTTTGACCCCCTTTTTTGGCCCAAATTTACTTTAAATTCCAATCAACCAAATTTCTTACTTTTTCCCCACTAGTTTTAACTTCTATTCTTCGATTGAACCCCAAGAAATCGCCAAGTCAACGTTTCAACTAAAAAAATTAAAGGGGTGGGAAATTTTAATTTTGGGGCCCAAATTTAAAACACAAAGTTCAAAATTTTCCAAAATTTCAAAAAGGGTCCAGAATGAACAATGTGGGCTTTCCTGGCACTAAACTAACATTTCCTCTTTTCCCATTAGTTATGTTTTGAGGTTTTAAAAAAAATTTTCCTTTTTTGATTTTTTATTCACAAAATTTGAATTTTTTTTTAAACACCAAAAAAAAAAAGTTTTTTACTTTTTATGCAATACTGAAAAATTGGGAATAAAAAACATCCCATTTTGTGAATGTATTTTAGACCCCCCAGCGACGTGTATTAACGGGGTGAGGTCTTTGTTTACTTTTGAATATGGGAAAAAATTTAACATTTCGCTACTTTGAGCCAGTTTAAAGCCTTTTCCCAAAAGCAAAAACCCAAATTTAAAAATCATCTCTATTTCGTAAAATGTTTTTCCCCATTCTATCAAATGAACCAAAAAAACGCAAATACAACTATAAAAAATATACGAAAAAACATTTGCAAAGTTCCCTTTTTTAATCGAAAAATAAAGATTTCATTTTTTTTCCCTCCATTATACACAGTGTCTCCCAGGAATTTTTTTTATGTGGTGCACAAAACCACATAGATGTATTCTCTCATATCTCCCCCCAAATTTACCACTCACTTTTAAATCAAATGAGCTGAGCTCATGGCGTAGATCTAGGGTTTTGGACCCTGAATGAAAAGGCCTAGTTTCTTAGGGGAGGGACCCGAAAGGGTTAAAAATTTAAAGGTAATATAAATCCAAAGGTAGTGGGGTAACAGCAACCGCCCAGGGGGGTCTACCCCCCCGGTCAATGAGTGGTAAAAGGGGAACCTTTTTAATTTTGTTTACTAAGGGGTAGGTTTGGCTGGTGCTTTTTTCTGCCCTCATAAACATGAAAGGGTTTCGGAAACTTTTGCTACTTCTTACACTTGGTTCACAAAACAAAAAATTATACAAGCATGCATATATATTATAAATAATAAAATATATATATATATTATATAAATATATATATATAATATATATATATATATATATATATATTTTTTAAATTATCAAAACTGGCCGTTTCCCCAAACCAAGGCGGGGGGCCCAAAAAGAAAAATTTTAAACCCCAACCTTCACTCCATCACGTTTTGGGAAAGAAGGGTGTTTTTTACACTACAGTTTTTAAATTTGCAACATTAAAAACCCCTCCTTCAAAAGTGCAGGCACTGTACTTCCCATTTTTCCGGGACTCAATTCCGGGCCCCTCCCGGGTTTTCCCTGCCCCCCTTTTCAAAAATGTTACTTTGTTTCAAAACCCAAAACACACTCAATTATTAAAAATCATTTGTCTCCAATCACTCCTACAAACACGCTCATGCATACCTCCCTGGAAATTTCCAACCCCCTCGAAAAACAAAACCTCCTTTACCCCCTCTCCCCAAACCTTTCCTACCCCAACTCCTACCCCGCCCCCCTTCCAACTACAGACTGATACACTCTTGGTCATTCTTTTTTTCGCTCCATTCCTCTACATGTCCAAAATCACCTCAAAAACCCCTTTCCTCATCCCTCGGAAAACCCATTTTTTTTGGTAATCCCGCCCCCTCCTCCAAACTTCCAAACAAAACGAATTCCCCTGAAATTATATTCACACCACACATTCCCTCAGACCATGAATCTCCATTTGCCTCCACCCTTTTCCCTCGCTGAAACCCATTCATCCCCCAAAGTTTCCCACCCCCCATTTAAAGCTTTGGTAAAAAAATACCCATACTTTCCCCCCTTTTTGCCCCCAAAGGGACAAAGTTCTTTGTCTCCACAGACTCCTAAGGCACCCCTCCCTCTTTTTCCCTTATCAGTTCTATAATTCACCTCATCTTTCATAGACCCATCCCTGACACTCCCCTCCCAAAATATCTAATACTTTACCCCCACCCCCTCCATACTCCTCCCTCCAATCGATTTTCAATCTTTCATCACCTAATTCTTTTTTTTACCCCCAAAAACCTTACTCTTTCCTGTATTCCCCCCTTTAATTTTCTTTTTTTTGGCACACCCTACCAAAATTCATCCACCAATCCCCTGCAACTTCTTTTCCCGAATCTCCCCAAGAGCACAGTTAAATCAGCAAAGGGGCAGCTGTAACAACTCCCACTTTGGTGTGTTTTCCCTTTTTTCTTTTAACCCCCACGCCTTTTGTCAAGACCCTCCTTTTTAAACTTCCTCTTCCACCCCATCTAAAATATATTAAACAACCAGGGTGCCCATCACACATCCTTGTCTAAGGCCTATTTTTTACTGGGGAAAAAATTTCCCTCTTTCCCTACATACTCAACTTGAGCCTCCAAACCTCGAAAAAAAACTCTTCCATGTTTTTCAGAAAACCTACCTCCTCCCAACCATACCCCTTGCAACATCGGGCCACATTCCCCCCCCTATCCCCCCCTGTTTTAAACCCCCTTTTCCCAAATCCAAAAATCCCAAAAAAAGACCTCTTTACCTTATCTAAATACTTTTCCCACAAAAATTTTTTTTCACGGGAAAACCCCTTTGTCCAAAACACCCCCCCCTTTCCTAAACCCTCCTTGTTCATCTCTATCCTTTTCCCGTTTTACTTTTAAATTCTTTCAATAATAACTCTTACCATACATTTTAACCAGGTATACTCACAGACTTACCCCCCTAAAATTTTTTTGCACCTCTTTTTTACCCCTTTGCCTTTATACAAAGGAACTTTTCATGCTCTCCCCCAACCCCAGGAAACCTTACCCTCTTCCATACTTTTAAATTAAAAAAATTCACCAACCACCCAAAACAAATACCCCCCACCTGTTTTTTTTAACATTTCTATCTTTTCCCATCAACCCCGGCTGCCTTCCCCCCTTTCTTTAAAAAAACCTACGCCACGAACTTCCCCCACACCAAAAACCTGGCTCTTCCTACTCCTACAAGATTTTAAATTCCCCCTTTTGCCCTATACACAAAACAAAAGTTTTTCCCATTTTCATCAAAAATTTAACAATTCCTAAAAATTTCCCCTTTCCCATCTTCCCAATACCTCTAACTCTCCTTTTAAAATAACTCCCTCCCTTTTTTTAACTGACAAAAATCCTTTGTTCTCTAGGCTTTCTTAATTTGTTAATCTCACTCCAAAACTTTTTTTTATTTTCAAAAAAATTTGTTGATAAAATCTAAACCCACCTCTCTTTTTGCTCTCTTTTTTCTTGCTTCACCACCCCTTTTAACCCCCTTTTTTTTCCCATAAACTTTTTCCCCCCTTTGCATCACTTCTTTTTTTGTAAAAATTTCTCAAAATGCAAACTTTTTCTCCCTTTACTACCCCTTTTACATCATCATTCCACCAATCGCTCCTTTTCCCCCCCCACCACCCCATTTTCCTGAAACCCACAAACTTCTGCTAAAACACTTTTAACACAAACAGGGTTTAAAAAACCCAAACCCATACCTCTTCGCCCCATTGCCTATGCCCCCCCCTTACCCCCATCTATCCCCCAAAATACTGTTTTTTTAATCTTTACCCTAACTGCCTCCTCTTTTAGTTTAAAAAACCTTCACCTCTCTCTTCCCTGATTTTTCCCTATTCCCCTTGTACCCCCATCAAATTTTTAACCTCAGTGAACTACAACTAAAAGTGATCAAAATATATCTGTGGCCCCTCTATAAACATGTACATCCTGAAGTCACTCAACAGTTTTTTTATCTCCCAATACAAAAAACCAAAAAACCCTACGTCATTTTCCCCCTACATCAAATCTTGAAATTTTTTTTTATCCTTTTTTTTTTAAAAATTATGTATTACCTATAACAAAACCCCCTTTTTCTATAAAAAGTTCAATCAAAGGGGTTCCCATTACCCATTTAAAACCTGACAACCCCAAATTTAACCTACCAAAACCCTCTCTAAAAGTTTCCCCTTTTTTTTAGCATTCGGGCCCCTACCAAATTACTCTCTCACCTTTGGTTTCAAAGGCCCCCTATACAATTTACTTAACATCTCCCAAAAACCTCTCTCCTCCTCTGCTTTTCCCCTCTTCTCCAGGTGCATACACGCTTATTAAAGACCCCCTTCTGCAACCAACCTTTACTTTTAAACCATTAATTTTTTGAATTTACACCCTTCATATTTCCCCCTTTTTTTTTTTCCCCTTCCTTTTAAATGATCATTTAACAAATTTCTGCTACCCCCCCTTTTCTCTAATCCTCAGATACTCCAGATTTAATCCCCCTTTTTTTCCCCCCACTGAAACTCTCCCCACCCCCTTCAGCTTTGTTTCCCTTTGGGCCAGGACCCTCCAACTTCTTTTCCCTTCATTTTTTTTTTTTTTTTTTTTTTTTTTTTATTTTCACACTTTGGGCCCATTCCCACCAAGGCAGGTGGCCCAAAAAGGGAAAAAAATTTCACCCTCATTCACTCCATCAATGTCCCTTTCCAGAAGGGGGCTTTACATACAGTTTTTAAAATGCAAAAAATTAACACCCCCCCCTTTTTTTCATAACATTTAGCAATTTATCTGTTTTTTGTCATCCGCACTACATTTCCCCCACATTTAAGCATCCCAGTTTTATAAAGTTTTTTTTCTTCTCTTTTTTAGTAATGTCTACAGAGAAGGGGGTTTCTAGCCCCTTGCCCCTGCAAATTTTTGTCGCCTCATTCCCACCCCGCAGGCTTTTTCGGAGGGGAAAAAATTTTTTTTCCAAATTCCCCATGGACAATAAAGAAAAAAAAGAAAAAACAAGAAAATATTTTAAAAAAGGGGAAAAAAACCTAGATGAAAGTAATACAGTATAAAATGGGATGAGGGGTGTCCCCGTGAAGTGTGGGCCCAAGTTTAGTAGGAAACAAGGGGTATCCCTTTTACTAGCGTGGGTTTTTGAACAAAAAAAGAAACCCCAATCCTACCATCATGCAAAAAGTTACAGGTTTCTGTTTCACCGTCCCTTGGCAGGACGGTGTACTTCCCCCGGGTTTTTTTGGTTTTACCAACCTACAAACCCAATCTGTATATATATAAAAACAGTGGACCCCCGCAAAAACGACCTTAATCCGGCAAAAAGGGGTGGTTGTTTTTTGCCCAAATGCTCGGGATGGGGAATGAAAATTTTCCCCCAAAAAAAATAATGGAAATCAAAATTTAAACCTGGGAAGACACCCAAAAGTTTTGAAAAAAAAAAAAATTTTTCCACATTAAATATACATTTTCCTACACACAAAGAAAGGGTACAAAGCACAATAGTAATAGTACATGCACAAAATATATTTGCATGAAATACTCTACTAAATGAAGAATAAAAGACACTTACCTTTATTAAGATGCAGCAATGACTGTGAGACACTGTGTCCTGGGAGTGCCTTTTTTTCCTGAAGGGACTGTAGGGCCCCGTTTTTTGGGATTTTCCTTTCCAAAAACCCGCCTTTTCCACACTTTTTATGCCACAAAAATTCTTAAATCTCTCAAACCAACCTTTGCTGGCTTTAAAATTTACCTATGACACTGTTCCCCGGAAATTTTTTCCCTGTTCACCTGGGGGGTTTGTTTGACTGGTGTGGGTTGGGATCCTGGGGGAAAAAGATTAAGGACCCCCAAAGGAAATAAGTTAACAGTCTTCGATTTACAACCGACTTTTTTGGGTTATCCCGGGGCAAATCCTCTGGGGGTTTAAATTTTTTCTTGGTATTTTTCAAAAAGCCACACCAACAACGGTGGGTAAAAAGCAGCAGCAGCAGCTGACGGGGTACGGCAGCAAAAAGATATCAAAAGCAGCAACAGACATGCCCACAGCAGCAGCAGAAAGATCTACAGCAGCAGCAGACGATTTCTACAGCAGCACAAAAAGGGCGATGCACAGCGCAGCAACGGGTGCTACAGCAGCAAACAACATTTCTAAAAAGCAGCAGCAGAAAGATGCAAAAGCAGCCCGCAGATGGAAAGGGTACAGCAAACAGCAACAATGCTACAGCACAGCAGACATGCAAAAGCAGCAGCAGACATGCTAAAAGCAGCAGCAGACGATTCTACAGCCCCAGCAAAACCCATGCCAAAAGCAGCAGCAGACGTGCTAAAAGCAGCAAAACAGATGATTTCTACAGCAGCAGCAGACGAAGCTACAGCACACAACATAAAAACAGCACAGAGGGAGCTGAAGGGGGTACAAACAACAGCACTGACATGCCCGCAGCAGCTGACAGTGCCGCAGCAGCTGACTGCCCCAGCAGCTGGGCAGTGCCCCCAGCAACTGACAGTGCGCAAACAGCTGACAGTGCAGGGAGTAAGCTGAATGCAGCACAGCTGACAGTGCACAGCAGCTGAGGGTTGGGACAAAACAGCAGCTGGGACCACCAAAAAAGCGATGGGGTTATTGGGTTTAAATTTTACAACCTGGCCCCGCTCGGGGACACGCACTCCACTTTCCCTACTTAACAAGATTTTTTCTTCCATCTCTATAGTAATTCTCAAACCCCTTTTTGCTGTAGGGTTGGCACTAGAAAGGCTTTTTTGGGCCCCCTGGTCACTTATTTTCCCCGAAAAAATCACCAAAAAAAAAAAACTGTAAAAAGTACAAATGTTCCCCAATTTTTTGCTTGGGTTTACCCCCCGGAGGCTGGCGGTAAACAATGCCACCGGGGGGAACCTGTGACGGGGGCTCAGGCCGCACATTGGGGCGCTCTCGGACGAAGGGCGGGACGGGGGTTTTCCCCGGGGGAGCGAGGGAAAATTTTTTTGCGATCCCAAAACGTCCGGTATGCGGATTGTACGGTTTTGCAATCTCCGGGATGCGGGGGTCCCCCTTTTAAAATATATATATAAATATATATAATATATATAATATATATATATATATATATATATAAATAAAATATAAATAAATATATATATAAATATAATTTTTTTTTTTTTTTTTTTTTTTTTTTTTTTTTTCAAAAAGTCGGGCCCCCGCCCCACCGAGGGAGGGTACCCAAATAAAAGAAAAAGAAAAAAAAATCCCCAAAAAGAAAATAATTTTTATCATCCAATTTAACACTTTCACCACACTCACACATTTAACAAGCTTTTTCGAGGGGCTCCCAAAAACCCCAAAAGTTTTGAACATATACGTATAGAAAATACCCAACATATCCCCCCAAACTGCCAAAACCCAAACCCCCCCTTTTTAAAGGGGCAGCATTTTAATTCCCCTTTTCCCGGACCCCAAGTCCGAAAAGAAAAAAAACCCGGGTTTTCCCCGAAACCCTTCAAATAAATATTACCCTGCTCACAAAATCCAACAGATCGTCCCGGCCCCAAGTACAATTTGCTCCATTTCAAATTTCCCCATTTTAACACGCTCATGCATGCTTGCTGGAAGTCCAAAACCCCCAACCCACAAAACCCCCTTTACCCCCCTTTCCCAAAACCTTTTGAGGATAAAACCCCCCCCCTCTTTCCCTTTCCCCTAAGATTTAATGCTTTCCCTGTCATTTCTACTTTTTATCCAATTTTTCTCTAAATGACCAAACCACCTCAACAACCCCTCTTCCCCTCTGACTAATGCTTTTTTTTTAAAATCCACACCCTTTTCCAATTTTTCCCCACTCCGAATTTTTTGGGAAAATAAATTTTTCCACACAATTGGGCCCCTTTGACAGGACATCTCCAAAAGCCTCCAACCGTCTCCTCGCGCGCAAATTTCCCCCCCAAGCTTTACATCCATATAAGAGTGGGTTTGGGACTACTATAACTTCATACATTCCCCTTTTGCCTCCAAAAAATAATTTTTTTTACCCACATTAACCCAACGCACCACCAAACCTTTTTTTTCCCCCATCAATTCTATGATTTAAACCCCATCCTTTATAAATCCAAACCGCCCGAACAAAGTCAAATCCCAAGTAAACTAAAACATTTTACTTCTTTTCCCTAAATCCCTCCCCCCCCAATTTTTATATTCCCAAATTTTTTTTTCTCAAAAACAAATTTAACCCTCATCACCCTTAAATCTTTTCTATGTTGACTTTTAACTTTCCCACCTTTTCCATTTTCAAACCATCCACTAACCTTTGAATTTTTCTTTAGAATCTCCCTTTAAACAAAGTATCATCAGCAAAAATAACTGTGTCAATTCCCCAAATTTTAAATTTTATTCCCCATAATTTAATCCCAAACCCCTCTCCCCCGAACACCTTTGCATTTACTTCTTTTACAACCCCATCAAAAAATATATTAAACAAACCCTGGTGGAAAATTACACATCCCTGTCTAAGACCTACTTTTTAAACCCGGGAAATATTCTCCCCCTCTTCTACACACCCTAACCTGACCCCACTATCCTCATAAAAAAGCTCTTTACAGCATTTATAAACTTACCACCTATTCCCCTATACTTTCAACACTGCCACATTGTTCCTCTATCCACTCTAACAAATGCCTTTTCTAAATCCAAAAATTTCAAAAAAAAACTTCCCAAACCCTTTTTCTAAAAAACGTTTTACATTTTGTTTTTCAATTAAACACTTGATCTACACATCCCCTAACCCCCCCTCTGAAGCCCCCCTTGCCGCCGCAATTCACATTCTGTCTTAAACCCCTAATTTTTCAATTATAACCCTAAAACCTATTTCCTTTTTCCTGGGGATAAATCAAATAAACTTATTCCTCTATAATTTTTAAAAATCTCCCTTTTTTCCCCTTTCCCCCTTTTTAAAAAGGGACTATACCAAAGCTCTCTTTCCAAACCCCAAATACCTTCCCCTCTTTCAAAACATTTTTAAAAAAAAAACAAAAATACCAACCACTCCCAAAACCTTTTATCCCCCCCTCTTTTAAAAAAATTTTTGTTAAAATCCCATCAGTTTTCCCGCTTTCTTTAACCCCCCTTTTATTCTTCGTAATGCCTCACGTACCTCCACCAAAACTTTTCATTCGGGTCTTTTTCCCTCCTAAAAAATGGGATAACCTCCCTGGGCCCTTTATGAAAAATTTTTCCCCCGCCTTTCCCCTTTTTTCCTTTAAAATTTAAAAGTTTTTCCCCAAAAAAATTTTCGGCCCTTTTACCTAAATACCTCCCCCTCCCCCATCTCCAACTCCCCTACTCCCGTTTTTAACGACCCAAAACCAAAACTTCCCTAGGCTTTCTTAACTTTTTTAAAATTTTTTCCCAAAATTTTTTTTTTATTTTCATTAAATTTCTTGACAAATGCCTCCCCCCACTCTTTTCATCCCGCTCTTTCCCTTTTTCACTCCCCTCAAAAACCCTCCTTCCCTTTCCTTTTTCCTCCATAACTCTGCTCTTCCTTTTAACAAATTCTGCTTTGTAAAAACCCCCCTCATTTAACAAATTTTTTTCCCCTTTTTTCACACCCTTTTCTTTATCATTCCACCCAAACACTCCTCTTTCCTCCTGCCCCCACCCTCCTATAAACCAAAAAACCTTTTTGCCCACATTCTAATACTTTCATTTTTAAAACTATTCCAAAACCCCCTCAAAAACCCCCCCCCTACTCCCTTTTTTTGCACTAGCCACCCCTTTTTTCCCCCAAAATTCCCCTTTACTCGCCCCGGGAAATTTCCCCTCCCTTAGTTTATACACTTTTTACCTCCCTCTTACTTTTTGTTGCCACCCTTCCCAAAAAATTTCCCCTTACCCTAACCCTTTGCCCACAACTAAATAATGATTTCCCATATATCATTGCCCCCCCTATTAAAAATGTACACCTGGGGCCTACCCTTTAACCTTTTTTCCCCCCCAATACATAATCTAACAAAAATAAATTTCATTACGTGCTACAAACATACCTTTATATTTATTTATCCTCTTTTCATAAAAAAATGTAATTTCTTATTTTCCAAAAATTTTTTCTACACATAGCTCAATTAAAGGCTCCCCCATTTTCATTTACCCCTGGCACCCCAAAAAAATACCTACTACTCCCTCCATAACAAATTTTACCCAAATTTTTGCATTGAAATCCCCAACCACCAATTTCTCTCACCTTAAAATTTAAAACTCCCCACCCTTCACTCAACTTTTTCCCCGAATCTCTCTTTCTCCTCTACCTTTTCTCCTTTTCCCGGTTTCAACACCTTACTTTAAACCCCCTTTTTTACATCCAATCTTTTTTTTTTTACTCCCAAAAATAATCCTTGAATTTTATACATTTTTTATCCCTCTTTTCCTGCCATAGCTTAAACCTTCCCAAAATTATTGCTACTCCCCCTTTTTTAGCTCTAACTCTATTTTAAACCCCCGACCTAATCCCCCCAATTTTTTCCTCCCATTGAAAAACCCCTCCACCCCCTTCAGCTTTGTTTCACTTAAAGCCAGGACATCCAGTTTCTTCTCATTCTCTGGGTTTTCTTCTGTTTTCTTTCTAGTGCTTGTTCTTGTTTATTTCCTCTTATCTCCATGGGAAAGTGGAACAGAATTCTTCCTCTGTAAGCTATGCATGTTGTAAGAGGTGACTAAAATGGCGGGAGCAAGGGGCTAGTAACCCCTTCTCCTGTACAAGTTACTAAATTTAAAATGAAAAACCTTCATTTTTCTTTTTGGGCCACCCTACCTTGGTGGGATATGGCCGGTTTGTTGAAAGAAGGTAATATAAGTCATATAATAATATTACAAATGGTAGAGTTGGTGATGGGATTGGATTTGTCTTGGCATGATACACTGTTTGTTTTAAAGCTCATATACTGAAAGAGTATCTTAGGCAAATTTAGGACTAATAGGCAGGAGCTATATTAGGAATTTTATGTTTACAGTCATATGGGTGGGTGTAAGTGTAAAATAGGGGGGAATTACAGATGACGAGAGTAAGACTATTGTTTTGGATGTGTTTATGATACAAAAAAGAAAATTAGGTGGTTTTCACATAGATGATGATGGGGTGTGTTATTGAGGTAAGGTGTTTTTTAATGGTAGTTTTGAAAATGGTGGTTGAGTCTGCAGTTCTAGAGTTTTCAGGCAGGGAGTTCCAGATTTTAGGTCCTTTTATGTTCTTCAATTTTTTGTAGAGGCTTTTCCGGACACTGATAATGTCATAAAGATTTTTGTGTCTGGTATTGTGTCTTTGGGTCCTGTTACAACTATCAAGAAAGTGTTTTAGTTCAGGGTTAATATTAGAATTTATGGTTCTGTAAATGTAGGTTGCACTATAATATGTGTGGATGTTCTGTATGGTGAGTAGGTTTAGGTCTTTGAAGAGTGAGGTGGGGTGTGTGTTGTCTTGCATTGGATTGCCACATTGCATTGGATTGCGTGACAATTCTTACTGCAGCTTTCTGTTGGGTTATTGTTGGGCTGTGTTGCTGCTGTTGATCCCCAGGCACAAATACCATAGGTGAGGCAGGGATAGATGAGCGAACAGTAGTGTGAGTAGGGCTGACTGTGGTACATAGTAACGTGTCTTGGAGAGGATCCCAACTGTTTTGGATACTTTTTTTGTTATTTGTTGGATATGGTTGTTGAATTTCAGGTTGCTGTCTAGGTACAGCCACAGGAATTTGCCCTCATTATGTTTAGCAATAAGAGTGTTGTCAGTCGTTATGTACAGCTCTGCAGCACCTGTTCTCTTGCAATACAGAACGTAGAAGGTTTTGTCAATATTAAGTGCAAGTTTATTAGCAGTCATCCAGGTTGATATTTTTACCAGATCTTTGTTAACAGTAGTGTTGAGTGATGCAAGATTAGGGTGGGAGATGACACAAGTTGTATCATCAGGTTTAAGGTGTTGTGATACATTAGGAAGCTGATTAATGTATAAGAGGAAGAGCAGGGGATCAAAAACATGGTCGGAGTTTTTTTTCTCACATTATGCACTCCATGCTGCAGGATTTTTTATCCTGCACACACTGACCATGCAGACCCATTCTCTCATATGTAGGTCTACCAGCTCTCCCCTGCTAGAATTTTGGAGTATTAATACATCACCAACACTGGCTCGTAAGATGTATCTATACTGCACCAACAGTGAAAGGGTTAAAACTGTATCAGGATATACGACAAATTCTAAACATTAAATAGAGCGAAAAAGTAATGTGAAGGTTCTGGGAGTGATAATGTCAGAGGATCTCGCTTTTGAAGACCACAGCAATGTATTTACCGCATCTGCTAGGATAATGATAGGATGGATAATGAGAACCTTCAAAACAAGGGATGCCAAGCCCATGATGATTCTCTTCAAATCGCTTGTTCTATCTAGGCTGGAATACTGCCCTCTTTAAGGTAGGTGGAATTGCTGACCCGGAGAGTGTACAAAGAACTTTCACCACACACATAAGTATGATGAGGCATCTAAATTACTGGGAATGGTTGAAGTCCCTTGATCTGTATTCCCTGGAGTGCAGGCGAGAGATATACATGATAATATACACTTGGAAAATCCTAGAGAGATTAGTACCAAACCTGTACATGAACATCACTCCCTACGAAAGCAAGACTCAGCAGGAGACGCAACATTTCCCCAATGAAAAGCAGGAGCGCCACGAGTACACTGAGAGACAACACAGTAAATGTCAGGGGGCCCAAGATTGTTCAACTGCCTCCCAGCTGCCTCCCTGGCTGTCTTCAAGAAGACACTGGACAAGCAAAGTCAGCACCTGACCAGCCGGGCTGTGGTTCATATGTCAGTTTGCATGTGGTCAGCAGTAACAGCCTGGTTGATCAGACCCTGATCCACCACGAGGCCTGGTCTCGCACTGGGCTGTGGGGGCATTGACCCCCAAAACCCTTTCCAGGTATACTTCAGGTCCCAGCTGATGTTGATGTTGAATTTGGTGAAGGCACCCCTTATTGCTGTATGCATTTTGCTGTGCATGTAAGTCTGGGCTTTGATTAGATTGTGATCAGAATTAGTTGTTTTTAATATTGTTTGTTTCTTACCAGGTCCTCATTATTTGTGAAAATAAGATCGTGTGTTCTCCAGTCTTGTTAGCTCCAGTATCGGCTGGCTTAGGGTGTGTTTATTGCAGAAATTCAGAAACTCGTGTGTGTGACTTTTCATCTGAGCTGCTTCCAGGGATTATTTGTGCTATAACATTATTTGCTACATTCTTCCATTTTGTATGTTTTAGATTGAAATCGCCAAGCAGGAAGATGTTCGGGGATCGGGAAGGTTTTTCCAGACAGTAGTCAATTTTCCATTGCTGTTTGTTGAACTATTGGGAAGTTGCATCTGGTGACTTATATACAAGTACGATGACTAAGTTTTGGTTCTCGATCTTTATTGTTAGAATTTCAACTACATCATTTGTGGTGTTTAGTATCTCCGTGCAAATAAGCAATTCTTTGAGAAACATTCCAACCCCACTTTGTTGCCTGTTCTTTCTGTCTCGTCTAAAAAGGTTGTACCCAGTTATCCATATTTCGTTGTCAGAGTGATCTTTTGTGTGGGTCTCCGTGATGGTTGCAAACATCACATTTGACTCTTCTAGAAGTTCATTAATGAAAGGTTTTTGGTTGGTGGTGGATGGCTTAAGGCCCTGTATATTAGCAAATATAAATAAGGTCGTGTTGCGTGTTTGATGGGGGGATTTTGTTGTTGGCATCAGTAGTTGGGGTTCTGGAGGGATATGGGGGGCCACTGGCTGTGCCTCCAGTCCAGCAAGGCTCCATGATGGTGGAATATTTTGGCTATTTCTTTCCATTTTCTTTCTTTATTTTCTGTCACTAAAAAATCACATGGAGTGGAGTTATCATAACTACTATGATTTGTTTTACGGAGTCTCTACCCATTGGTCCCTTTTAAATGGTATGCAGGCAATTTTTATTGTAACATTGTTTTTTAAGGACTGAAGAATGGCACATTTGCAGGAGGAAGAACGACGATTTTCTTTAGACAGAAGGTCGTGGCATTTTTGGGGGATGCTCAAAGTTGCATGTCCCATTTGTATTTTCCGATATTCCATGCTTACAGATGTCCCAATCATAGAATTTGCACTATTTTGCTTTTGGTTGGATAAAATTAGTGGTGGATGTATTCCCAATTAGTGCAGATCCTAGAACTGCACAATAGTCTTCAGTAGCCAAGCCAGAGATACCACCTGGAAGATAGTTTATTAGGTACCCTGGTAGAGGAAGATAGTTTATTAGGTACCCTGGTAGAGGAAGATGGTTCATTAGGTACCCTGGTAGAGGAAGATAGTTTATTAGGTACCCCGGTAGAGGAAGATGGTTTATTAGGTACCCTGGTAGAGGAAGATAGTTTAGTAGGTACCCTGGTAGAGGAAGATAGTTTATTAGGTACCCTGGTAGAGGAAGATAGTTTATTAGGTACCCTGGTAGAGGAAGATGGTTTATTAGGTACCCTGGTAGAGGAAGATAGTTTATTAGGTACCCTTGTAGAGGAAGATAGCTTATTAGGTACCCTGGTAGAGGAAGATAGTTTATTAGGTACCCTGGTAGAGGAAGATAGTTTATTAGGTACCCTGGTAGAGGAAGATGGTTTATTAGGAACCCTGGTAGAGGAAGATAGTTTATTAGGTACCCTGGTAGAGGAAGATAGTTTATTAGGTACCCTGGTAGAGGAAGATGTTTATTAGGTACCCTGGTAGAGGAAGATAGTTGATTAGGTACCCTGGTAAAGGAAGATAGTTTATTAGGTACCCTGGAGTTTACCTGGAGAGGGTTTCAGGGGTCAATGCCCCTATGGCCCATTCTGAGACCAGGCCTCATGGTGGATCAGGGTCTGATCAACCAGGCTGTTAGTGCTGGCCGCATGCAAGCTGATGTACGAACCACAGCCTGGTTGGTCAGGTACTGATTTTAGGTACCTCTCCAGTGCCCTGGTAGAGGAAGACAGCTTATTAGGTACCCTGGTAGAGGAAGATAGTTTATTAGGTGCCCTTGTAAGGAAAGATGGTTTATTAGGTACCCTGGTAGAGGAAGATGGTTTATTAGGTACCCTGGTAGAGGAAGATGGTTTATTAGGTACCTTGGTAGAGGAAGATAGTTTATTAGGTACCCTGGTAGAGGAAGATGGTTTATTAGGTACCCTGGTAGAGGAAGAGAGTTTATTAGGTACCCTGGTAGAGGAAGATAGTTTATTAGGTACCCTGATAGAGGAAGAGAGTTTATTAGGTACCCTGGTAGAGGAAGATGGTTTATTAGGTACCCTGGTAGAGGAAGATAGTTTATTAGGTACCCTGGTAGAGGAAGATAGTTTATTAGGTACCCTGGTAGAGGAAGATGGTTTATTAGGTACCCTGGTAGAGGAAGATGGTTTATTAGGTACCCTGGTAAAGAAAGATGGTTTATTAGGTACCTTGGTAGAGGAAGATGGTTTATTAGGTACCCTGGTAGATAAAGATAGCTTATTTGGTACCCTGGTAGAGGAAGATGGTTTGTTAGGTACCCTGGCAGAGACAGATGGTTTATTAGGTACCCTGGTAGAGGAAGATAGTTTGTTAGGTACCCTTGTAGAGGAAGATGGTTTATTAGGTACCCTGGTAGAGAAAGATGGTTTATTAGGTACCCTGGTAGAGAAAGATGGTTTATTAGGTACCCTGGTAGAGAAAGATGGTTTATTAGGTGCCCTGGTAGAGAAAGATGGTTTATTAGGTACCCTGGTAGAGAAATATGGTTTATTAGGTACCCTGGTAGGTAAAGATAGCTTACTTGGTACCCTGGTAGAGGAAGATGGTTTGTTAGGTACCCTGGTAGAGACAGATTGTTTATTAGGTACCCTGGTAGAGGAAAATAGTTTATTAGGTACTCTGATAAAGGAAGATCGTACTGTTTTAGGCTTGGTTTAACCCTTTGACTATTGCAAGTCCATTTTTGAAACTCATTCTGTGTCGAAAAATATTAAAAAAAAAAGAATGTTTTTTTTTTTCCTTCCAAAATGTTAGGATTAATTTACTGAGTGTTTTATGCCTAAAAATTTTTTTTGTGATCAGTACTTACTGAGATATATAGGTGTAAAGTTGGCAGAAAATGAGTCGTGTATGGCAACATTGTTGAATGCCACTCGTCCAGTAAACTTTTTTTTACTCCTATTCGAAGGTTTCTTGTTTTTTCCACATTTTTTTCAGGTAACTTATGTGGCCTGTGAGACCAAAGTAAGGTGCAATGTACGTATATACACTCTTTGTGTGCGGCACAATAAGCGCACAAACACACTCATCAATATACAGTGGACCCCCGCCTTATGATATTATTTCATTCCAGAAGTATGTTCAGGTGCCATTACTGAACGAATTTGTTCCCATAAGGAATATTGTGAATTAGATTAGTCCATTTCAGACCCCCAAACATACACGTACAAATGCATTTACATAAATACACTTACATAATTGGTCGCATTGGGAGCTGATCGTAAAGCGGGGGTCCACTGTATTGTTACAGAACTTGTTTACACAAACAAACAATGCAATTTTTTTTATTACTATTGTTCTCTATATATACAAATGTACAGTCACAGGACACTTTCCTAGAACTGCTGCAGCTTGTGAAATTCTTTGAAATATGGGTATATGCATATTGGTATGTGCACAGACATAACATCTCTTCTGAGCAGTTTTCTTCAAAGTAGTAGGAGGTAGTTGTATGGGGTAGTGATCACCAGGCCTCAGATGAGAGGGTGTGTTGATAATTTCGTGGGTTCTGGTCTATTGCTGGTTTTGTTCCTTGGTACTTGAATATTGTTTGTCTGATGACTGACGAACAAAATTCACCGTATTTGGGTTTGTTGTTGGTCTTCAACTTATGCATATTATAAGCATTCAGCATGGAAATATCAAGAAGATGGAAAAAAGAGTTTTATGTAGTACCACATATGACTTTCAAACACAATCAGCAAACCCAATCTGCATATCACATTTGTCCACTAAGTGCATATTGAGGTTGTAATCTATGACAGCTGCAGGTTTTAGAATGGGTTCATTGGTCTCTCTATTCTGCCTGCCACTGTCTGCCATTTCATGATAGTGAACTGATGTGAACAATGTGACATCATGTTTGTCATGCCACCAAAATGTAATGATGTCATTGGCACAAATGCCTGCGCCTCACCTCTACCAGTGCCTGTGTCGAACCTAGGCATATGCTTACGATTTCCACACACAGTGCCACATATGTCTGCCACGTTCACTTGCAACAAATCACTGAGTAAGGGGCTTGTGTACCAGTTATCAGTATATAATATATGACACTTACCAAGATATGGTTCCATCATTGTTCTAACCACATCACCAGAGATACCCAATAACTTCCTGGTATCTCTCAATGTATTACTACCAGCATACACAATTATATCTAAAACCAGACCACTTTTGCAATCACATAGTGCAAATAACTTTATACCAAAACGTTTCCTCTTGCTTGGTATATACTGCTTGAATGAGTCTGCCTTTGAACAAAATCAGACTCATCAGTAACAAGCTTCCTGAAGGGATAAAAATGCATACAGCACTTTTGTTTCAGGTACATAAACACATTCCTGGTCTTATATAACCTGTCGCTTCTGTCAGGCCTGGCTTTGTCTGAGAAGTGCAGCATACGTAACAGTAACAGAAATTGATTCACTAGTATAATATCACTAAAACCTGGGGTTGAAATCAGGCGGTCTGTCTATCAGTATGTGGTGACAGTGTGCTTATACACATGTGGCATAAGCATTATTATGGCAAAGAAGAGGTACATCTCTGCCACAGTTGTGTCCTTCCACTGGTGTAGCTGTGATCTTGGTGAAAAAACTGTGTTTGCCATGGTGTACTTGTAGTACATATTTTTTTTCCTGGTAGTAGGTTGGTAGACAGCAACCACCCAGGGAAGTACTACCGTCCTGCCAGATGACTGTGAAACAGAAACCTGTAACTGTTTTGCATGATGGTAGGATTGCTGGTTTCTTTTTCTGTCTCATAAACACGCTAGATAACAGGGATATCTTGCTACTCCTACTTACACTTGGTCACACTTCACAGACACGCACTTTGCAATATATATATACATACATCTAGGTTTTTCTCCTTTTCTAAATAGCTTTTGTTCTTCTTTTTTCTTCTATTGTCCATGGGGAAGGGGAAAAAGAATCTTTCCTCCTAAGCCATGCGTGTCGTATGAGGCGACCAAAATGCCGGGAGCAATGGGCAAAGAAACCCGGGTTCTCCTGTAGACATTTTACTAAAAAAGAGAAGAAGAAAAACTTTATAAAAACTGGGATGCTTAAATGTGCGTGGATGTAGTGCGGATGACAAGAAACAGATGATTGCTGATGTTTGAATAAAAAAGAAGTTGGATGTCCCCGGCCGTAAGCGAAACAAAGCTGAAGGGGTAGGAGAGTTTCAGTGGGGGAAATAAATGGATTAATCTGGAGTATCTGAGAGAGTTAGAGCAAAGGAAGGGTACCAGTAATGTTAAATGATCAGTTATGGAAGGAGAAAAGAGAATATGAATGTGTAAATTCAAGGAATTAGTTTGGGTTAAAGTAAAGGTTGGATGCGAGAAGTGGGTCATAATAAGCGTGTATGCACCTGGAGAAGAGAGGAATGCAGAGGAGAGAGAGAGATTTTGGGAGATGTTAAGTGAATGTATAGGAGCCTTGAACCAAGTGAGAGAGTAATTGTGGTAGGGGACCTGAATGCTAAAGTAGGAGAAACTTTTAGAGAGGGTGGGTAGGTAAGTTTGGGTGCCAGGTGTAAATGATAATGGGAGCCCTTTGATTGAACTTTGTATAGAAAGGGGTTTTTAGTTATGGTAATACATATTTTAAGAAAAAGAGGATAAATAAGTAAACAAGATATGATGTAGGGCGAAATGACAGTAGTTTGTTGGATTAAAAGTATTGGAGATAAAAGACTTTGAGTAACTTCAGGATGTACATGTTTAAGAGGGGGCCACAGATATATCAGATCACTTTCTAGTTGTAGCTAAAACTGAGAGTAAAAGGTAGATGGGATACAAGGAGAATAGAAGCATCAGGAAGAGAGAGGTGAAGGGTTTTTAAACTAAAAGAAAGGGGGCAGTTAGGGTAAGATATAAACAGTTATTGGAGGATAGAAAGGGCTAATGAGAGCATAGGCAATGGGGTCGAAGAGGTATGGGGTAGGTTTAAAAATGTAGTGTTAGAGTGTTTCAGCAGAAGTTTGTGTTACAGGAAAATGGGTGCGGGGGGGAAGAGGAGCGATTGGTGGAATGATGATGTAAAGAGAGTAGTAAGGGAGAAAAAGTTAGCATATGAGAAGTTTTTACAAAGTAGAAGTGATGCAAGGAGGGAAGAGTATATGGAGAAAAAAGAGAGAGGTTGAGAGAGTGGTGAAGCAATGTAAAAAGAGAGCAAATGAGAGAGTGGTGAGATGTTATCAACAAATTTTGTTTGAAAATAAGAAAAAGTTTTGGAGTGAGATTTAACAAGTTAAGAAAGCCTAGAGAACAAATGGATTTGTCAGTTTAAAAATAGGAGAGGAGAGTTATTAAATGGAGAGTTAGGGTATTGGGAAGATGGAGGGAATATTTTGAGGAATTGTTAAATGTTGATGAAGATAGGGAAGCTGTGATTTCGTGTATAGGGCAAGGAGGAATAACATCTTGTAGGAGTGAGGAAGAGCCAGTTGTGAGTGTGGGGAAAGTTCGTGAGGCAGTAGGTAAAATGAAAGGGGGTAAGGCAGCCGGGATTGATGGGATAAAGATAGAAATGTTAAAAGCAGGTGGGGATATAGTTTTGGAGTGGTTGGTGCAATTATTTAATAAATGTATGGAAGAGGGTAAGGTACCTAGGGATTGGCAGAGAGCATGCATAGTTCCTTTGTATAAAGGCAAAGGGATAAAAGAGAGTGCAAAAATTATAGGGGGATAAGTCTGCTGAGTATACCTGGTAAAGTGTATGGTAGAGTTATTATTGAAAGAATTAAGAGTAAGACGGAGAATAGGATAGCAGATGAACAAGGGCTTTAGAAAGGTAGGGGGTGTGTGGACCAGGTGTTTACAGTGAAACATATAAGTGAACAGTATTTAGATAAGGCTAAAGAGGTCTTTGTGGCATTTATGGATTTGGAAAAGGCGTATGAAAAGGGTGGATAGGGGGGCAATGTGGCAGATGTTGCAAGTGTATGGTGTAGGAGGTAGGTTACTGAAAGCAGTGAAGAGTTTTTACGAGGATAGTGAGGCTCAAGTTAGAGTATGTAGGAAAGAGGGAAATTATTTCCCAGTAAAAGTAGGCCTTAGACAAGGATGTGTGATGTCACCGTGGTTGTTTAATATATTTATAGATGGGGTTGTAAGAGAAGTAAATGCGAGGGTCTTGACAAGAGGCGTGGAGTTAAAAGATAAAGAATCACACACAAAGTGGGAGTTGTCACAGCTGCTCTTTGCTGATGACACTGTGCTCTTGGGAGATTCTGAAGAGAAGTTGCAGAGATTGGTGGATGAATTTGGTAGGGTGTGCAAAAGAAGAAAATTTAAAGGTGAATACAGGAAAGAGTAAGGTTATGAGGATAACAAAAAGATTAGGTGATGAAAGATTGAATATCAGATTGGAGGGAGAGAGTATGGAGGAGGTGAATGTATTCAGATATTTGGGAGTGGACGTGTCAGCGGATGGGTCTATGAAAGATGAGGTGAATCATAGAATTGATGAGGGGAAAAAGAAGTAAGTTAGGAGGAGGTGCGGGTTTCCAAAAACTTTTTTCCCAGAGGGTTTGAAAGGGGTTTTGTTGGGGGGTTGGGACATGTAAGAAAAAATGGAGGGGAAACAAAAATGACTTAAAGGGGGGGTACAGCCCGTAGTGGAAGGAAGGGGGGGTTGGGGGTCCCCTTTGGGAAAGGGTTTTGGGAAGCGGGTAAAGGGGGTTTTTGTGTGCGGGGGGCTTGGACTTCCAGCGGGTTTATAAAGAGCGTGTTTGATAGGAGGGGAATGGAGCAAAGGGTTTTTTTTAATACTTGACGTGCTGTTGGGGTTGGGGAGCAAAGTAACATTTATAAAGGGGGTTCGGGAAAAACCGGCGGGACCGGAACTTGAGTCCGGGAGAGGGGAAAAAGTACAGTCCCTTTCCCACTTTTAAGGAGGGGTGTTAATTTTTCAGTTTAAAAATTTGTGGTGAAAGCACCCTTCTGGCAAGACAGTGATGGAGTGAATGATGGGGAAAAGTTTTTTTTTTCGGGCCACCCCCTTGGGGGGAAAATGGCCCCAGTGTGTTAAAAAATAATAATAAATAATTTCCATCAGGGGTTCATTGAAGAATAACGGAAAGAAAACCAATTCAGGGGCCCATTGTTGCCAAGTGTACATGAGGGCCCGTTTTTCCACTTTGTTTTTTCGTCATAGCCCATGGGGTTTGGGGAATAAAATTGGCACCTTGCTGCCAATCCCAGATGTGGTTGCTGGTGGTTTTTGGATATTGACAGGGGTTGTGGTTGGCAGGTTGTGGGGGGGGTTGGGGCGGTTTTGTGGTTGTGTTTGAATTAGCGCTTGGGGTACGGGCATGGCCTTGGTTTACGGTCCACGGACTAAAGCTCCCAAAAAAAACACCACCTTCGGGCCCCACACACTTTAAATGCACCCCCCCATTTAAAAAATATCTCCTTAAACTCTCAGTTTCATGGTGAAAGGGCCACAGGATGTACTCTGAGTTTTCCCCCCTTTTCCGGGGAAATTTGGAAAAAGGCACACTACCAAAATTGATGCTGCGCTGTACATGCTGCGCTTTAAACTGGAAATTTTCCCTCACTGTCAAACCTAACGTTTAAAATAGTTTGGGGAAATCACTTTAAATTTTCAGCCACATCTGAGCCCTTTTCGGGGGGAAAAATATTTCCCCCCTTTTTCACCCTTGGGGACAGGTGAACATAAAATGAGAGGGCCCCCAGCCCCAAAGAGGTGAAATTTTTTGTGGTATCGGGGTTTTTCATCAAAATTTTTGTTACCCGGGGCACGTTTTCGGTACACCCCTCTTGAAAATGGAATTCACTTTAAACTGTCACTTCCTTCGTTTTTAAAAACTATCACTTGGGACAAAAGACCCTCCAATTCGGCGAGGGAAGGGTACTTTTTAAACCGTAAAGTTTTAGGGAGCAAGGCAAACCAAAATGGCTTTTGCCTACAATCCCCACTGATTTCCTGATTTTTTCTTCCCTGGGCATGCCCATCAAACAACCCCTTCTTTTCAGGGTTGGGCCTCCCAAACTTTCCCCCGTTTTGATTTAAAAACCGTTTAAAAATTTATGATATTAATACAAGGGGACCCTCAGGTAACCCCTTTTAAAACCCAAATTCCAGAGAGCTACCCTTTTAAAGCTAAATTTAAATTTTTCCCCCTTTAAAAAAATAATAGAAACCAAATTTAATCTGTTTCAGACAGCCAAAAGTATCAACAAAAAATTTTTTTTTTTTTAGAGTTTAAAAATATAAATATACATACGGGAAAACAATGAAAAATAAAAAATAAAGCACAAAAATAAAATTAAAAAAATAAACTGTAACATCACACTTGCCTTTATTTCTTGACATGTTCGGGTAGGGTTTAGAAAACGGGAAAGGAAAAGGGGAAAGGGAAAAAGTTTTTTATGCTTAAATATGACTTTAATATCTTTCCTATGGTTTTTTATCTATCACAAGTAATCAAATATTACATTATAAACAATATTAATAAATGGGAAAATTGATATTACGTGGTCCCTAAATTAATCGCCCAGCCGAAAGTGGGCCAAATTTCGGAATAGCCCATTATTTCTCGGGAATTTTTGGGGCTGGGAAAATTGCCTTTAACTCGAAAATACCCCGGGGTTTCGGGGAAACCTTTACTACCTCTGACCCCTTTGGGGCCCTGCCTTCCCAGCCAGTTGCCATTGTTTACCAGTGAGTGAGGGGCCCCCCTCACTTCCCTCCTATAAAATTTTTCCCTTAATACATTTGGCCCCTAAATTAATCGTCCATAATCCTTTCCCGGGGAAGTGGGACAAATTTTTGGGGAAAAAAAAAAGACGATTTCGAATCAATTTTCCCCATAAGAAAAAAACGTAAATAAAAATTAAATTTTCCTTTCCCTTTGACCCCCAAGAAGTATTAAAACAAAAAATTTTTTTACATGAAATTTAGATGTTTACAAAAAACAATAAAAGTGGCACTTAAATGAATAAAATTTTTAAATGGAATAACACTTACCTTTATTGGCAATTTTCTTTGTGTATGGAAGACTGGAGAAGGATCAGTTTGGATTATTTACGGGTTGGAAGGGGAATCCCCTTCCATCAACACCTCGGATCCAATTGCTTTTCGGGGGGTTATTTTTTCTCTGTTTTTTAAATGCCATGGGACCTCCTTGAGAGCCCACGGGGAGCCCTGTCTCGAAAAAAAAAAAAAAATTTGTCCAGGAACTCTGTTTCTGGCGTCTTTTTTAAAAATTTCCCCCAAAAAAGGGGCCCAAGATTTCGGGCCCAATGAAACAAGTTCTGATATGGCTTGAAAATCCTTCCCTTTTTGGGTGATTTTTTCCAAAAAATCTTTCCTTCCTACCCCACTTTTAAAAAATCCCCTTAATTTTTAAAAAAGGAAACCTTTTTTTCCCATCCCCTCTTCCTCCTCTGCACAAGATTCTGGCTGAAAATCTGTTGCTCTTCCTGCTGAAGCTCTTCCCGTTTCCTCGTGGTTAGATCTTAAATTGTGGCCCCCCAAAAAAAACTTTCCAAACCTCCAAACTCACATTAAACCCCCCAGGGAAAACTCCCCATGGGGAAAAAGGGTTTCACAACTGAAAAAAGGCTCATCAGGGGCTGGTCAAACCCTTCAAAATCCCTTTGTGGACACAATCTGGCCCCCAATTTTCTCCAAGCGGGTTTTTCAAAGCCCTTTGGTAGTCACTCCCCTCCCAAGCCTTACCTAAAAGGTTTATGAAATGGAGAATACTAAAGGGTGTTTTTTCCCCAAAAAACCCTTCCAGGGCAAATGAGTGTTAGGCCACATTAAAGAAACCTTTCAAAACATTGTTTTGGTGTATTTTTTTAAAAAAGTTTGAAATGTTTTTGCGGTCCATTTTTTGGGAGGAGGGGAGGGGTTTGGGGGGCAAAAAACTTACTGTGAATTTTTCCCAAACTTCTTCGAATTAGGTCCCCAAATTTTTGGAGGATTAGCGGGGTGCATTTTTCCATTACTAAGGCACTTGAGATCCAATTTTTTTTTCCAAGAGGAAATTTTAAACACTAGGGCCAAACACTTCATTAAACCCACTCCCCAAAATGTCATTTGTGACCCTTTCCTTTAACTATTAATTCCCAAAACACACACAATTTATCTTCAAAATTTTTTGTTTTTCTTGAACCTTTTGGGTTTTTCCCCAAAAATGGTACATAAAACCCGGCCCTTCATTTGGGAAACCCCCAATTTACATTAGACAGAACTTTAGGGGTTCGCCTGTCTTTCAAAAGGCTTGTGCCCTGGCAGTCCCCTTTTTCTTCCGGGAGAAAAGCAGGTCCTTTTTTGGCATTTTTTTCCCAAAAAGAGGCCTGTTTTGTCAAAATTGAAAAACTTGTTCAGGTTTAAATTTTCATCTCTATGTACCCCCCTTAAATTTCCTGCACATTTTTTTCAGTGCTTTGTTGCAAAATGGCGGGCCCACCATGCCTTTCCACACGGGTGTATGCCGAACACTTTTTAAAATCTTAAAACCACCCTTTTGGGGGGGCCCCTTTTTAAATTCAGTCACCCCACCATAGTTGTAGGAAATTTTTCTTTCCCAAAATTCGTCAGGGCAACTGCTTACCCCTTTTTCCCCAAATAAGGACGTCTTTAAGCTATCCCCTGCTAATTTTTTTCTCTTTTTATCCACACCAATTAACTTCCAAAATTTTTTCGAGTATGGGGGTCTCATTTTTGTCAGCTATTTAACCCCTTTGCAAAAACGCGCCTTGTTTTCCTTTTTTTTGGCTGAAAGGGAAAGGATAGGGTTGTATTTGGATTTTTTATACATCCGGGGCCGTTCGCCACACTTAAAACCCACTATCATATTTTTTCAGGGGGATGTTTTTCAAAATTTTTCAATCGTATTTCTAAACCTTCTTTACCAAAGGTTTTGCACTAGGAGCTTTCTTTGGAGCCATGGAAGTTTTATATACCCACTTGAAAGCACTAAAATCAATGGAATATTATAAAATTATTTCGTTTGGAGAAAATTTTTGGGGGGGACTGTCGCTCACAGGGGAAAAACAAGGGCACACTGGCGGGGAAGGGGAAAAGGCCCCAGGTGGCTCAGAGTGTGATTTTACACGTCCCGGACAAAGGGGACTATTAGCGAGTTAACAGATTTAATTTGGAGCCAACGTTTAGACAAAAAACGGGAACTATTTCCAAAATGGCCCGATTTTCGGGCCGGCGATTATTGAGGGACCACTGTATTCCATTAAATTTTTTTTTGCAAGTGCTAAATAAGCTACCATGGCTCCAAAGAAAGCTTCAGGCCAGCCCTTTGGTAAAGGAGTGGGGAAAAACATAAATTTGGGAGGAAAAAGTTTTTTAGAAAAATAAAAGGTGGTGGTGGTAGAGGGGGAAGCATTTTGTGTAGGGGTTTATGGTGGAAAGGGGGGTGGTAGTGAGGGTTTGGTAGAAGGTATTTAGTGAGGGTTTGGAAACTTTGTAGAAGGGGGTTTAGTGATGGTGGTAAAGAGGGTCCCTTTCTTTGTAAATTTCGTGATTCAAACCAACTCCCCCCAAATTTTTGTCGGAGTTTTAAAAGGGCTACAAAAACCCCACTGCCCCCAGCGGTTTCTTTCACCACCATTAGGGCCGGTTTAACTTTTCAGGGCCCCTTAAATCCCAAAAACCCCCACAACACAACACATCTTGTACAAACGTAATAAACTTTTTTTATTCATTCTAGATTTTTTTCTATTTTTCCCTATTGTTTTTTAATATTGTTTTTTAAAGTCATATTATTTTGAATTGTGATAGATAAATAAGCCTAGAGTTGATTTTAGTGCCCCATATTCTCCAACGATAAATTTGCCTCCCTCCCTCAAACAAACAAGTCTTCAAAAAAGAACAAAAGGAAAGGAGGAACACTGCAGTAACCTGCTGGCCCATACTGGGGCCGGCCCCTTAACAAACCCAGCCCACAAAACAAAAGCAAAATCCCTCCCCAAGGGAATAAGCTCAGGGCAAGCCCCGACTCAAAACCCAAACCCCCTCTCACTCGTGAAATTTATCCAACCTAAATTTGAAACTACCTAACCAAAGTTTTGAACTTTAAAAAAGGGGAACACTGCAATAAGCCTTTTGGGCCCCATACACCGGGTCCTTCACAAACCCAAACCAAAACAAACAAATAAAAACCCAAGCAAAAACCTCGGGTGCAAGCCCAAAACTCAAACCCAAAACCCCCTCTCCCTCATGTATTTATCCCCCCAAATTTTTTGAAACTCCCCCAAATGTTTTGGGCTTCAATCCCCCTTTTGGGCAGACCTTTCCCACCACCAACTACCCTTTTTTAACCAAGGGCCCATTTTTACTTTTTTATTAGTGTTTTTACTTTTAAATTTGGATTTTTTTTCTGAAAGAAAAACCCTTTTATTTATGCTAGGGAAGGACCCCTGAAGGGCCTAAGTCCTTGTGGGGGGGGTTTCCCCCTTCCCAAACAATAACCTTCTTCCCTCTCTCCCCCCCTCCCCCTGTCTTCCATTCATCAACAAAAACCCTTCAATAAAGATAACTTAGTTAAAAGTTCATTCTTTTGTGCATGAAATTCTTTTTTTTTGGGGAAAAAAAAAAAAATTGTTGATATTTTGGGTGCCCTAAAAGGGGGAATTTAAATTGGATTTACATTTTTTTCTTTTTGGGAAAAATTGATTCAAAATCATCTATTTTGATATGCCCCAAACCCGGGAAACGGATAAAGGAAACAAAATTGAGGGACCACTGTACTCTAGAATAAAAAAATATGAAAAAAAAGTATGAGAGGAAAAATGGGTGAAAATTGTTCTTTTTGGGTTTATAAGGGCCACTGAGAAAAAGCCAGTCCCATAGGGGTTTGGGGAGGAACCAGCAAGACCCACCACCACTATAAACCCTTAAACCCCTTTTACGCGAAACCCCCAAATCTTGAGGTTCTCCTGGTGGCCAAAATGTTTTAAAAAAAAAAAATTTATTTTTTTCTTATAAAATTGAAGAAACTTTTCCCCGGGTAATGAAAACCAAAAAAAAGAAATTTTTAATTAAAAAACTTACAAAAAATTATGCTCTCCCGGAATTTAAAGCGACCAGGGGAAAAAAATTTTTACAAAACTACGATTTTTCCCCCTTTAAAGCCCAAATTTTTGGCAAAATTCCATTTTTCCAGTCGCCCAAAAAACTCATAGAAAATTTTTTTAGAATTTCATTTTGTTCTATGATTGAGTACAAGAAACTCCCCATTTACCGATTTCAAAACCCAAAAACGTGGGTCAGAAATTTGAAATTTTGGCCTGTTTCAGGGAAAAATTAAAAATTTTTCCCAGTTTCAAAATGGGGTCCAAATGAAAAAATGAAGCCCTTTCCCGGGCTCAAAATAATTTTTTCTTTGTTCATCATTCTTTGTCTCCAGGCCCCTCTGATATTACTCAGCTTTCTTTTTTTGAATTTTTATTAAAACAAAAAAATAAAAGGGATATACTGTTAGGGAACTACGCAATTTTGGTAAAAATTGAATAAAAAAGGGCAACCCTTTTCATGACTGCATTTTAGAAGGCTAGTTGGACTTTTTAAGGGGACAATGACATCATTTGTTTACTTTTGAAAAAATTTGGCAAAAAAAAAAAAAAAAAAAATAAAATTTTCCCTGCCTTGGCTCCTTTTTAAAGGGTTCTTTTCATAGAAAAAACCAATAAAAAACACCTCTTTTTCAAAAAATATTTTTTCCCAACTATCAAATGGGGCCCAAAAAAAGAGAATGCCCATAAATACAAATATAAAAATACACCCAAAGTAGGCTTTTTAAACCCCTTTTCCCGGGGTTTTATGACTTTCCCCCAATGTTCGACTAAACCTTTACAAAAATTCAATGTTTTTCCCAAAGGCCCAAAAAACGGGAAACCACCCTACCTGAAAACTCTAAAACCCTGCGGACCACTTTCTCACTTTAAAAACTACATTTTAAAAAAAAACTTATCTCCTTGATCCACCCGGCAACTAACAAACTTGAAAACCCAAACCGGGGTTCAAAATTACACTCCCCCCCTTGAATAAAAAAACCCAGAAATACTAATCTTTTTCTTAAAATAATAAATCCTAACTAGTCATAATTTTGGGCCTTGATAACTAAAAATATAGACACCTTTTATTGTGCCAAAAAAAAAAGCATTCACATTGCTAAACTCAAAAATTTAAGATGTAGCCCACTTACCCTCGGGGCCCGGGAAATTAAAGAAGTCCCCGGGCCCCCAAGGCTTTTCTTTTTTTTGGGGGGGGCCCCTTTGAGTTAGGGTAACCCAAAGCGCCCCCTTCCAGCTGGGGGTGGGGGGGGGGGGTGGGGCCTGTTTAAGGTTTTAATTTAAAAATACATTCTGGCTATTTAGAAAAAATTTTAATGGGGAAAGTAAAACATAAAACAACCAAAAAAAATTTACCAACAGCCATTAAAAAACTATCTTTTTAAAAATTCATGCTTTTTTAAAAGAAATAAACCCCAAGACAGCATAGTATTACTAGATTATGCTTTAAATAGTGCCCACTGTACCCAAATATTCACATAACCACTACAGCGCTATTTTTTCCCTTTATAAATCATGATATTATTGTTTTAAATTGGAAACATGCAAAAGACTATCAAATCTTTATAAATAAAGAAAGTAAAGAATTTTTTATATTTCACAGGCCTTGTTAAATAAACTTTTTTTGGATTCCAATTGGCAAAATCAAAAATTTATATTCGAAAATAAAATTTTTTTCCTTGTTAAAACCAAAACCCCAAGGGTAAACCCAAGGCTGGTTTACAAAATTTTTGTTTTGGGCTCATTGTTGGACGAGCGGGTTTTTTTTCCACTTTTTTTCAAAAAAAAAAAAATGAACGTTTCCCCTTTCACAGTTAGTAGGGGAAGTTTTAAGGAAAAGGCGATGCACTATGTAACATTAGGGAAGGTTTCTGAGATAAAAAAATGTTTCAAAGCACTGGGGCCCCACATTTTTCAGGTGGAGTTTTAATCTGTTTCTTTAACCCAGAAAAATGAACTATTTCTTCAACAAATGTGTCCTTAAAAAAAATCTGCTGAAAGGTGTTGTTTTTCAACTTTAAAGCCTTTTCTCAATTTTTTGGCCCCTCTGGCATAGGGGTAATTTTGACAGAAAACCCAAAATTTTAAATTTTAAAATTTTGCCGATTTTTTTTTTCCTTTCACCAATTCTGTAATCAGTGAAAACCAGAATGGGAAAAGTATTTTTGCTGTCTTACATTTTGCCTTGGTAAACAAAAACCCAATTTTTATTTTCTGGGTCTTCAAAATTGCTTTTCCCCTTTCCCCTTTACCCCTGATGATCACCCCGGGAACTGTATTCCCCTTTCCCCCACAGTTTAGCTTTCTCTTCCAAAAAATTTTTAAAAGCTTTTTAAACATTTCGAAGTTTAGCTTACAAAAATTTCCCTAAGCTGCATAGAGGTTTTTGCACAAGTAGCCATTTCAATTTCAAATTTTTTGAAGTGTCTTTTTCGTGGGATTTAAATTCCGTATACAGTCCCAAAGCACACGAGTAAGGGCCCAATTTAAAATCTTCCAAATTTTTATTTCTAAAACTGCTCTTCGCTTCTTGTAGTTGCTGTCCGGTCTTCAACCTCTGCTATTTGGTCAAAGCAGAAAGTATTTTAGCAAACCTCTTTAAAAACATGTGTTTTTCCCTCATGTGTCGGGCCACCTTTTTTGTTTTATAATGATTTGTGACATTTTCCATGAATGGTTTACTTGAGTATACTCCACCGATGCATTTAAGCAGAGAAAAAAATTTGAGTGTTACAAAAGTCCCCAAAAAAAGAAACGCCCTCGAAAACAAAAACTCCGCAGCACGTTTACCCAAAAAAATTAAGGGGAATGTGGAGCAGGGCCCCATATTCACAAATGGGGTTTATTTGCTTGATACGGGCTTTCAACCATTTTTTTTACCCCAATGTTTTCTTGATTGTCGTTTTGCTCTGGCCACGGGAATCCTTTAAAAGAGAGTCATGTTTAAGCAGAAATAACCAGTAAAAGTGGACCCCGCATAGCGAAATTTAATCCGTTTCAAAAAAGGGCTCATTGTTATTCGAAATGATCGGTTTGAAAGAATTTTCCCCTAAGAAAAAAAAGGGAAAACAAATTAATCTGTGCAAGACACCCAAAAATATGAAAAAAAAAAAAATTTTTTTACATGAAATTTTACATTTTCCACAAAACAAAAAAGAAGGATACCCTGCACAATAGTAGGTAGTAATGCACAATATAAAATTGTGCATTACTACTCTAAATAAAGAAGAATTAAATGGGCACTTTCCTTTATGAAAGCCGCAATGGGCTGGAGAAAACTGTGTCCTGGGGGTGCCTTTTCCTCCTGAGTACTGTTTGGTCCGTTTGGTAAATTTTTTTCCCCGAACAGGCCCTTTTACACTGTGTATGCCCCTACGATTCTTAAAAACTCTCAAAACCCAAACCCTTTTCTGGCTTTAAAAAACACCAAAATTTAGCCATTCCAGGCATTTTTTCCCCGTTTACCTGGGTGTTAGTGACTGGGTGGGTTTTTCTCCTGGGAGACAAGTTAAGGAACCCCCAAAGGGAAAAAAAAGTTAGACAGTCTTCGATGACACTGATTTTTTTGGGGATCCTGGGGGGGCAAATTTTCTGGGGTTAATTGTTTCTTGGGGATTCCCCAATAAGCCACACCAAAAAACGGGTGCTACAGCCCGCAGCAGCAGCAGCAGCAGCAAAACCAAACTGACCCTTTCTACAGCAGCAGCAGACGAAAGCTACAGCAGCAGCAGACATGCTACCGGGAGCAGCAGACGATGCACAGCAGCAAAAAGACGGGCAAAAGCAGCAGGGAGACGGGACCCCACAGCAGCAGCAGCTGACGGGGGTTTTCAACAGCAGCAGCAGCTGAAGTCTACAGCAACCCCCGGGGAGACGTGTACAGCAGCAGCAGAGGGACTACGCAGCAGCAGATGGTATACAGGGAGCAGCAGCAGCTGACAGTGGTCAACAGCAGCACAGCTGTACACCAATTTGTAGCGATGGGTTTATTGGGGTTTATTATAAAACCCGGCCCGCTCGGAAACACGCACCCACTTTTATACTTATCAATGATCTTTTTCTTCATCTCTATAGTAAATTTTCACCCTTATTTTCGGGAGGGTTGGCACTGAAGCTTTTTTTGGGGGCCCCTGGTACTTTTTTTGCAGATAAAATCACCAAAAAAACCCGTTTAAAAATACGGGGAAAAATTTTTGAAGTATGGGGTTTGGTGTTTTCCCCCGGAGGGTGGCTGGAAAAAAATGCCCCGGGGGCACATGTGAGGGTGGGTTTAAGGGGCCACATTGGCGCGTCCCGGACCGGGAAAAGCCGGGTGACCGGGTTTTTGAGCGGTTTTCAGGCCCAAAATTTTTTCGATAAAAGCGAGCGGTATGCGGGGGTTTAAAAGTTAAGTTTGGTACAGTATGCGGGGGGCCACGTACTACATTCATCATTGTTTTCTCCATTTATGGCCTGAAAAAGGAATGAAAATTTTTTTAAAACATTACAGGCTTTCCACTGGATTTGACAAAGGAACAATGAATGTCAAATTGATCTGTAAGTGAAAAATTTTATGATGTTTTGAGGCCTTCTTTTGCAACATTCAATAAAAATTTATTGCATATAAATAGATGACATGTAAGATACGTGCCTCTCTTTCATTCCCCAAGGGGTGACCCCCGTTTTTCAAAAAATGGATCGAAATTTTGTTAAAAAGTTTTATGATCCCCAGGAAATTGCCCTTGTTTTTTGAACCAAAAAAACCCCATTTTCTCCATGGGAAAAAAAGTCCTTTTTAGAGCTAAGAATTTTACAACAGCAACAACTCTTTCCCAGAACCCTTTTTTCCAGTAAGTGGGGGCTCTTTTTTAGTTTTTATTTTCCAAATGAAAATCCAATTAAAACCCTTTTTTTTGTGCACGAAATACACTGGCTAAAATTCAGCTCCTGTGGAGTGGGGCTGTTTTTTATGTTTCCCCCGAAAAGCTTGGAATTTTCCAGTCCTTTTAACCCCTGTGTGAAAAATATTTTCTTTGGTAAAAATAGTTGCATGCGAAAAAATTACACTTTTCCCGACTTTCAGAGTTTTTTACCTCCTTTATCTTTTCCCCAGTTTCTGAATTTTGGGAACCCCATAAAAAATGTACTTTAAACAACGAAAGACTTCCCTCACAAAATCCTTTGATTTCCTAAAATCAATGTTTAGAGTTTGACTGAAGGGTTTCTCTGAAAAGAAAGATTTCGTTTGAGAATTGGGATTTTCATTTGGCATGAGGCAGGATCTTTTTAAAACAAATCCTGTGGATTTAAATGTCCGTTTAGGGCATTGAGAGGAGGCACAAAAGAATTGATGGGTGGGGTGAGAAATAAAGGAGGGAGGGGTTTCCCGTATGATCGAGTATCTGCGATTCAACTGAACTGGTAAAATCAGAAACTGTTTTTGGGAGATGTCGTGATCCCTTTTTGCAGCTTTCCCACATCTTTCTTTTTCTGTTTTTCTTCTTGAATTTTTTTTCTTTCTTTCTGTGACCCCTCGCATAAGAACGTCCCAAAAATCACGTTTACGAGAAGCCATAAGGGGGATGTATTTACTGGGCCGTAATCATGAAATACAAATTTTTTTATTTTCAATTATTTATTAATTTTTTTAATTTTAAAAAAAAATTTCTTTTCAATTTTGGGGGGAAATGGCCCCTTTGTCCCCCTTTCCCCTGGCTGCCCCACTAAAAAATTTAAAAAGTTTCCCCGAAAGGGGGTCATATACAAACCCTTTTTCCCTAGGGTTAGGTTTGGGATTTTGGGGTTTTGAAAAATTTTTTCTAAATTTTTTCCCCCCTTTATCTCCAATTTACTTAAACCGAAAAACTTTTCCGAGTCCAAGAAAAAATTTCACCCAATTTGGGATTTTTATTTCCAATTTTTAAAAAACTAAACTAATCAATTATGTTTTTTCATGATATATTGGGCCCACCACCATAGATAAGGAATGAGAATTAAAGAATTTAGGGACAATTTTTTAGTTTCACCCCCCAACGTTTTCTGAGTGGCTTATTTTTTCGGGAAATAATTAAATAAATTAATTGAAGTTCGCATCACTTCCGTTTGCAAAATTGGAAAAATAAGCATTTGGGGGATGGAAGTGATGAGAACATCAATCAATTGAAAATCTGTTATTTAAATGATAAAGACTTAAAAAACAGGACAAAGTGCTTTTAAAGGGCCCACCAAAAAGGGAATCAGTTTTTCCCCTTTTTAGGTTTTTCTTTATATTATTTTTACCAAAAAAAAAGGGGCCTTTTCTGGTCCATGTGTCTTTTTCTGGTCAAGTAACCCTATCAGGTACCCCCTTTAAAATTTTGAGGGGAAAACAAAAAAATTTATCCATAACATTAAGTCTATCAACAAAAAATTCAGTTAATTTTTTCACATATTTAAATCTAGATAACGTGTAATAAATACAAAAAAATTGGAGAGGGAAACTCCCATACTCACCCTTAGCGGGGAAAAAAAAAGCTGTTCTGATTTAAACCAAAAACTGTTGAGTGGTTTCCATCTATGGTTTGGTTTTTTTTATTTTTGTTTAAATTTTTTTCATTATTTATTTTTGTTTTTTTTTAATTTTTAAAAATCAATTTTACTTCCAAAAAACTTGAAAATTTTTAGGTTTGGACCCCCTTTTCCCCTTCCCCCATGGGGCGCAGTCTTGGATGAGCCCCTGAAACCCCTTGGACCCGGGGCCCCCAAATGCACGGGGCCCTTTGGCAAATGCCCAGTTTGCCCATTCAGTAATCCAGCCCTTTTTAGCCTTAATAAAAAAATTAAACCCTTAAAAGGGTTTAAAAGTTAAGAATTAATCCAAATCTGCTCGAAATGCCTAGCCAAGCTAGGTGCCTAGGGGCCCCCCCTAATTTGAAATTTTATAACCCTGTAAACCCCCCAAAAAACCCAAAAAACCCTTTAAAACCCCCCCTTTTAACCATATTTGGAATAAACTTGAATGAAAATTTAATTGAATTGGGGGAAAGGGGAGGTAGGGGTCGGCCTATTTAAAAGGGTTTTAGGGAGGGGGTAAAAAGGGGGTTTTTTTTTTGCAAGGGGCTTGAACTTCCCGCAAGCGTGCATGAGCGGGTTAAACCAAAGGGAAAAAGGGGGGGGGGAAGGGGGAAAAAAAAAATTTTTTTTTTTTTGGAAATTTGGGGGCGTGCTTTTGGGTTGTAAACAAGATAAAAATTTATGGAGGGATTTAGGGAAACTGGCAGCCTGGACCCTTTAGTCCTGGAGATGGGAAAAGTGTCTGCACTCTGAAGGAGGGGTGTTAATGTTGCATTTTTTTGTCTTGTGGGGTTTTTTATAATGGGGTGGGTAAAGAATACTCACTAGGCTGGTAGTTGTATAAAATAACGGAAAAATTTTGGGGGGAAAGGGACCAAAAGCCGACCTGCCCCCTCTTTCTCCCTATCTTGATTTACCCATAGTGCCTACGGGGGAGGATGTTTGAAAACCTTTTTATGGTCAAACGCAATAAGAATACAGGCCCAAAGATTCCCCACAGACGGTTTGGTTTGTGAAATCATCTACTGGTACCCCTGGTTTTGGTTGGGTGGGGAAGGGGACTACTAAGGGGAGCTCGGGGACCCCCTAAAAATTTTGTCTTCCCCAAAACAATAATACAAACTGAGATGGGAGGTGAAAGGCTTGGGCTGATTCATACAATGTCAAAGTACACAACAATTGAAAAATTATAAAAATACATAAATAAAAATATTGGAATGGAAGCTTACTAATTGAAACTGTAATAAAACGTAATGCAATACAAGGGATAATTTTAGCACAACTCATCGGAAATTTAAAAATCCCAAAGTTGGGGATTACACAAAGAAGTGATAAAAAAAAAATTGGGCGATCGATCTGTAAACCATGTGATCTACGGATTCGAGGAAGGAATATATACAAAGAAAGAAGGGTTTAACAAAAAGGGAGATTTGGTGCACTCAGTCTAGACTGTTAATTCTCAGAATTCGGAGGGGAACGTGAACACACACAAAAAAAAATTTTGTTATGATAATTTGGGTACTGTAAATTTTTCATCTTATCAGGTTTTTTACATTTAACCCCAACTTTTGGGTAGGGTGAGTTGATATATGCAGAATGGGTGTTTATCTCTGGGGGGATCAAATCTGTTGCACCTGGCTAAAATCATGCTGGGATTTGAGGCAAAAACGGGAAATTGGGGGTAACAAATGATACTTGGGATTTCTCAAAACCTGTCGTGTACGTAGGGGAAAAAACGACATTCAGGTTGTCCTCTGACTGAGTATAGAGGTAGAGAGCACAGGATCAGGAGGATTGTCAAGTCTTTACAATTTGTCTGGGTTGGAACATCATTATCATCCATACTAACTTCATATGGGTCTAAATGCGATTCTTTATACTTTACCATATAAATTTTTTCTAACCCTTTTACTTATTTCCAGTGATTTTTCAACTAAATCATAAAGGGCCAACAAATTTTTTATCAAGCTTTGGGGTTTTTCAGGGCGTTTTGTTAAAGTTTGTCGCATAACTCTCGAACCCACTTTAAATTTTGGGGTGGGGTTTGCTCGAGGTTTGCGACCCTTGTAAATTCGCTGTTGAAATTTTTTAAGTGTTTCACGGAATTTTTCTAAAGACAATTTAAACCCAAAAATGGTACGAGTTGCTATGAATTTACAGGGTTTTTAATTTTGGGTTTTGGATTGAAAAATAGCAACTCATAAGGCCCAAAAGTTTATCTTTCACCATACAATGGATTAAAGGGAGTGTCACCTATAGAAAAATTTAAGGAAAATTTTTAGCACACTGCACATAGGAAAAACTTCTCCCAGTTTCCTTTGGGGAATTTATAGTGGGTCTCCAAAACATCCCAAAATACTTTCTTATTGGGACGTTCCTTAACCCATTTTCCGGCAGGATGATGAGGAACAATGGGGGAAATTTTGAGATCTTGTACAAGGTCACAAATTTTTAAGAATCTCTTTACAGAATGCACCTCCATTTCTGTTTCTTGGGACCTTTGGGGTGGTATGCCTGCAGATAAGCGTTTTTTTTTAAAAACCCCTTTTGTACTGTCTCGGCGTCTTAAACGCAATAGGAACAAATCCCCCCCGTATCCCGGTGAAAGGGTCTACCAAACCATAGTTTTTTGTTGCCCTGGAGGGGAAAATTGGAAATTAGTTAACAAATCTAGGCAATTTTTTCCCCAAAGGGTTTGCCCAGTGGTTTTGGGTACACTTGGGGTTGGGTTAGGACCATTAAACATTAGTACCTTTTTTTGCCCTGCAGACACACATTTCTTAACCTTTATTGCCATACAAGGCCAAAAAATATTTTTAATATCCTTGTTTTACTGAAAGATCATACCCGGGGGCGCAACACCTGGTTAAAAAAAAATCGTGATCTACTGAAAGGGTACAAACATAAGGGCTGTAAATTTTCTTTGGTAAACTCTTCTGTAGGGGTACCCAACTCGGCTGTTTGATAAAAGTAATTCTTGGTTCTGAAAAAAGTCACGAAGGGTGCTGGGGGGCTTCACAGTCAGAATAAAACTTCCTGGGGCAGGAATCGAATCACACCAGACCCATGGGATTTTTTCGTTGAAACATTCTTTACATCTTTGGGAGGTTTCTATACAAAAATTTTCGCGAAAAAAGGCCTGCGATAAAATTTGACTTTGCCAGGTAAGTGTTTTAAAGGGCGGGTTGAATCTTGGGTAGCCCAAGGTCCATCTGGGTAACCCTTTCCCCGGTTTGGTTTTTTTTTTGGAATAAAGGGATCTTGGGGCATGGGGCTTCAAGACATGGGAAAAAGTAAGATAAATAAGTCTTGGAAGTGCTTTTAAAAACCATACTTTTTGCCTTAAAAATTTTTTGCTCAGTTTTCGTATAATTAAAGTTCGCCTTCGTAAGGACACGGGTAGCAAATGCAACGCGTTTTTTACTTGCCATCAGTCTTCTGAGCAGGACGGCACCTATGCCCAAAAGAACTAGCATAGTTGTCCAAAATAGAAGGGCTTAGAAAAATCTGGGGAAAAAACAAAAATTTTAGCAGATGTTAAACTTTTTTTTTAGAGTTTGGGGAAAAATCTTTTTTACGGAAGGTCCCAAAAAAAAGGAACAACTTTCTTTAAAACAACTCAGTTAGAGGGGCAAACTATGGAAGAAAAAAATTTGGGAATGAAAGATCCCATAAAAAACCTGCTAACCCCCAAAGGATCTTTTTCGGCATCAGCATTTTTGGGGGTTGGAAAATTTAGACTGCAGTTACTTTCTTCATTGGGCGTAACCCCCTAGGATGGGCTAATGACCCAAAAAACTTAATTTTGGTTTTGAAAAAAATTTACATTTAGACAGTTTGGGGTCTTTAAATTGGCTTCTTCAAGCTTACCAAAGTACTTTATCAATCTTTTCAAGGGTGGGTCCAAATCTTTTAGACATGACGATTACGTCTCGTACACCATAAGTGCAATTAACCCATGAGGCCTCTGAAAAATATTAGTTTTATGGCCTTTAGAACGTGATAGGGGAGGATCATAATCCCAAAACCCCAAAAGGAGGGGGGTGATAATGACCTATAGGAGTGGAGAATGCAGTTAGCTCTTGGCTCCTCGTAAAGAGGGACTTGCCCAAAAAACCCTTTAACAAGGGCCAGGGGGTTTAAAAAACTTTTTTTATCTCCCCCCTGTTACGTAAAAGATCAAACCCGACCCGGAAGTGGGGAAACGATCGGAATATTTTGCATTTAACTTCCCAAAGTAAACACGGGGGGCCCCCGTACCATCCTTTTTTAGGTTTCTAGGATCAAGGGTGCAATTTCCCAAGGGTGAAATTTCCCAGGTGCAATAACTCCCTTTACCCAAACATTTGATTGATCAAAATTTTTCTGCGAAAAGCAACTTTTGAATTTAGGCATTCTGTACGCAAAGGTTTTATAGAAAGGGCTAGTAAACCCGGTTTAATGGAATCCGGGGGGGGGAAAAATAAGTTCGTTTTAAACCCCTCTTCCACCTGGGAAGGCAATTGGGGTTTATTACGTTTGTTTAACAAATCAAAAACACTTGACTTTTTAATTTGGGAAAAACCCGTGGGAGCTATGTTCCTTTTTCCTCAACTTGGGGGAAAAAGGGTTGGGTCCCCGGGGAAGTGGTTTTAGGTTTTCCCCCAAAAAAACCCCGTAGGCTGGTATACGTATAATATTAAAGGAAAGTATGGGGAAGGGCCCCCAAAATTTGACCCCTCTCTCTGCCCCCATCTTGGCTTACCCATAGGGGCCTACGGGTTTAGGGTGTTTGAAATCGCTATGGCAGCAGCAATATAAATACAGTCAGTGATTCAAAACGCGGTTGGGAGTGGGGTCATCTACTGGGACACTGGGTTTCTGGGAACTTTTTTTGCTAGGAACTGGTACTACAAAGAGATTATAACGTAGTGTTAAACATACCCCCGGCAAGACCCCAATTTTGGGGAATATGAAAGTTTTTCTTTTTTTTGGGCACCCTTTCCCCTTTGGGGGGAAATGGCCCAAAAGTGTTTAAAATAAAAAATTTTATTATTCTATTATTTTTTTTTTTATATTATTACAGTAGACAGTCCCTTTAATTAACATGGTAGTTTTCTTTCCCAAAAAAGCCCCTGTTAGACAAAAAATGAAGAAAAATTTCGGGGAAAAAAAAGGTTACGTTCCTGGGGGCCCCCAAAAAACCCCCAAACCCAATTTTTTTTTGGGGCCCTTTAATCTTACAAAAATAAAAGGGAAAATAGAATTGTAGTTCATTGTCCGGTGATGTATTTTGTTGTTTTACTGCTTAAAAACAGCAAATTCAACAGAAATAATAGTATTCCCTTTCCTTAAAATTTTGGGTGATTGTGGGGAGTGGAGAGTTATGCTGTTGTCCCCACTGGGCTGAGGTAGATGGTAGAGGGTTTGGTTTTGAGTTGATGGTTGTATGGAGTGTGCATAAATTTTTGCAAAGGAATTTTTTTTCTATTTTACCCTGTAGTAAATTTACAACTGACAGTAAGGAAACAGCTGCTCTCTTAAATGAAAAAGTCTAACTTTAGGTCATTCAGTAATCCAGTAAATTATTCAGTAAGTCAAGTCCTTAAGTCAGTCAAGTCAGTAAGTTATTCAGTCAGTAAGTCAGTCGGTTCAAGTCAGTAAATCAGTCAAGTCGGTAAATCAGTCAAGTCAGTCATTAAGTGAGTCAAGTCAGTAAATCAGATTTAACAAATGACAATGAAAATAAGAAAATACATGTAATGTAAATAAGCACAGCAAGATTCCCGATATTGTCGTCCTACATGCATATGAACCAAACTGAAGGCTTCGAGGTGGTGTAGGTGGCTGGGGTGGTGGAGGATGACGGTAGGTCTCCTCAACCACCCACACCACTCTCCCAGTCTTCACTTCGGTTCATACACATGTAAGACGACGATACTCAGAAGCTCGCTGTGTTTATTTACATACATATTTTCTTACTTTCATTGCCATTTGTTAAATCTGCCAAGCAATCATGGCACCCAGTAAGCGTACAAGCATTCCCGCAAGTGACAAGAAAAGGTTTAAGCATTCAAGTCTAGGAATTGCTAAGACAATCGAGATACTAGATAAGCTAAGAGTGGCCTTAATGAAGCGTCAGTTCGTACAATTAAAAAGAACTAGCTGACTGGCTGACTTGACTGATTTACTGACTGACTGACTTGACAGACTGACTTGACTTACTTGACTTACTGACTGACTTGACAGACTGACTGACTTGACAGACTGACTGACTTGACAGACTGACTGACTTGACTGATTTACTAACTGACTTGCCTCAATGATGTAACCCACAGACCATCCCACCTGGCAGGCGACTGTGCGCTCAAAAATTTTTCCCCTCCCACAACCGTGTTAAACTAATTTTACAAAGTGTTAAAAATATGCAGCAATTCTTCAATTGTCACAGACCGGGCCGCGGGGCGTTGACCCCCGGAACTCTCTCCAGGTAAACTCCAGGTAACCAAAATGTGCAAGACAAAACCATGTTAAACGACAATCTGCTGTATTATATACGTATTATTATTAGTAGTAGTATGTACATATTATTATAATAATTATTGTTATTATTAATAATAATTTAGGGAACTGGAGCACAGATCCATTTCCCTAGATCAAGAGCCCCTCACCACTTATGTAATAATAATAATAATAACTTATTATTATTATTATTATTATTATTATTATTATTATTATTATTATAAAAACAATATAGGTTGTAGGTTGGTAGACAGCAACCACCCAGGGAAGTACTACCGTCCTGCCAGATGACTGTGAAACAGAAACCTGTAACTGTTTTGCATGATGGTAGGATTGCTGGTTTCTTTTTCTGTCTCATAAACACGCTAGATAACAGGATATCTTGCTACTCCTACTTACACTTTGGTCACACTTCACAGACATGCACATGCATATATATATACATACATCTAGGTTTTTCAACTTTTTCTAAATAGCTCTTGTTCTTCTTTATTTCTTCTATTGTCCATGGGGAAGTGGAAAAGAATCTTTCCTCCGTAAGTCATGCGTGTTGTATGAGGCGACTAAAATGCTGGGAGCAATGGGCTAGTAACCCCTTCTCCTGTAGACATTTACTTAAAAAGAGAAGAAGAAAAACTTTATAAAACAGGATGCTATAGAATGTGCCGAGGATGTATTGTGGAATACAAGAAACAGAAGATTGCTGATGATATAAAATGAAAGAATTGATGTCACTGCCCTATGCGAAATAAATCCTGAAGTGGTGTAGTGGAGTTTCGTGGGGAAATAATGCGTTAATCTGTAGTATCTGAGAGGAGTGTAGAGCAAAGAAATGGGTGATAGCAAGTGAAGATTCAGATATGGAATGATACAAGAGAAAAGTAATGTGCAAAATTCAAGAATATGTGATTAAAGTAAAGTTTGGACTGCAAAAGTGGGTTCCATAATAACGTGTATGCAACGCTGGAGAAGAGTAGGAATGTAAGAGGTGAGAGAGAGATATTGGTTATATGTTAAGTGAAATATATGAGCCTTGAACCAAGTGAAGATGTATTGTGGTAGGGGGACCCTGAATGCTAAAGTAGGAGAAACTTTTAGGAGAGGTGAATGTAGTAGGTAAGTTTTGGGGTGCCGAGGTTAGTAAAGTGATAAATGGGATCCCTTTGATTGAACTCTGTATACAAAGGGTTATAAGTTAAAGTAATACACTATTTTTAAGAAAAAGTGCTGATAAATAAAGTATACAAGATAATTGATGTAGGGCAAAATTACATTATTTTGTTGGATTGTATGTATTGGTATAGAAGAAGACTGTTGAGTATACTGTCATTCATAACAATGATCTAGGATGTGCCACAGATATATCATATCACTTTCACTAGTTGTAGCTACACTTATAGTAATAATGTATATTTGTATAACAAGGATAATAAAGCATCATAAGAGAGAGGTGAAGGTTTATAAACTATAAATGAGGATGCAGTTAGGGTAAGATAAAAATCAACTATTGGAGGATAGATGATAGTGCGAATGAGAGCATTAGGCAAACATGGGTCAGAAGAGGTATGGGTAGGTTTACAAATGTAAGTGTTAGAGTGTTCAGCAGAAGTTTGTGGTTTACAAAAGGTGGGGTCGGGAGGGGAAGAGGAGCGATTGTGGTATGATGAAAAGAGAGTATTAAGGGAGAAAAAGTTTTAGCATTTGAGTAAGTTTTTACAAGAGTAGAAGTGATGCCAAGAAAGTGGAAAGTAATTGAGAAAAAGAGAGAGTTAAGAAAAGCGGAGTTGGTGAAGCAGAAAAAAGAGGAGCAAATGAGATAGTGGGTGAGATGTTATCACAAATTTTGTTGAAAATAAGAAAAGTTTTGGAGTGAGTATTAACAAGTAAAGGAAGCCTAGAGTAACAGAATGGATTTGTCAGTGAAAAAATAGGAGAGGAGAGTTATTAAATTGATTAGGTAGAGGTTTGGTAATGGAGGAAATTTTGAGGAATGTGTTTTAAATGTTTGATGAAGATAGGGGAAGCTGTTTATTATTGTGTATATGAACAAGAGGAATAACATCTTGTAGTATGAGGAAGAGCCATTTTGAGAGTTGTGGGTTAAGTCGAGAGGCAGTAGTAAAATGGAAAGGTGTAAGGCAGCCTTGGTTTGTATTGTGATGGCAGTATATAAGTATAGAAATGTTTAAAAGCAGTTGTGGAGTATAGTTTTGGAGTGGTTGTGCATTATTTAATAACATGTAATGAGCGTGGATTAAGGTGAGACCGTTAGGGGAGTGCATGAGAGGCGCATGCAATAGTTCCTTTGTATAAAGGTCAAAGTGGTCTCGTCTCGAAGAGAGGTGAAAAAATTATAGGGGAGAATAAGTCTGTTGAGTATACCCTGGTAAAGTGTAGGTAGAGTTATTAATAGAAAGAATTAAGAGTAAGCGGAAAATAGGATAACAGATGAAGCAAGGAGCATTAGGAAAGGTAGTGGGTGTGTTGGTACGCGGTGTTTACATTAAACATATAAATAAACAGTATTTTATATAAGGCTAAAGAGGTCTTTTTGTTGGCATTTATGGAATTTGGAAAAGGCGTAATGACTGAGGTGGAATAGGGGGCAATGTGGCAGATGTTGCAGGTGTAAGGATGTAGAGTAGGTTTTTACTGAAGCAGTGAAGAGTTTTTTACGAGGATAGTGAGCTCAAGTTAGATGTAAGTAGTTAAAGGGGGAAACTAGTTTCCCAGTAAAAGTAGGCTTAGACAAGGAATGTGTTTATGGTCACCCGTGGTTGTTTAATTAATAAATTTATAGATGAGGGTTGTAAGAGAAGTAAATGTTAGTGTCTTGGCAAGTAGGCATGAGTTAAAAAAGATAAAGAAACACCATCATAAGTTGGAGTTGTCACAGTTTCTCTTGCATGATGACAAAAGACTGTGCTCTTTGGGGAGATCTGAAGCGAAGTTGCAGAGATTGTTGATGATTTGGTAGGGTGGTGCATAAAGAAAAAATTAAAGTAGAATAACAGGAAAGAGTAGGAAATTGGGATAACAAAATGAATTATGTGAAGAAAGATTGGATATCAGATTAGGAGGGCGAGATTATTTAGGAGGTGAATGTATTCAGATATTTGGGATTGGAGCTTGTCAAGCGGATGGTTCTTATGAAAGTATGAGGTGAAACATAGAATTGATGAGGAAAAGGGTGAGCGGTGCACTAAGAAGTCTGTGGAGACCTACAGAACTTTGTCCTTGTGAGGCAATTAGGGAAATGTAAGAAGTAAATTTTAACCCAAACACTCGTATATTGGTGTTAAGGCATGGGTGACGTGAATGTTGCAGGGAGGAGAAGGCTGGAGGCAGTGGATATGTCGTGTCTGAGGGCAATGTGTGGTGTGAATATAATGCAGAGAATTCGTAGTTTGGAAGTTAGGAGGAGGTGCGGGATTACCAAAACTGTTGTCCAGAGGGCTGAGGAAGGGTTGTTGAGGTGGTTCGGACATGTCGAGAGAATGGAGCGAAACAGAGTGACTTGAAGAGTGTATCATCTGTAGTGGAAGGAAGGCGGGTAGGGGTCGGCCTAGGAAAGGTTGGAGGGAGGGGGTAAAGGAGGTTTTGTGTGTGAGGGGCTTGGACTTCCAGCAGGCATGCATGAGCGGTTTGATAGGAGTGAATGGAGACATGGTTTTTAATACTTGACGTGCTGTTGGAGTGTGAGCAAAGTAACATTTATGAAGGTGTTCAGGGAAACCGGCAGGCCGGACTTGAGTCCTGGAGATGGGAAGTACAGTGCCTGCACTCTGAAGGAGGGTGTTAATGTTGCAGTTTAAAAACTGTAGTGTAAAGCACCCTTCTGGCAAGACAGTGATGGAGTAAATGATGGTGAAAGTTTTTCTTTTTCGGCCACCCTGCCTTGGAGGGAATCGACCATGTGATAATAATAATAATAAAAATAATAAAAACAATGTAATAGTAATAATAATATGTAATGTTATTACAGTGGAACCTTGGCTTTCGAACTCATTCCATTCCATGACCTTGTTTGTATCCTTATTTGTTTGTTTGCGAGTAAATTTTCCTCATTTAAATTATTTGAAATGCAATTAATCCGTTTCCACCTCTCAGGAGGCATGACAAAAATAACGCTAATATCAACTATAATGCTTATTTATCTATCAAAATTCATCTAATATGACACAATAAACAATATTAATAACACAGAAACATGATATATCCTCTAGAATGAATAAAATAGGCCATAATATGGCGAGTGATGGCGACGCCGGCAGTGACCTGCAGCATCCGCCATTTACTTTCCCACTCTAGTATCTTCCCAGTCCATAACCCCACACCTAGGTTGTGTTTATTTATGATTAGTAGTGAGGTTGTCAATATTAGCCACAGTTGGCCAAGACAGATGTATATACAGGTGAAGATTGTGGTGGAGCCACAGTGGTGGTGGTGAGCTGCCTCACTCTGCTGCTGCCTCCTTCATTTCTCTAGCTTTTTTCATTGTTTCTAATCACTTCCTGACTTCTTCTGATCGTATGCAAATACTGTCTCTTTGGACGAGCATAGTTTTAAGAATTTGTACAATAAAAGACAAAATTATGCACCCCCAAGGGTCTGCGGGGTTTTGCTCAGAGCGGCGCACCACCTCTTCCTTTTGACCCTTGGTCGGCACTGAAAGACGGGTCTAGTGTACAGCTGAAACCTACAGCCACCCAGAGGGTTACCAATTTGTATTTTGAAGCATTTGACACAAAAATATGAAAAAAAATTATGAAAAATTCAAAAAAATTTAAACATTATTATTACTATTATATTGTATTATTATTTTTAGTATGTATGTATTATAATTTTTATTACGTATTACTATTATTTTGATTACGTACTATTATTATAATAATAATACTAATTATTATTATTATTACTATTAATTTAGAGAACCGAGCACAGATCAATTCCCAATTCAAGAGCCCCTCACCACGTACGTACTACTAATAATAATTGTTATAACAATAATATACATACATGTATTGTTATTAGTAGTAAACATGTACGTATTATTTTTACAGTAATACATGTAATAAAAAATTATAATTTATTTTAGGGAACTGGAGCACAGATCAATTCCCTAGATCAAGGGCCCTTTCTCCAAGGAACCTCCTTTGAGGGGGGAAGACATATCCTGAAATTTCATTCGTATCCAGAAGCAAAAAAATGACCCAACACTGTTCGTATCCTGAAAAGTTCGCATGGTGGGGGTTTCGTAAGCTGAGGTTCCACTGTTTATGTAAACACACCACTGTAACCTTTTCAAAGAAATAAATATTTTTATTTATTCCATTTATTTATTTAAGGAACCTCCTTGAGGGGGAAGTTTTTCATCCTGAAATTTCATTCGTGTCCAGAAGCAAAAATCGCCTGTTCGTATCCTAAAAGTTCTCATGATAAGGCGTTCAAAGCTGAGGTTCCACTATAGTTTATGTTTTTGTTAACGTAGTTTTAACTTCCTAATAGTAGGTTGGTAGGCAGCAACCACCCAGGGAGGTACTACCATCCTGCCAAGCAAGTGTAAAATGGGAAACCTGTAATTGTTTTACATGATGGTAGAGTGCTGGTGTGTTTTTTCTGTCTCATAAAATGCAAGATTTCAGGTATATCTTGCTACCCTACTTTCACTTAGTCAAAACTACAGATAAATGTCAGATTTTTGGGGTAAGTCACTCTCTCTGGAAACGGATTAATTCGTAATCTGGGGTCCCCCTGTACAAGCATATATATACAAAACCCCTCTGGGTTTTTTTTCTACAGTGGTCCCTCAATAATCGTCCAGCCTGAAAGTCTCCATTTCGGAAATAGTCCCCCGTTTTTTTTTGTCAAAATATTGGGTCGCAAATGGTCCAGTAACTTTCTAATAGTCCTAATAGTCCTTGTCCCGGACGCATACTCACGCTCTGACCGCCTCGGCCTTTCCTTCCCAGCCAGTGTGCCATTGTTTTCCGTGATGACGTCCCCCACATGCTTCTACAAATATTCATAATATCCCCGGGGATTGGTGGTTTGTTGAAAAAAAAAAAGGAATTTTTTAACTTGGGTGTTTTTATTATGTTTGCTGTTTTATTTAAAATTTTCTTTTGCAAAAAATCTTTTTGATTTTGGACTAAAAACTTTCCCTTTAAGTTGCAGCTTCCCTCTGCCATTCCCTTTCACTGAATAAACCCAAAACAACTTTAGCCCCACATAAATAAAAGTTAGGGGGCCCCCGCTTTACGGCGTTCCGTTTTTCCCGGCTTTTCCCGTTAATACGGCATTTCAAATTATGCCAAAAAACCCCCACTATACGGCCCCCCACCTGACTTTCAAATAGGTCACCGGCCCCCTGGTTTTTTTACATTCTCCATGAGCTCAGTAAGCACTAAGTTTTCTCCCCTTTTTGGGCTGGAAACTCAAAATTTCAAATGTTTTTTAAAAATTATTTTATTTTTATTTTACTCTGATTTAAATTTTTCTTTTGTTTACCTGTTCCCAAAAAAAAAATTACATAAACAAGTCTTTTTAAAAGTCGTTTATTACGTTTTAAAATTCACCCTTTTCATTAACCCCCCTCCATGATATTTTTTTTAAAATTTTATTAAAAAACACGAGCCTAACCCTATAAATAAGGGTTAAAATACACCCCCCCCCCAGTGAATAAATAAACCCAAAAAGTGAAAATGTGAGCAGACCCATTCCCCCAATGACGCCCCTAATAACAAAAGTCACCAAATCTCATTAAATTTTGTTTTTTACCCGGGAAAATACACATTTTTTTTTTTTTTCCCCTCCATGATATTTTTTTCAAAAAAAAAAATAATAAAAACCGATGCAAAACATATAAATAAATAAATACACCCCCCAGTTGAATAAATAAAAAAAAAATGTGAGATGTGGCAGACGACTTCCCCAAGTGCGCCATAAAAAACCAAAAGTCACCGAGTCTCATTTTAAAAGTGTAATTATAAATACAATTTTTTTTTAATCCAAACCCCCCGATATTTTTTTTAAAATTATATAATAAACACGTGCATAACAAATAATAAGATAAAAAACCCCCCCCACAGTAGAATAAAATAAACTTTAAAAGTGGCTGTGGTAGCAGAAAGACTTCCAAAAGTGGTGATAATAAAAATAGTCACCGGGGGCTCTTTTAAAAAACGTTTATTTCGGTAATATACCCATTTTTATTAATCCCCTCCATGATATTTTTTTCAAATTATTAAAAAAACCGATGCATAACATTAAATAAGGGTAAAAAACACCCCCAGTAGAATAAATAAACATAAAGTGGCGTGGGGGCAGCGACTTCCACAAGTGGTGATAATAAAAATAGTCACCCGGGCTCATTAAAGTCGTTTCTTTCCCGGGAATATTTCACATTTTCATTAATCCAGGGATGATATTTTTTTTAAAATTATTAAAAACCGGAAAACATAACATAAAAAGATGAAAATACACCCCCCAATTTGAATAAAAAAACTTTAAAAAAAGTGTGGGGGCCTGGTTTTTTTACTTTTGTGTGGCCTGGGCCCTCTCTGAATCATTTTTCTCTTTTTAAATTTTTTCGTTTATCTCATTTACTTATCCTGACCCTACCAAATTTTTAAAACTTCAAATATTTTAAGGGTAAGTAATGGTGAACTGTATTAATTTTATCGCCCCCTGGTGGCTTAAATATCTAGAAAAGTAAGTGTGGGGGGGGGGGTGGCCCGGTGAGGTTTTACAATACTACCCACTTGATTTCTTCAAAAAAATACTACTTGTCTTTACCCCCAGATTTTGGACTTTAAATATTTTAAGGTAAGTAATGGGGTCCACTATGTGTGTATTGGACCTTTTTTTTGTTTTTTTGATGCCCGGTTCTATTGCTTTAATTAAAAATATGTTAGTGCTTGTTATTTTGTTTCCCGTGTTTTTATCATTTAAAAGTGGAAAAAAAAAAAGGTTTTTCCACTTAAAGGCGATTTCCCTTTACGGCGGTAGCCTGGGGAAACCCAAACCTGCCGTATAAGGGTAGACAAGAAGGAAATTAAAAGTGAACATAGGAAAGAGTAAGGTGATGAAAATAACAAAAAATTTAGGTAATGAAAGATTGGATATCAGGTTGGAGGGAGGGAGTATGGAGGAAGTGAATGTAGTATTCGATATTTGTGAGGAGTGGACTAGTCAGCGGATGAGTCTATGAAAGAGGTCCTTTACAATCCATCCCACTAACAAAACATTTGCCCAACCCAATTTTCAATGCTACCCAAGAAATAAGCTCTGATAACTCTATCCACTCATTTGCAAGTCACACTCAAATCCAACCCCTCTCACTCATATATTTATCCAACCTAAATTTGAAACTCCCCAAAGTCCTAGCCTCAATAACCCAACTAGGTAGACTGTTCCACTCATCAACTACCCTATTTCCAAACCAATACTTTCCTATGTCCTTTCTAAATCTAAACTTGTCTAATTTAAATCAATTGCTGTGGGTTCTCTCTTGGAGAGACATCCTCAAGACTTTATTAATATCCCCTTTATTAATACCCATCTTCCACTTATACACTTCGATCATGTCTCCCCTCATTCTTTGTCTAACAAGTGAATGTAATTTAAGAGTCTTCAATCTTTCTTCATAAGGAAGATTTCTAATGCTATGTATTAATTTAGTCATTCTACGCTGAATGTTTTCTAACGAATTTATATCCATTCTGTAATATGGAGACCAGAACTGAGCTGCATAATCTAGGTGAGGCCTTAACAATGATGTATAAAGCTGCAGTATAACCTCTGGACTTCTGTTGCTTACACTTCTTGATATAAATCCCAATAATCTATTTGCCTTATTACATACGCTTAGGCATTGCTGTCTTGGTTTAAGGTTGCTGCTCACCATAACCCCCAAGTCCTTTTTGCAATCTGTATGGCTAAGTTCTACATTATTTAACTTAAAAGTGCTAGGGTTATGGACACTCCCGAGCTTCAGAACCTTGCATTTATCTACACTGAACTGCATCTGCTACTTTTCTGACCAAGAATAGAGTTTGTCTAAATCCTTCTGAAGTTCCCTAACATCTACGTTTGAATCAATTTTCCTACCTATCTTTGTGTCATCGGTGAATTTGCTCATATCACTAGTAATACCCCTCATCACGGTCATTGATATATATTATAAACAACAACGGGCCTAAGACTGATCCATGTGGTACGCCACTTGTTACAGATCCCCACTCGGATTGAACCCCATTTAAGCATACTCTCTGCTTCCTATTAGTGAGCCATGACTCGATCCATGACAGCACTTTTCCCCCAATGCCATGGGCAGCCACTTTTTTTGGGTTAGTTTTCAAATCCCTAGAAACTTTAATTTCATAGTCCCGTTTAGCTTTTCTTATCCCCTTTTTAACGTCCCTCTTAATGTCAATATACCGATTCATAAGATGACTCTCACCTCTTTTGAAGCGCCTATAAATTTCTTTTTTCTGTCCTAAAAGATATCTGAGCCTATTATTCATCCATTTGGGGTCATTTCTATTCGATCTAATTTCCTTATATGGGATAAATGTCCTTTGGGCAGCATGTATTGTGTTAAGAAAGCTGTCATACTGATAGCTCTCTTCGTTACCCCAGTCCACAGATGATAAGTGTTCTCTAAGCCCATTGTAATCTGCTAAGCGAAAATCTGGGACCAGTACTGAATTATCCCTACTATCATACTTCCATTCAATGCTAAAGGTAATTGATTTGTGATAGCTTGTTCTGAGTTCCTCAGTAATTTCTAAATTATTAACAAGGGTTTCCTTGTATGTTCTGTCACAAACTGCTTCAAAACAATCCTGAACTACTTCTAAGAAGTCGTATGATTCTAAATTCCCAGTCAAGAAATTCCAATCAATATGACTAAAGTTAAAGTCTCCTAGAATTACTACATTATCGTGCCTTGTGGCCTTAACAATTTCCTCCCATAGTAGTCTCCCTTGGTCCCTATCATAGAGTTGATGAAGGAAAAAAGATGAATGGAGCACTGGGATGCACCAGGGATGAATCTGGTGAATATACATTTGCCAGATTCATATCCAAAAGCCTAAAAATACCCATGGCAGTTGCAGCAGTCTACCTCACACTAATACTTAAGAAATATGATTATGTACTGACTCAGAGATGAATAAACACTACCTGCTACTGGCTGGTGACTTTAACCCTATATTGTGCAAGGCAACATATTTGATAAACATCAACATTTGCAACCTATATTGTGATAATATAAGCAATTCTAAGACATACAGTGGTACCTTGACTTATGAGTGCCCCAACTTACGAGTTTTCCGAGTTACGAGCTGTCGCTCGGTCGATTTTTTGCTTTGAGTTGGAAGCCCAAATCTGAGTTATGAGTGAGCTTCAGATACACTGCCAGTAACTGGCATCATATCTGAAGTCAAATCCAACTCTGTACCCAAAGGAATGTCAGGTATTTTGTCCCATCCCACATGCTCTTCGAAGACATAACTGGAAGGATAATACTCCCAGATTGTAGTGAGGCACCTCATCCCTTGTTTTGGTTCTCATATAAATCTGGGGAAGAGGTAATCTCCATTTCAACATTCAGAGTTTCTCCAGAAACATTAAGGTGGGAGGAGTAGCGATGGTTGTGGGTGGAGTAGTGATGCTTGTGGGTGGAGTAGTGAAGGTGGTGGGTGGAGTAGTGATAGTGGTAGGTGGAGTAGTGATAGTGGTGGGTGGAGTAGTGATAGTGGTGGGTGGAGTAGTGATGGTGGTGGGTGGAGTAGTGATAGTGGTGGGTGGAGTAGTGAAGGTGGTGGTGGAGTAGTGATGGTGGTGGGTGAAGTAGTGATAGTGGTGGGTGGAGTAGTGATGGTGGTGGTTGGAGTAGTGATAGTGGTGGGTGGAGTAGTGATGGTGGTGGGTGGAGTAGTGATGGTGGTGGGTGGAGTAGTGATGGTGGTGGGTGGAGTAGTGATGGGTGGTGAGTGGAGTAGTGATTAGTGGTGGGTGGAGTAGTGATAGTGGTGGGTGGAGTAGTGATGGTGGTGGGTGGAGTAGTGATGGTGGTGGGTGGAGTAGTGATGGTGGTGGGTGGAGTAGTGATGGTGGTGGTGGAGTAGTGATGGTGGTGGGTGGAGTAGTGATGGTGTGTGGGTGGAGTAGTGATAGTGGTGGGTGGTGTAGTGGATAGTGGTGGGTGGAGTAGTGATGGTGGTGGGTGGAGTAGTGATGTGGTGGGTGGTGTAGTGATGGTGTGTGGGTGGAGTAGTGATAGTGGTGGGTGGAGTAGTGATGGTGGTGGGTGTAGTAGTGATTGGTGGATGAGTAGTGATAGTGGTGGGTGGATAGTGGATAGGTGGGTGGAGTAGTGATGGTGGTGGGTGTAGTAGTGATGGTGGTGGATGGAGTAGTGATAGTGGTGGGTGGAGTAGTGATAGTGGTGGGTGGAGTAGTGATGGTGGTGGGTGGTTGATGAGTGGTGGTGAGTATGATAGTGGTGGGTGGAGTAGTGGGTGGGATGGAGTAGTGATAGTGGTGGGTGGAGTAGTGATGGTGGTGGGTGGAGTAGTGATGGTGGTGGGTGTAGTAGTGATGTAGTGGATGGAGTAGTGATGGTGGTGGTTGAAGTAGTGATGGTGGTGGGTAGAGTAGTGATGGTGGTGGGTGGAGTAGTGATGGTGGTGGGTGTAGTGTGATAGTGGTGGGTGTAGTAGTGATGGTTGGTGGGTGGAGTAGTGATGGTGGTGGGTGGAGTATGATGTGGTGGGTGTATTAGTGATGTGGTGGGTGGAGTGTGATAGTGGTGGGTGGAGTAGTGATAGTGGTGGGTGGAGTAGGTGTGGTGGTGGGTTGGAGTAGTGATGGTGGTGGGTGTAGTAGTGATGGTGGTGGGTGGAGTAGTGATAGTGGTGGGTGGAGTAGTGATGGTGGTGGGTGGAGTAGTGATAGTGGTGGGTTACCTGGAGGTTACCTGGAGGTTATTCCGGGGATCAACGCCCCCGCGGCCCGGTCCATGACCAGGCCTCCCGATGGATCAGGGCCTGATCAACTAGGCTGTTACTGCTGGCCGGACACAGTCCAACGTACGAGCCACAGCCCGGCCGATCTGGCACTGACTTTAGGTATCTGTCCAGCTCTCTCTTGAAGGCAGCCAGGGGTTTATTGGCAATTCCCCTAATGCTTGATGGGAGGCTGTTGAACAGTCTTGGGCCCCGGACACTTATGGTGTTTTCCCTTAGTGTACCAATGGCGCCCCTACTTTTTATTGGGGGCATTTTGCATCGCCTGCCCAGTCTTTTACTTTCGTAGGGAGTGATTTCTGTGTGCAGATTTGGGACCATTCCTTCCAAGATTTTCCAAGTATAGATTATGATATATCTCTCCCTCCTGCGTTCCAGTGAGTACAAGTCAAGTGCTTCCAAGCGCTCCCAGTAGTTAAGGTGCTTGACAGAACTTATACGTGCAGTAAAGAATCTCTGTACACTCTCTAGATCTCCGATTTCACCTGCTTTGAATGGAGATGTTAATGTACAGCAGTATTCCAGCCTAGAGAGAACAAGTGATTTGAAAAGGATCATCGTTGGCTTGGCATCTCTCATTTTGAATGTTCTCATTATCCATCCTTTCATTTTCTTTGCACGTGCGATCGTGGCACTGTTGTGATCCTTGAAAGTGAGATCCTCAGACATTACTACTCCCAGGTCCCTTACATTATTTTTCCGCTCTGTTGTATGGCCAGAGTCTGTAGTATACTCTGTTCTAGTTATTATCTCCTCCAGTTTTCCATAACGGAGTAGTTGGAATTTGTCCTCATTGAACATCATATTGTTTACCGTTGCCCACTGGAAAACTTTGTTTATATCTTCTTGGAGGTTAACCGCATCCTCAGCAGATGACAGCCTCATGCAGATTCTAGTATCATCTGCAAAGGATGATATGGTGCTGTGATGTATATCTCTATGTCTGATATGAGGATAAGGAATAAGATGGGGGCGAGTACTGTGCCTTGTGGAACAGAGCTCTTCACTATGGCAGCCTCCGATTTAACTTTGTTGACCACTACTCTTTGTGTTCGATTTGTTAGGAAGTTGAAGATCCATCTCCCCACTTTCCCAGTTATTCCTTTAGCACGTAGTATTTTATGGGCTATTACACCATGATTGCATTTGTCAAATGCTTTTGCAAAGTCTGTGTATATTACATCTGCATTCTGATTTTCTTCCAGTGCATCCAAGGCCATATCATAGTGATCCAGTAGTTGTGAGAGGCAGGAGCGACCTGCCCTGAACCCATGTTGCCCTGGATTGTGCAGATTTTGGGAATCCAGGTGATTTGCAATCCTGCTTCTTAGCACTCTTTCAAAGATTTTTATGATGTGGGACGTCAGAGCTATTGGTCTATAGTTCTTAGCTAATGCTTTGCTGCCACCTTTATGGAGTGGGGCTATATCCGTTGTTTTAAGTGACTGTGGAATTTCACCCATGTCCAGGCTCCTCCTTCATAGTGTACTTAGGGCACGCGAGAGGGGTTTCTTGCAGTTCTTAATGAAAACAGAGTTCCACGAGTCTGGGCCCAGGACTGAGTGCATGGGCATGTTGTCAATGGCTTTTTCGAAATCTATCGGAGTTAGGGTAATGTCGGAAATCTGGCATACATTTATGGAGTTTTGAGGCTCATTCATGAAGAAATCATTTGGGTCGTCGATCCTCAGACCGATTAGTGGTTCACTAAACACAGAGTCATACTGGGATTTCAATATTTCACTCATTTCCTTGTTGTCATCTGTGTAAGTACCATCCTGTCTGAGTAAGGGCCCGATACTAGATGTGGTATTTGCCTTGTTTTTGGCATATGAAAAGAAATATTTTGAATTTCTTTCAATTTCACTAATAGCTTTAAGCTCCTCCTGTCTCTCCTGGTTCCTGTAAGAGTCATTTAACTTAAGTTCCACTTCCCTGGTCAGCGCCTCCTTTCGTGGAGTAGTGATGGTGGGTGGAGCAGTGATAGTGGTGGGTGTAGTAGTGATAGTGGTGGGTGGAGTAGTGATAGTGGTGGGTGGAGTAGTGATGGTGGTGGGTGTAGTAGTGATAGTGGTGGGTGGAGTAGTGATAGTGGTGGGTGGGAGTAGTGATGGTGGTGGGTGGAGTAGTGATAGTGGTGGGTGGAGTAGTGATGGTGGTGGGTGGAGCAGTGATAGTGGTGGGTGTAGTAGTGATAGTGGTGGGTGGAGTAGTGATAATGGTGAGTGGAGTAGTGATGGTGGGTGGGTGGAGTAGTGATAGTGGTCAGTGGAGTAATGATAGTGGTGGGTGGAGTAGTGATAGTGGTGGGTGGAGTAGTGATGGTGGTGGGTGGAGTAGTGATAGTGGTGGGTGGAGTAGTGATAGTGGTCAGTGGAGTAGTGATAGTGGTGGGTGGAGTAGTGATGGTGGTGGGTGTAGTAGTGATGGTGGTGGGTGGAGTAGTGATAGTGGTGGGTGGAGTAGTGATGGTGGTGGGTGTAGTAGTGATAGTGGTGGGTGGAGTAGTGATAGTGGTGGGAGGAGTAGTGATAGTGGTGGGTGGAGTAGCGATAGTGGTGGGTGGAGTAGTGATTTTGTGGGTGGAGTAGTGATAGTGGTGGGTGGAGTAGTGATGGTGGTGGGTGGAGTAGTGATAGTGGTGGGTGGAGTAGTGATAGTGGTGGATGGAGTAGTGATGGTTGTGGGTGGAGTAGTGATGGTGGTGGGTGTAGTAGTGATAGTGGTCAGTGGAGTAGTGATAGTGGGCAGTGGAGTAGTGATACTGGTGGGTGGAGTAGTGAGGGTGGTGGGTGGAGTGGTGATGGTGGTGGATGGAGTAGTGATGGTGGTGGGGTGGAGTAGTGATAATGGTGGGTGGAGTAGATATAGTGGTGGGTGGAGTAGTGAAGGTGGTGAGTGGAGTAGTGAGGGTGGTGGATGGAGTAGTGATTGTGGTGGATGGAGTAGTGATAATGGTGGGTGGAGTATATTATGGTGGTGAGTGGACTAGTAAGGGTGGTGGTGGAGTAGAGATGGTGATGGGCAGAGTAGTGAAGGTGGTGGGTGGAGTAGTGAGGGTGGTGGATGGAGTAGTGATAATGGTGGGTAGAGTAGTGAGGGTGGTGGGTGTAGTAGAGATGGTGGTGGGTGGAGTAGTGAGGGTGGTGGATGGAGTAGTGATAATAGTGGGTAGAGTAGTGAGGGTGGTGGGTGTAGTAGAGATGGTGGTGGGTGGAGTAGTGATGGTGGTTCTTATTTAACCCTTAAACTGTCCAAACATTGATCTGCGCTGACATACGTAGCGCTTCAACCTTGATTTTCTCCATTTGAAAGCATGTAAACTCGGACGTAGATCTACGTTCAGAGCACTACGCACGTCAATGTAGATCTACGTTTGGACAGTTTAAGGGTTAAAAACCTGTAACCAAAAAATTGGGGTGGTTTTTGGGGGGCTGGAACGGATTAAACAGCATTTCAATGAGGAAAATTTATTTGATATACGAGCAAATTGAGTTATGAGCTCAGTCACTCGTAAGTCAAGGTACCACTGTATTTATTTTTGTGCATCTTTTGATTTTATTTGTTTTTGGGGCCATAAAATGCACTTTTTGAAGGAATCGAATAAGATGCGTTGTGCAACAATGGCTAAACTATAGGTGACGCATCAGGTATCAGATCTCTTGCCATGCCTAACAAAGGTAAGTGTCTATATGAATCATAACAGCTACAGTAGGGCCCCGCTTTACGGCGTTCCGCTCTATTGCGTTCCACTAATACGGTCATTTCAAATTATGACCAAAACTCTCTATACAGCTCCCTCCACCTGACTTTCTAATATGGCCACCACGCCCCATCCGGTTTGTTTACATTCTCCGTGAGCTCTGTAAGCACCACATCTCTCCATTATGTCTGGAAACTCTAAAATTTCAATTGTTTTTAAAAGTTATTTCATATTTTATACATACTCTGATAATTATACTTATGTATACATGTAATAATAATAAAAATATAATAAGTTTATTTCTTTGTAAAGGTTACAATGTGTAATTACAATTTTGATTTGCTAAGTACAAAGATAGCCACTATCATGCCGAGGCATTTCGGGCAAACTAATCCTAATACATAGTAATTAATTAAAACTAGATAAGATAATATTACATAGTAATTATTACTTAAAACTAAACATAGAATAGTGGTTAGCTGGTTTACAATCTTGTGTATACTTAGTACAAAATATAATTTACAAGGAATGGTGCAGGTGGTAATATTTTATGGAATGGCAGAAATGAAAGCCAGGAGGTCACATGATAAAACTAGCCAGTTGATGTTTGGTTGATTTGGTTAATATTGTGAAATAAGATGATTTTTTTAGCAGAATCCTAAATTTATAAGTTCTCTGGGGATCCTTGACTTGTTCCAGTAGTGAGTTCCAGATCTTTGGGCCTTTTATGTTCATAGCATTCTTGCATAGTGAGAGTTTTACTCAAGGGATGTTGAAAAGGGCCTTATGCCTTGTATTGTGACTGTGCATTCTGTTGTAACTGTCGAGGAGTAGTTTTAGGGGGGTTTACAGTGGAGTTTAAAGTTCTGTATATGTAGTAGGCACAATAATAAGAGTGTATGTCTTGTATATTTAGCAAGTTGAATCTTTTGAAAAGTGGTAGGGTGTACTGTCTAGCACAGGAGCTGGTTATCACCTGCACAGCAACTTTTTGTTGGATTATTAAGGGTCTAAGGTGGTTGGCTGTGGTAGAGCCCCAGGCACAGACACCATAGGTGAGGTAAGGGTATATTAGAGAGTGGTACAAGGTAAGGAGAGTCATTTGTGGTACATAATAGCATATCTTGGGAAGGATTCCTACTGATTTGGAAATTTTCTTGGCTATGTGATGGGTATGGGACAGAAATTTAAGATTACAGTCAAGGAGAAGACCTAGAAATTTGCCCTCCGTGTGTCTTGATATAGGGCAGTGGTATTCATTGCGCGGCTCGTGAGCCGCCAGCGGCTTGCGAGCCACTATTGATAACAAGATATGCAGGCTAATATTACCATGTCTAATTTTTCTCATTTACTATATTGCACTAGCAGCTCAGTACTACTTAATTAAGTTGAGTTACGCTAACTTGCAGTAGCTGCGGCTCTCTCAATCAATATGTTTAACCGAAGTGGCTCTCTTGCAAAAATTAGTGAATAACACTGATATAGGGGAACCATATAACAATATGTTGAGTTGAATATTTGAGGCTCTGTTGCCAAACAGCATGAAGTAAGTTTTTTCTGTGTTAAGTGTGAGTTTGTTGGTCATCATCCAAGCATATATCTTTAGCAGTTCATTGTTTACAGTGTTTTCAAACACAGCTGGGTCTGAATGGGAGTAGACATATGTAGTGTCATCTGCGAATAGAACTGGTGTAAGGAGTTGGGATGCATTGGGGATATCATTGATGTAGATGAGAAAGAGGATTGGGCCTAGAACACTACCTTGGGGCACTCCTACAGCTACAGGTTGGATAGCAGAGTTGACTCCATTTGCATGTACATAATGGTGTCTGTTGTTAAGATAGGATTTTAGGTAGTCAAGAGAATGTCCTCTTATGCCATAATGATTCAGTTTGAGGTGCAAGAGATTGTGGTCAACTGTGTCAAACGCTTTTCTTAGGTCGACAAAGAGCCCCAGGGGATATTCATTCTTATCGAGAGCTGTGTATATTAGGTCAAGCATTTGTATAATAGCATCATTCGTGCTTTTTTTTGGTCTAAATCCAAACTGGCATGGATTAAGTATGTTGTTGGATGTAAGGTAGGAGTAAAGTCACTTGCGTATTGTTTTTTCAAATATCTTGGATAGTAAGGGCAAGTTTGATATGGGTCTGTAATTGTTCAAATTAGTTGGATCTCCACCTTTGTGGATCGGGGTGACCCTTGCTGTCTTGAGTATGGATGGGAAGGTTGAGGAAGCTATAGATTTGTTAAACATTGTTGTAATAATGGGCGATAGTTCTGGTGCAGCATTTTTATATATGAATGGCGGCAAGTTATCTAGATCACCTGATTTGTTTTTTAATGATTTAATGATGAGTGAGACTTCAGTAGGATTAGTTGGAGCTAGAAATAGAGTGTTTGGATAGTTGCCAGTGAGGTACTCGCTCGGATGGGTATTTGAGCTAAGAATTTGGCTCGCTAGCTTTGATCCTATAGTAGAGAAGAAGACATTAAATTTGCCAGCTGTGTCTGTAGGTTGCATGTGAGGTTCATCTGGTTTAGTTAAGTCTATCTCTCTATTTCCAGTCGGTTTTCTTGAGCCCAAAATTTTGGAGAGGGTTTGCCAGGTACTTTTCATGTCACCTTTCATTTCACTAAATCTATTTTCATAATATATTTGCTTTGATTTATGTATTAGTTTTGTTAGTATTGATGTGTATCTTTTAGTAAATTCTTTAGTAATTAAGCCTAATCTGAACTGCTTTTCAATTTGGTGTTTTTAATTAATAAATTTGAGGATACTTTTTGTTAGCCATGGGCTGTTTAGCCTCTTTTCTGGATCTGTTTAAAATTTTGACGGGGCAATGTTTTTTGTAGGGGTTTAGGGTTTTATGTAAAAAAAAATTGAAAATTTTTAAACAAATATTATTGTCTTTTAGCTCCCCTTTTAAAAATCAAGGGGACCTGGCTGGGTTTTAGGTTGTTTTTAAGGGTCTCTCATGCAGGCAAAATGAGATCTTTCTTGTTTTTTTGAGGCAGTTTAGATAATTTGGGTTTTAGGAAAAAAGGTTGGGATAGTGGTCTGGGTTTTTAATCTGTGTTTTATCCCTCCCTTGTGTGGGGTATTAGTTGCCCAGATATGTCGAGAAAACAAAGGCATATTTTTCCAGGGAACTCTTTTTGGGCTTTTTTAAATGTGGGTGAATAAGTGTTGTTCATAAAAATTTTTTAAAAAAAATATTTGGAGGGTCAGTTGCTTGGGTATGGGTTTTTTAAAAAGTTTTCCCTTAAAAATTGGAATTTGGCAAATTATTTTCCCCGTTTTCTTTCCCTTACATTATTTTGTTTTCACCATTCAGTTAAAATCAGAGAAAAGATGGAAAATTCCCCCCCCTAAATGGTTGGGTACAGTTATGAAAAAGGAAAAATTTTAAGATTTTTTTTTGGGTTTTTTAAAACCCCGGGGGGTTAGCCACCCGGGGAAAACCCCAAAAAAGTCAGTGCGTCACGGGGGTACTTTTAAAACTTATTTCCTTTTGGGGGCCCTTCCCCCCTTTTGGACTTTTTTCCCCGCAAAAAAACCCTTTTCTTAGACCCCAATGTTTCTGCCCGTTTTTATAGCAAAAATTTCCCTAGCGGCTTCAAATAAAAGCGCCAAAAGGCCTGGTAGGCCAAAACAGGGGGAGAGAAGGGGTTCAGTGGTCGGTGTGCCCCCGGGAAAAAAAATTGGGCCCAAAGGGGTTTTGAAATTGGGGGAACCCCCTTTGTTTTTCAGTCCATTTTCACCATCCTTGGGTTTAAGGAAGTTCCTCCACCCCGGGGGGATTGGAGGTCTTTTATTCCCAAGTAAATAGCTCTAACAGCGTTTTAAAAATGTCATGACAGGGGAATTCCCCAAGGGTTTTAAAGTGAAGGTTTACCAAAAAAAAAAAAAGGGGCCCCAGGATAACTTTAAAATGTGACAAAACCCCGATGCCCCACAACCTTCGACCTCTGGTGCTGTCCCGGCTTTTTTTTCACTTTTCATTTCGCCTTTACCGGACGAAAGGGGGAAATATTTGGTCGTGTACAACCCCCGGGAAGATAGCAAAGTGATGTGATGGGTGATGTAAATTTTAAGGTCATTGAACCATTTTTAGTGACATTTGAGAGGAATTTTCCCCCAGTAAAAGCGCCTTATGTGGGACTTTAGCATGCGGTCTGGTTTGTTTCATATTTTTTCCCAAAGGGGGAAAGGGAGAAATTGGGAGCAAAACCCCGTGGCCCAAACACCACACCTGTAGTGAAGATGACGATTTTGGGAAAACGAGGGGTTATGAATGGTGACAGAGGGGGGAGGGAGGCAGTGGGGGGGTTGGATAGTGAGGGGGGGCAGGCCATGTGGCCCCATAAAGGGGCCCGCTCCAACCCACGCGGCGGGACTACCCAAACAAAAAACCCCTACCCTCCCCCACACTCCCAAAACCCCTGCAACCACCACAAACCCGCAAACCACAACCACGGTAAAAAAACCAGACCCCCCCCGCGACCGAAATCTGGGTTTGGGCCCGGAGGGGTGCGATTTTTTCCCAGTCCCCATGACTTTAAATGAAACAAAAAGTGGAAAAAAAGCCATCTTTTTCCATTAAAAAAATCCCAGTGAACTAAACCCCCTTTGAGTTTTTCTTCATGAACCCCTGATGGACTTCATGTCAGGGAAACAAACACATACTTGATTACCCCCTGGCAAATAAATTCTCTCACCAAAATCACGGCTTAAAACAAGTTAAGGAGACAACTGTGGCCCGAGATTTTTACCTGTTTTTTTTTCACAAAAAATGCTTAAGGGCCCCATGTGTATAACCCCCTGGGCCCCCATAAATGGACAACCGATCGCCCGATTTCAACTCCGGTTTTTTGTTTACCTTTAGGTGTCCCAAAACGTTTTCCCGATACTGTTAGTATTTCATTTTCAGGGCAAAACCCGGTGACAGAAGCAAAAGGTTTATAAGAAAAGAAAATGTTTTTATGTACCTGAAACCCAAAAATGCGCCAAAGAATTTTTATCCCCTTCCCGGAAACTTGTTAAATTTATGAAAATCCTTTATTTTTTTCAAAGGAAACCCTATTCAAGCAATATTACCCGCAAGAGGAAACGTTTGGGTTAAAACTTTTGTAAATTTGTGTTGCAGAAATGGTTTGTTTTTGTATTATTGTTACATGGCAGTAATACTTTTAGAGTACCCTGAAGTTATTGGGTATTCTCTTGGGGGATTTTGGGGTTTGAACAATGTTTGGGCCCCTATTTGGTAAGGGGCATATGTTATTTCCCGAAAATTGGGACACAAGCCCCTTTCTCAGTGATTTCTTGGGGGGTGAACTTGACAGATGTTTTGGGGACATTTCGTTTGGGGGTCGCCAAAAAATATGCCAGGTTTGACGTGGCCCCTGCAGGGGGTGAGGTTTTCAAGCCTTTGCTGCCCAAAACCTCCCTGGGAAATTTTGGGGGGCATGACAAACTGAAGTCACAAGTTTTTGGGCATCATTCCAGAAAAGAAAAAGGTACCCAGTTGGGAGGGCCCCCAGAGGACCAATGAACCCCTTCTAAGCCCCGCAGCTGTTTATGGACTTTTCCCAAAATCCAAAAAATGGCTTTTTGTGGACAAAATTGACCCGAGATTTTGGGTTGGGAAAACTGTGTACCAAGGGGTTTTTAAGTGGGAAAATCAAAATTTTTTTTCCAATCTTGTTATATTTATGCTAAATGCTTTTAAAAAATACAAGTTTTAAGACCACCCAAAAAACCAAAAAAATGGTTTAAATTTTGCCCGTCATAAACAGACAAAAAATTTCAAAATACCCGGAGAATCCTGGGAATAGACCCGCGGGCCCCCGCCCCATCCGTATGGCCTGGTGATACTACCCCTTTCAAATGCCCCCTAAATGCCCAAAAAAAATGTTTAGAAGAGGTTTTATTATGTTTTGCATACCCAAAACCCTACAAAACACGCAGAGACAAACCTTTTTTTGAAAGAGGAGGGGTGAAAATGCCCCTCTGCATATACCCCTGTTTTTTAAAGATTTCCCCCCAAGCTGCAGCAGTTTTTTAGGAACTTGGGTTTGGGGACTGTTTCCTTTATATATATTATGGGAAAAAATAAAATAAAAAATTGTTTTGGGATTGTTTGTTTGTGTAAACCCAAAATGTAAAAACAAACTAATAGTGGGAAAAAAAAATTTTTTTTTAATTTTTTGTAATTTGTTTTTTAATGGTTTATATTTGAAAAAATGGCCTTTTCAAATTTGGGCTCAAGGCCACCTAACTTACCCGGAACAAAAAAAAAATTGAAAAAAAGCAAAAAACCTTTGAATTGAGTAAATTTTAAAAAAAAACCCCCGGGGGGGCGGCAGGGCCGTGTTGCCTTTTTCCCCGTCAATTTCTGGGAAACTTTTTGGCTCTATATTCCCGGGAATACTGATGGCAAAAATTTTTTTTTTAGGCTTAAAACACTAGTAAAAATATTCCCAAAAATTTTCATAAGAAAAAATAATTTTTTTTTTTTTTGAATATTTTGGGGCCCTAGAATGACCGTTTTTAGAGAGGGGGCCTTAAAAGTCCAAAAAGGGTTTTTCTTTTCCCCCCGGAGGAACCCCCCACCAGGGCGACAAAAAAACCCGGTACCTAAATTTCTGCTGGTGAAAAGGGCAAAAAGGTGTTTAAAAAACGTGTCGAAATTTTTTCCACCCGCAGGGAATCGAACCCGGGCCCCCCGTGTGTGAAACGGGAGCTTTAAACCACCAGGCCAAACCCGGCTGGCAAAAAGCTAGGGTGGGGCCCCGGGGGCCCTTTGGGGGCTAAAGCTCCCGCTTTTCACACGGGAAGGCCCGGGGTTTTATTCCGGGGGGGTGGAAACCTTTCGACACGTTTCCTTACACCTGTTGGGCCCGTTCAACCCAGCCGCAAATAGGGACCCGGGTGTTAGTCCCACTGGGTGGGTCCGGATTGGGGGGCAAGATTAAGGGGCCCCAATTTTTAATTTAAATTAAAAAAGTCCCCCGAAAGACGCACGGACTTTTTTGGGTTATCCTGGGTGGCTAACCCTCCCGGGGGTTAAAAAAAAACCAACGAAAAAACTTTTCTTATCTTTTCTTAGGGCTGTCAGCCCTTTTCTGAGGGCCCGGTTTTCAGTAAAATTAATGAAAGTTTTTAGTAGCATTTTTGAGGGCATAAATAGTGGGGGGAGGGGCATCATAGTGTTTTACCCAAAGATCTAACAGTAGTTAAAGGCTTTAAAGTTTTTTTGGACACTGAGGGAAAGGGGATTAGCCTGGGTGCAGTTTTAGTAAAGGCAATTACGGGGTTTTAAAAATGTGGTGTTCAAAAAAAAGGTTGATATCCGGAACGATACTTACATTTCATAAGGGGTACGTTGGGGAAATAAACCGTTACAATTATTAAACCCTTTTAGGGGGTTTTTGGGCGTATAGTAGGGCTAAACCCTAGGGGGGGTTTTTACGTATAGTACTCATAAAATTTTTCCGCGGGCCCCAAAATTTGTGGGAAAAAGTGGAAACCCTTTATATGGAAAAATGGGTTTAAAGTTTTTCGTGGCACAGTCTAAAAAAAAAACCTGCCCGCGCACCCGTGTAATGGGGAAAAAAAAAAATTTTTTTTTTCCAAATTTTTTTTTTAAATCGCGACTTTTTCAGTGTATTTTCGTATGGTTTTTATTGTTTTATTTAGTTTTTTTTTGGGTCCCCAAAAAAATTTGAATAAGACAAATTTAAATGAAAAGGGGAAAGATTTTGATGGTTTTACAATGAAAGGTGCCTTGAAAAATTGGGGCTCAAAGGGAGCAGAAATGTTCGAAATTTTTTTTAAACCCTTTAAAAGTAAACAAAACGTGCCAAGCGTGCAATACACGCAACTGGGGAGTTTTAAAATTTCCCTTTAAAAAGTGCAAACCCAAAAATATTCCTAACCCTTTTTTACACTAAGCGTGTTGGATAAAAAGTAAACTTATATTTTTTTTGAGAATTTAAAAAAAAAAGTGGAAAGCAAAAAGAATATAAAAGGGGGCCCTTTAAAACGGGGCTAATGACTAGAGGAAATTTCATTTTAAATGCCAGGAAAAAGGGCTTTCTTGTTTTTTTCTGGACCCATTCCCCAAATTTTTGGATCTTTTGAAAAATTTTTGTGAAAAATTTGGGAAAAAATTCCCAAAAATTTTTGACCCCTGAAATTTGGGAAAATGAATTTTTTTAAAAGGGGGTTTCTTGCACCCCTTCGAAAGAAAAAAAGGAGTTCTAAACGAAAAATTAAAGTTTTTTTGGGGCGACTTGTTTTCAGTGAAATTGGCCGAAATGGGGCTCAAAATGGGCAAAAAAAAAAGCCGATCCCTAAACATCGCCCAGGGGGCCCTAACCCTTTTCGAGAGCATAATTCCGTAAGTTTTCTATCAAATTTAAAACTTTTGGTGTCGTTTTGATCCCGGGGAAAAAATTCTCAAACTTTTCATAAAGAAAATAATTTTTTTTTTTTTTTAAATTTTTGGCCCACCCTGGAACGAGTTTTGGAGAGGGCCTTTCAAACCCCCCAAGGGTTAAAGCAAAAAAAGAACCCCAAAACAATTTATGTTAAACCGCTAAAAATTAAAGAACTTATGAACTAATTAAACCCCCTACCAATTATAAAAAATTATGAACTAAAAGTTAATTTAAAAACTAAAAAAAAAAAATGGAGGTGGGAACATTAAAATAAAAAAACTTTTTTGCACCTTGAAATTTTAGAAATTAAAAAAAATTGGGTTTTAAGAAAAAAATAAGAAGAATAAAAAAACTTAAGTAAACCCGGGGTTAGAACCCTTTAAAAGCACCTAGGTGTTTAAAATAGTGGGAAATTTTTAATTTTCCCTTATTTACTAAAAAAAGAAAACACTGGCTGGCAATCAGGTACACATTAAAATCAGTAAGAGTGTCTTGTGTCTTGAGATGCCATATTAGTAATGATAATAATAATATACTCAATAATAATCACTGTGTCTCATTAAATGTCGTGTATGTTAATATACGTGCATATTTTCATTAATCTATCTATTATATTTTTTTCAAAATTATATAATAAACACAATACATAATACATAATGATAGATACACCCCACAGTAGAATAAATAAACATAAAAATGAGATGTGGTAGCCAGACAACTTGTACGAGTGACAGCAAGAACAACGTTTGCTCTAGTCCAACATGAGAGAAAATACGTTATTGAGGGTAACTGTAGAAAATTATTCCTTTTGTATGCCTTCACTCAGAGCGCCATTTCTTCTAAAAATGGTGTTACGTGAGAATGGGAGTGTTCCTCTTTATTTATTCTACCGTATCAACGTAGAGACAACTTGCACACAATGTAACTTATACACAAGCCAGATGTGTTTGCCTGGTTTGTTTACAAAACTGGCGTTTGCCTGGTTTGTTCACATCACTCCGCAAGTGTCCTCTCTCATGTACTCATTCTCTTTCTCTCTCATTTATTCGATTTATCTCGTTTACTAGCCTCTGACCCTACATTAAGACTACAAATATTTTACGGTAAATAATGAGTGAACTGTATATGCATTTTATCACTCTGGTATGCTTAAATGTCATAGAATATTATGTGTGGGTGGGTTGGCCTGGTATGGTAGCCTGCATACACAAATAACCCACACATAGAAGAGAGGAGCTTACGCCAATGTTTCGGTCCGACTTGGACCATTTACAAAGACCAAAACGTCATCGTAAACTCCTCTCTTCTATGTGCGGGTTATTTGTGTATCGTTCCAGTCACGGTATTGTGCCTTTTTTCGTTAAGATAGGATTTTAGGTAGTCAAGAGAATGCCCTCTTATGCTGTAATGATTCAGTTTGAGGTGTAAGAGATTGTGGTCAGCTGTGTCAAACGCTTTTCGTAGGTCGATAATGAGCCCCAGAAGATATTCATTTTTATCGAGAGCTGTGTATATTACGTCAAGCATTTGTATAATAGCGTCATTTGTACTTTTTTTTGGTCTAAATCCAAACTGGCATGGGTTAAGTATGTTGTTGGATGTAAGGTAGAAGTAAAGTCTCTTGTGTATTATTTTTTCAAATATCTTGGAGAGTAAGGGCAAGTTTGATATGGGTCTGTAATTGTTCAAATCAGTTGGATCTTCTCCTTTTTGGATTGGGGTGACCCTTGCTGTCTTAAGTATAGATGGGAAGGTTGAGGATGCTATAGATTTGTTAAACATTGTTGCAATAATGGGTGGACAGTTCTGGTGCAGCTTTTTTGTATATGAATTGCAGCAAGTTATCTAGATCACCTGATTTGTTCTTTAATGATTTAATGACGAGTGAGACTTCAGTGGGATTAGTTGGAGCTAGAAATAGAGTATTTGGATAGTTGCCAGTGAGGTACTTGCTTGGCTGGGTATTTCAGCTAGGAATTTGACTTGCTAGCTTTGATCCTACAGTAGAGAAGAAGGCATTAAATTTGTTGGCCATGTCTGTAGGTTGCATGTGAGGTTCATCTGGTTTAGTTAAGTTTCTCTATCTATTTCCAGACTGTTTCCTAGAGCCCAAATTATGGAGAGGGTTTGCCAGGTACTTTTCATGTCACCTTTCATTTCACTAAATCTATTTTCATAATACAGTGGATCCCCGAGTTCTGTGATTAATCCGTTCCAGAGAGCCTGCCGAAAGTTGAAATTCACGAAACTCGAAACCATTTTCCTCATAAGAAATAATGGAAATAAAATTAATCCATTCCAGACAACCAAAAATATTAAAATAAAATATTTTTTTCAAATTAAATAAAGATTTATATACTGAAATCAATGAGAAATCAAGTACATGCATATAAAAAATAATAATAACATTACACTTACCTTTACTGAAGACTTCTGGGTGGATGGAAGATGGGAGGAGGAAGGTGTACACTATTGTTTGGAAGGAGAATCTCCTTCCATTAGGACTTTAGGTAGCAAGTCCTTATCTGGGGTTACTTCCCTTCTTCTTTTAATGCCACTGGGAACAACTTGGGAGTCACTGGACCACTGTCGCACAAAATATCTGTCCAGAGAGGTCTTTTTCTGGCGTTTCTTTAAGATTATCCTGAAGTGGGACACAACACTGTCATTGTACATGTTGCAGATATGGCTTGTTTCAGCTTGGTCAGGGTGATACTTTTCAACAAAACTTTGCAACTCATTCCACTTGGCACAAATCTCCTTAATCTATGAAGAAGGCACCTCATCCACTCCCTCTTCCTCTCCTCTGAAGCAAGTTCCTCGGCTGTGGTCTGATGCTGTTCCAGTTGAAGCTCTTGCAGTTCGCCAGTGGTTAGCTCTTCCCTGTGGTCCTCAACCAACTCTTCCACATCCCCGTTACTCACCTCCAACCCCATGGACTTGCCCAATGCCACAACACCTTCCACAACAGGCAGAGGGTCGGCAGGACAGGGTCTGCCTCAAACCCTTCAAAATCCCTCTGGATCGTGTTCCTCACTTTATTTACCAAAGGGCTTGCACTAGCTTTCCTTGGGTCCATGATGACTTATTTAGCAGTTGCAAGCACAAAAAACAATGGATTATTATGAAATGTATTGTATGAACCCCCGGGGTGATGGTCACATGTTGGTAAACAATGGCACACTGAGCGTGAATGGTGTGGGAGACTGGCTTGGTGTGCGCGGTGACTGGCGGACGGGTACCGGATGGTCGCCGAAACATGAGTCTAATCACGAAACTCGAGGCCACATTTTGCCCCAAAAAACTCGCCAAGGCCGAATTTCACGAAAGTCGAGGCTGCCGAAACTCGAGGGTCCACTGTACATTTGCTTTGATTTACGTGTTAGTTTTGTGAATATTGATGTGTATCTTTTAGTAAATTCTTTAGTAATTAAGCCTAATCTGAACCGTTTTTCAATTTAGTGTTTTTTATTAATAGCTTTGAGGATACTTTTTGTTAGCCATGGGCTGTTTTAGCCTCTCTCTTCAGTGATCTGTTTTGGTTTTGATTGGGCACTGTTTGTTATAGAGGTTTAGGGTTTTATGTAAAACAAATTTTGATATCTTTATCAATATTATTACTGTCATCTAGCTCTCTCTGCCAATCAGTGGAACCTAGTGCTAGTTTAAGGTTGATTATCGATGTCTCATCATGCAGGCGAAATGAGATCTTTCTTGTTTCTTGAGGTAGTTTAGATGGTTATGAGGAAGATAGGGTAGTGGTCTGTGGTGTTGTCTGTGATTATACCTGCTTGTAGTGGGGATATCGTGTTGGTCCAGATATGGTCAAGTAACAAGGCACTTGTCTCAGAGATTCATGTTGGCTTTGTTATAAAGGGTAGCAACAGGCTGTTGTTCATAGCATTTGTGATAAGGTTTGTGGATAAGGTTTATGTTGAAGTCTCCTGCTAGTATCAGATGGTGTTTATTCAACTCTGACTCACTTATCGTGTTTCTAAGGTTACTGCTAAAAGTGTAAGTATTTGAGTATGGTAGTCCTGTAGACTTCAACCAACTGTTATATGGTTTCTAAGTAGGTTCTTGAAGTGTGAATTTAGCTATTTATGAATTCATCATTTTCGTCCCGTACATAGTTATTTCATACACTCTATTCATCAAGCAATAGAAGGCAGTTGCCTTCCTCCTGATTTGGTCAAGCCTGCAGTTTATGTATGGCTGTGTAACCAGGTATGGTAAAAAATGTCTGTCAGATCTTGTCTGAGCCAGGTTTCAGTAAGTATAATGAAAGTAATAGTAGCATTTAGAGACTAATGTAGTTCAATGAGGCATTCATAGTGTTTACTCAATGATCTAACATTGTAGTTGAAGGCTGTAAGTTCTTGCTGAACACTGAGAAGGTGTTAGCCTGACTACAGTGTAGTAATGGCAATACTTTTGGATATGTGTCAGTGTGCATAAGAGGATTGATATCAGACCAATATTTGGCATCATAAGGGTACATAGAGAAAATAGCGTTAAAATTATTAAAAAAGGAAAAAAGACAAAACAATTTATGTTAAACCACTTACAGAAATGAACTTATTAACTAAGTTAATTATTTTAACCCTTTGACTGTTTAGCCATATAAATATGTCTTATGGCACCACTGCCACTGTTTTCTGATGTATTTATATTCATAAATACCTAGTGGCTCAAATCAAGCAGCAAGCTTGGTAGGACCCACATGTGGAGAATGGGTCAACCATATAAAAAAAATCGAAGAGGCCAGTGACATTGTGGAATGCCATTTCAGTGGTCCGTTTTTCAGCATGCATAGCTGTATGAATTATGTGACTCCCAGCAAATCTGGACTGCTTCTCTCCCAATGATCTCTAAAACACAATGGAAGTGTCCAGTGAAGATCAATTTCATGATTTCAAGGAGTTTGAGACCAAAAGCTATGGAGGAGGAAGAGGAGGAGGAGGCGGAAGAGGAAGAGGAAGTAGGAAGAGGAGGAAGAGGAGAATAAGACTAGGAAGAAGAAGAAAGGAAGAAGAAGATGTAATGAAATTGTTTTCCTTGAAGCAAGAAAAAAAAAAGTCACACCCCAGGACAGACGAAGAAAAGGGGAAGAAAACATCCTGATGAAGCTGATGTTTTGATGAGCGTAAAGGAGGGTGGGGGAGGGTGCAGCTGATAAGAAAAGAATAGATTGACCATGGCGCCCCTCACCTTTGTTTTGCCTGGAACACAAACATTTCTGTCTGTCTGTTTGTCTGTCAAGCTCCCTGTCTATCCATCTAGCTCTCTGCTCAGAGAGAGCCAAAGACTGCATCATCATCACGTTTACTCACATCTTCAACAGAGAATAGCCACTTTGACTGATTTTTGGGTTATCCTAGTAATTTGTGCACTATGTATATCTTTATTTATTTGTGACCTGTGAGACTGAGATAGACAGACAGAAGAAAGAGAGAGACAGATTGAAAGAGTTAGAATGAGGGAGAAAGATAATTAGATAAATGGAGGGAAGCAGCATCCGACCCCATTGATTTGACAGGTGATAGGGGGATGAGTAATAGAAGACAATCTGACATTTTGACAGCTGCGACCCCTGACTCAAACACAGATTATAAGCACACACTCTCAACACAAGAAAAAGCGTGCTGAATCGAAGATAATAGCAGTTTATATGAAAGTATCTGGAGTGACTATATATGTATATATAATTATAGAAACCGGGTGCAAGCAACAGCTGACTGAACCACAGACAGCGACCGTGGTGCAGCAACAGTTGACTGGTCCAGCAACAGCTGACCGATAGTGCATCAACAGCTGACTGAACCAGCAACAGCTGACTGTCCATCAACAAGCTGAACCATGGTGCAGCAACAGCTGACTGGACCAGAGCTACAGCTGACCATGGTGCAGCAACACTGACTGATCCAGCAACACTGACCGTGGGTGCATCACCCAGCTGACTGAGCCAGCAACACTGACTGGTCCAGCAACAGCAGACCGTGGCGCAGCAGCAGCATCTGACTGTGGTACGATAGTATTTTCTCACCCATTTTACCGACAGGGTTGACACAAGAAGCTTTCTGGGGCCCATGGTGACTTATTTTGCAGGTACATATCACTTAAAACTGCTATGATAATATGGAAATGTTCCGATGTTATGTTTGGATGCTCCCGCGGTGGCTTGCTGCTTGTAAACACCGGCACCCACGTTACAAGTGAGGTGCGCTCAGGCCGAAAGGGTGACACGTCCATATGGAACGAATAATGCTTGGTCGAGTTTTTAGCACTAGTCGAGGCAAAATTTTTGCGTATAAAAATGTAGTCGCTAGTCAGATTTTACCCGTTATACGAACCATCGTTGGTCGAGGTCCACGTATGGGAATTTGTTACATTCTGACTGCAGCCATTGTTGGTAATGTTAACCCTTTTGAGGTTTTCGTCGTACTAGTACGTCTTACTCGCTTAGGGGTTTTTGTCGTACAATTATACGCATAATTCTAGCGGCCACAAATCTCACAGGAAAAGGCTGATAAGCCTAGATGTGAGAAAATGGGTCTGTGTGGTGGGTGTGCGCAGTAGGAAAAAAATCTGGACCCAGTGGTGCATTGTGGAATGCCATCCATAGTAACACAATATCCACCGTGCCTGTGGTAAAAGTTTCCTCACTCCTCGGCGAATTGGACCACTTTTGTTCCCCAGTGTCAGTTCTAATACAGAGGTAGTGACAGTGAAGATGAATACAAGGTTCTGGTGATGTTATTGACCGAAACTATATGAACCATAATATGGTAATAGTGAGGAAAACCCAAACAACCCACAGCCTTCCACCTCGGGTCTGGCCCCGTCGTTCAGTTGTACCAGAATCAAAGAGGAAACTCCTAAGTTTCCCTTCCCCCCAAATGCCCAGACACAGATGTGAGCATTGGTGATGATAATGATAGTGATTATTGAACTACAAGACCTTCAAACTTGTTCCAAGAATGGGAATAGGAGGAGGATGATGAGGCAGTAGGAGGGAGGAGGAGCAAGGAGGAGGAAGAGGCAAAGAGAGGAGGAGCAAGAGAGGAGGAGGCAGAGGAGGAGAGGCAGAGGAGGAGGGAGGAGGAGAGAAGAAAGAAGAGAGGAGGAAGGAAGAAAGAGGAGGAGGAGGAAGAGGAGGAGAGGAAAAGAAGAAAAACGTAATAAAACAATAATACAAATAATAATACATAATAATAATAATACATAATAATAATAATAATAATACTAATAATACATAATAGAGAATAATCGAGGTAATAATAATAATATGTAATAATAAAAGTTCACCCTGACAGTAACAAGATAAGGGAGATAACATCTATGAAGTGCCATGTGACGTTTTGATGAGGTAATTGAAGGTAAGCTGAGTGCCAAAAGATTGAGATGAACAGACGCCTCCCTTAGTTTTTGCTGTATACTAAACATTTCTGTCTGTTCTAATTGCACTGTCTGTCAAGCTCCCTTCTATCCATCTACTCTCTGTCTCAGAAGCCACAAGAACTGCGTCATCACATTTATACTCACATCTTCAAGCATAGTATAAGCACTTTGTCTGGGTTCTTGGGTATCCTAGGTAATTTATACCATGTATTCTTGTATTGTATGTGGTACCTGTGAGACAGAGATAGACAGACAGATAGAAATGAGGGAGAAAGATAATTAGATAGCATGAGAGGGAAGCAGCATCCGACCTCCATTGTTTTTGACATGCCGGAAGTGGGAAAGAGTAAAAGAGCTAATATGTCCTTTGGACAGCTGCAGGACATCCTTGTAATTTACAACTATGGACATGGAGGAGAAGGAGTAGGGGGAAGAGGGAAGAATAGGATGAGGAGGAAGAGGAGAGGAGGAAGAGGAAGGAGGAAGGAAGAGGAAGAGAAAGGAGAAGAGAATAAGAGGGAAGAGAGGAGGAAGAGGAATAGTACGAGGAAGAATATGGGGAAGAGGAGTAAGAGGAAGAGCGAGGAGGAGGAGAAGAGTAGGAGGAATGAGGAAGAAGAAGGAGGAGGAGAAGAGAGGAGGAGGAAGAGAAGAGTGGAGGAAGAGGAAGATGAGACGAGGAAGAGTATAGGAAGAGTAGGGGAAAGGGAAGAAGATAGAGGTGGTGAGGACACAAGTACAACTGGTACTTGTACACTTAATCCATATCTGTCTGTCTATTTTGTCTGTCTGTCAACCTCCCATGTCGCAAATCTGTCTATGCCGTCTAGCTCCTGTCTCAAGAGAGCCTACAACTGTGTCATCATTTTACTCACATCTTCAAGCAGAGTATACACTTGTCTGGATTTCTTTGGTTAGTCCTTAGGTAATTTATAACGATGGTATACTTGGTTTTATGTGACCTTCTGAACAGAGATAGATAAGACGAGATAGAAAGAGAGAGACCAGATTGAAAGAGATAAATGAGGGAAAAGATAAAACAACCATTGTGTATGACACCAGTTTCAGAGTTCCACAAGCCGCAGAACTAATAGGAATATGTTTCAGTGATGTATATTGGGTATATATATTATAGAACCCTAATAATAAACTAATGTTTTTAGTGTTTTATTTGAAAACAATTTTGTAAACAATATAGTTGATTAATTATGTGTTGTGTCTTGTAGTGTATACACTGATTGTAGATATGTCATTGCACCTTACTTTGGTCTCACAGTCAACATAAGTTATTGAAAAAATAAAATAGTCTGATCAAAAGAACAACAAACCTTCAAATACAAGTAAACTAAAGTTTACTGGTGAGCCCCGGCAGATCCGCCGCTGTTTGCCATAAATAAACGCGGCTCATTTCTGCAAAACTTCATGCATCCGATATCTCCGTAAGGTATTGATGGTAATTTTTTTTTGGTTTATCCTAAATGTTTAGAAAAAAAAACTCATTTTTCCATAAGAAAAATAATTTTATTTTTTTTTTATGAAATTTGGCCGACCCTGAGAACGAGTTTGGAGTAGGGCTCTGTCGACCTCTCACAGGTTAATGTCTGATATTGGTTTTATTGATGTTGATTTTCCCAAGCACAAATTCCATAGGAGAGATAGGGTAAATAAGTGAGTGATATCGTGGCCAGGAGGGCTGATGTGAACATATACCGTATCTTCGATAGTGTGCCTACACCCCAGACTTAGTACCGGTATCTTCGATAGTATGCCTACTCGCCAGACTTATTCCCCCTACAATTTTTTACACGCTTATTTGGGATCGTCTTTTTTGCCCTTTAAACAATAGGAATTATGCATGCTCTCTGCCAAGTCCCTAGCACCTTAGTCCATTCATTCAGTTCGTTTTTAAATAAAAACACGAGCACTCCAAAACTTATCTCCACCTGCTATTTAACACTGTACATTTATTGGTTTGTGTATTTGTTCATTTTCTTTGAAAAACTGTTTTAGGTGTTCGTGTGATGCCTCCGAGCCGTGGTGTTACCTGACAACCCTAGATGTTAATCTACCATGACACTAGACATCCCTCCAAATGGGTGATGGCTCAGACATGTGGGCTTCCCGTCAGCTGGGTTGATCTGGTAAGTTTTCTGTCCTAATCCTAAATATCCTTGTCTTGATAATCATCTTACCATCCTTGTTAAGTCATACTGAGTGCTCAATGCAGGATTTTCAGTTAAAAAAAAAAGAATATTTATCATCCATTAAGGCTTTAATCCATCAGCTGTATTTATAGTCTAGTCCATTCACATTACTGGAAGACACTAACATCAGTTCAGACTTAGCTTCAGTGTTTATTGATGCTCGACCATGACAATCACCTCAACTTCAGTGTTAAGACGCTCGACCATACATTCAACCTCAGCTTCAGTTTTTATGCTCGAACCATGCAGTCAACTCACTTCAATGGTATGCCCGATCCATACAGCAACCCAGCTTCAGCATTATGGCTCGTCCATACAGTCTACCTCAGCTTCAGTGTTATGCTTCGACCAAGCAGTCAACCTCAGCTTCAGTGTTATGCTCGACCAACAATCAGCCGCACTTCATGTATGCTCAGCCATGCAGTCAGACCTCATCTTCAATGTTATGCTCGACCATAACGGTCAAGCCTCAGCTTTCAGTGTTATGCTTGACCATACAGTCAAACCTCAAGCTTCAGTGTTATGCTCGACCAAGCAGTCAACCTCAGCTTCAATGTTATGCTCTCGAACATAAACAGTCAACCTCGCTGTCATTGTTTATAAACTCAACCATACAGTCAGCACCTGCAGCTGTTTGTTACCACCTAGTTAACTGTTCACCTGCTATGTAAGGCAAGTTTAACATTGTGTATAGCTGGTACATAATATAGGACATAATTATTACTGAGAGAGGGAAAATCTTAATGTTAGCCAGATAATATAGTGATTAATTCACTCAGTCCTTCATTTCAAAATCACATATTTTTAAAAGCATTTGAGTATTTTAGTTTGGGAAAAAACGTTGGCAATGATTGAGGATACCTGGAGATGTTTTTCATGAGTCGGTGGCCCATGCTGCCTGGTCCCAGACAAACCTCCTGGTGGTATCCAGACTGTTATTACTTTCTGACCAGTAAAACATACAAACCATCTGGCTAGTCAGTACTGATTAAAGGAACAATGTCAGGCTCATCTCCTTACCTTTAAACCCTTTAACTATCCAAACTTTAATCCACTTTCCCCTCTTGCCCAGCACTCCCCGAATGTTTTACAGAAAAAAAAAAATCCTTTTTTAAATTAAGAAGGAAATTTTTTGTTACAAGACATTGCATGTGGACCCTTGGCCAACGAAGGCATCGTCTACAATAAATTCATCCAACAAGTTTTTGAGCGTAAAAAATTTTGGCCCGACCCAACGAAGAAAAACTGACCAACGTGATTGTCCCGAACCTGTCCATCAAGCCTGAGGGCCCCCGGTCCACAGACCGGGCCGTAGGGGGCATTGACCCCCGGGAACTCTCTTCCAGGTAAACGCCAGGTAAACCTCATATCCCGCCGACATTGTTTACAAGGCAGGATGGAACATTTTCACGCATAATATTCATAAATTTAGTATTATTCATTGTTTATAGTGCTTGTAACGTGCTAAATAGCCACCATGGGCCCAAAGAAAAGCTTCAAGTGCCAACCTGTGGTAAAAAGGTGAATATTATTGAAAGACTATCGTACCACGGACAGCTGGCTGCTGCACCAACCCGTCAGTTGCTGCTGTACCAACGGTCAGCTTGCTGTGCACCACCGTCAACTGCTGCAGCACCACAGTCAGCTGCTTGCTGCAAACCACCTTCAGCTGTTGCGTGCACACCATCAGCTGCTGCTGTACCACGGTCCCGCTGCAGTAGTTACAGTGCGGCAGCTACTTAACACTCTGAGCAAGAGCACGTGAATAATGTGTAAATTGTTACATCCTACCTTAATAATAATAACGAAGGTCAAATAATAATCTAAAGCAATATATTTTATGATTCGCTAATATTGCAAAATCGCAATGTAAAATTATATGAACAGTAATACATTATATACATTGTAACCCCATCAGGGTTCGTAATAGTAATACATGTACATCATTATTGTAAATTGTTATAAGTGTTTCTAATTGTTATACCAGTGACCTCGAGGAAAGGCTTCGCGGGTATAGTGCCAAAAACGGATAACCTCGCTTTGGCAAAAACATTATGGCACTAACTAAATGCCAATTTAAATAAATACAGGGACCTCGGTAATGGGATTAATCCGATATCCAGAGAGCTTGCCTTTTACTGATTTTGACTTTAGCTGAATTTAACTTTTTCTCATAAGAAATAAAGGAAATCCAATTAATCCATTTAAAACAGCCAAAATATTAAAAAAAAAATTTTTAAAGATTAATTACAGAGATATACATACAGAAAACAATGATAAATAAATATAAAGTACTAATAAAATGGATAAATGAACATTAACGAACCACTTACTTTATTGATTCTTGTTAGGTATGGAGAGACAAGTAGGAGGCAAGAGGAAATGGTTTATTATGCTTCAATATGACATTAATATCACTCTGTGGCTTATTTAACCATCACAATTTTCATCTAATATAACATATGATATACTCTGAGATGAATAAAATATGTCATAAAGAATAGATGAGTGAAGTGATGTAAAGTGTTGTTGTTGGGATATATAAGGGCCACTGAAGAAGCTGTACATAGTAGTGGTGGTGGAGGAGTGAGTGAGAGGAGTACCAGCAGAACCCACCACACTATTACACTTCAACAATGTACGTGATTTAATAAATAAGAAATGTTTACATTGTATATTTACATTGTAAGAGAAGTAAATGCGTGGGCTTGACAAGAGGCGTGGAGTTAAAAGATAAAGAATCACACACAAAGTGGGAGTTGTCACAGCTGTCCTCTTTGCTGATGAACACTGCTCTTGGGAAGATTTCTGAAAGAGAAGTTGCAGAAGTCGATGGATGAATTTGGTAGGGTGTGCAAAAGAAGAAAATTAAAGTGAATAACGAGGAAAGAGTCAGTTATGGGATAACAAAAAGATTAGGTATGATGAAAGATTGAATATTCAGATTGGCGGAGAGAGTATGGAGGAGGTGAATGAATTCAGATATTTGGGAGTGGACGTGTCAGCGGAGTCTATAAAGATGAGGTGAATCATAGAATTGATGAGGGAAAAAAGAGTGAGTGGTGCACTTAGGAAGTTCTGTTGGAGACTAAGAACTTTGTCCATGTAGGCAAAGAGGGGAATGTATAGAGTATAGTTTTTTACCAACGCTCTTATATGGGTGTGAAAGCATGAGGGTGATACTGTAGCAGCGAGGAGAAAGCTGGAGGCCGTGGAAATGTCATGTCTTAGGCAATGGTGGTTGTGAAATAATATGGCAAGAAATTCGAAGTTTGGAATTTAGGAGAGGTGCGGGATTACCAAACTGTTGTCCAGAGGCTGAGGAAGGTTGTTGAGGTGGTTCACAATAAGAGAATGGAGCGAAACAGAATGACTTCAAGAGTGTATCATTCTGTAAGTGGAAGGAGACGGGGTAGGGGTTACGGCTGAGGAAAGGTGGAGAGAGGGGTCAAGGAGGGTTTTGTGTGTCGCGGGGCTTGGACATCCAGCATGTTGCGTGAGCGTGTTTTGATAGGCGTGAATGGAGACAAATTGGTTTTAAATACTTAACGTGCCTGTGGAGTGTGACAAAGTAACATTTATGAAGGGGTTCAGGGAAACCGGCAGGCCGGACATGAGTCCTGGAGATGGAAGTACAGTGCCTGCACTCTGGAAGGAGGTGTGTTAATGTTGCAGTTTTTAAAAACGTAGTGTACAGCACCCTTCTGGGCAAGACAGTGATGTGAGAGTGAATTGATGGTGACAGTGTTTTCTTTTACGGCCACCTGCCTTGGTGATTTACATTTAATTTATGAATAAGAAATATTTACATTTTAATATATAAAAAAGTTAATTTTTTCAGGTGTACATAAAAACAAATACAGATTATGTACAAGGATTATCAATATCAAAGCAGCATATGTACAGTGGTCCCTTGTTTAATCGTCGTTAATCCGTTCCTGATAAAAATCCTGGAAGTGCAATTATTATCGAAATAGACGATTCTTTAATCATTTTCCCCATAAGAATAATGAAAATATAATAATTCCGTTCCCTGACACCCAGAAGTATAAAAACGAAAAAATTTTTTATTACATGAAATATAGATGTAGTACATTAACAAAACAATGGGACATGATGATGAAAACATTAAACAGCATAACACTTATCCTTTAATGGCATCTTCTTAGTGTGATGAGTAAGACTGAGGAGGAGAGAGATTGGATTTAGTTACTGTTTGGAAAGGGAATCCCCATCCATCAACACTTCAGGTACCAAGTCAATTTCTGGGGTTACATACTTCTCCTTCGCTGTTTTCTTAACTCTTCAGGCCAAGGCCAAAATCGGAAGGGGTGCCGCCAATGTCCAAAGAAATTTTGAAAAAAAAAAAAAAAAAATCTTAACAGAATTAAAGATTATATTTGTGAAGGTTAATAAAACAAAAGAAAAAATTCTGATCATACTACTGAGATACAGTGCCGAAGAAGTAGACCAAAATGACAGGGTGCAGCAACATCGACATTTTCCCACTATTCGCATTACTTTAATTTAACGTGTTTATATTATTTTATTTGCTTTTCTTTTCTAATTTTTTTCTTTTCCTACAAACATTTGGGCTGAGAGACCAATAGCTGTATACAGTGGACCCTCGCGGGTTAACGATATTTTTTCACTCCAGAAGTATGTTAGGTGCCATACTTGACTGAATTTGTTCCCATAAGAAATTTGTGAAGTAGATTAGTCCATTTCAGACCCCCACACAATACACATACAAATGCATCTACATAAATACTCTTACATAATTGGTCACATTCGGAGTAATCGTTATGCGGGGGCCACTGTATAATGTTATATATATACAACTCACTGTATTGAACACAATAACTGCACTAAAGTTATAATCAATATATTGTTTACCACTTATGTTTATTACAATAAACATGCACGAAATCTTGTATAATACTAATGTACTATCATATAATTACATACTTACAATCACAGGACATTTTTAGAACTGCTGAGCATGTGGAACCCTTGAAACAAGCACCATGCACAGAGGACGCTTAACATTCCTTGCACATAAACCGAGTGCTTTTGCGTCTTTGTTGCCTCCGTTTTGTTTTGTGCACATACATATGCATCTCTTCTGAGGCAAATTTCTTCTTAGTTGCAGGAAGCTGGATTATGAAATGATCACCTTCCTCCTCAAAACACTTAGATAATATCCTGAGGTTCGAGGACGTTGTTGTATTAGCAGGAGTAGTTACCTAGTACTTCATTATGAGTTGTCGACAACAACAGACAAAATGCACGAGTACGTGTGGCCGTGTTTTGCCAGCTTCACTTGGGACATAATATGCATTGAGCATTGAAATGTCCATGAGATGGAAGAAAAGTTTCATGTACCACTTGTAACCTTACAACACAATCAACAAATCCGAATCTCATGTCACTAGTGTCAACCAAGCACGTGTTTTGTGTATAATCAGATCCCTGTCACTGTTTTTTGAATATATTCATTAGTCATAATCTATCAACTTGCCACTGTCTTGCATTTCGTTACGGTGAAAGTGTTGTCAACAATGTGACACTCTTTTGTCATGGCCACCTATAATGCTATATGTCATTGGCAGTAATACACCTGCACCACATCACCACGAGCACCTTGAAGTTGAACCTGGGCAATATTTACGATTAGAATGCACTGTGCCACACACAGATCTATTTTGTTCACACTTCTCGCCATGAAATCACTGATAAAGGGGCTAGTGTACCAGTATCTGTAGATAACTATATGCCCATTATCGAGATAAGCAGCCATCAAGGCTTCTCACTACGTCACCTAGAGAATGCCCGATAGCATCCTGGGTATCTTTTTATATCAATGTTTTAACTTCCTGTGTATACAACAATATCCAATACCAGGCCAACTGTCACAGTCACAGAGTACAAAACAGATTATTAAACCAAAAGCGTTTCAGTCTGTTCGGTATATACTGTTTGAATGAACAGCTGCCTTTGAACCAAATCATAGATTCGTCAAGTAACAAGTTCTTGAATGGATAAAAGTAAATGTTGAACTTTACTTTCAGATAACAGAAAAACATTTCTAATCTTGTATAACCTGTCACTTCTGTCAGGCCTGTTTTGTCAAGAAGTGCAACATACATAACAGTAAATAACCTGTTCACTGGGAGATTTCACTGAAGACCGGGTAAAATTACCGATCCGTGGACGCAGTATGCTTTTATATATGCTATAGACATAGGCGATAAGCATTATTGTTGCAAAACAAATACATTTCAGCAACCATCATCTCTTTCACGGTGTAGTCTTGACACTTGCTGATATGATCCGGTATTTGCCATGTGTACTCAAAATACTTGTTACTTTCCCTGACAATAGTTTTCCATCAAGGCTGGTCCATAGAAAAGTTCAAAGAAATTCCAGTCAATGGCCCTGGTTCCAAGGAACAGGTAGGTAGAATTCCACTTTTGAGAGTCATCAAAGTGGTGGGTCTTGGAACAAAATTGGATTTTTGCTGCCAATGCCCATATGGCAGATTGCTGTGGATACTGGAACATCATAGGCTGATGTGCTGTAGTTTGTGGTTGAGGTGCTGGTGCTGACACCGCTTGTTCCTTGAACTGAGGAGTCACAGCATGGAGTCCCGCCTGGGCTGGTGAGTCTCGCATGGCCGTGGCACTACCATCTACCACTACCACCTGCCAACCCAGATACAGTTTGCTGGTGATACTGGACATCATAGGCTGTTGTGCTGGTGTTGTGGTTGTGGTGGGCAGGTGCTGACGCTCCGCTTTGGTCCTTGAACTGAGAGTCAGCAGCATGGGTCCCAGCCTGGGCTGGTTAGTCCGCCATGGCCCGTGGGCCACTACCAACACACTTAACCAGCACCTACGATGCCAGTGGTCTATTCATGCCAATGAGTAGCCACATCATCCTCACTTTCACTGTCTATTCCTTGGGTGTAGGGCACAGGATGTACTCCGGAATGTACTCTGTCCCCTGGCACTGCATGCGGCGACGTATAGTCCGACACTTCACTGGTGATAAGTTTCCGTCACTATCACACACATTGATCATCAAGAGCAATAAAATCACAACCACGTCACTATCACATCAATAACTGAAGTCAAGGCTGGCCAGCGAAAATAATAGTTTATCTCTTGCGATGAGGTACAACTGACCATGACTGAGAGTGCCCACCACCAGAGGTATGAAGGTTGAGAATCGTCAGGAATTTTCTGCGACTATTATCAATAACCTGGGTGATTCCTATTTCGGTCACTAACTTTTGGAAAAAAAAACAAAGCAAAGAATTCGTCTTCATTTCCCCTTCCATCAGAGTCAGGAACTATCCTATAGGAAGAGGAGAGTCCAATTTTCTTGGAGTGAGAGCTGCCTTGCGACGAGGCATGGTGAACAAAGGTAACTGAGGCCGCGTTCCCAACAACGCTATGGGCGGTCGCCTGGAGATTTTTGTTTATGGCGCCACAACGACACCATGCAGACACCCTTTCTCTCACATGTAGCCTACCATGTTTTCGCGCTAAATTTGATGCCGCTAGTATTTTGGCATAGATCTATGGTTTGGACGCTGAATTTTATAGTCGTAGATCTACGACATTACACTGAAGGGTTAAAGCACTAGGACCTAGCTAGAGAGGTCAATGGAGTCCTGTCTCGCAAAAAAATGTCATAAGCTCGTGTTCTGGCGTCTCTTTAAAACTTTCCCCTAAAATGGGCCAAGACTCTGTCCCTTACAATTGCTGTAATATGGCTGTCAATCCAACACCTTCTCAGGTAATGTTTCTCCGAAAATCTTTCATCCTACCCCACATTTCAAAAATCTCCTTAATTGTTGAAGAAGGCACATTCTTCCATCCCTCTCTCCTCCTCCTCTGCCGCAAGATTCTGAGCTGCGATTCAGTTGCTGTTCCTTGCTGAAGCTCTTGCAGCTCCTCAGTGGTTTACTTTTCATTGTGGTCCTCCACCACGCTTCCACATCCTCCAAACTCACCATCCAACCACATGAACTCCCCCATGCCGATCAAAACAGATTTCATTCACACTGACCAAAGCTCAATCAGGGTCAGCCACAAACCCATCAAAATCCCTCTGGGGACATATCTGGCCCACGAATTTTCACCAAGCAACAACAGCTATCCTTGATTGACCTTTTCTTTGACACAATGGAAATTTGGTTGTATGGGTGTTTGTTATACAAATCCTGGGCTCGTTCGGCCACACGTACGCCACTTTTCATATGTTCAATGATTTTTGACTTAAATCATGGTATTTCTCACCTTTCTTTACCTAAGGCTTGCACTGAGGAGCTTTCTTTGGAGCCCGTGGTAGCTTATTTAGCACTTTGCAAGCACAAAAAATAATGGAATGTAAAATAAATAATCTCATATGAGCAAGTGAGGGTACTGTCGCTCCACTGGTAAACTATGGGCACACAGGCTGGGAAGGGAGGCCGAGGCGGCTCGAGCCGTGAGTATGGCGTCCATAGGATGAACGACGATTAGCAGTCAAACGTGAACATTTAACGAGCTAATGTTTGGACGAAAATAACGCTACAATTTCCGTAACAGGACGACTATCGAGCCCGACATTATCGAGGGACCGACTGAATGTAAAGTACTAGATTTACCCTAAAAAAGTCAGTGAGACTACATATTTCCATTTGAGGTGCCCTCTTCGTATTTTACACATATCTTTATCATTTGTACTACACTTATTATATTTACAGCTTACCTTGGAGAGATGTTAGTTTAATTAGTTAGTTTGATAGAGGAAGATGTCTGCAGAGGTTTTATGGTGTCGAAGATAGCAGGCTTGGCATATGTTTCAGCGGTCCGATACACATCCAACCACAATGGAGAGTTTACACTCCTCGTGTCATTTTCGATCGATTAGCTCGATTAACTTACTTGTACATTGTTAATTATCCACTTTATTGCTGGCTGGGCTGGCTACTAGAGCCCTTTATTGATACCTTCAGCTTTAGTATCTGTACATGTCGTAATAGAATCACTGAATCACTACAAAAGGCATACAGTCACCCCTTCTCTTTTCTCCTCCACTTTGATACCATATTTGCACGAGTTTCTGGAATTCTTTGTGCTATCTTTCCTTCTTTACCACAGGCTGGCACTAAGAGCTTTCTTTGGACCCTGGTTGGCTTATTTAGTAGTTACACGCACTAAAAAACATGGAATAATACAAAATATATCACATGTACGAAGGAACCATCCTCCCTGGCTTATAAACATGGCAGCACTAGCTTACATGGGCTCATGCCCACACAGGAACACGATCGGTGATGAATGCCCTTAACCGAGTTCTTTGGGCGTTAGCTGAGCCAAAAAATTTGATAACAAAACGTGCCATACTGTCCGAATTTTGGCCATTAGCCGATGCCGCCATTACCTGAGGGTCACTGTGAAAATAATAAAATATACATTTCTTTGCAATCGGGAATACAGTGTTGTTATAATATTAGAACAGTGGACCCATGGCCTAACGAATGCATCGCATAACGTTAAATCCGCCTAGAATTTTTTAACGCAAAAATTTTGCCCAAACGACGTTCCTTCGAGACGGCCACGGTGGCTGAGCACGGCTCACTTGCCCCCGTGGGTGCCAGTGTTTCAACCACCAGGGGGTCCATCAAAATAAAAATCGGAACAACAATTTCACGGTTTTTAGTGATTGCACCTAAAAATAATCACAAGGGCCCCAAGAAAGCTTTATGCAACGCTGTGAAAAAAGGGGTGAGAATTAGTAGGGAAAATTAAAAAGATTTTGAAGGGTTTGGGGGCTGCCCGAAATCCTAGCCAGTTGGGAACCATTGTGCCTCTTCAAAGATTAAGGAAATGTATGCAAAGTGGGGTTTAACTGCAAAAACCTTTAGGAGAAAATCACCTAACACAGCATTCAAGCCATGCTGGGACTATTTCAAGACAATGTTTTGGCCCATTGTGTTTGTGGTGATGTTGGTGTGTGTGCTTGTGTGTGTGGGGATGCGGGTTTGGGGGTTGTGTGTTTGCGTGGTGTGCGGGGTGTGTTTTTTTTATGGTTTGTTTTTGTGTTTGGGGTGTGTTGTTGGGGGTGGTGTGTGTGGTGTGTTGGGGGTGGTTTTGGGTGTGTGTGTTTGTGTGTGTGGGTTTTTGGTGGTGTGTTGTGTGGTGTGGTTTTGTGTGTGTGTGGTGGTGTGGTGTGTGGGTGGTGGTGTGGGTGGTGTGGTGGGACCACAAAATATTTTTCACCAAAATCATTACAGTTGTGACCGGTTGTGGAAGTGTGAATTGCTCATTACTCTTTTTTTTTGTTAATTTTTAATGTAAAAAATTAAGACCCCTTCTTTCGGATTCTTACCTTTTTCTTTTTTTCCTTTTCCACCAAAAAAACCCCCCCCCCCCCACCCCAAAAAAAAAACTTTTCCTTTTTCTTTCAGTTGGATGCCCCCCTGGGCTTAAACCTTTTAATTGTAATACCTTTGAAATTGTGATTTTACCCCTAACTGTTTATTTTTCCAAAATTTTGGGGCCCTCCTGGGAAAATTTTAAAACCTCTGAAAATTTTTCTCCCCCAAAGGGGGTTGGGGGCTAAAAATATTAAACTTCTTTTGGGGAAACCCAAAGGGGGGGATAAACCTTAAAAAAGCAATTTTTGGGGACGGGTCCCGGGGCCTAAGCGGTTGTGGCATTAAAAAAAAAAAGGGGTAAATTAAAGGGGGTTTTCCCCCCCTTTCCTCTTATACCCCCAATCCCAAGGGGGGATTTTAAAAATTTTAACAACCCATCCCCCCCCTCCCCCCATCCCATCAGTCATCACCAGATCTTTAATAAAGGAAGTTCAGTAATTGTACTGTCTTCTTCATTTTTTTGTATTTAAAAATTAAAAAATTTATGTGTAAAAATTTTTTTTTTTCATTCTTTGGGGTGTCAGGAACGGGTTAAAAATTTATTTCCATTATTTTTTTTGGGGAAAAATTTAATTTTGCTAAGAAAAATTTTACCAACGTTGACTCTCAGGGAAAGGATTAATACTTAGGCGGGTGCACTGTAAAAAGATTTGGGGGAAAGAAAGCCACTATATCTCGGGGTTTCGCGCGACTTAACCAATACTTTTAAAAACACTTTGGGCAGACCGGGGAAAGTATGGTTCCAGGTTTTGCGATAGAGTGCCAAAACGGGGAACCTTTTGGGGGTTTCCCCTTTTTTTATTTTTATATATATTATTATTATTATTTTTTTTTTTTTTTTTTCAACAAGTCGGCCGTCTCCCACCGAGCAGGTGACCCAAAAAAGAAAGAAAAACCCAAAAAGAAAATACTTTCATCATCATTCAACACTTTCACCACACTCGCACATTATCAGGGTTTTTGCAAGGTGCTCAGAATACAACAGTTTAGAAGCATACACATATCAAGATACACAATATATCCCTCCAAACTGCCATTACCCCAAAAACCCCTCCTTTAAAGTGCAGGCATTGTATTTTCCCATTTCTGGGACTCAAGTCCGACTATTGAAATTAACCGGTTTCCCTGAACCCCTTCACTAAATATTACCCCCGCCACACTCCAACAGATCGTCAGGCCCAAGTATCATTCGTCTCCATTCACTCCTATCTAACACGCTCAGCACGCTTGCTGGAAGTCCAAGCCCCTTGCCCACAAAACTTCCTTTACCCCCCTTTCCAACCCTTTCGAGGACACCCCTACCCTCCTTCCTTCCCCTATAGATTTTTTTATGCTTTCCATTTTCTTCTACTTTGATCCATTCTCTCTAAATGACCAAACCACCTCAACAACCCCTCTTCGCCCCGGGACTAATGCTTTTATTAACTCCACACCTTCTCCAAATTTTCCACACCCCCGAATTTTCTGCATAATATTTACACCAAAACATTGCCCTTAACAGGACATCTCCACTGCCTCCAACCATCTCCTCGCATCACAAATCCGCATCTTTGGGAAACCCTGTAGTGTGCGGGATTATGAGTTTCCCGGATTACAGAGTGGTTAGGTTAGAATACACTTAATAAACTTAACCAATTTGGGACTTGCACAAAGTTCATTGAACATGGGCAAAAATTGAGAATTTCCACCACTTTGAGCTCAATTTCAAGGTATTTTTTGTCAGAAAGCAATAAAAATCATATCTGTTTCTGTAGTATATCTTCCATTCAAATCAAATGAGACCAAAAATGGAGAATACAACTATAAAACCCATTTGAAAATATACCCAAAGAGGCGGCTAATGGCTGAAATGTGAACTTCCTTTTTTTTGTGGTGTGTGTGTGTTTTAACTGAGAAGAAACTTTCATCATACATTGCCCAAGTTTCAATAAGATAGCCCTACAAACAACTGAGAAAAAAATATTTACCAAAAATAGTATATTGCAAGCATAAGCCAGGGACTGGAAATAAGTCACTTTGTCTGACTCTTTTGGGTTATCCTTGGTTTTCTATACATAGGCTGTCCCTTTTATGATAATCTATGTAACTGTATTTGTGTATACCCTGAATGAACTTACTTCTATTCTGTCGACTGAGTACAAGAAACCACCCATTCACCTACGTATAACAACTACCGAATAAAGTGGTCAGAAAAATTTGGGAACTTGGTCAATTTCACAAATTTCAACAGATGCCAATTTCAAAATAGGGGCCAGAATTAACAATGCAGACATTCCTGGCACTAAAATAACATTTTCTCTGTTCATTAGTCATGGCTCCAGGGCCCCCCTTATATTTTCTCTTGCTTACCATTTGGAATTTTTATTCACACAGAAAATAGAATATTTACTGTTATGCAAGGCTACTACATTGTTGTAATACAGTGGACCCCGCATACCGATTTAATCCGTGCAAGAGGGCTCATTGGTATGCGAAATAATCGGTATGCGAAATGAATTTTCCCCATAAGAAATAATGGAAAACAAATTAATCCTGCAAGACACCCAAAAGTCTGAAAAAAAAATTTATACCACGTGAAAAATACATTTTTTCCCACACACAAAGAGAAGGATACATGCACAAATAGTAGAGTAGTACAGCACAGTTATATATTGTGCATGTACAGTCTACTAAATGAAGAATAAATACACTTACCTTTATTGAAGATGCAGCAATGACTGATGATACACTGTGTCCTGGGAGTGCCTTTCCTCCTGAGTACTGTAGGTCCTGTTTGGCATTTTCTTCCAGAACAGGCCTTTTCACACTGTGTATGCCACTACGATTCTTAAATCTCTCAAACCAACCTTTGCTGGCTTTAAATTCACCAATATGAGCACTAGTTCCAGGCATTTTTCCCTGTTCACCTGGGGTTAGTCGACTGGTTTTGGGTTGCACCTGGGGGACAAGATTAAGGACCCCAATGGGGAAATAAGTTAGACAGCTTTGATGACACTGACTTTTTTGGGGTTTTCCTGGGTGGCAAACCCCCCTGGGGTTAATTGTTTCTTGGGATTCTCAATAAGCCACACCAACAACGGTGCTACAGCAGTTTAGTTTAATATGTTTATTATTCACACCCATACCCATCCTGTGGGTGTAGTCAAAAGATTACAGAGGTACATAATGGGTCCAGGGACTGGGCCTCAAAATTTTGATAGCTGAGCAAGTTACAGAGGTAATGAATTCACAATTTACAAAGGTAATGAACTCACAATTTACAAAGTAATGAACTCCAGGTAGGTCTAGTCACAATCATGACAAGTTACAAAGGTATTTACAGATTACAGAGGTACACAATGGGTCCAGGGACCGGGCTCCAAAGTTTTGATGGCTGAACTAGGTACAAGGTAATGAACTCACAAGTTACAAAGGTAATGAACTCACAAGTTACAAAGGTAATGAATACTGTAAGAATGGTTACTTACGTTTATACATGGCTGCAATCATGAACAAATTTTAGAGTAATGAGCAATTCACACTTCCACACCCGGTCACAACTGTAGTGAGTTATTGGTGCAAATGTTGATTGCTGACAGCAGCAGCAGCAGCAGCTGACAGTGCTACAGCAGCAGCAGACGATGCTACAGCAGCAGCAGACGGTACTACAGCAGCAGCAGACGGTACTACAGCAGCAGCAGCTGACAGTGCTACAGCAGCAGCAGACGATGCTACACAGCACAGACGATGCACAGCACAGCAACGTACTACAGCAGCAGCAGCAGCTGACGGTGGTACAACAGCAGCAGCAGCTGACAGTGCTACAGCAGCAGCAGACGATGCTACAGCAGCAGCAGATGGTACTACAGCAGCAGCAGCAGCTGACGGTGGTACAGCAGCAGCAGCAGCTGACGGTGCTACAGCAGCAGCAGCAGCTGACAGTGCAGCAGCAGCAGACGGTGGTACAGCAGCAGCAGCAGACGGTGGTACAGCAGCAGCAGCAGCTGTACCACCAATAGTAGCGATGGTTGATTGGGGTTTATTATACAACCTGGCCAGCTCGGAGACACGCACTCCACTTTCATACTTATCAATGATCTTTTTCTTCATCTCTATAGTAATTCTCACCCTATATGCTGTAGGGTTGGCACTAGAAGCTTTCTTGGGGCCCATGGTCACTTATTTTCCAGATAAAATCACCAAAAACACTGTAATAATACAAAATGTTCCGATTGTATGCTTGGATGTTACCGCGGAGCTGGCTGTAAACAATGCCACCGCGGTACATGTGAGGCTGGCTAAGGGCGCACATTGGACCGTCTCGGACGAAGAGCGTGAGCGGGTTTTTGAGCGGTATGGGGAGGGAAAATTTTGCGATAAAAGCGAGCGGTAGCAGATTGAATGTTAATGCGATGCGTACGGTATGCGGGGGTCCACTGTACTAAAATAACCCACTTTTTCTGACTTTTTGGGTTTTCCT